>OX155906.1:10036618-10636618 GCA_944588485.1 Phosphuga atrata
AATTCGTAGCAAAATACGATTTTTCCAAGTGCATCGTACGATCCCCTGAAGAATAAAGTTGGCAACACTGGGCTTAAAGTGCGAGAACTACTTTTTCAACAGCAGCGATGGAGCGGCTGCAATGGTTGGAAAAGTAAAGGGAGCCGTTTCTAGAATGAAGAAAGTGGTAGCTAATGCCACCAGCAGCCACTGTGTCATCCATCGATATTCTCTGGCAACTAGAAAGATTTAAAACTCGTACTGGATGGTGCTGTGAATAATTAGTCATGTTTGGAACCATTTCAAGCACGTCTTTTAAAGCTTACCGCCGAAGATCTAGGTATGGTTCACTTCCAAATTCCTTTCTTATTTTTTTGCCAGACTATTTGAACCAAAAGATGCACTAGTGGTTACATTTGCAGAAGAGCCTTTTATGTAACAATTGATGTGGATTGGCTGCTTAATTTCCGACAACTTCAAGAAACTAAATGAAACCGCCACTTCTCTCAATGTTGCATTCTCAACATACGCTTACATAAAAAAAACAGATACAGCAGCAAACTCCCTGTATCAAGTGATTTGAGGGCAAAATTAACCAAAACTTCGGATAAACTTAAAGGAAATAATAAAAATATCTTCCAAACAATTTTATTCATCCCATTAAAGACAATTGAGCATTACATTTGTATTGCCTTTTTTTATTTTAAGTTTTCAAACCATTTTTAGGATAGCTGTGCCGCTAAATTGTTGTAGCCCGACAAGGGTGCCGCTAGATTTTTTTAGCACTTGATAAGGGTGCTGCAGCAAAAAAAAAATTGAGAACCACTGGAGTAGACACTGGCTTACAATCTTGAAAGCCAAACTTCTCTAGTATTTTCTTGGCCTACGCTTGCTGATAAATCTTGACTGATCCGTCCTCTGATCGTTCAATCTCGAGACCAATAAAATATGATGCTTTCTTAACGGTGACTTTGAGTTCTTCTTGCAACTCCTTTATAAAGTGATCAGCTTCTTCCTGATGAGAACTCATCACCAGACCATCATCTACGTCTTCTTTCTTCTTTATTCAGCCTGTCTCTTCCACTGCTGGACATAGGCCTCTCTTAACATCTTCCATCTACTTCTATCTTGTGCTTCTTGCATCCAGTTGGTGGCGATGCGTTTCACATCGTCTGTCCATCGGGTGGGTGGGCGTCCTCTACTTCTGTATGCCTCCTGTCTAGGTCGCCATTCCAGGATCTTTTTGGTCCATCTGTTGTTTGGCATCCTTGCGACCAGTTCCATTTTAATTTGGTTATTACTTCAATTGCATCGCTAACCCCAGATCGCTGTCTTAGTACTGCATTCCGCACTTTAACTCGCAATGTAATTTCGAGCATGGAACGTTCCATGGCTCGTTGCGCCACTCTGATCTTGTGGACGGACTTTTGTGTGAGTGTTAGAGCCTCCGCTCCGTAGGTTAAGACTGGTAGGATGCACTGGTCAAACACCTTACGTTTTAGGCAGTTGGGGATGTCGGATTTGTAAATGTGTTTTAGTTTTCCGTAGGCTGCCCACGTTAGTCTTAGCCTCCTTCCAATCTCATGTGTCTGGTTGTCTCTGCCGATTTTAATCTCGTGGCCTAGATACTTGTATGAGGTGACTTGCCGGATCTCAATCCCTTCCATTATAAAGTTTCGGGAAGGTACTAGGTTGGTCATAAATTCCGTTTTCGAGATGTTTATTTTAAGGCCGACTTTTCGTGATTGTTCTGCCAGCTTCTTAAGCATTTTTTCAGTCTTATCTAGAAATCCTATCCGAAATTAGCACAATGTCGTCTGCGAACCGTAGATGGTTGAGGTTTTCGCCATTGATGTTTATGCCCATATCTTCTAGTTCTATGGTCTTGAACATGTACTCCATGAGGTTTGTAAATAGTTTAGGCGAGATGGTGTCACCTTGTCGGACGCCGCGTTGTATTCTGAATCTGTCCGTTTTTTCGTGTAGTTTAACGCATGCGGTAGCATTTTTGTATATGTGCTGTAGAGTCTCCGAGTACCTATGGTCTATTCGGCAATTCGCCAGTGCCTTAAACATCTCATTGTGGTTGATAGAGTCAAATGCCTTCTCGTAGTCCACGAAGGCAAGGACGAGTGGCTTGTTGTATTCGACACATTTCTCTATTACGGTTTTGATGGTTTGCAGGTGGTTGTTCGTTCCGTATCCGGCTCTGAATCCTGCTTGTTCAGGCGGTTGATAAAGGTCAAGTTTGGTTGTGAGGCGTCTAGTTATGATTTTGGTGAAGAGTTTATAGAGGTGCGAAAGCTGGCTTATTGGCCTGTAGTTTTTTAGGTCAGCCGTGTTTCCCTTTTTGTGTATAATAACAATGATTGCATTGTCCCATGCTGTTGGTGTTATTCCTTCCGTGAGACATTTGTTGAATAAACTCTTTATGGCTTCTAATAGCTCGACTCCCCCTTCCTTAATCTGTTCGATAGCAATATTATCCTCCCCGGGCGCCTTGTTATTATTCATTTCCGTAATTGATTTTGAGATTTCCTCTTGGGTTATCTCCGGTAGATCTTCTGATCCTTGGTTTAAAATTTGGGGGATGGTACGGGTGTATTCCGGCTCTGGTGTTTCTTGAGCGCTATAGAGATTTGAATAGAAGCGTTTTACGATTTCCAGGATCTCTTCTTTGTTCCTGATAGTTTGCCCGTTTTGGTCCTCGAGTTTGGTAATTTCTGCTTTTCCAGGTGTTATTTTCTGTCTCAGTACTTTCATGCTTTTGTTCTCTTCGATAGTCCTCGCTATCCGTGTTTTGTTATAGTTTCTAATATCTTTCCTTGCTGCCTTTGATATTTCTTTATTTAGTGTTCTCAGCTGGTCTGTATGTAGTAGGTGCTTTTGTAGTTTTTCTCGCCTTTGTTTCATAAGTTGTCGTGTGTTTGCTGATAGTTTCCCTTCTTCCCTGTTCAGTTTCGTATCATGTATCTGTTTTGCCTCTTGTATCGATGTTACGATTTCATTGCTCAAGGTTTCTATACTCATTTCCTTGATGTTACCGTGTCCTAGTCGTTCTGCTATGGATTTCTTGTATTCCCCGTTATTGTTCACTGTAGTTTGTTCTTTGCTCTTTGATGTTGCAAGCAGTCTTCTCTCCCTTTTCAATCGCAGCACAACTTTTGCTCTTAGCATCCTGTGGTCATCATCTTAGCATCATCTACGTATAGGGCTATAATTAATTTTGTATCTCCCTTATGTCTGATGTGTAAACAGGAATCTGCTTCACTCATCTTAAAACCTGCCTGCTCTAGGAATGTCCTAAAACGTTTAGAACAACATCTTGGAGCTTGTCTTAATCCATAGATACTGTTATTTAGCCTACATACTCTATCTGAATTCTCTTTGTACCCTTCAGGTAGCTGCATAAAGCAATCAGGAATCAGCTATTAGCTGCAATCACGAGCATTGCACCGTTTGTACTTAGTTTTGCAACTCCTTGTCTCTTGTCTCCAACTCCTTGTCTCTGGCTAAAACCTTTAATGACAAGCCTAGCTTTATACTTATCAACACTACCATCTTGATGATTCTTTACTCTATACACCCACTTGAACGGAATGGCTTTACTGCCTTCAGGAAGAGTAGTCATATCCCATGTACCGTTCTCTTCCAATGACTGCAACTCTTGATCCATTACTTTCTTCCAATGGTAACTGTTTTTTCCATTGACTGCCTCATAATATGAATCCGGAGTCTCTCTTTCAGTCTATTATATTTTCATTTACATTATATTTTCATTCATCATTACAAAGTCCTTATAAATCTTTGGTTTTTTTTTTAAACTTGCACGATCCCTCAAATTTTTGGACACGGCTTCGAGCGGTTCTCAAAATCCAGTGGAGGTTCTAATTCAGAGTTTAAAAAATTCTCTTCTTCCAACGATTCTGTTTTTCAACGATTTCCAATCGAATTTCCAATCGAAACGATTTTCTGTGATTCAACGATTTCCAATTTATCTTCTTTTTCTGACATAATATCATATTTTTCTTGTGTATTTTTCTTTCCCTCATTTGAACTTTCGATATCTTTTATTTGTAGTTTCATATGTTCCTCATACTGCTCGGGTATTTCATTGAATGCAACATCTCTACACAGAAGTATTCTCTTCTTTTATTAAGATCCTATTCCTTTAATCACCATCATAGCCGACTAAGTATCATTTAATAGCCTTTTTATCCATTTTTTCGGGGGTTTCTGCGCTGGAATATGAGCATAACAGACAGACCCAATAATACCTAAGTCCCTTATTCTGGGTTGTTTACTAGTCCAGAGCTCATAAGGACTTACTCCTTCTTTTGATGATTTTCCAGTTCTATTCAGTATGTACGTGGCAGTTGCAACTAACTCCGCAAGCATTGCTTCTTGAAAACTTGTTTCATTACTCGAGTACTTGAAAGTCCTAGCCATGTCAATGCAAGTTCTAAATTCTCTTTCACTGCCACTATTCTGTTCTGGTGCATACGGCGCTGTCAGTCTTTGAGTTATACCTTCTGCTTGTAGAATATCTCTTATATCTTTATTATCTAATTCACCTCCGTTATCACTTAAAAATTCTTTTACAGAATGCCCTACTGTTTTGGGAAATTGAAGAAAGTATCTGAGAACTAATTTTACTTCCGACTTCTCTTTTAAGAGATAGCACTGGCGATACTTAAGTAAAACTTTAAAATTTGCCACAAATCTTTTCTTTCCAAAAGACTTACTAAATGGTCCACAAAAATCCGCTGAAACCAGTTCTCCTGGCCTATTTGCCTTTTCTCTGCGCCCAAAGGGTAGTCTATGTGCTTTTCCATAGACACATAATAGTTCACATAGATTCTTCTCTAAGGCCAATTCTAACCATTCCCTTTTGCAGCAAGGCTCTTACATGATGTCTATCTTGGTGTCCCCACCTCTCGTGGTGTATTTGTAGCGTTGAAGAATTGTCAACAATATTTACATCTACTTTAACCTTTTGTGGCTGATTTTCTATTTGATACAAAGTTCCACCTATTGAGCATATTCACTGAATTATCACTTTATCATTATTTAGAAACCAACATTTTGTAGAATTTGATTTGAATAACATATATATATATATATATATATATATATATATATATATATATATATAAATATAATATATATATATATATATATATATATATATATATATATATATATATATATATATATATATATATATATATATATATATATATATATATATATATGGGTTCTGGACTCCTAGGTGGAGCATAGAGCCTCCATAAGCACCCTCCAGCGGACCCTATTCTGGGCCATTGCTTTGGCTTCACTCCAAGGGGTTTTCTGGGCTTTTAGTTCATCTAACACTGTTCTCCTCCATGTTTGAGCCGGTCTTCCTCGTCGTCTCGTTCCTTGGGGATTCCAGTCTAGTGCTGCCCTTGCAATGTCGTCTGGTTTTCTTCTTAGAATGTGGCCGATCCATCCCCATTTTCTTTTCTTAATGTCGTGCTCTATTGTTTCTTCTCCGCATCGTTTACGAAGTTGCTCATTAGTAATTTTCTGTGGCCAGAAGATTCTGAGGATGATTCGTAGACATTTGTTGGCGAAAACCTGAAGTTTATGTTTTGTGGCATTAGTGTTTTTCCAGGTCTCACATCCATATAAGAGGATTGCTTTGACGTTTGTTCTATATAAACTCAGCTTGCTCTTTGTTTTTATGATGTTGGACCTCCATATTGTGTTTAGTTGCCTGAATGCCATCTGTGCTTTTTGAATTCTGTTTAGAATGTCTAGGTCTGTTCCGCCCGTCTCGTTGAGAATGCTTCCTAGATACTGAAACTTTTCTACATTCTCAATTGGTTGGTCGTTTATTTGAAACGGTGCGTCGTTATTTGTGTGCATTCGCATCGCTTTTGTTTTTGAGACATTTATTTTCAACCCTATCTTCTGTGCCATGTCTGATAGTAGGGTGAGTTGCCTTTGCATACTTTCATAGGTATGCGAAAAAAGGCAAATGTCGTCTGCGTATTCGAGATCTTTGAGATTAGAGTAAAGAGACCATCGAATACCATCGTTTGGTCTGCAAGACTTTTCCAGGATATAGTCAAGAGCAATGTTAAAAAGCAAGGGAGAGAGCACACATCCTTGCTTCACTCCTGATCTCACCGGAAAAAGGTTGCTATGTGCTCCGCTATGCAGGATACTACATTATACGTCATGGTACAGTTCTCTAATCGTGTCGACGATTTTTGTTGGCACGCCTCTTGTCCGTAGTATCTTCCATATAGCAGAGTGGGATAGGCTGTCAAAAGCACGTTCAAAGTCGATGAAAACAAGATATAGAGGCGATCGCCATTCAACGGATTATTCTATAATTATTCTTGTTGAATTTATGTGGTCTATGCATGAGCGGTTTGGGCGGAAGCCTGCTTGGTTTGGACGCAGTATGGGTTCGAATGCTTCTGCCAGCCTATGTTGGATTACACTTGCAATAATTTTGTTTATGGTGTTTAACAGCGTTATTCCTCTCCAATTTTTGCATTGCGTTAGGTCTCCTTTCTTTGGCAGTTTGATAATGAGACCATGTTTCATTTCTGCTGGAATTTCTTGGTTTGTCCAGATCCCTTTTATTATTTTTGCAAGTAGAGGTGCAATCCATTTAGGGTCTACCTTGATTAGTTCGGCAGGTATGTTGTCTACCCCTGCCGCTTTGTTGTTTTTCAGCTGCTTGATGGTATTTAGTATTTCTGTTTTTGAAGGCGCGTCTATTTTTATATTCAGCTGTTCATTTGCATTGTCTTCTAGAGCTATCTCAAGTTCGTCTTCCCTGGGTGAGCTGTGCATATCAGCAAAGTATTCCTTCCACCTATCGAGCTGAGTTTCTGGGGTGGTCAGTGGGCGGTTGTCTTTGCTTCTAACTATATTTGTGGTCTTTGTGTGCTTTTTGGAGAGCTTGTTTGTCAGTGTGTAAAGAGTCCTCGAGTTGTTATTTTTGGCTGCTTCTTCTGCTTGCTCACATATCAGGTCAATCCATATTCGCTTGTCTTTTTTGGCAGATGCTTTAATTTGTTTGCATAGTTGTGTATATCTCCAGATTGCATCATTTTTTGTCATCGAAGTTTTGCACTGGAGTACCAGTTTCTTCGCATCCGTTCTGTCTTGTATAAGTTGCCATGTTTGGTCTGAGATCCAGTCTTTTCGATTTCTTTCCTTTGTGCCAAGGGTTGTTTTGGCCGATTCGAGTAGTGTCTTGGCTAAGCCATCCCAAGATGTTATGGGATTTTGGTCTGCATTTTCATGCAGGTTTGTTAGGAAAACTTTTTTGCAGTTTGGTTGGCGCAGTTTGTGTAGGTTGAACTTTACTCTCTTTGATTGTTCAGGTTTCTTTGGTACGGCCAGTTTGATTCTGAACGTGCCGAGCAGAAGGTGGTGGTCGCTGGCAATGTCTGCACCCCTTTTGTTTCTGACATAAAGGAGGGATCTCCGCCATGTTTTCGATATGGCAATATGGTCAATTTGGTTTTGGGTTTTCCATGTGACTTTGTGGATTTGCTTGTGTGAGAACACTGTTCCACCTATAACTAGGTCTTATGTTGAACAGAGTTTCGTGAATAGTTCACCGTTTTCGTTTCTTTCCCCACATCCTTCTTTACCCATGATGTCTTCTAGGTTACTGTTATTTGTCCCGACCTTAGCGTTGAGATCACCCATGAGTATGGTGATATCACCTCTGTTTATCTTCCTTAACGTACTTTCAAGGATATCGTAGAAATTTTCTTTTTCCTCAGCACTCGCATTGTTTGTGGGTGCATAGCATTGTACAAAGGTGATATTTCTGTATTTAGTGTGTAACCTTGCTGTAATTATTCTGTCATCAATGGGGTTCCATGAAATTAGGCTCTTTCTGGCTTTTTTAGTAATTATGAAACCAACGCCTCTTTCATGAGACCCAGTTTCTTTGCCACTGTACAGGAAAAGCTCCCCAGATTGTAAGTTGAGCTCCCCTTTGCCAAGCCAGCGAACTTCTGATAAGCCTAAAATTGAGATGTTGTAGTTATTTAATTCTCTCACCGCTTGATGCAGTTTTGATGTTTCGTATAGAGTTTTTACGTTCCAGCATCCAAAACGTAACTTTTCCTTAAGTGTAGCCAGTGTTGTCTTCGTTTTGTCCGTCCGGATTTGTGTTGTAGAGGTTTCATTAATAGCATAGTTTAGGCCAAGCAGGTTATTAGCCCACTGTGGCCGTAGTTTGGTGCTGGGGCTGCCAGCTATAGCTTCCAAACCAGCCTCCTGTTTACAGGATTTAAATCAGCCGCCCATTCTGGGTCAGACGCTGTTGCAGCCGCCCAATCTGGAACAGACGCTGCGGATTTGTAGCCGCTCATTCTGAGTGCAGACGCTACATTTGTAGGTTTTGGTCCGCCCCGGGTATTTGATTTCCCCGGTACCACCTATATCTAGGAGGCATCCCCATATCCGCCACCTGGGGAGGCGCCCGATGGGGGACCTACAACCCCACACGGGTTGATTTGAATAAACTATTAGGATTTTTGTCGTGTGCAGCAAGCATTGAGAATAAATTTTTAGATAGCCTAGGAACATTCTAAACATCTGAGAGTACTATGTCTTGACCATCAACATCTGACTTTGTCAAAATTTTACCTGCTCCTACTGACATCTTATTTTATTTATTTGTGAAATACAATGCCGGCTCTCCGCTTTCGCACTGCTCCTACTGACAGCAAAATTTCCTTTCCTGCTCCTTTGACACCATAAGGGCTCTCAAAATTCTGTGAAGTAATCTATACTATTACTGAAATGTTTTGTCGACCCACCAGGTAGCTGATTCTCCATCAGCCGAGATGGAGTCTGCCTTAATTGAAAGGATCGAGGTGCCAGTAACTATTGCTGATTCTGACCTCTTCGGTTTTCTATTGGCAGACCACTTTGGTCACTGATATATCCAATGATCTTTTGCTTTAAATTAGTGACAGACATCCCCTTTCTTAACTTTAGTCTTATATGGCCTACCTTGAGTTTTCTTAGATGTATGTTTTAGCTGTAATGCCTCTTGAACAACTGAGCTGCGGCTACCAATCTTCAGAAAGTTCCTTTCATAAGCACACAGTTCAATAACTAACTCGTCAAAGGTGTTTGCCATCTATGAACATCATCCAACTTGTCTGAAACGAACTAAAACTACTCGGTAAGATACTTAAAATCTTACAAACTATGCATTGTTTATTTCGTGCCACATACTTTTTAATTAAGCAATATGTGTTGACACATCATTCATTGATGTCCAACCAAACTTGAAGAAATTTGAACTGATATAACAGTTGATCTTTTGATGTAGCTTCCTATTGAACTTTTAATGCTTCCCAAGCTTCATAGGCAGTTTCTTCGTCCATAATCTTCTAATAAGCGGTGTCTATTACAGCACTGGTAATCATGGATTTTGCATGGCTGTTAGCCTTACGAAAAAGATCACTTTGTTCTTTATGTTTCTTGACTTCTTCTTCCGTAGCTGAGCTTTCCAATGAATCCGCTTTTCTTAGCTTTCCATCAATTACTTCCAGAGCACTTTCATGATAATCAAGAAGATCTCTGATCTTTCTTTTCCACACAGGCCAATCAGCTTCACTACTCAATGGGCTTATATGCTTTGAAAAGTTCATCGTCTCTATTTACAAACACTACTTCACAAAAACTAGCACAAACATACTGGACCATAATCTATTGTGGTTACTTATAAATTAAAACACTTTAATAGTCTATTTCAAAACAAAGAAAAAACAAGTTAAATATCTTAATGCTTACATCTTATAAACGTCAACTGAAAAACTGTTAATATTCTTGTAAACAGTTCTACCAACTTGATGTAAGAATAAAACTTAGGCAACACTTCAACATTTAGTGTTGTCGCATACTCCTTCAAGATTGATTTCTATCCTATGGTTTCCAACTATAATTGCTTCAATAGTACAATCTCCCTTTCCAAGTACTGGACTCTAGTAAGTTATTCGGTACTTCCCTCCTGGTCCTCAAGTATATGATCACAGGTAGCTGATTTTGATTTTATTGAATAGGCTACACAACCCTGTTGAAAACTGCGTTTACACTTTGTGCAGAAAACCGGGTCTCTAGTCCTTTTATTGCAATAATTGCAAGTTTGATCAACGATGTTTTTTGCTTCAGCCATCTTGTTCTTCACGTTTTCTTGTCTTGTCTGTCTAGTCTTGTCTGTCTAGTCTTGTCTGTCTAGTCTTGTCTGTCTAGTCTTGTCTGTCTAGTCTTGTCTGTCTAGTCTTGTCTGTCTAGTCTTGTCTGTCTAGTCTTGTCTGTCTAGTCTTGTCTGTCTAGTCTTGTCTGTCTAGTCTTGTCTGTCTAGTCTTGTCTGTCTAGTCTTGTCTGTCTAGTCTTGTCTGTCTAGTCTTGTCTGTCTAGTCTTGTCTGTCTAGTCTTGTCTGTCTAGTCTTGTCTGTCTAGTCTTGTCTGTCTAGTCTTGTCTGTCTAGTCTTGTCTGTCTAGTCTTGTCTGTCTAGTCTTGTCTATCTAGTCTTGTCTGTCTAGTCTTGTCTGTCTAGTCTTGTCTGTCTAGTCTTGTCTGTCTAGTCTTGTCTGTCTAGTCTTGTCTGTCTAGTCTTGTCTGTCTAGTCTTGTCTGTCTAGTCTTGTCTGTCTAGTCTTGTCTGTCTAGTCTTGTCTGTCTAGTCTTGTCTGTCTAGTCTTGTCTGTCTAGTCTTGTCTGTCTAGTCTTGTCTGTCTCGTCTTGTCTGTCTAGTCTTGTCTGTCTAGTCTTGTCTGTCTAGTGTTGTCTGTCTAGTCTTGTCTGTCTAGTCTTGTCTGTCTAGTCTTGTCTGTCTAATCTTGTCTGTCTAGTCTTGTCTATCTAGTTTTGTCTGTATAGTCCTGTTTGTCCAGTTTACCCTTTTTAGTCTTATTTGTCTAGTCTTATCTGTATTGTCTTCTCTATCTAGTATTGCCTCTCTATTTGTTTATTCTTTATTTATCTCTCTATTTGGTAAAATTTGCGAGTGTAATCTTGTATATCTGGTCTCCCTGGAAAAAATAGTGAATACGAAGAAGCACGTCTTGGAAACGGAAACAATGATAAACATCTAGAAGTAAACAAAAATGTTTAATGTTTAAGTACATCAATTATCCGTTTACTGCCGGAGTTTAGTGTCTTCACGTCGATTCCATGAATAGCGTGCCGAGATTTACACAAACTGCACGACGGATTTACGGCTTTCGACGCCTTTTACTCATCCTTTCTCGTTCTGGCTAGTTTGGTAATTGTAATGTTTATAGAATCAGAAATATATATTGCTATAAAATTCAAATCAGCTTAAACTGCATTCCATCTGCATGGAACAAATTGTCTGCTCCTGTATGGTCTTGTCTGGTATAGTCTGGTCGTGTCTGGTCTTGTCTGGCCTTGTCTAGTCTTGTCTGGTCTTCTCTGGTCCTGAGTGATCTTGTTTCGTCATGTCCTGTCTTGTTTCGTCTTGTTTGGTTTGGCCTGGTTTTGTCTGGTTTTGTCTGGTCTAGCCTAGTCTGGTATCGCCTTTTCTGGTATTGTATTGGTTGGTCTGGTTTGTCTGGTATTGTCTGGTTTTTATGGTCTTGTCTAGTCTTGTCTGAATTTGTCTAGTCTTGTCTGGTACTATCTGATCTTGTCTGGTCTCGTCTGGTCTTGTCAGATCTTATCTGGTCTTGCATGGTCTTGTCTAGTCTTGGCTAATCTTGTCTGGTTTTGTCTGGTTTTGTCTGGTCTTGTCTGATGTTGTCTGGTTTTGTAGGCTTTTGGCTGGTCTTGTCTAGTCTTGTCTGGTTTTGTAAGGTTTTGTCTGATCTTGTCTGGTATTGTTTAGTCTTTTCTCGTCTTGTCTGGTCTTGTCTGGTCTGATTTTGCTTGGTCTTGTCTGCTCTTGTCTGATTTTTTCTCTCTAGTCTTGTCTGATTTTGTCTGATCTTATCTGGCCTTGTCTGATCTTGTCTGATCTTCTCGGATCTTGTCTGGTCTTGTCCGGTCTTATCGAGTCTTGTTTGGTCTTATAGGGTCTTGTCAGCTCTTGTCTTGTCTGTTCTTGTCTGGTCTTGACTGATCTTCTCTGGACATGTCTACCCTTGTTTATGCACCTGTCTTCTCTTACCCTTGTTGCGTTTTGTCTGCCCTTCTAAGGCCTCATCTAATCTTATCTTGTTTCGTGTGGTCTTGTCTTGTATTGTCTCTCTAATCGTAAACATTTCCTCATCTGTATCTTCTCTAAATCGTTGAATCGCCTAGATGTGAAATTATAATTAATTGGGAAGACTCACGAGTGGATTAACCCATATACCGATCTTGTAAGTGTCTGGCAATTAAAAGAAACAATTTCTGTTTTCGGTCTGTTATCTCTGGTCGAACATCTGCACGCAGACCGCGGGTCGACGTGAATAAATCATGAGCGGTTTGAACGGTAAACGGTTGGGAACCAGAAGAGGAAGAACGTGCAGCGACCGCCAGATATTCATCCGTTTGGTAGCCGGTGAAAGATTTCTTTTCATTAGCTAGCCTGTCCTATTACACGATTATTATTATTGTTACGATTATTGCTGTCGTGCTGTGCACGCAGCGCTTTGGGTCTTTAGGTCAAAAACTATCTCAAATTAAAACAAGATTAGGGAAACGTTAAGCAGAACAGAGTAGACAAGGCGAAATGATCAATACAAGACAAGAATATATATAGACAAGTCTAGACCAATAAAATGAATCAGCGAAGGCTATATAGAAACTAGACAAACTAAAATTAAATAAGAGATTAATAAAATAAGAGTTAAATATGTTTAGATAAATTAATTAATATAATAATATTATTAATTAATAAATAAGTTTAGGTTGAGATAATTAACTTTAGGATTATTAAAAGAGAGAATACTAGAAGAAAACTTCAGCCAAACGAGATTAAACAGACGATTAATATTTACGTGAAAGTGGATTACTAAGAGGAGACGTGGATTATTAATTGCGAATAAATTGCGGTTTTTTACTTCTTCTGTATATCAATTATTTCCTTAATATGTACATTTACTTTTTTTCTGTTTTAACAAACGAATTAACGGTAAACCCGGCAAGTCGTAAATTAGATCCATCAAACAGTTCCAATTCCAATTAATTTTGTTTTTTACTTAATTGTAACAGACTTTCTGTAACGAATTGAATTGCATTAACGACTAGACTAGAGACACAAGACTAGACAGACAAGACTAGACAAACAAGACTAGACAGACAAGACTAGACAGACAATACTAGACACACAAGACTAGACAGACTTTCGCCTTTACCCTTCCATCTTATCTCTTGTAGGGCCACACGATCCATTTTGTATCTCAGTATCTCATCCGCTAGGCTATCCATAGTCCCTGCTTTCAGAAGCGTACATACATTCCATTTACCAAATCTTAGTCTGTTTCCGTCAATCTTATCTTTGTTTCCCTGCGATGGTCGGCTTCGTGTGGGCAGTTTCTATCGTTGTAGTCTTCGAAAACATTAATGTTTTCACGAGGACGGGTAGTTAGCCCGTCGCTCAACCCCCTTTTCGGAGGGCTATTTCGCCTGTTCCCGTCAGCCCACACATCTACCTCGCTCCATACGGATTTTCACCGCATCTTGCGAGGTTTCTGTGTGGTTATCAGGGGTCACCTAACGTGGACCCCTGATACGTCACCTCATTCGAGTCATTGTCTTGCGGTGCGCAGGCACTACCCCCTTTTGCCCCCTTATCTCGATATCAGTTCTGGAAAATATAAATTCTTGAGATTTCTTCATAATTAGCCAGTCAGATTCTCTGGGTCCCCTTAATTTCGACCATTTTGGTCACTTGTCTGTTTTAGTTTTTCGAGATTTTTTAATCTGTCTCATCCATTTGAGCCTTCCTGGTAACCATTTGGTGTACATAGCGTTCTTCTGTTTTGATTTCTCCGTTTTCATCTGGTATGCCGATGCTGTGTTTTAGATAGGCAACCCTACCCGGTTTTGGTGCCTGTCTTAGCATTTCCTACGGCCTTGCATAGGCCTCCGTCAATGCCCTTGGTACTCCCTGATCAGGATGCAGATTCTCGTCGACGCACCAAACGATATCCCATTCCGAGGTTGTGGCGAGCGCATGTCCGTGTCCTTCTTTCGCCTTTGTAAAATTTGATTGCTCTATCGGCAATCTCCAAGAATTCTTCGTATGTTTTGCTATTTGATATTTTGTCAAGCAGTGACAGTCTTCCTCTGATCTTCCTTCAGATATTTCGTCTTCCTCTTCAGATATGCTTGTTTGCGTGCTTGCATTACAGGTCATTGGCCCCTGCTTTTGTTCGTTTCTTTTTTCCTACAGATGGGTATGGGTCAATTGCCCGCTGATTCATAATCTCTCTAGAGACCCCGTTAGGTTCCGTATCTCCTTAGTGACTTTTTTTATTTCATTTTTCCTGCTTGGACTTTACTTGACTATCTTTCTTAATTCTTGCGACCTTGAGATTACCTTACGGGTAATTATTTGAAGATCTTTACTCGTGTCTATTGCTGGACTTTTTTCGCAGTTGCCTTGTCTCTTTCTCTTAGCCTGCTGCTCCTCCGTAGAATAGATGCTGGGTTTACAGGTCAAAGAGATGGATTTTTGCCTGAATGTTTTATTTGGTGGCGTCCTTTGTACACCATCCTTCGCAAAGGGATTTTCCACGTCAGAGGTTTCGGATTTATCTCCCCTATCCTGGAAGTTCCCTCCTTTCGGTCCGGAACCAAGACTGTCTTCTCCTATATGGTGTGGAGGCCTGGACATTGACAGAGGCGACGCTAAATTGGCTTTCGAGTTTTGGACATATAGACGCATCTTGCGCATATCATGGATCCATCATATCACAAATGAAGAAGTACTCCAACAAATCGGTAAAATTAAAGAACGCTCAACATCGCCAAAGAAAGAAAACTGCAATACTTAGTGCATATAATGCGAAATAACAAATATCGCATGTTACGTTTAGGGTTGCAAGGAAGAGTAGATGGGAGAAGAGGACCAGGTAGATGACGTAATCCTGCCTTACGAACGTACGCCACTGGTTCGGCCTTACATAAATTCAACTGTTTCGTCAAGCAATTGATAAAGCCAAGATTGCCATGCAAATCGCCAACATCCGCAAAAGGATAGGGCACTCTAAGAAGAAGAAATACAGATAAGGCTAGATAGACTACACATATCTGCATCTTTTAATCTCATCTGATCCTATCTTTTTTTATTTTTAATGATCATGATTAGTCGTGTCTTCACTTTTTTTATTGTAGTCTGTTATTGCCCTGCCTTCTGTCTTCTGTCTTCTTCTTGTGAACTCCGCCATGGCCGGTCCCAAGCCCGGCTGCGAAAGGAGGAGGGTAGTCGATCTGCCGAATTGACCAGAATCGGGAAATCTCTACAATTGGGGAACCGAGGAAATCAGGCAAGAAATCCCATGGATTTACAACCGAATTATTTACGATTAAATGGTATTGCATCGTCAACCGATGCGCCAGCGCCGGGGACCAGGGTCGCTGGTGAGAAATGGGTTACTGGCCAAAGACTCAAATGTATTACGCCGAAATCAGTAGCGTGGAATGTTTGTATTTGTCATCACGTCGGCGAAAAGGAAATTATTGCTATGGAGCAAACTAAATACGGAATATCGATTATGGCACAATCGGAACTTCGAATTACGGGATCCTAACGTATTGCAGTTTTCTTTCTTTGGCGATGTTGAGCGTTCTTTAATTTTACCGATTTGTTGCAGTACTTCTTCATTTGTCATATGATGGATCCATGATATGCGCAAGATGCGTCTATATATCCAAAACTCGAAAGCCTATTTTGCAAATGGTCGTCCATCCACCGAATATCGATGATGCGATGACATTTTACTACTCCGGTGGTGACAAGCGGGAAGCCGGCGTTGGCTTCATGATTGATCGTATAGCAGCCAGCAGCATCATGGCCTTTCAACCAATATCAGAGCGGGTGGCAAGCATCACAATGAAGGGGACGATCACCACTTACGTCATATATTATATTTTACGCCATTTACGCCCCGACTGAAACGAGCGCCGATGTGATAAAGTACGCTTTCTACAATCATCTACAACTCCCACTGGATACCATTCCCCAAACTGAACTGATCTTACTAGCGGGTGACTCCAATGCGCATACGGGCGCAGATCGAGCAGGTTGGGAGAAAACGTTGGGCAGATTCGGATACGGTGACATAAATGACAACGGACTGCGCCTTCTATCATTCGCAGCGTCGAACAATCTACTCATCGTCTTCCAGCATCCGCGCAAACATCAACTTATGTGGTAAAACTCGTCGGGGATAGATTCGCCGATGCTGGACTATGTTTTGATCAATTCGTGATTTCGATTGACGCTCAAAGTACGTGATAAAGTACGTGACGCTCAACGTACGTTATGTACGTGCGTTGCGGGTACCGGATTGTGGGTCCGACCATTATCTCGTACGTGCCACATTACAGTTACGATTACAACGAGCAAAGACGAAAACACCACCCGTGGTCAAGCGAAATTGGGCGTGTTTGCGAGATCCTATCATCGGTCAAAAATTCCAAATTGAGTTACGCAATAAATTTGCAGTGCTTGAGCGATCGGACGATATCGATGAAGAAGAAAAGCAAATGTCGGTTTCAATCATGGAGTGTGCAGCTAAGCTGTGTCCGCCGATTCGTCGCCGGACACAAGCCTTGATTACGGACGTGTGTTTGGACTTGGTGAATCAACGGAAACGAGTCAAACACGTCGATTTTGAACAATACCACCGATTGAATAAACAAGTACGACATCGGACGAAGATGGAACGAGAGACGTATTGGAACAATGTCGCGGCTGAAGTGGAAGAATCATCCAGAGGAATGAGAGGAGGAACAATCCTGTGGAGCATCGGGACACGAATACCGAACTTTATATCAAACCATTAGAAAGTTGAGCGGGAAGACAAAATCAACAAACGTTGATACCGCGAAAGCGGATGGAACTTTCGTTAGTTCTCCAGCCGAGCGTCCGCACCGGTGGAGGGAATTCTTTAATGAACTGTACAATCACGATCCTCCACAGGGACCAATGCCGACACCGCTGATCATCAATAAACCAGTGATCTCGTTCCCGATGACAACCCAGCGATTGTTGAAGTCTAGACAGCAATAAAATCTGTGAAAAATGGGAAAGCGCAAGGCAATGATCAAGTTACCGCTGAGATGATCAAAGCCGAAGGAAACATTTTGTTGCCACGGCTTTACGACCTCCTACTTCATATTTGGTATTTGGAACAAATACCGTCAACGTGGAAGAAAGCGATCGTAGCCCCCATATTGACGAAAGGCAATAGCCGGGAATGCAATAATTATGTGGCATCAGCCTCCTATCAATATGAAGATCATTCAATCATGACTACAGAAACATCGAGAGGAAACAAGTCGAGAAGAGCAAGCAGGATTTAGGCCAAATCGTGGCTGTATCGATCTAATACTCGCACTTTGCCAGTTGATGGAAGAACGTATTCGGTGTGGAAAACGGACAGTTATCGTCTTTAACGACTTTAAATCTGCCTGCGACTGCATCCACTGGCCTTCTTTATGGTCAGTATTGGAAACAGAGCATGTGCCTTTAAAAATTATATTTCTTCTACGAGCGGCGTACGAGGGTTCAACCAGTTGCGTACGGATCCCGGATTCGGATACGAATTATCGGAGGGTTTTCTAATCCAAACGAGAGTTCTACAGGGAGACGTCGTTTCCCCACTGCTTTACAACGTGGTTATAAATGCCATTATGAGGAAAATATTCGATAGTCGACGAGGCGTCCGATATGATGACACCAACTTCATTCCCGATCTGATGTTCGCCGATGATAGTGCTATTTTTGTCAATACAGATGCCGTTACAACAGATATTCTCTATAACATTTCCCGGATCGCCAAATCCTATGGCCTGAAAATAAACGTGGACAAGACGAAAGTCTTGACGAGGGACGGATAGCAGGCCAATGTTCATCTTCATCATCATCATAATCATTCAGCCCACATAAGTCCACTGCTAAACATAGGCCTCCGTAATCCAATCCAACCTTGTCGGTCTTGTGCGGCGTTCATCCAGTTTGTCCGGATTTTCTTTATGTCGTCGGACCATCTCGTTGGTGGGCGTCCCCTACTGCGGTTTGCGTCCTGCCGTGGCCTCCATTCCAGAATCTTTTTTGTCCATCGTCCATCCGCAAACCTAGCCACGTGCCCCGCCCAGTTCCACTTCAGGTTTGTTATCCGCACTATCGCATCAGTAATACCTGTCATTTGCCTTAATTTGTCATTTGAAATTTTGTCTCTGAGGGAAAGGCCCAGCATTGATCTTCCCATTCCTCTTTGTGCAATGCGTATTTTATTTAAAGTCTGTTTTGTGAGGGTGAGGGTTTCGGCTCCATAAGTGAGTACTGGCAGTACACACTGATCAAAAACCTTTCTCTTTAAGCATATAGGAATACTTGATTTAAAGATATGTCTTAATCTGCTAAAAGCGCCCCATGTTAGCCCAATTATGCGCCTTATCTCACAGGTCTGGTTGTCCCTTCCGATGCGGATTTCGTGGTCCAGGTATTTATATGAGCTGAATTGTCTCAAAAAACCATCATTCAGTGGTATGCCTTCGCTTAACACGAGGTTGATCATAAATTCGGTTTTGTTGACGTTTATGCGAAGTCCCACTGTTTTTGACGCACTCTGTAGTCTTCGTAGCATCTCCCTAGCCTCATCTACACGATCCGTGATCACAACGATATCATCGGCGAATCGCAAATGGTTCAATTTTTCGCCTTTTATGTTTATGCCCATATCTCCGAAATCAACTCTTTTAAACATATATTCCAAGAGCATCGTGAATAACCTCGGCGACAGGACATCTCCCTGGCGTACTCCCCGTTCAATGTGGAAGTCTTGCGTGTTTTCGTGTATTTTTACACGTGCTGTTGCCTTTTCATATATGTTCTTAACTATAGTTGTATATCTGTGATCAACTCGGCACTCTATAAGGGCTTGTATCATTTCCTTCTGACTTATAGTATCAAATGCCTTTTCATAATCGGTAAATACCAGGAAGAGTAGTTTGTTGTATTCCACACACCGCTCGATGAGAGTTTTCAGGGTCTGTAGGTGGTCATTCGTGTCGTACCCCGCTCGAAAACCTGCCTGTTCGCACGGTTGATATAGATCTAGTTTGTTTGTGATTCTTTTCGTGATTATCCTCATGAATAATTTATACATATGCGAGAGGAGACTTATTGGCCAGTAGTTTTGTAGTTTCGCTAAGTCTCCTTTTTTATGGAGGATAATTATAGTGGCTTGGTCCCACTAAGAGGGGGTTGTACCATTTATTATGCAGGCTATAAAAAGTTTATAGATCGTTCGATGTAGAGCTATACATCCATGCTTTATAGCTTCAATTTCAATCTCATCCTCGCCTGCGGTTTTGTTATTTTTCATTTCCCGAAGGGCATCGCTTAGTTCGGCCAGTGTAATTTCTGGCAGTTCTTCAGACCCCAGGTTTTGTATTTTGGGTATGTTGGTACTTGTTGTTTGCTTGCTTGGTTCTCTGTATAATTCAGCATAGAAGGTCTCGGTGATGTCCAGGATTTCCATTTTATTTGTTGTTATATGGCCATATTTGTCTTCTAGTTTATTTATGTTTTTCGTACCTTCTGAGAGTGTTTTTCGAAGGGACTTCATTCCTCTATTATTCTCTATGACCATTTTTATTTCGTTTGTATTATACTGTCTTATATCTCTTCGAATCGCTTTTGAGATTGCTCTGTTTAACTGTCTCAGTTGATCGCTATTTGCTGCGTATTTGTCTGACAGTTCCCTTCTGGTCTTCATCATTGCTCTCGTGGTTGTACTGAGTTTATCCGCTTTTGAAGTATTTCTGTTTTGGCATTTTGTATTTGCTGCTTTGACGGCAGTTATAATGATGTTATTTAGAGTCGTAACATCGTTCGTTCTCTGTATGTCCTAGTTTAGCGTCCACCTCCTGTTGGTAGGGCACCACATCCTCTAGAGGCTTCCATCCTGTTGTTGTTTTCCTAATAAGTTTAAGCCTTTCTTTTTTCAGCTTCAACTCAATACGTGCTCGAACCAGTCTGTGATCCCTTCCCACAGAAAATTTGTTCAAAACAGTCACGTCACGTACAATGTCTTTCCTGTTTGACGTTATTAGGTCTATTTCGTTTTTGGTTTTGCCATCTGGACTTGTCCAAGTCCATTTCTGCTGAGGTTTCTTCTGGAAAAAGGAGTTCATGGCATATAAGTTGTTAAAAAGTCAAGAAGCATTTGTCCTCTCTCGTTCCTCATACCGTACCCATGGTAGCCCATGGATGTTTCAGCATCGGCCTGCCTTTGGCCCAGTTTTGCGTTTAAATCCCCTATCATCAGTGTATAGTGGGTTGGCGTCGTGCATAGTGCAGTATTCACATCCTCGTAAAAGTCCTCCATTTCGCTATCTGTGTGGTTAGACGTTGGTGCATAGACTTGTATTATCTTTAACGAATATCTGTCATTGAGCTTTTAGATGAGATATATCACTCTGTTTTTAATGTGTTGGATCTGTACAATGTTAGAGACGTGGTTTCTGTGTACCAGGAAACCTACTCCTCCGTCCTTCACGTTATCCGTTCCAATATAGTGAAACATGTGTCCTGATTGTAGTGTTAATTCTTCATTTCCCTTTCTTTTGTGTTCGCTTACTCCCAAAACATCCCATTTTAATGGGAAAGTTCCTCTTCTAGTTTTTGTAGTTTTTCCGGAGTTGAGAGTGTTCGGGTATTCAGAGTAGCAATATTCAGTCGTATTCCATGGTAGTTTGGTCTAGACTGGGGATTCTTCGCACCCTCTGCCTGTCGACTTGTTTCGGGGAAAACTCCCAGGCTTTCCGGCCCACTATAAAATTCTACATTCTAGAAAGCCAGATGAATCTACCATTAAAGCCGCTTTAGTAGTAATCGACTCTCGGATTACCGTCATGCTTGATCCTGATCGGTCCAGTAGCCTGATGACAGTAGCGCAAATCCTTTGCGGCAGAATTAATATTTACGTTATCTCAGTCTATCTTCCTCCACAAACAAGACCGGTGGAGCTGGACAGATTTAGTGATAACCTAGACGCCCTCAACAAAATCGTTAGAGAGGTTGGTTCCAAGTCCGAAGTCTTAGTTGTTGGCGACTTCAATGCGAAATCCTTTTCGTGGGGTAGCGCACTGGAGGACAACAGGGGTAAATGCCTGGAAAAGTTAATTTTAGAGAATAACTTGGCCATACTGAATATCGGGTCGGAACCTACCTTCATCGGTCACAACGGTCAAAGCGTTATCGATTTAACACTTTCCACCCACACCTCGAGCAAGAAGATTGTTGATTGGCATCTTCCCGATGAGAGTAGTCTGTCTGATCACCGGTACATCAGCTGAAACCAAGCTGCCAGAAGCTCAACGTGGTTTCTGTACAAGAAAATGGGACTTGGCAGAGTTTAGTGATAAATTCTTGTCCTGTCTCCAGAACATTGCCCCGCAGCTTCACCAGTGTTCTGCCCCTGAGGATATTTCAATATTCGCCCACAAATTAAATGCAGCCATGGAAAAGGCAGCACGAGATACCTTTCCTCCAAGGAAATACTTTAGACATTCCGTGCCTTGGTGGACTGCTGAACTAACTGCCTTGCGCAAGGAAAACAACAGGCTACGGCGACTGTATCAAAAGGGCAGAGGCGAACAAAGAAATTATAGTAAAATAGCTTATAACGCTAAATCAAATGAATATAAAAACGCAATTCTAGAGTCGAAGAAACTCAAGTGGCGAGAATTCTGCACTCGATCTTCACACGAAAACCCATTTGGCCCTGTTTTCAAGGTTCTTAGAGGTAGAAAAACCTCTACAAGCTATCTGAGTAGCCTTAAGGTTGGGGATAATTCCTTAGATATCTTTGAAACCTCTCACAAAACTTCTTGAGACATTCTTTCCGCAGGACGATAAGAAGGAGGACACTCAGCAACACACGTTTGTCAGATTACTTGCTGAAACTGGTCAAGGAGGGAAAGACGATATACCGTTTACTATGTCTGAGATTGAACGAGTTATACAAAGTATGAGCTCGAAGAAAGCCCCTGGGCTGGATGGCATTACCTCTGACATAGTATTGGCTGCCTTCAACTCAGCACCAAACACATTTCTTAATCTTTATAACAAGTGTTTGAGCAAGTCCATATTCCCGTCTTGCTGGAAAAAACAACTAATCAAGATTATCCCTAAACCCAACAAACCAGCGCTATCCATAAAAGACTTCAGACCAATAAGTTTGCTTCCAGCGGCGCCGGAAAGGTGTTGGATTGTCTTCTCATCTCGAGAATTGACCATCACTTTTATCGGAACAAGTTGGTGAATCAAAATCAGTTTGACTTTAGAAGAGGCACAGGAACTGTTCAGGCCATCTCAAAGGCGGTCAGGTTTATAAGGGAGGCATTAAGATCGAAGCTTTATTGTTCAGCCTTGCATATAAGTGGGGCATTTGACAACGCCTGGTGGCCGCTTATTATCCACAGGCTGATTGAAAAAGATTGTCCTGACAATCTAATCAAGTTAGCCAAGTCTTACTTTATAGATCGCAGAGCAATAATCAGCGAACCTGGTTTATACTTAGAAAGGAGCATCGGCAAAGGTTGTCCACAAGGTTCAAAGTCAGGTCCAGGTATCTGGAATATATTATATGGCACCATTTTCGAAAGAGATCTGCCTGAAGATTGCGAGATTGTTGCCTATGCGGATGATACGTTTCTACTCTGCAAAAGCAAAACCATCACGGGCTTAAAGGAGAAAACTGATCGGTCTCTAGATAATCTTTGCCAGTGGGCAATTGAAACCCGACTTAATTTTAATGCCCAAAAGACCGAGGCCCTTTTTTTCGGCAGATCTTCGAAGCAAAGGAGTCCCGTATTCACTCTTGGGAATACAAGAATTAGATGCCAACAACACCTACGGTACTTAGGTGTCATAACTGACAGATTCCTGAACTTCAGAGAACACATGAAGCAGGCTTGTGGTAGGGTAAAACGGTTCAGCATAAAGTTGAGTATCGCTGCGAGAAAGGAGTGGGGTCTGGGGAGTTCACAGCTGATTGATATATACCGTGGCGCTATAGAACCCGCACTATTATACGGTACTCCAATATGGCAGAGGTCGTGTGGCGTGAAGGGAGGCCTAAAGCTTTTGAGCGTACAGCGCCTCAGCACCATCCGTGCTGCAAAAGCGTATCGCACAGTCTCCTCTGAGGCAGCCTGTGTGATTACGGGTCTCCTTCCAGCCGACATCCGTCTCAAGCAGCTGGCCCTCCACAACTCACACCAGATCGCAGACGATACGATTATTAGAGATATAGCGGGCTTACCGGTTGCACTGAGCGAGCTCGAACCGACCGTAAACACCCAAGAACTAGTTCATTCTTCACAATTGTCGCTGGTTACATATTATTTGACACTGAGTAATATATTTCAACTCCGGGTTTACACGGGCGGTTCGAGTTCGATCAGACGGGGGCTTCATTCGTGGTCTACTTTCAAGACGAGGAAGTGTACCATAAGCTGATTAAATTAGAAAAGTATTGCTCAATTTTTCAAGCTGAACTTTTGGCCATGCTGCAAGCTTTGCTTTATGTGGAAAATAACAGCAGCAGACCCTGTTCAATCATTTGTAACAGCCGATCTATTCTGGATGCTCTGAAGAGTTTAAATTCACCCACTGAATTATTGTTGGAGACGTGGAAGACAGCTGCCAGAGTTTCAAGGAAGAACAAGATCCGTTGGCATTGGGTTAAGGCACATGCTGGTTTTGAAGGCAATAAACGAGCAGACATGCTTGCCAAACAAGCAGCTGACAAGGAAGATCTGCCAATTTGTTTTAGTAAATTGCCCAAACAGGCTTTAAGATCGTGCTCCAAGGGGCATTTCGAGAAGCTCTGGCAGGACAGATGGGATCTGGCTACAACTGGCTTGTGGACCAAGCAATTTATACCGTGCATTAAGAACTGGAAGGGTTTCAACATCAGTCTGTCCCACCACGCAATCCAGTTAATAACAGGCCGCGGTAATTTCAAAGCGTACCTTCATAGATTTGGTAAAAGAGAAAGTCCCGTCTGTGAGTGTGGCCAAAATGACACCGCGGCACACGTGCTATTTTATTGCTCAGATACCGAAATATGGAGACGATCTTTGGAGACAGATATGCAGATGCATGAACTTACCTGGCCCAAGGATGAAGATGACATCTTAACAGTATCAAAATCGAGAGAGTGGTGGCTTATCTTTGATAAACATGCCAAACAATTATCTAGAATGGATCATGATGAACAGTTTAGAATTCAATAACTCCAGAGAGATGGTTCAGAGATTCCGGGAAACTACATAAAAAGACAAAAGTAAAACTGATAGCGTTATAACCAGCATAGTGTCCTTTGGACGGAATGAAAATGCACATGAAGGAAAATACAAATAGGCTGTCGACTTGTCCGACCGCTACCTTGGCCGGGGTTCATCAGGCCGCCGAGGACTGAGGGCCGTAACCTTCTGGTGTACATCTCCATATGGGGTAAATCAGCCGATACTCCTACAACGCAGGCCAGCGCGGGTTGGTAGGGATGGTGTTTCCTGAATCTGTCTGCAGGACAGGAAGATAGTATTTTCCCTATATTCGATGTAGGGTTATACCGCCCCTGTTCGGTTTGTCAGAGCCTCATTCATCAGCCATGTTCATCTTAATGGTACTCAAATCGAACACGTGAAAGAATTCAAATACTTGGGCTCACTGCTGCAAGAGAAGAAAGTGGCAACGGCCGCTGACATTCATAGCCGGATTGGTCGGGCATCAGCAGCGTTTGCGTCGCTCAAATGGTGCATATGGAAGAAGACGAACATATCTACTAATTCCAAAATTCGTCTATTCCGGACGCTCATCCTACCAATTCTTTTGTATGGAGCAGAAACGTGGACACTACTTCAATCGGACCTCAACAAACTCGAGGTGTTCCAAATGCGTTGCCTAAGACAGATTATCGGTGTTTCAATTCGTGATCGCCTGCGGAATGAGGAAATTCGAGCTAGATGCGATCAGCAACAACCGATTGTGGAACAAATTCAAACACGCTGTCTACGATGGTTCGGTAACATTTGCAGAATTAATGAAAATCGGCTTCCATGCAAACTACTCTGGCGTAAGCGGCCGCCCGACTGGAGGATTCAGCGATCAGAGCCGAAGAAGATATGGATAAAACATGAAAGAGGACCTCAAGACCCGATGAGGCCAGGGATATTGCCATTGATGGGAAATTGTGGAAGCGAATCGTGAATGAAGCGAAAAATCCAGCGGCACCGACTGCAGCGTATTGGTTACGAGTACGACGTGCTCGACAATCGCAGACTACGGATTAAAGAAGAAGAATATTGCCTTGTCTTGCTGGTTTTATTTGAAATGTCTTGTTATTGTCTGGTCTTGTGTAATTTGGTCTCTTGTCTTAAATAAAACTGTTTTATTTGAAATGTCTTGTTATTGTCTGGTCTTGTGTAATTTGGTCTCTTGTCTTAAATAAAATTAGTATATACTGTATAAAAGACAGCATGAAATATAATATTAAAATTATTCCAGACATGCTGTCTAAACGAAAAAGCTGCACCGAATCCCATTACAAATTCAAGGCGCACTCCATGGTTCGTGTCGATATTTCCAACCTTATCGCATTCGTCACGTGAATTAGCGTACGTTGTCTAGCTACTGCCGTTGTTCACCTGCAAGTCCACCATGTGCACACACACATACACAAGACTTCATAGTTAATACCGTTTCACAGACTGCTGTGAAAATCCATCACAGTAGCCTCAATTTGAATATTATTATTGCCGTTCCGGACAACTGCGTTCCGGCCGGATTTATTACGCAACATTCGTGCACTAAAAACACTGTTGCAGCACAATGCCAGGTTTCTGCACAACGACTTGACCTACCTCCATACAATTTCTTTTTCATTCTTTCAAAAAATGTAAGTGGAATTGCATTTTGCTATATAAACACAAAAAATAAAATAGTAAGTGCTAAAATAGACCTTATTTCAAATTAGGACTACATATGAGAGGTTTTTAATGCAAACAGACTGGCTAGAGAAGACATGAAGCTGGCGTGGCGGTAAACTGCTAGCGGCGCAATTCACCGCTTAGAGTATTCTGCTAGATTTTCTGCTAGATTAGAGATAGGCCATATATTCTGCTAGAAGTCTAAACTATTAGAATTGGTAAAACCATAACATACTACATTATAGATAATTATATAAACTTAATAAAGTCGGAACGCAGCCGGAATATATAAATATATTCATCCTTTTCGGAGCTCTATAACATTACTGAGTCTTTTTAGGACTAGCAAAACAAATCTAAACTATTATGTCTTCATTATCTAGACCTGTGTGTTTTACCTAGTGTTTAGAGTCCTGTCTAGTCGTTCATCTATCGTTCCAATACCTTGTTTCGAATTATTAATCTAGTCTCTAGTCTGTAGAATCTGTGCTGTGTCTTCCAACCTCTGGTTTATATCTATTATAGATTGTAGATTCAGTGGTGGTATATATACATATATATATATATATATATATATATATATATATATATATATATATATATATATATATATATATATATATATTATTGTTCTTTATTCTGATAGAAAATCAAATATGACAAGTAACCTAATTACTCGTTGAAAAGGCAACAGAAGAATCCATTCGTTTTAAGTGAAAGACTTTTTTCTCGGGGCACGCATGGCTTTGGGTCTTTGGGTCAAGGGTCATGCGGCATTCAATGTCGAAATTTTCTCTGCTCCCGCACGTTTCTCCGCGGTTTCAACAACGTTTTTCTAAATAGTTTTTCGCCTCTTCTTCGGCTTAGTTGAGGCTTTTAATTGTCGGTCGGCTTTCGTCTTGGTGAACGGTTTTCCACCTTTTGTTACTTTCACACGTTTTTTCTCTCTTTCCCACTCGCGGTGTCCGTCTCGCCATCGGTAAACTCGAAACGCGCTGAAAAATCCAACAGTCTCTTCGCTAACTGCCAATTAATTATTTAGATATTTTTATTTATTCCACTTAGACGCCGAGTCTAATGGACTTTCTTCAATTAAATTATAAACTGACAATGGACGTGACATTCTTATTATATTTACATACATACATTATTCAATACCTTGTTCTCTTCACTAGGTGCAGTCTATTCAGATTTATATTGTTTTAATTGCAAATTATTAAAGCACAAGAATTTACATTGCACAAACAAAACCAGCTTTATTCGAAATTGCAAGTTTGAATATTCGTGTCTAGTCTTCTATGTATAGTCTGTCTAATCCTGTCGGTGTAATCTTATCTGTCTCGTCTTGTCCATATAGTTTTGTCTTTTCTTATAAAAAGTGGTTTTGGGGGAAGCTCTTACTAAACCCCCTATCCTAATTTGGCTTTTAGTATGCGCTACTCCGATTGCGCCACCACTATGCAAGGTGGGCTCGGTTAGCGAAACCTGCCCTAGTTGCTGCCTCCTCAACCGGGAATCGCAACCAGGTTTCCCGCTTGCCAGGCGGTCTGTCTTGTCTGTCTACTGTTGTCTGTCTAGTCTTGTCTGTCTAGTCTTGTCTGTCTAGTCTTGTCTGTCTAGTCTTGTCTGTCTAGTCTTGTCTGTCTAGTCTTGTCTGTCTAGTTTTGTCTGTCTAGTCTTGTCTGTCTAGTCTTGTCTGTCTAGTCTTGTCTGTCTAGTCTTGTCTGTCTAGTCTTGTCTGTCTAGTCTTGTCTGTCTAGTCTTGTCTGTCTAGTCTTGTCTGTCTAGTCTTGTCTGTCTAGTCTTGTCTGTCTAGTCTTGTCTGTCTAGTCTTGTCTGTCTAGTCTTGTCTGTCTAGTCTTGTCTGTCTAGTCTTGTCTGTCTAGTCTTGTCTGTCTAGTCTTGTCTGTCTAGTCTTGTCTGTCTAGTCTTGTCTGTCTAGTCTTGTCTGTCTAGTCTTGTCTGTCTAGTCTTGTTTGTCTAGTCTTGTCTGTCTAGTCTTGTCTGTCTAGTCTTGTCTGTCTAGTCTTGTCTGTCTAGTCTTGTCTGTCTAGTCTTGTCTGTCTAGTCTTGTCTGTCTAGTCTTGTCTGTCTAGTCTTGTCTGTCTAGTCTTGTCTGTCTAGTCTTGTCTGTCTAGTCTTGTCTGTCTAGTCTTGTCTGTCTAGTCTTGTCTGTCTGCCCCAAAGGTAGGGAGGAAAAAGACAAGAGAAAACGAGGTGGTCCACCGGCCACCAGAGCATCATCACTCTCGGACGACACATCTGAAACATCTGAAAGGTCTAAAACCAAAGGATGGGAAAGAGGAAGACCCAGGAACCAGGGTCACACAACGTCCTCGGACAAAAGCAAATAACTCGCTCTTACTTCCCACCTACGATCTATAACCTATCTTTAAATCTTCCTAATATCCAAAGCGCAAATAATATGTATCCAACAAATTTAAAAATCCTACAATTAAACCTAAATCGCTGTAAAGCAGCACATAATTTACTTGAACAAACAATCTTCGAAAAAAACATAGATATTGTTATAGGTCAAGAGCCAAATAGACACATGGCTGATAATTCCTTCCTCGACTTAGACCGTGTTGTCTTACAATAGCTGCAGAGGCTTTGTCTGTGTCGAACTATCAAGATTTTACGTCTATTCTTGTTATCAATCGCCAAGGAAAACACCAAAGGAGTTCAAAGAATACCTAGAACACCTAGAACTTCACCTAAAAGCCAATTCAGCACATAAGGAAGTCATTCTGGGAGGTGACTTAAATGCAAAAGCTTGTATCTTCGGATCAAAAGTCCAAGATATCAAAGGGATGATCCTAGCAGAGTGGATTGAGGCAAACGACCTCTTAGTTATTAATGAAGGAGACACACCTACCTTCTCAAACCACAATGGCTCTTCCGTGATTGACATAACAATAGCGACCACGTCAATTAGCAAAAAAATTAGAGAGTGGAAAGTAGATCAAGAACATGAAAACCTAAGCGATCACCGCACAATTACCTTCGAGGTTCGGGAATTTCCACACACAACTCGTGCCCAAGAAGCACAAAAACAGCGAGGCTGTAAACTGACAGCCGAGGGATGGTTTAGATTACAATCAAAATTAGACTCGGAATCTGATCATAACAGCGAACCACCCGAAGACCATACGCAAGCAGTTAATAGTCCTGTAGAATTTGCCGAATATATTTCCAAACTGTGCGATGAATGCTTTCCAAGACGACGTCGACCACAACACCGCCACCAATCTACCCCCTGGTGGACTACAACGATTGCCGCTAAGAGAGCCGCATGCTTCAAAAAGAGAAGAGTGATGGTGAGAAGGAACAAATCTAATGCAACTGATGAACAGAAACAAGAGGCTAGAATCGAATATAGCAACTCCAAAAAAGAATTCAAGATTGCTATATACGCACGCAAGAAAGAGCTGTGGAAGGATCTCTGCAATCAATTAGAGGAAGATATATGGGGTCAAGGTTTTAAAATTATATCAGGCAAACTAAATCTTAGACCAAACATTAGCCTAAGCGAGGAAGAGATAAGTAGCCAGGTAGAAAAACTGTTCCCGAAGAAACCCAAAATCAACTGGATGGTCCCAGTAGTAACTGAAATAAAGACCTTTGACTTGGAAGATATTGTAAAAACTGCGCAAAGAATCAAGACCGGAAAAACTCCAGGTCCAGATAGTATACCCACAGATGTGCTCAAAGAAATAGCTACCAGGAGACCTGAAATCGTCTTGAGAGTTATGAACAGCTGTCTAACTAAAGGAGAATTTCCAGACATTTGGAAGGAGGCACGTCTAGTACTCATTGAAAAACCCAAAAAAGATCCGGCCGATAAAACATCATTCCGGCCGATTTGTATTCTAAATACCCCAGGTAAACTATTAGAAATGTTAGTTAAGACACTCCTGGAGAACGAGCTAGAAAGCAAAGGAATTCTACACGACAGACAATACGGATTTCGAGCGGGCAGGTCAACGATAGATGCCCTGTCCAAAGTCATGGAGATACCTAACAAAATTAGAGAAAAGGCCTTCAAGAACCAAGAGCTCGCGGTACTTCTTACTCTTGACATAGAAAATGCCTTTAATTCAGCTCCGTGGGACCTCATAATTGACGCACTAAAAACTGCGGAAATTAGCCCATATCTGATTAAGATGGTCCAGTCGTACCTCAGCAATCGATATGTCATCACAAACAGAGGCTCAAAAATAGAAACAACATGCGGTGTCCCACAGGGCTCCATTCTAGGACCTACATTATGGAACATCTTCTACAACAGCATTTTAGAACTCGACTTAGGAAAAAAAGTTACCTCTGTTGCATACGCTGACGACCTAGCAGTGATTGTTTGCGGTAGAAATAAGTCAGAACTGGAAGAGTCCGCGAAAAATGCCGTAGCAATAATACACCAACATCTAACAGAATTAGGGCTTAAAATGGCACACGCGAAGACGGAAATGGTAATTCTTGTGGGTAGAAGAAAACTTAAGACTCTGTCGGTAAAAATTGGCGACGCCATAATAACGAGCAAGCCGGCAATCAAGTACCTGGGGGTATACTTAGATAGAAATACCCGTATGACTACCCACATCAAAATCAAATGCGAGAAAGTCGAGAAGTCACTAATGGCTCTGACTAGGATCACTCCAAACATCTCGGGACCGCGCGAAAGAAAACGTCGAATACTAATGTTCTTCAGCCATCCTGTACGGTGCACCCATCTGGACGCAAGCGCTTAAGCATTCTCTATATAAGAATAAACTAGAAGCCCTAAACCGAAAAATGGCACTAAGAGTTATTTCGGCATATAGAACTGTCTCCACTGCTGCGGCAACCGCTATCGCCTGCCGCCTCTCGAACTGAGAGCCAAGGAGATGGTTTACATATACCGACTTGGAAAAAACAGTAGGTCTGAGGCTAAAGATAAATGCACGGAGGAGAGGCAGCAAAGATGGGGAGAATACAATGGTTGGACCAAAAATCTTATAAAAGACGTTAGGTTGTGGAGCAGGAGCAAGTGGGGTGAAGTGGATTACTATGTTACACAGGCCTTCACTGGGCACGGTGTATTTGGAACATACCTTTACAAAATTAAAAAAAAAGAAAACCCAATCTGCTGGTTCTGTCCGGACATTGATTCAGCCGAACACACCATTTTTCACTGTGTCAGATGGATGGACCTTCGTGAAACAGCAAATCAATTATGCGGCACAGTCATATCAACATCTAATGTGGCAGAATTGCTTCTAAGAACAGAAGCAGATTGGAACGTAATAACAGAAATGATGAGGGATATAATAAAAGCAAAAGAGAAACACGAAAGAGAAAACCGAATTTAGAAACGAGGAGGGATAAATCATCCTGAAGTAATGCCTAGGGGCGGTTTCCGGGATGTATCTTCTCCTTTTTTTTAATATTTATTTTTATTTTTATTTTTTTTAACTTTTTGAAGTCTAGTTGTCTTTTATTATTATTTTAATAAAAAAAAAAAAAAAGTCTTGTCTGTCTAGTCTTGTCTGTCTAGTCTTGTCTGTCTAGTCTTGTCTGTCTAGTCTTGTCTGTCTAGTCTTGTCTGTCTAGTCTTGTCTGTCTAGTCTTGTCTGTCTAGTCTTGTCTGTCTAGTCTTGTCTGTCTAGTCTTGTCTGTCTAGTTTTGTCTGTCTAGTCTTGTCTGTCTAGTCTTGTCTGTCTAGTCTTGTCTGTCTAGTCTTGTCTGTCTAGTCTTGTCTGTCTAGTCTTGTCTGTCTAGTCTTGTCTGTCTATTCTTGTCTGTCTAGTCTTGTCTGTCTAGTCTTGTCTGTCTAGTCTTGTCTGTCTAGTCTTGTCTGTCTAGTCTTGTCTGTCTAGTCTTGTCTGTCTAGTCTTGTCTGTCTAGTCTTGTCTGTCTAGTCTTGTCTGTCTAGTCTTGTCTGTTTAGTCTTGTCTGTCTAGTCTTGTCTGTCTAGTCTTGTCTGTCTAGTCTTGTCTGTCTAGTCTTGTCTGTCTAGTCTTGTCTGTCTAGTCTTGTCTGTCTAGTCTTGTCTGTCTAGTCTTGTCTGTCTAGTCTTGTCTGTCTAGTCTTGTCTGTCTAGTCTTGTCTGTCTAGTCTTGTCTGTCTAGTATTGTCTGTCTAGTCTTGTCTGTCTAGTCTTGTATGTCTAGTCTTGTCTGTCTAGTCTTGTCTGTCTAGTCTTGTCAGTCTAGTCTTGTCTGTCTAGTCTTGTCTGTCTAGTCTTGTCTGTCTAGTCGTGTCTGTCTAGTCTTGTCTCTCTAGTCTTGTCTGTCTAGTCTTGTCTTTCTAGTCTTGTCTATCTAGTCTTGTCTGTCCAGTCGTGTCTGTCTAATCTTCTCTCTATCTGGTTTTGTCTGTCTAGTCTCGTCAGTCTAGTCTTATCTGTTTAGTCTTGTGAGTCTAGTCTTGTCTATCTAGTCTTGTCTGTCTATTCTTGTCTGCCTAGTCTTGTCAGTCTAGTCATATTTGTCTAGACTTGTCTTTCTAATCTTAACTGTCCAGTCTTATCTGTCTGATCTTATCTCTTTAGTCTGGTTCCTTCAAATCCGTTTAGTATTTACATTAGTTTATTCAATTAGGTTTTCGTGACATTAAACTCTGTATTATAATCACGTATTCAATTAGGAAAACTCGTACACAGCTTGTGCAGCCTCAAGGAAAAAGTTTTTGCGATTGCGGTTTGGGTCCATTAGGTCGCCGTTGTGGAACAATGTTCTGTGAAATTGAAAAAAACCAATATTTTGCACCATAAAACGTTTATTATCCATGGACTCATTTATTTATTTGCTCTCTGTTTAGTTACAACTGTCTTTTGACTGTCTCGTTTCATTTATCTAAATTGGTCAGTCTAGTCAGTTTGTCTATTTAGTTTTATTCGTTATAAACACAATATTTTAAACTATATAAATAGCAGCCGGAAACAAAATTGTAAACTCTAATTTGTTTCCAGTTGCTCCTTTGATACCCCCGTTGTTTATTTACTTTAGCTTTATTGTTTTTGTGCTTGTTTTGTTTGCGTATTTGTTTGCTTAACTTATTTGATGGTGTTTATTTTTTCGCATGCCTTAATGCTTACTTATCTGTGCACTTGCTTTATCGATTGCTTATTTGTCTGTTTCGTTAATTTGTCGGTTTTGATTGTATGTCTGTTCTACTACTCTCTTTGAATCGTTTGTCTATTTTGCATATTTGCTAGTTTTGCTTGCTTGTCCTTTTTGCTTGTTTGTCTGTTTTGTGTTTTTGCCTTATTATTAATTTACTAATTTACTAACTTACTATCTTACTAATTTTCTTCTTTCCTTCATTCTACCTTTATTTATTTCGTTCTTTGCTTCTTTCCTTGTTTCCTGCTTTCCTGCTTTCCTTCTGTCCTTGTTTCTTTCTTTCTTTCCTTATATCCTTGTTTCCTTCTTTCCTTCTTTCTTGCTTTACTTGTTTCCTTCTTTCCTTCTGTCCTTGTTTCCTTGTTTCCTTCTTTCTTGCTTTACTTGTTTCCTTCTTTCCTTCTGTCCTTGTTTCCTTGTTTCCTTTTTTCTTTCTTTCCTTCTTCCCCTCTTTCCTTCTTTTCTTCTCTCCTTCTTTCTTTCTTTCCTTCTTTTCTTCTTTCCTTCTTTCCTTCATTCCTTTTTTCGCTTTCCCTTCCATCCTTCCATCCTTCTTTCCTTCTTTCCTTCTTTCCTTCTTTCCTTCTTTCCTTCTTTCCTTCTTTCCTTCTTTCCTTTTTTCTTCCTTTCCTTCTTTCTTTCTTTCCTTCTTTCTTTCTTGCCTTCTTTCCTTCTTCCGTTTTTTCCTTCTTTCTTCCTTTCCTTCTTTCCTTCTTTCCTTCAGTCCTTTTTTCGCTTTTCCTTCCATCCTTCTTTCCCTCTTTCCTTCTTTCTTTCTTTCATTCTTTCCTTCTTTTTTTCTTGCCTCCTTTCCTTCTTTGCTTTTTTCCTTCTTTCTTCCTTTCCTTCTTTCTTTATTTCCTTCTTTCCTTCTTTTCTTCTTTCCTTCTTTCTTTCTTGCCTTCTTTCCTTCTTTCGTTATAGGTCTTTATAGGTCCGGAACCCTTTTGCGGCATGAGTGTGAATACCATCCTCAAAAGTTTAGATAAGAATAAGAAAAAGAAATAATCGTTTTCATTGTGATTACAATATAAGACAAGTCGAAATAAAATACAAATTAAAAATATGATTAAACATAACTGGTAAAACAATACATTTATTAAAAGATATAACAATATACAAATTATACAAGGTTTAGCTTGATGCTTCAAAGTTTCTTACTTGGTTTGTGAATTCAGCAACACTATAAAAAGCATGTTGGTGTAGAAATGATTTTAATTTTGTTTTAAAGTTATTGATAGTTACCGTTTTCATTGAGTGCGGCATTTTGTTATATAAATCGATACCTGATTTGTAAGGTGCTATTTTGAAATAAGTATGTTTAAACTTATATGTAACTAATTTATCGATAATTTGGGTCGCGTAACCGTGAACGTCGCTATATTTTACAAATTTGACATTATTGCTGTGAATAATACAAAGTATTTTTAGAATGTATATACATGGTAGTGTTAATATTTTATATTCAATAAATGTGTTTCTACAAATTTCGACGTAATTAAAATTAAACATTAATCGAATGATGCGCTTTTGCGTTACAAATAATCTGCTGGAACCATTAGATAATCCCCACACTGTTATATTGTAACTTAGATGTAAGTATACTACAGCATAATATATAGTTAAAATAGAATCAAGGTTTAGTTCATTTTTGAGTCGTGATATTAAATAATATGATTTATTTACATTACCACAGGTGGAATCTATATGTTTCTTCCACTGTAAATACTGGTCAAATATTATCCCCAGGTATTTCATGGTTTCAGATGTCTCAACTTATTATTAAAAGTAATGGATTCATTCTTTTTATAGATGTTTAACAAATGCATAATTTCTGTTTTTTCAACATTAATAATTTATTTATTTAGTTTACACCATTCATTAAATTGAGACAAGACTGAAAATATTCTGCTTTTAGCCTCATTTAATGTCTCAGCAGAAACTAGGATCGCAGTATCGTCTGCATACATAAAGACCTCTCCGTCAGTTATGTGTTTTCTTCTTTCCTTCTTTCCTTCAGTTTTGGTATATTTTGTTTCTGGGAAAACCGTTAGTTCCAAACGAAAAGTCCCAACTTTTGCCGTTTTTAGAGGTTTTTTGAAAAAATCGCACCGTCGAGCCTGCAAGTAGCAGAACGGCTAAACTCGCACCCCGGATAGAAAAAAGACCGCGCTACATCGCGAAAGTGTCGGTTTTCGCGAAGGACCGCGTTTCGGTGGCTTCCAGGCGTGTTAAAAACAAAGTCGTAAAATCTGGACGTCTTTGGCCCCCTATAACTCGGCGCCGCGATGCCCGGGGGTCGCGCCGGGTATACTGCCGCAAAGCCAAAGGTTTTTCGGCCGCCGCACGGACCACTCAGACGACGGTAAACTCGCAGATGCACTTTTAACGCTTCAAATGGACGTCGCGACGCTCAGACGCGTCGCAGAGGAACGCGGTTTGCGGCGTCATCCGCGGCGGCGGCTGTTTTTAAAAACCCGACCGCAAGCGGCACATTTCGGTGTGCGGCGGCCGATCTGACCGGCACTTTTCTCGAATCCGCTATGCCATATTCGCGGAGGGACCCCCGTCGAAGTTGGCCGCCCCCGGTTTCCGGTATCGCAATTGGTCGTCCATTGTCTGTAAAACGCGACCGAGTTCTGGTCCGGAAACGGAAAAAACCCCGGCGCGAAGACGGTTTTCCGGTACGTCCAAAAATAACGAGTTAAACGTGCGTCGCGGCGCCGGTTATGAAAACTGTGTAATCTCATATAGCCTATCCCGTAACTATCGGTCCGATCTACGTTGCGATCGTGAGATGCGAAAAAATTCCTCCGCTCGTTTAGCCGGAATCGGTACCGTGAATTTTTTTTAGCCCCTTTTCAAACGAAAGCGAAGATTTGCGTCGCGACGTCCATAATTCGGGATCGGCGGGCCGCACGGTAGTGGGGATCGATTCTACGGATAGCAGCATCGATTCTGCGCGACGTCCCGTGGACTTTTCGCCGCTAGCCCTCGAACTCGCGAAACGGCGGCCAAAGAGGCGGTTGCGGATTTTGCATCGGCATTTGGGACGTACCTCGTGAACGGAGCGCCGCAGGAGGCCGCGGGAGGCATCAAAACACGCGCAGCGGCAAAAGTTGGAGTCAGTCCCGAAGTGCTTTGCGCCTACTCGAAAAACTCGACGAAAAAAGTTGGAGGTATGCGAGAACCGGCAGCTCGACGGGGGCGGCTCAGATCGCGAACTCTTAAATGCAAAGGACACGCGGGCAACCATTCCGAATCGAACGCGGGTAATTTTGAGTCTGTTGGCCAGGAAAAGGCCAAACGGTAGCCGAAAGATACTCGGTACGCCACCGGACACGTTTCAGGCACTGGAGGGTGACTCCGTCGTCGCAGCGAAGCGAGGCCGGTGCCAAAATACTCGTATCGAGGGGGCCCACCGACCGGCGCAGACCGTTTCGCCGCCAGAAGAAATTCGGCCCCTACGGGGCCGGATATTTTCCCAAAAAGTTTTGACTTTGCCGATATGGATCGAAACCGTCTCCGAGAAATGTGCCGCATATTTTGTCCTATACCGAAGGCGATTCGAATTTGTAACGAAAAATGCCGTCCCCATCGAAAATTGCGCAAAAATGGCCCCTCCAGGGTCTTTCCAGTGGATGTCACGTTTTCGATATTTTTCGGACCTAGTGCCCGAACCCGACGGTCCGCGTCGACACGTGAGGGTTTTGAAGATGCGGGCGGCTGCGCCGCTCATAGTTTCTTGTTTGCCCCTTTGCCCGTTTACCCGTTTACTTGGCCGCTTGTTCTCTTGCGTATATGTTTTTTGTCGATTACTTGCTTGTGTGCCTGTTGCCTTTCTTTGTTTCCTTGTTTCTTTCTTCACTTCGTGCTTCTATGTACAACTGTTCATCTGTATATCTTGGTTACGCGTTTGTCTTCTGTTCTCGTCTACCCGTACTTGTCTACCCATCCTATTTGTCCGCTTGTTTGCTAGTCTGATTGTGTGCTTGTCTTCTTGTCTACTTGACTGCTTGTCTGCTTGACTGACTACTTGTCTGCTTGTGTTCGTGTCTGCATGTCTGCTTATTTGTTTGTCTGCTTAGCTGTTCGTCTTCTTGTCTGCTTGTCTATTTGTCTATTTGCCCACTTATAAACTGTCTACTTGTCTATTTGTCTATTTGCCCACTTATAAACTACCTACTTGTCTATTTGTCTACTTGTCTACTTTACTACTTGGCAAATGGTATACTTGTCTACTTATCTATTTGTTCACTTATCTGCTTGTGTACTTGTTTACTATAGCTTAATTATTAATTAATTTATTACCTTAATTTCTCTTTCTCTCATTTCCTCATTTTCTCGTTTACTCATTTATTCAATTTGTTGCAAATGTTATTCGCTTAAACTGATGTAGAGATTAGAAAGGTTCCGCAATCACGCTAAATTGAAGAGTACCAACAATTTTATGTGCAAAAAAAATATCAAGATGTATTTATTTATTTGTTTATGGAGATTGATACGACACGCTTCGCCTTGCAACCGGGTTAAAATCATCTAATTGACTCACAAATCACGTTTATTATTCAAATATAATCATAAATTTACTTAAATAATTTTCATTAAGAAACTACCACAAGCAACAAGCGACCGAAAATGATAAGACAGTCAAACAGGCCACACTAGACAGACAACACTAGACAGGCACGAATAGACAGACTAGAGTAGACAGACAAGACTAGATAGACAAGTCTAGACAGATAAGACATTTTTTTTTGCACGTGCTGGAGGTGAAAATCTGCAAACAGACACCATCCGACCCGTGCCAAGTGGTAGTGTGGGGCTGTCTCCCTAAAGGGGAGACCCACTAAAAAAAAACCACCATTCAGATCCCCAGCCAAAACCGGAGAGAACTAGATGGAATCCAAAATTTGGCATAACTTCAACACGTTCCTCCCCATTTCATGTCCAAAGCATTCATCCTCATTCACTCGTTGTGCCGGGCGCGCCATTAATCGCCGTGCTCCCCCCTCACATTAAAGTTTACAATAAATTTGTGCGTCCCCTTCGCACTAAGGGTGGCTCGGCGTTGGCACGCAGGGTTCGCAGTTAGCAACCCCTCGTCCCTTTCATCCTTCTCGTTTCTCCTCATTATATATCCTATCATGGCAGTCAGCACGCCGCAGTCATACTCACTGAGGAGTATGATTCTCACCATACTCTCCTTAATTACATGCTCTCCCACCTTACATTCTGCTGCGCTACTCATCCTCTCGCATCTCGTACACTCGAAGATGGTATGTTCCGCAGTGTCCTCAGTCAGTACAGTGCGCCTCAACGAGTTTCCCGATGCGCACCAGGTAAGACCCAAAGCATCCATGCTCCGTAAGCGCCTGGGTGAGGTGATATTTCACCTCCCCGTGCCCACGGTTGACCCATTCATCGATAGTTGGAATCAGTTGCCTGATCCAGGCTCCCTTCCGACCCCTCCTATACACGCATCAATTTTAGGGTTATTACCTCCCCAAACTCTCACCCTTTCATGCGCCAGAAGGTGTAACGGGATAAGTCCAGCAACGATCGCTACGGCGTCGTCAGAAACAGTCCTGTATGCGCTGCAAACGCGCAGCTGCATACACCTTAGCACTCTCATCAGTCTCGCTCTATAATATTCAATTCTGAACGCATTGGCACCCCATGCAGGAGAATGGAGTGCACGACCGCATTCACAACCGCTCTTTCGCACGGTCAATTCACGCAGATTTATTCTCCCAATTAGCAGGACCTTCTTGGTTTTGTGGGGAGCCAGAGCAAGCCCTTTTCCCTCATCCACCGATCAATCCCACTAATTGCCTCATTCATTATCGCTTCTAAACTTTCTTCCGTTCTTGCTACAGCGACCACCGCTAAGCGTACCCGACGAGTGTAAAACCGTCTGGCAGCCTCAATCTCAAAACCTTATCATAAATTATGTTCCACAGTATCGGCCCAAGAAACGAACCCTGTGTGAAAACCCGTATTCATTTTGAAGATTTTACCTTCCATAGTCACTATCTCCCTCTCATTTAAGCAGCTCCCCACCATCTTTCGAAGGTAGGAAGTTACCCGCTTTAGTTCCAAAGCTTTTATGATTTCGCCCCATGGGACCGAATTGAAAGCATTTTTCATGTCCAGGTTTACAAACACGCAGTAGCTACGGGTACGCCATGGACCCGTATTGGCTAACCTTGCTCTCTCTATCACACGCAGCATTGCGTTTACCGTAGTGCGGCCGCCTCTGAACCCATGCTGTTGCTCCGAAAGATTCCCTGCCCTCTCGAGATCCTCATTTATTCCAGCTCTGATCATACTCTCAAACATCGTCGCTATCCCATTCAGTTAGCAGATTGGCCTGTATTTGGCTTCCTCTCCTTCCTTTCTCTCTTTTTCCACCATCACAAGTCTTGCTCTCTTCCACTTTTTGAGGATACTGCCATTCATCAACAATTCAATCATCATGCTCAAGCACATATCCTCGCTACACATGCCCAAACACCTTGCACGCTTCGGGTAGAACACCATCAGGACCCGGCGTCCAGCTCGGCCGGACTGAAAAAGGGCGCCGATTCCATCCCACGGGTTCCAGCCAGTTCATTCGCTAATGTTCTGGGAACAACTTCTTGACTTCCGTCATTAGGCTACCCCCCTGGAGAGTATTAACCCTTTGCGCAATTTTCCTGGTGACGATCTTATAGCCATAACCCCAGATATTATTATTAACCTCTTCGCAGAGCACTCTCCAAGCTTCTTGCTTGGAGTTCGCGATGGCTCTTCGAAGTTCGCTGCGCGCCAGGTTATACCTCCTTCTGCACTCCTCACGCACTTCCTCATTTGCTAGCCTATTAATTTTCACCGTGCATCTCCTTTCACGCAAACAGGTTTTAAGTTTTTCAGCTACCTGCTCATTCCATCAGTAAACTGGCTTCCTGCCTCTGACGCCCCTCCGTTTTCTCGGAAACACCGCATCACAGGCCCCGTGAAGAACTGCTTCGCAGCAGCTCCGCAATCCATTTTCGGGGCCTGTCCTTTCAGTCAGCTCTTTCATGACGTCTCCTAATCTTTCTAGTAGACTCTTGTCCACTCTCCATCCATTCGTTCCAATTGCAACCGGTCCCTCAGAAACATCCTCTCGTACGTCGAAGAGAATATCCTCGTGATCACTCAGATTCTCTCCCTCTCTGACACGCCAGTCTTTCACTCTGCCTGCAATCCGTGAGATGCTAAAAGTGATGCCTATGAAAGACATACTTTCGCCCCACACGAAGGTTGGCACATTCCCACTGTTGTGAACCACCACGTCCTCCTCTGCCAGCCACTCTTCCATCATTCTCCCTCTCTCATCCTCTCTAAGGGATCCCCACCAAGCGGACTTGGTGTTGAAATTCCCCCGACAACAATCTCTTTGGCCCAGCTTTTCATACTGGTCCTTAGCTCATCCATAAAGCTACAAACTGCTCTAACGTTATGTTAGGCGAGATGTAGCACCCATACAGGACCCAGTTTTCCCATTCAACCCACACATATCCATTTCCACATCCACACTTAACCATAGGATTTTCCGATTGGAAAATCCTCACAGCAACATTCTTACACTGGTCTACGTGCCAGCCTCCGTTACCATTAGTCCGAAGATTTGGTTCGGGACAATGGCCACATCCACTCTCTTATCATGCACTGTCTTCCATACCAGCTCCATTGCAGCTGCACTCCTATTTGAGTTCGTCTGAAATACTAGCATATTCGGTTTCTTTGGGACGTCCCTTTCATACTCTCCCTGCACAGTTTCCTGTACGCAGGGTAGTCCATGAAGTCCGCCCTAAGCCCACTCACTCCGCACATGAAGCACTTATGAAGCACTCATGAAGCAAACACGCATTCTTTCGCTCTATTCCCTTGCATGTTGCCGCCAGGTGCCCGAAGCCAAGGCATCTGTAGCACCTGATCAGCTTATTGTCTTCGGTCACTCGGCACATGATCCAGCTAACTTTTATTCTTCCTTTCTCCGGTATGATTAGTGCCGCTTTTACTCGAAAAGTGACAGCTGCCATACTGGCCCCTCCGCGCACTGTGCGGAGATACTTTAACACACATTCCTTAAATTCAGCTGCCTTCTGAATTGCTCCTTTCACCTCATCAGTGGTGGTAGCCTCATCCATGCCCCTAACAAGGACACTTCTGAGCCCTACCCCCGTCCTGACATCCCTTACAGCCTCAGTCACTAGGGCCATTCGCTCTGCCAGTCGCTTCTTATCCCCATCATCATTCACTCTGATGATGAAGTCCCCAGCGTGGGTTTTCCTCATCGCCCTTACATTTATATCTATAATAATATTTATAACACCCTCTGACCTACTCACTAGTAAAGTTTCTGCCTTTCTGGTGCCTCCGGCCCCTTCCACTCTGGGCTTTTGGCCCTCGGCATTCATCTAGCACAGTGTTATCTCAGCTCCTGTGCCATGCAACATGTATTCAGCCATCTTTCGTACCAGCCACATATTAAGGTTACCAGCCAAACCGATAGCGAACCTATTTCTCTCAGTCTTATCAAAAAGAACTTTCATCCTAGGCCACGGAGCATACATTCAAGCCTTCGGCCACTCGCTTGGCCTGGAGAACCTGGTCGAGCATCCCCCAGCCCAGCTGTCCACAGTTATCCCCTTTCTCTCCAACAACTAACAGGAGTACATCCTCGTCCTTGGCCAGAGGAGAGCCCTTAGCTATCTCACCACGGTGAAGGTGTCCTCGGACCACCTCTCCTTCGCCAGGGACATGTACTCCTGCACATTCATTCCCGGCTTCAACGCACTGGTGATACTACATTCAGCCTCCGTTTGGGTGCTGACTTCCTTGCACGCTGTACCTACCGTTTTTACCTCAACGTCGTACAGCACCTTCTCAATCGGCTGGAAGCGTTGCTCCTCGAGCCAGCTGGTTACCGAGTAGCGCGAGAAAACATTTGTTGTCCTCCTGCCTCGCGCTGCTGCTTCTTTGATGTCTCTTTTTGTACTGCTTCCTCCGGCGATGGCCCTCTCCAGCTCCTCCACCTGTCTATTGAGTGCTCCAATCGCCTCCACGATCCTAAAGACAATCGATCACTCAGTCTTCTTGTAAGCGTCGACGTCATCCGTCGACCGATCCGCAACTTTTCTTTTCAAAAATTGCAAAAATTGACCGCAGATATCGTGCTACAGTAACTGAAGCAAGGACGTCCGCGGCTTTGGATTATCCTTATCCCAAAAGATAGGATAAGAAACAGAGACAAAAGAATATGAATTTAAGGGGGCTCAAATTAATAAAATAAAAAGAAACACTTTTATAAAAATCAAAAGAAAGAAAACTCTAAAGCGCAGATAAAAATAACTAAATACACTAATTAACTAAATAATTAATTATAGTAACTAAGTAATAATAACTAATTATTATTAAGCCACCCATTTGCGGGGCATTAAGCTACACATCCACTCACTTCGGCGTCTACTCAGAGACTGACACAGATAAGACTAGACAGACAGGTCTAGACAGACAAGAATAGACAGACAAGATTGAACAGACAAGACTCGACAGACAAAACTAGATAGATATGACTAGACAGACAAGATTAGACAGAAAAGTGTAGACAGACAAGACTAGACAGACAAGACTAGACAGACAAGACCAGACAGACAAGACTAGACAGACAAGACTAGACAGACAAGACTAGACAGACAAGACTAGACAGACAAGACTAGACAGACAAGACTTGACACACAAGACTTGACACACAAGATTAGACAGACAAGACTAGAGAGACAAGATTAGACAGGTTTTCAACAAAGTCTTCTTTGTGTTATTCTTTGTGTTTTATATATTAGTGCAAGTTTTATTTTAATTTTAGCAAAATAAATGCAAATTACGTTTCGCTCAAGCGATCGTCCTTTCCAGGTAATAGCCTCCTCGACATTCTTTGGCTAATGCGAACAGGTTTAGGTTTTTATTTTTTCATAAATAATTCAACAATAAATCAAACATTTAAGTGCACATTGTGTCTACTGCACAATTTACATGAAAGGCTATCGACCCAAGAACAAACAAATAGTACAGTCTCTTCGAATTTCGTATTATACGTCTTTCCCCGTCGTTGTTGGTATTATCCAGCTTATTTAGCTCTTATCTAGTTTCATCTAGTAAAGTTTTGACTTGTTTGCTAATTCATTATATGCAGTCTGCCTAGTCTTTCTATTTGCCTTGTCTTCTTTAGTTGTATCTAGTTTGAGTTTTATTTGGTCTTGATTAGTCTTATCTACTATAGACTCTAATTAAGTCTTGACTAGTTTAATTTCGTCTTGACTAGTCTAATCTACCCTTGACTAGTCTAATCTAGACTTGACTAGTCTAATCTTATTTTAACTAGTCGTACCTTCTCTTTACAAGTCTAATCTAGTCTTGACTAGTCTAATAATATTTTAGCTAGTCTAATCTAGTTTTGACAAGTATAATCCAGTCTTGACTAGTCTAATCTAGTCTTCACTAGTCTAATCTTATTTTAACTAGTCTTATCTTATCTTGACAAGTCTAACTAGTCTTGACTAGGCTAATATTATTTTACCTAGTCTTATCCTGTTTTGATAAGTCTAATCTAGTATTGTCTAGTCTAATCTAGTTTGGATTAGTCTAATCTCATTTTAACTAGTCTTATCTGGTCTTGACAAGTCTAATCTAGTCTTGACAAGTCTAATCTAGTCTTGACAAGTCTAATCTAGTCATGACTAGTCTAATCTAGTCTCGACTAGTTTAATCTAGTCTTGACTAGTCTAATCTTATTTTAACTCGTCTTATCTTGTCTTGAGAAGTCTAATCTAGTCTTGACTAGTCTAATCTTATTTTAACTAGTCTTATCTTATCTTGACAAGTCTAACTAGTCTTGACTAGGCTAATATTATTTTACCTAGTCTTATCCTGTTTTGACAAGTCTAATCTAGTATTGTCTAGTCTAATCTAGTTTGGATTAGTCTAAGCTTATTTTAACTCTTCTTATCTTGTCTTGAGAAGTCTAATCTAGTCTTGACTAGTCTAATCTTATTTTAACTAGTCTTATCTTATCTTGACAAGTCTAACTAGTCTTGACTAGGCTAATATTATTTTACCTAGTCTTATCCTGTTTTGACAAGTCTAATCTAGTATTGTCTAGTCTAATCTAGTTTGGATTAGTCTAAGCTTATTTTAACTCTTCTTATCTTGTCTTGAGAAGTCTAATCTAGTCTTGACTAGTCTAATCTTATTTTAACTAGTCTTATCTTATCTTGACAAGTCTAACTAGTCTTGACTAGGCTAATATTATTTTACCTAGTCTTATCCTGTTTTGACAAGTCTAATCTAGTATTGTCTAGTCTAATCTAGTTTGGATTAGTCTAAGCTTATTTTAACTCTTCTTATCTTGTCTTGAGAAGTCTAATCTAGTCTTGACTAGTCTAATCTTATTTTAACTAGTCGTACCTTCTCTTTACAAGTCTAATCTAGTCTTGACTAGTCTAATAATATTTTAGCTAGTCTTATCTAGTTTTGACAAGTATAATCTAGTCTTGACTAGTCTAATCTAGTCTTCACTAGTCTAATCTTATTTTAACTAGTCTTATCTTATCTTGACAAGTCTAAACTAGTCTTGACTAGGCTAATATTATTTTACCTAGTCTTATCCTGTTTTGACAAGTCTAATCTAGTATTGTCTAGTCTAATCTAGTTTGGATTAGTCTAATCTCATTTTAACTAGTCTTATCTGGTCTTGACAAGTCTAATCTAGTCTTGACAAGTCTAATCTAGTCTTGACAAGTCTAATCTAGTCATGACTAGTCTAATCTAGTCTCGACTAGTTTAATCTAGTCTTGACTAGTCTAATCTTATTTTAACTCGTCTTATCTTGTCTTGAGAAGTCTAATCTAGTCTTGACTAGTCTTATATAATATAGTCTTATAATTTCTAGTACGATTTGGCTAGCCTTGTCGTCAGATTTCTAAACGTATCTAGATTAATCTAAACTTACTCAATGTAGTTAAACCTTGCCAATTCAATAAAATGTTCAATTTTTTAGCGAAAAAATTAACAAAGATTTAGTAAATGTATGCAATGACAACATTTTCTCATGATTGTTCGAGTCGTTCTGTTGTTGTTTAGTAAGTAGTACCCACTGCGTTTTATGCTAATTAGTGCAATTCTCCGCGTATTTTCAGTCGAACAAAGCAAATTGCCGATCGCATAGTAATCATTGTTTACAATTATAAATTGCCTGACGAAAGGAAGCAAAAAATTACGACAAATTGAATATTAATAATGAAAACAATCTACATATTTACACGCAACATTTCATAAATTAACTAAATTGTCTTGAAAAAATCTGCATTCATTATGCATGTGGTTGAATTTACACTAAGAGGAGATACAGCACGACAAGACTCAGGACGCATGACAAAGCTGGACAAAATGGGCAAGATTTGACATGACTGGACACACTAGACAAAACTGTATAAGACTGAACATGACTTAAGACAAGGCTTAACTAGGCTAGACAAGACTGAACAAAACTGGACAAGGCTGGACAAAATTAGATTTTTTTTCCGTAGCTCTATAGCCCTATATGGGTTTGGCTGACTGCACAATGCGTCTCCACCCCTGTTGGTCCATCAACATCTGAGGGTCGCAGTCCAATCCCATGGTACGTAGGTCTCTGATTACGTTATCGCGCCATCTCATTCGCGGCCTTCCCAGCGGTCGTTTACCAGCGGGGTAGTTCTCCCATGCCAATTTTGCCGTTCGTTAGTTCGGCAATCTTTGGACATGTCCCGCCCATTTCAATCTCATCCCTTTGATCACATTTACAGTATCGGGTTCCTTGTACAACTCAATGAGTTCCCTATTTTTAGTTTTGTGGACAAGAAGACTGGATCCAGTATCAGCCCAACACTCTCCGGAGTACCTTCCGCTAGAAAACTCTCAATTTTCGTTCGCTTAGGAGTGTCCACGTTTCACAGCCATACATAACCACCGGTCGTATTATCGATTTGTAGATTCATATTTTGGCTCTCCTACTAAAACGTTTGGATCTCAGTGTTTTGTCCAAAGCATACAAAAATCTGACACTCTGAATTCTTGCTTTGACCTCTTCTGTTATGTCATTATCGGCCGTTATTATCGCTCCTAGATATTTGAAGCTATTCACCCTCTCGAAATTAAAATCTCCAATCGTCACATTCTGGCCTATACGATCTCTTTAAGCCTGTCTTGATACGTACATGTATTTGGTCTTAGTTTCTTTTATGGGTAATCCCATTTTAAGTGTTTCCTTTTCTATCGTGATGAACTGTTCTTTGACTTTAAGAACTGATCTGGCCATCACATCGATTTCATCCGCAAAGGCAAGTGGAAGTTTTGGTCCATCATTAGTGTACATCTCCACTTTAATATTTGCCGCTCTTATGGCTTTCTCCAGCGCTATATTGAAGAACAGTGGAGATAGTGCGTCTCCTTGTTTCAGCCCGCTGTTTATGTCAAATGTGCTTGAGACAGTGCTTCCAATTCTAACTCTGCTTTTTGATCCATTTACACTGCATTTACACTGCTTCTACTTCTAACTTCTAACTCTGCTTTTTGATCCATTTACACTGCATTTACACTGCTTTTTGATCCATTTACACACATTTGGATAAGTTTAATTAGCTTTGTGAGGTTGATAGCTCTAGCATTGCCTGCCAAAGTTCTACTCGCAAGACACTGGAGTAGGCTTGTTTAAAGTCGATAAATATATGGTGCAACCTTTAACACGTTAGCTGCCACCTGTATAGCCGGCTGCCAATTGATATGATTCCTACTGTGCCGAACGAAATATGCGGCAGATAACGTGTTAATGCGGCAGATAAACTCCCAGCAGTTTTCCAGAATTTGTCGAATAGTAAATATTTGGTCGACTGTAGATCTGTTTTTTCTAAAGCCGCACTGGTAGTCCCCCATGACGCCTTCCACTATAGGTGTTAGCCGCTTGTCTAATATTCATTTCTCAAAAGTTACGCTTTACTGTTTAGTCTGCGTACGATGTAGTCTGTTGTAAGTTTCCACGACAGGTGTTCTTCTAAAAATATTCCTAAAAATTTAACCACTTGCTTTCGTTGTAATTGGTAGTTTCCGATTTGCAAAAGAAGATCTTCAGAGGGTTTCCTTCGACTACATTGAAAAATTATGTAGTTAGTTTTTTCTGAATTTAAGAACAATTTATTTGCACAAAACCATGTATAAAGTCTGTCTAGGATAACATTTGCTTTGATTTCGTTTTCCACCAGGGAATCCTCCGATATTATATTACTTGTATCATCGGCATACATGGTACAGTGTTTTTGCCCTATAAAGTTAACCAAGTCTGCTGTGTACAGCGAAAAAAGAATCGGGGCCAGTACACTACCTTGGGGAACACCTATTTTTACTACTGTGGTCGATGACATTCCAGTCCTTTCGTTATTTAAATATATATAAAAATATATATAAAATAAATTTAATTCAATTTTAACGTATTGTCGTCTGTTGCTCAAGTAAGATAGGAACCACCGCCCAGTTTTTCCTCTAATTCCATATAGGAATAATTTGTTTAAGAGTATTTCGTGCGAGACACAGTCAAAAGCTTTAGAAAGATCACAAAAAATACCCACCGGACATTTACCTTTATCCACCTCGTTGATGATTTTGTTGTGGAATTCATTTATTGCAGTAGTGGTTGATTTACTTTTACGAAAACCATGTTGTTCTTTAGGAATCAAGTGGTTTCTCGAAATGAACGGCATCAGGCGATATTCCATACTATATTCCAGGATCTTTGCCATTACTGAAACCAAAGCTATTAGTCTATAGTTGTTCAAATCTGTGCAATCTCCTTTCTTAAATATTGGAACTACTGTAGAAATTTTTAATATATTCGGTAGTGTTTCTGAGGAAAAGGAGCAGTTAATAATATCTGTGATGGGTTCAAGAAGTTCATTTTGAAATTCTTTTATTATGTTGCATGGAATTAAGTCTGGACCGTAACTGGACTTTTTAATTTATTTAGGATGACCGACATTTCATTCGGGCTGAATTCTTCCAAATACATTGTTTTAGTATTCGTGGGTATGTGGACATTGTCCAAATGAGTATAAGGAATTTTCGCAGTAACTCCCTCTGGAGCCGTTTTGAAGAATGCATTGAATAACGACGCCACTCTATCTGGATCTGTTACTATGGTTGACTCTTCCTCCTTAATATGAAGATCTGGCTTATGGTTTACTTTATTTGATAATTCCTCAACTGCTTTCCACAATGCCTTTTGTTTGTTTGTCGATTTTGTTTTCATAAAAATTTCTTCTTGTTGTTATAAGTAAATTTATATGTTTCTTCTTCATAGTTAGGTATAAATCTTTTAAGACTGGATGTTTTTTTTGAATTATAAAGAGGTCCTTTAAGTTTCGGCTTGAACTTTTAACTTCCTCCGAGATCCAAGAAGTTGCATTAATCTTTATCTTTTTTATCGGAAAAAAATTAAAAACGTAGAATTGTAGCAGCTGTATGAAAGCTGTTGCCTTACGTTCGCAATCAACCTCTGTATAGACTTCTGTCCATGTTTCTTGCTGAAGAGCTTGTAGTAGAGCAGCTTTGTTGGCAGTGCAGTAGTTTCTAGCAAAGTAATAATTGTTATCGTTCTTAGCACAATTTACCTCGGTACCAACTAATATGAAGCTATGGTCGGAAATTGGATTTTCATTAACCGTTATTGAAGCGGAGTTGTTAAGACTCATAAAGACGTTATCAATGATGCTTTTAGACTTTTTAGTGCCTCTAGTAGGAATTTTAATTCTATAATCCAGTCCATATGCCCTTAGCAGATTTATTAAATTACTTTTCCCTTTCGATTATTTTTCAAAATGTATGTTAAAATCACCTAACAGGATGATTTCTTCAAGTTTATCGAATGCCAATATTAGTATTTCTTCAAGGATTAACATAAATGTGGTTATACAGCCTAAAGGTGGTCTATATAATGTAATTATGGCTTTGATGTCAGGTCCAGACTTCCATATAGCTCCACAAATTTCGATATGTTTTTCTATAGATTTACTAGCAAAGTCAATAGGATTGTAGCAATTACGGGATACATCTTTCACCCAAATTGCTACTCCACCGCCACTAGATTTAGCTCTGCTGTACGATGAAATAAGTTTATATTTGGGGACACTAATCAGTTGTACAGTCTCTGCTGATAACCATGTTTCAGCTAAACATAGGAAATATGGCTCATGATCCTTCAATAATAATTCAAGCTGAAGGAGTTTTGATTTAATGCTTTGTATATTAATATATAATAAAAACATCTGAATTTCGTGCATGCTTCGTTGTTCCTGGGTTAATATTTATTTGTTCATTTTGGTCTTCTCCAGATGAAGAAAAAAAAAACGATTTATATAAGTATTTTCTGGCCATAATTCGGGATTCTTTACTTCCATTAGCTTATCTATTCTTGGTCCCCCGATTTGGGGGGTGGGGATACCTGTAACCCCGACCGGGCGCGTCCCCAGGTGGCGGATAGGGGAATGCTCACTGGCCCTGCATCCAGCAGGGTTGGAGGGTAGGAGTGAAATAAAATAGCTCCCGCGGACCAACAGGCTTGCACAGAGGGGAAAATCCTCTTTAACAAAAAAAAGTTCCTTAGACCCAGTGGCGCCGGTCTAGGTGGGTCAGCCACAAATATGGAAATGTCGTTCGTTAAAAACACAATACCCCAGGTGGGTAGGGCCAATGGCCCGGAATCCCACCCCGAGTTAATCTCGGGCCGCTCCACGGATTCTGGGGGGAGCAAACCTTCGACACGCAGTCTGTCTACGGGAGAGGGAGACAAAGCTGAGGAGAGACTGTCTACCGACAGGAAAATACCCGCCGCGAGAGACCAGGCAGCCGATAGCCTTAGGCTGCCACACAACAGGCTGCACCCCGCCGGACAAAGGGAAAGGTGCAATTCTCTGCCTGCTGCTCTGCTGACCAAGAAAAGGAAAGTGGGAGACACGTCAATTGAGACCACCGATTCCGACAAAATAGACCCTATCAAAAAAAAGGAGTGCCCAATCGCGTACAACATCATCGAAGCAATTCACATGTTGACACAATACACGGCACAGCTGGCGAAATTAACGGAGGAAAACCCTAACACTAAAAGAGAAATAAAAACCATCATAGGGCACATGAAAAAACAAGTATATACACTCAACAAGGAGACGGTACAGGATTGGTTAGAGACCCACAAATGGGAGAAAGAGATCCCGACCTATGACGTAGATACCCAAACTACGCCCGACCAACTGGCACCGACATCTGTGTGCTGTGCCGGCACACAGACCCTGGAGGTCTCTACGAGAGGTCCCTACGAGGCAGAGACCGAAAGTGCGAAAGCAACTAGGATGCTCGTGCAAAAAATTAGACGAACTCTAGAAGGCAAGGAGGAAATGGAGCTAAAAGACTGGCTGGAGGCCGAATGGGAGGAAGACATGTTCGAAAGAGTAAAGGAAGCCAAGGGATGTCCGATAGGAGCAGGCGAAAAAGTAATTCTGTGTGGAGTTAAAAAACCAGAAACTGGTAGGGAAATAGAAATACCAAAAGCTGTGAGAGACAGATAGCCGGAACTTATAAACGAGAGGGAGGAAGAAGATACAGTATCCGTCACCAGGAGAATAATTAGGAAGGCAAATGGCAAAGAAATTGCGGAGGAGAGCAAAATAATTAGAGTAATGATTCCTGATGACCTAGATAGGGCTTTAATAGCTCTAGAGAAGCTGGGACAAGAAATAGAGGAAGAGGGAATAAGAGAACTGGCATGCATGGTAATTCCAGGCATGGACCCAGATAAGGGGAGAAAAGTCCTAGAAATGGCATGGAGGAGACGTACGTTCTCCTGCACTATGTTCTGCGATGAAAGGGAAAGAGAGAAACAACAAAAAAAGCAAGGGAAGACACAAAAAACTGAAGCCCTGGTGTTCATGAAAGGTGACAGAACATACGCGGAACTTCTGAAAGAAGTTAGGGGGGAAGCCATAGAGGCGAATGGAGACCAAGGTATTAGACAAATTAGACAAACAAGAAGAGGAGACCTAATCGTAACCGCGAGGAAAGGGAGTGGAGTACTGGACAAAATGAAGGACAGCTTGGCGCAAAAGGAGAGAAATTTAAGAATAGTGGACACCAGACTGGAAAAAAGGAAAACACTGCAAATCGTGGGACTCGACTTGATAACCACCAAAGACGAAATCGTGGAGGCAATTAAGGAAGTAGTGAAGTCGGAGGAAGCCCGGACAATAGTGAGGAAGCTATGGCAGACAGCAGAAGGATGTCAGAAGGCAATAATAAACACATCATCTACGAGTGCAAATGAGCTGATAGCACACAAATACTTACTGGTAGGAGCGTCATCTTGCAAAATCTTTGCAATCACGGAGGTGCTAAAATGTTTCAGATGCTGGGGATATGGACACAGAGCCGTGGACTGTAAAAACGAAGACAGAAGTAAATCCTGCGTCAAATGCGCGAAACCCGGTCATAAAGTGGCAGAATGCACAGAGGAACCGTACTGCCCCAACTGCAACAAAGCAGGACATAGGGCGCACAGCGTTCAATGCGAAGTATACAAAAAGGAAGTAAGACAAAAAGAGCGAAGCGAGCAAGCCAACAAGGCAAAGGGAATTGTGCCAAAAGCTCAAACATAAGGATCCTACAGATAAATATGGATAGAGGGAGAGGGGCATACGATCTAATGATACACACAGCAATCGAAGAAAAAATAGATATTGTGATTGGGCAAGAACCAAATAGAAAAAAGGCACAGAAGGAACTATGCGATATAAACGGTGATACTGTAATAAAAGTTATGTCACAGAATGTCAAAATAAGGGGGACAACCAGGGAAACGGGCTACGTAGCTATAGATATAGGAGAAATCTTAATAATATCATGCTATTTTTCCCCAAACAAAGATATAGATAGCTTTAGGGCATTTATGGGTAAACTCACGGAAGTAGTTACAAGGAGTAAGAAAGAAGTATTGATAGCAGGGGATTTAAACGCCAAATCAAGAGAATTCGGGTCTGCATACACCGATAAACGAGGAGAAATACTAGACGATATGAAGGAAACTTGCAATCTGGAAATCCTGAACCAAGGAAACGAACCGACATTTGTGAATGCAAATGGCGTATCAGTTATCGATATTGCAATGGCTACAGGAAAACTAGCAAGGAGAGCCACTGGATGGAAAGTCGAAGAAAAAGAAAGCCTGTCCGGACACAAATACATCACGTACAGTATCAGAGAAGAAAATAAAAAAGGACACAAATCTACCCATATAACACATAAGAAGTGGCGTCAGCCGACTGAGGACCTGGAGAAGCTGCGGGAAAATAACAGAATAGACGAGAAAAAAATAAAGAATATGAGGGATCTAGTCAGGGAAACCGAGGTATCCTGTGATAAGTATCTAAAACGCTACGGCAATAACCCAAGAAAGGAAGCGGCATATTGGTGGACCGGAAAGATCGCAGATCTTAGAAAGATCAGTATCTACCGTCGAAGGACGATGATGAGGAAAAGAGGACGCTGTAATGAAGACCAATGGGAGCGTATAAAGGAGGAATACAAAACCGCTAAGAGGACGCTAAAAGAAGAAATTAGGAAGCAAAAAAAGGAATGCTGGAACAGGCTATGCAAAGAACTAGAAGATGATGTGTGGGGAAAGGCATACCGCATAGTCGCAAAAAAAAACGGGACAAATGACGACAGCTTTAGATGACAAGACCTGGAACGAACAGGTAGAGCTACTGTTCCCCCAAAAACCAGGTATCAATATGGAAAGGATCGAGTGCCGATGGGAAGAAAAATGGAATGTAACACCACAGGAGCTGGAAAACAGTCTTAACCGCATGAAGAAAAGAAAGGCACCCGGCATAGATGGGTTCACACCGGAAATCGTCCAAGCGGCATGGGGGAAAAACCAGGAAATAGTGCTAAAAGAAATGAATAAATGCCTTGAAAATGGCAGGTTTCCTAAAGAATGGAAAGTAGCTAGAATGGTTCTGATAGAAAAACCTCAAAAACCAAATGAGACGGAGAAAAGATACAGACCCATATGCGTGATAAGCTCTATGGCGAAAGTATTGGAGAGCATAATAAAGGAGAGGATAATGGAAGAAATAACAAGTAGGCACCTAATAAGCGATAACCAGTTCGGCTTCCTCCCTGGCAAATCAACAATGGACGCGCTCGAAGCCGTCCTCCAATATCCAAAGTGGCTCAAAACGCGACCAACCCAAGGCAGGGAAATTGTTATCCTTATATCTATGGATATACAAAATGCATTCAATTCCGCTCCTTGGGACAAAATCATCGAAGCTATGAAGAGGAAAAAACTGAGCACATATTTGATCCGAATTATCCAGGAGTACCTGAAGGACCGAGGCATACAACTCCCATCGGGGAAACGCCACAAGGTAACTTGCGAAGTCCCACAGGGCTCAATACTAGGACCCGTCTTATGGCTCATTTTTTACGACGAGATATTTGAGGAGGACAAAGAAGAGGAGAAAGCTAAACTAATAGGTTTTGCGGATGACCTATGTATAGTGATTCATGGCAAAGACAGGGAAGAAGTCGAAAGAATAGGAGACAGGATGGTGGAGAAAGTAATAACACGATTAAACAACATGGAGATAAAGATAGCACCACAAAAAACAGAAGTGATAGTTCTGGAGGGTAGAAGGCAGGTTACAGAAGTAAAGATAGCAGTGGAAGGGCGGGAGATAAGTAGTAAGGAAACTGTACAGTACCTGGGAGTGACACTAGATCGGAACACAAGAATGAAAGCCCACATTAAAAACGCGACGGAGAAAGCAACAAAAGCAATGAACCAAATAGGGAGGATCCTTCTAAACACTCATGGTCCAAAGGCACAGAAGAGAAGGGTAGTTGCTACGGCGGCCTCGTCGGTAGTCCTGTACGCGGCGCCGATCTGGAAGGAAGGATTGAAGATGAAGCAATGCCAACAATGGGTACAGCGGACAGGACGAAAAATAGCCCTAAAAATAACATCTGGCTATATTACTGCACCGACAGAAGCACTATACGTAATTGGGAAGATGATTCCGCTCCAGCTGCAAATAATGGAAAGGGCAGAGATGTACAAGGGGGACAAACCCAAAGAACAGTGCAGAGAAGAGACCATAATTAAATGGCAAACGCGATGGGACGAATACCAGGGCGTCTCGAAGTTGTTCATTAAGGACATTAAATCCTGGCTGGAAAGTGAAGGGGAAGCGAACTACTTCGTTACGCAAGCTCTAACTGGACATGGATCCTTTGGAGCTTATCTGTACAGGTTTAAGCTTCGGGACAACGATCGGTGCTGGTTCTGCCCACGGGTGGACACTGTGGAGCATACCCTGTTTGTATGCGACAGATGGACTCCAGAACGAACGAGAGTCAACTTGTTATGCGGCAGACGAATAGGGACGGAGAATATTGCGGAGGAAATTGCGGATAGTCGGAAGACAAAGTACATTCTGGACTACATAGAGGAAGTAATGAGGAAAAAAGTTAATAACGAAATCGAAGAAGAAAGGAAACAGAGAAGAACAACTAGGGCATGCCAGTAATTGCGACATGTCCGGGCGGCCCCCCTGACGGAATGCTAGCGCGACCGGGGGTGGCATATGGACACCAAGTGGAATGGGGTTTAGTGAGTAAGACGTGAAATCGCCAGTCTCACACTTTGGCAACAAAAGCTTCCCCTCACCACAATAAAAAAAAAAAAAAAAAGCTTATCTATTGGAACAGATACTTCAAACGAAGCATACTCCTCCGGCCGATTTGATGTTAATTTCTTACAAAAAACAGATGAGAAGTTTTGACTTTGTAGATAATCCCTTAATTCATCTTCTGTTATTTGTGGTTCCAGCTTTGAAACATGTAAATGTGCATATCTAGTTACAGCTCTAATATTTAAGTTTTCAGAGTTTGAACCGATTATAATATTGTTATTGCGTGTTGATCTTCTCTTGTACTTATTTTGAATTTGCCAATTCTCTACATTTGCTTTGTTTTGAATTGGATCGGCATTATCGGAAGGTCCTTGGTTTTGCTTTGGGTTTTTATGCTCTGTGCGAGTTGACTTATCGCTCCGCGATAATTGTTTATCTACAATGGGTTTAGCGACTTTCTCCGCACGTAGAGATTCTTCTTCTAAAATAACTACATTTGGCTCTACGATGTTTAATTGTGTTTTGTTTATTATATCATTTAGCTTCTCATTTTTGGATTTAAACCGTTGCACTTCGTCAGTTAGATCACAAATCTGTTTTTTCAGAGGTTCAACTTCCTTCTTTATTATGCGACTAATGATTTCTTCAAATGCAGCACTATTTAAGTAATCAATGATTGGATCATAAGATTTTTCAGCTGGGATGTTTGATCGTAATTCCCTTTTCGACATTTTTTTAAATATGTTTATCACGTTAATAATAAAATTAATATTTCTCTCTGCGGTACTCTCGCGCACAACCACTCGCGTTCGCTGCCTCGTGAGTACTGCACATCTGCACCTATCAAACTCCGTACATCAAGAACGTTGCTTGCATGTCTCGCGTCTACTAAAATGTGGTCTATTTGATTCCTGGTGATATCATCATTTGATATTCAAGTCTGTTTGTGAATGTCCTTGCGTTCAAACATTGTAGACATGACTAGCAAGTTATTGATAGCTGCTAGTTGGATGAGCCTCATACCATTGTCATTACTGGTGTTGTGTAGGTTGTGTATGCCTATGGTAAGTTTGTACATTCGCTCTCTTCCAATCTTTGCATTGAAGTCCCCACAGAGTAGTATCATGTCTGGTTTAGGTATTTGCATATTTGCTATTTCTAGTTGGTTTGAGAAATCTTCTTTGGTGTCTTCATCCTTCTCCTCCGTAGGGGCATGAACTGATATGATAGAATAGTTGTACGATACAAAATTGGATACTGAACAATATTCGTCACGACCGGCCTTGACTGAATAGGACAAGTCAAGACTATATAAGTCTAGACAAGGCTTGTCTACACTGGAAAAGATTCGGAAAAGCTGGATAAGACTGGACATGAACGGACATGACTGGGCAAGGTTGCACACTACTGAACATGACTGAACAAGTCTGGGCTCGTTTTGACTGACAAGAAGGCTTGTCAAAACTGGAAAATATTGTACAAGACAGGATAAGACTGGACAAGAATGCAAAATACTGAAATAGCCTGTATAAGACTGTACACGAGTGCACAAGCCTAGATACGAATGAAGAAAACTGGAAAAAACTCGAAAAGACTGAACAAGAATGGACAGGATTGGTCAAGAGTAGAAAAACTGGGCAAGATTCAATAAGACTATGCAAGACTGGACAAAACTGGTTAAAACTAGACAAAACTGCAAAAAATAATACTGCTTAAAACTGGACAAGAATATCAGAATTCAAAACACGAATTTTGGAAGAAGTGGATGGAAGCAGTCAACCTATTGGAATTTCCATCGATGTAGCCCGAGCTTATGATTGTTTGTGTGTGTCACAAACAACTTCTGAGTTAAACGTAATAAAGATGGAACAAAGCTTGAATATATAAATATACTCAACCTTTCCGTAACTCCATAATACTAATGAGTCTTTTTAGGACTACCAAAAACAAATCTCGTATGAAATTTGTCAGTTATTCTATAGCTTTCAGTCCACCTTCGTGGCACTCAACAAAAACCATAAAAATAACATTGATTTTTAAGATCATGTCTTTCCGATACCTTGAGTGGATAGCCATCTGTGGACGCGTTTCGAGATTTATCTCTCATCAGCACAGCTTTGCTTCCATGAACAATATTTTGTAAGTTACAATATTTTAAGAACACAATATTGTAAGAACAATATTTTGTAACTTCTGAGTTAATTGTATTGCCTGGAAATTGGTGGTAAATTGAGACATTATTAAATCTTTTCTTGAAAATAGATCGCAATCTACAAGAATTTTATTTAATAACAAAATTTGCAAATCAGAAGCATTGAAGATAAATACGGTTGTTCCACAAGGAAGTGTTCTTGGGCCAACTTTATTTTTATTATAAATGGCAGATATAGTTTCTTACTCGTGAAAGGCAATGTGTATTTTATGCAGACGACTCAACCTTTATAATATCTAAAAAATCCTCAATACAAAATGAAAGAGAATTTAGATTTTAGAAAAACTAGTGCACTGGTTCTCCGCTAACAGTCTTTTCCTAAGCACCGAAAAAACTGAATATATAATCTTTCCAATCCAACGATATAAATACGCGGAGAATGTTAATTTAAGAGTAAATAATATGAATAGTCAGTGAGTTAAGTCTACAAAGTTTCTTGGCCTAGTCATCGAAGAATTTTTAACTTGGAATATAGCTACCGAAAGTTTTCAAAATGGTTGCATCAAAAGGCGTTTGTAATCCAACAACTCAGGAATATTCTAAGGCATGAAATCTTGATAAATTTCTACTATAGTTAGGTTCAATCTGTTTTAACGTACGGAATTCTGGTCAAGGCCAGATAAAAATGGGCAAAATTCTCAGGTGACGAAATCTCTATTGGTTCTTCTTCTTATTGTGCCATATCCTCAGTGGACGTTGGCGATCAATATGGCCCATCGGATTCGATCCACAGCCGATCTGAACAAGTCAACCGATGTTCTTCCGGTCCATTGTCGCAGATTCTTCAACCAGGAAAACTAGATAAAACTGGACAAGAACTTTACAAGACTAACTGGACAAGAATGGACAAGACTGTCCTAGTCTGAACAATAATAGACAAGACTGGATAAGTCTGGACAATACTTTACAAAACTTGACAAGACTGGACAAGGCTGAACAAAACTGAACAAGAGTGGTCTAGAATGGATAAGACTGAACCAGACTGATCAAATCTGGACAATACTGCACAATACTGGACAGTACTTCACAAGGCTATACAAGCCTGGATAAGGCTAGACAAAACTGAACAATTCTAGAAGACTTAACAAAAATGAACAAGAATGGATAAAAGTGGACCAGATTGGATAAAACTGGGCAAGATTTGATAGAAGCGACTGTATCTAAACCAGATAGAACAACCAATGTCAACAACCAATTCTGGTGTTGACAACGCTCTAAAAGATTGGACAACTGTATAAGAAATAAAAAGCACTTTTCGCTCAAAATTTCTCCAAATTCCTGTCCATACTTGACGACCAAAGCATCCAACGAAAAGAAAAACTCAATACAAGTACTAAACAACAAATGGAAAGAAGAAGAAATCTGACAAACGTAGCAGAATTAAGACGCTTAAATAGAGAAATATCCAAGGCAGTGCGAAGGGACACAAGAAGATATACTTAACACAAATGAAATCTTAAAGGTAATTGAGCAAAATAAGAGATATCACTACGGAGATATCACTAGAGATAAATCACTACGGAAGCCATTGTCCGAGGGCAGAAAAAACATCTGCAAGCTATGCGAAAAATGCGTCGAATACAATAAACTCCTCTGCACAATCTTCGTCGATTTCGAAAAGGCTTTCGACACAATAAACCAGCATAAAATGCTACAAACTTTTGCTGAATGCCGTGTCGATCATAGATACATCGAGGTCATCAAACACGTGTACCAAAGAGCAAAAGCTTATGATAGGCTGCAAGAGGATTCCCAAGACTTTAAAATTGCACGAGGTGTACACCAAGGAGATATCGTATCGCCAGAGTTATTCACAACCCTCCTAGAACATATGTTCAAACAGGCCATCTTTGATGACATGGGCATAAACGTATGAGGTGTGTGAAAGGAGGAGGGTGGTCGGCCTGCCGCGCCGACCAGAATCGGGAAACCGAAGAAACTAGGCAAGAAACCGCATGGATACACGACTTAACCACTTACGAATTAATGCTACTGCATCCGGGGCAGCCGATGCGCCAGCTTTGGGAACCAGGGATGCTGGTGAGAAGTGGACTACTGGCCAAAGACTCAGGTTAATCACACCGAAATCAGAAATACGAATCGCCGCATGGAATGTGCGAACGGGACATCACGTTGGTCAAAAGGAAATTATCGCCAAGGAATTATTGAAATGCAAAATATCGATCTGTGCATTATCAGAACTGCGGCTCACAGGATCTGGGACAATGAAGGTTGACCCACCATCAATCGACGAGACGATGACGCTATTCTATTCTGGTGGCGACAAACGAGAAGCGGGCGTTGGCTTTATGGTTGATCGACGGGCCTCTGCCAGTGTTATCGCATTCCAACCGATATCCGAGCGTCTGACGGTTATCACTATTGATGGAACGATTAAGACCCATATCGTATCCGTCTACGCCCCAACTGAGACCAGCCCGGACACAAACAAAGATGAATTTTATGCCCAGTTTCAACACACACTGGATACAATACCCCAAACCGAATTAATCGTACTTATGGGCGACTTTAATGCACATACGGGTGCAGATCGAACCGGTTGGGAAGAAACGATGGGAAAATTCGGATACGGGGAAATAAATGACAACGGATTACGCCTCTTATCATTTGCAGCGTCAAACAACTTGATCATCGGCAACAGCATCTTTCTTCACCCCCTCAAACATCAACTCACGTGGCGAAATCCATCCGGCAACGATTCAGCGATGTTGGACTACATTTTGGTCAACACCAGATTCCGATCGACGCTCAAAAATGTACGTGCGATGCGTGGACCCGACTGTGGATCAGACCATTATCTTGTCCGAGTGAAACTACAATTGAAATTACAAAGAGCAAAGAAAAAGGCACCACCATCAGCCAAGAGGAACTGGGCCTGTCTGCGAGACCCTGAAACCAGCCGAAAATTTCAAATCGCATTATCCAACAAATTTGCAGCACGCACGATACTAGTCGATATCAACATAGAAGAAAAACAACTTTCTGAGTCTATTGTGGGGTTTGCAACGGAGCTGTGTCCGCCCATCCGTCGACGGACGCAGCAATGGATCTCGGACGACTGTCTCAATCTAGTCGACCAGCGGAAGCAAATAAAACACGTCGATTTCAAACAATACCGACGATTGAACAAAGAAGTTCGACAGAAAATGAAATTGGAACGGGAAGCTTACTGGAATAACATCGCGGCTGACATGGAAGAAGCAGTGTCAAGGCATGAGTACCGGACGCTGTACCAGACAATCCGACGGTTAAGTGGCAAAACAACATCAACAAATGACAATATCAAAAAATTGGATGGAACTTTCGTGACGTCTCCTCAGGAACGTCTACAGCAGTGGAGAGAATTCTTTCATCAGCTGTACAACCACAATCCGCCAGTAGGTCCAGCACCCGAATTGCCGATTATTGAGCAGCCGATAAATCAGTTTCCCGATACTGAACCAACAATCAATGAGGTGAAGACGGCAATAAAATCCCTGAAAAATGGTAAAGCGCCGGGAGGAGATCAAGTAACTGCCGAAATGATCAAAGCCGGGGGAGACGTCTTATTACATCAACTTCACGTTCTCACAGTGCATATATGGCATTCAGATTGTGTTCCATCCGTGTGGAAGAAAGCGATTGTTGTGCCTATTTTGAAGAAAGGCGACAGTCGGGAATGCAAGAATTGCCGTGGTATTAGCCTCCTCTCGATCGTCGGCAAAGTATTTATGAAAATCATACAATCAAGACTACAGAAACATCGAGAGCAAACAAGCCGGGAAGAACAAGCTGGATTTCGACCACATCGAGGATGCATCGATCAGATATTTGCTCTCCGTCAGCTAATGGAAGAAAGAATTCGATGTGGCAAACGAACTGTCATCGTCTTCATCGATTTCAAATCTGCTTTTGATTGCATCGATTGGACAAGCTTGTGGGAAGCCCTGAAGATCGAACACGTGCCACTGAAAATCATTCAACTTCTTCAAGCATCGTACGACGGCTCAACCAGCAATGTTCGTATCCGAAACGACATGTCTGAGGAATACCCGATTCGAACCGGAGTCCGGCAAGGAGACGTGGCCTCGCCGCTCCTTTTTAACATTGTGATCGACACGATTATGCGAAAAGCGTTTGATGGGCGACGCGGAGTTCGATATGATGACAAAAACTTCCTAACCGATCTGATGTTCGCCGATGAGAGTGCGGTTTTCGCCAACACAGATGCCGAAGCAACAGACACCTTGTATGACATTTCCCGCATTGCCCAGTCATACGGACTGAGAATCAATGCGGATAAGACCAAAGTGCTTACAACGGATGGATCTGAAGCCAGAGTTTACCTCGATGGAACCACAATCGAGCAGGTACCACAGTTCAAATATTTGGGATCACTGGTTGTGGAGAAGAAAGTAGCTTCGACAGCCGAAGTTCACAGCCGGATAGGCCAGGCAACAGCAGCGTTTGCTTCACTCAAGTGGTGCATATGGAAGCGGACGAATATTACCATCAAAACCAAAATACGCCTATACCGGACGCTGATCCTCCCAATTCTTCTTTATGGATCGGAAACATGGACATTACTCAAACCAGACCTTAACAAGCTCGAGGCCTTCCAAATGCGATGCCTGAGACAGATTCTCTGCGTCTCACTCCTCAACCACCTCCGAAATGAGACAATCAGAGAAAGGTGCGACCAACAGACACCGATTGTTGAGGAAATTCAAAAACGCCGATTACGATGGTTCGGCCACATCTGTAGGATGGGCGACAATCGAGTACCGCACAAACTCCTATGGAAAAAACGACCTCTTGATTGGAGAACACAAAAACAAGCACCGAAGACCACATGGTTGAAACACGTAGAGAACGATTTAAAAAACCAGCGAATAACAACAGCTGAGGCAAGAACCGTTGCAACTGATCGATTAGCATGGAAGCGTATAGTGAATGGAGCACGGAATCTAGCGGCACCAACAGCAGCATACTGGCTACGAGGTCGACCACCTCTCCATTCGCCGGCTATGGATTAAAGAAGAAGAAGAAGATGTTCAAACAGGCCATCTTTGATGACATGGGCATAAACGTAGATGGCTAAAAACTAAACCATCTGAGATTCGCCGACCTTATCTTAATTATCGCAGATAGTATGGACCAAGCAAAACAAATACTACGGAGGCTATGGGAAGCATCGAACTCTGTTGGACTCAAAATCAACACGAACAAAACTCAATACATGGCAAATCTTGTTATGAGTGAGGCAATCAAGATAGGCGGAGTAAGCATAGAACAAATAAGCTCTTATAAATACCTTGGTGACGAAATCTCTATTGGTAGAGACAACCAAAATTGTGAAATGTCAATTGGAAAGCTGCGCAATATCTTTAAGTCTGACATTCCAATATAGCTAGAAAGTATTCGATCAGTGCGTGTTGTCTGTGCTTACATACGGGGCTGAAACACTTACCTTCACAAAGAACACTAGAAATAGAATAAGTATCGCGCAGAGGAAAATGGAGAGGTCGATATTAGGTGTATCGCTATCAAGAGACAAGATCCCAAATATAACATTAAGGGAGAGGTCCGGAGTGACGGACGCGGTTACCCGTATAACAACCTTAAAATGGAACTGGGCTGGTCATGTGGCGCGAATTACGGACAATCGCTGGACAAAGAGGATACTTGAATGGAGACCGCGCCAAGACGAATACAGAAGTAGAGCCCGTCCACCAACCAGATGTACCGACAACATCAAAAGGATAAAGACCAATTGGATAGAGGCAGCACAGGATCGGGCAGGATGGAGAAAGCTACGGGAGACCTATGTCCAGCAGTGGACGGGATTGGTCGCTTGATGATGATGATGACTTGACGGCCGCTGTTTTCCCAGTTTTTGTCGATTTTGTTCTTTTAATATATTTTAATTGACTGTCCATTTACCTATACTTGTATAATAGTCTTTTAATTGTAATTATTTAAAATTTTAACCAATTATTACGATGTAATTTTATAACAACTTATAATTTCTGATTGACCTTAAAAAATGTTGTTATTTCTTATTAATAGTTGTTGTTACAAACTGCTATTCCCTTTTTATTAAGCTATTAATTATTTATCAAGTTTTCGGCTTACATGTGTGTATTCTATTTGTTCATAATTGTTGATAAATTAGGAATGATACATTTACTCATAGTAATCACATTAATCAATGAATGTAAAATTTGTATTATTCTATTTAATCAATTTATTTAACAGATATTTAGAATTCATCATAAAATGTAATCCAACAAAGTCAATCAATCAAGACTATATTATTACTATTGTAACTCATTTCATTCGTTTTAGTTCTAAGAAATGCGGACTGGATTGCATCAGGTTTTGTAAATTAACGAAATTACGAGCCGAGGAACGTTTTACAAACTTCGCCTTAATTAAATTATCCAAAATTCCACATTAAGTTATTATTATTACCAAGTGGATCGAATCAAGTTGAACGATTTATTTTATGGACCTTGAAACTTTCCTACGGTAATGTTAATAAAATGGAAATCCGAAAATGATTTCTAATTTTTGCATTCCAATCTGACTAAACTATTTAGGCAGACAAACCTAGAAAGCCAAAACTAGACAGATAAGACTAAACGGACAAGACTAGGCAAACAAGACTATACAGACAAAACTAGACAGACATGACTAGACACGGACAAGACTAGGCACAGACAAGACTAAACACAGACAAGACTAGACACAGACAAGACTAGACACAGACAAGACTAGACAGACAAGACTAGACATAGACAAGCCTAGACAGACTAGTACAGACAGACAAGACTAGACATACACAACAAAACCTAACTAGACTAAAAAGACAAAAAAACCTAACCTAACCTAACCTAAATCTAACCTAACCTAACTAGGTTAGTAACCTAACCTAACCTAAACACAGACAAGACTAGACACAGACAAGACTAGATACAGACAAGACTAGACACAGACAAGACTAGATACAGACAAGACTAGACACAGACAAGACTAGACACAGACAAGACTAGATACAGACAAGACTAGACACAGACAAGACTAGATACAGACAAGACTAGGCACAGACAAGACTAAACACAGACAAGACTAGACACAGACAAGACTAGATACAGACAAGACTAGACACAGACAAGACTAGATACAGACAAGACTAGACACAGACAAGACTAGACACAGACAAGACTAGACAGACAAGACTAGACATAGACAAGCCTAGACAGACTAGTACAGACAGACAAGACTAGACATACACAACAAAACCTAACTAGACTAAAAAGACAAAAAAACCTAACCTAACCTAACCTAAATCTAACCTAACCTAACTAGGTTAGTAACCTAACCTAACCTAACCTAAACACAGACAAGACTAGACACAGACAAGACTAGATACAGACAAGACTAGACACAGACAAGACTAGATACAGACAAGACTAGGCACAGACAAGACTAGATACAGACAAGACTAGACACAGACAAGACTAGATACAGACAAGACTAGACACAGACAAGACTAGATACAGACAAGACTAGACACAGACAAGACTAGACACAGACAAGACTAGATACAGACAAGACTAGACACAGACAAGACTAGATACAGACAAGACTAGACACAGACAAGACTAGATACAGACAAGACTAGACAGACAAGAGTAGACATAGACAAGCCTAGACAGACTAGTACAGACAGACAAGACTAGACACAGACAAGACTAGACACAGACAAGACTAGATACAGACAAGACTAGACACAGACAAGACTAGATACAGACAAGACTAGACACAGACAAGACTAGATACAGACAAGACTAGACAGACAAGAGTAGACATAGACAAGCCTAGACAGACTAGTACAGACAGACAAGACTAGACACAGACAAGACTAGACACAGACAAGACTAGATACAGACAAGACTAGACACAGACAAGACTAGATACAGACAAGACTAGACACAGACAAGACTAGATACAGACAAGACTAGACAGACAAGAGTAGACATAGACAAGCCTAGACAGACTAGTACAGACAGACAAGACTAGACACAGACAAGACTAGATACAGACAAGACTAGACAGACAAGACTAGACATAGACAAGCCTAGACAGACTAGTACAGACAGACAAGACTAGACACAGACAAGACTAGACACAGACAAGACTAGACACAGACAAGACTAGACAGACAAGACTAGACATAGACAAGCCTAGACAGACTAGTACAGACAGACAAGACTAGACATGGACAAGCCTAGACAGACTAGTACAGACAGACAAGACTAGACATAGACAACAAAACCTAACTAGACTAAAAAGACAAAAAAACCTAACCTAACCTAAATCTAACCTAACCTAACTAGGTTAGTAACCTAACCTAACCTAAACACATACAAGACTAGACACAGACAAGACTAGATACAGACAAGACTAGACACAGACAAGACTAGATACAGACAAGACTAGACAGACAAGACTAGACATAGACAAGCCTAGACAGACTAGTACAGACAGACAAGACTAGACATAGACAACAAAACCTAACTAGACTAAAAAGACAAAAAAACCTAACCTAGGTTGTCTGTCAAAAAAACCTAACCTAACCTAACCTAAATCTAACCTAACCTAACTAGGTTAGTAACCTAACCTAACCTAACCTAAACACAGACAAGACTAGACACAGACAAGACTAGATACAGACAAGACTAGACACAGACAAGACTAGATACAGACAAGACTAGACACAGACAAGACTAGATACAGACAAGACTAGACACAGACAAGACTAGATACAGACAAGACTAGACAGACAAGACTAGACATAGACAAGCCTAGACAGACTAGTACAGACAGACAAGACTAGACATAGACAACAAAACCTAACTAGACTAAAAAGACAAAAAAACCTAACCTAACCTAAATCTAACCTAACCTAACTAGGTTAGTAACCTAACCTAACCTAACCTAAACACAGACAAGACTAGACACAGACAAGACTAGATACAGACAAGACTAGACACAGACAAGACTAGATACAGACAAGACTAGACACAAACAAGACTAGATACAGACAAGACTAGACAGACAAGAGTAGACATAGACAAGCCTAGACAGACTAGTACAAATAGACAAGACTAGACACAGACAAGACTAGACACAGACAAGACTAGACACAGACAAGACTAGACAGACAAGACTAGACATAGACAAGCCTAGACAGACTAGTACAGACAGACAAGACTAGACATAGACAAGCCTAGACAGACTAGTACAGACAGACAAGACTAGACACAGACAAGACTAGACACAGACAAGACTAGACAGACAAGACTAGACATAGACAAGCCTAGACAGACTAGTACAGACAGACAAGACTAGACATAGACAAGCCTAGACAGACTAGTACAGACAGACAAGACTAGACACAGACAAGACTAGACACAGACAAGACTAGACAGACAAGACTAGACATAGACAAGCCTAGACAGACTAGTACAGACAGACAAGACTAGACATAGACAAGCCTAGACAGACTAGTACAGACAGACAAGACTAGACACAGACAAGACTAGACACAGACAAGACTAGACAGACAAGACTAGACATAGACAAGCCTAGACAGACTAGTACAGACAGACAAGACTAGACATAGACAAGCCTAGACAGACTAGTACAGACAAACAAGACTAGACACAGACAAGACTAGACACAGACAAGACTAGACAGACAAGACTAGACATAGACAAGCCTAGACAGACTAGTACAGACAGACAAGACTAGACATAGACAAGCCTAGACAGACTAGTACAGACAGACAAGACTAGACACAGACAAGACTAGACACAGACAAGACTAGATACAGACAAGACTAGACAGACAAGACTAGACATAGACAAGTCTAGACAGACTAGTACAGACAGACAAGACTAGACACAGACAAGACTAGACACAGACAAGACTAGACAGACAAGACTAGACATAGACAAGCCTAGACAGACTAGTACAGACAGACAAGACTAGACATAGACAAGCCTAGACAGACTAGCACAGACAGACAAGGCTAGATAGACAAGAATTTTTAGACTTTTACATTCCAAAGAAGAAATGCCGGATCGGTTATCGACGTTGGAATAGCATCGGAAGGCATCGCGCATAGCGCGGAGAGGTGGAGGGTACTAGAGGGCGCCACCCTTAGCGACCACCAATATCTGGAATTTAGCCTGAAAACGAACCCAGAGAGTCAACAGAGAAGCACTATCATCAAACATGGAAATGGAGAGGGATGGCTGCTGAAGCAACTCGATAGCACTCAGCTAAGAGCGAAGCTGAAAGTAGCTAAAATGCATGGAAAGTTGCAAAGACTTTCAGAGATAGATAACGTAGACCGACTTGTAGAATATGCTGTCGAAACCATTACAACAGCGTTTGATGCTTCGATGGCAAAGCGCAAATTTGCCCTTAATGGAAAAAGCTCTCCGCAGGTCTCTAAGGGAGAGGTCCGGAGTGACGGACGCGGTTACCCGTATAACCACCTTAAAATGGAACTGGGCTGGTCATGTGGCGCGAATTACGGACAATCGCTGGACAAAGAGGATACTTGAATGGAGACCGCGCCAAGACGTATACAGAAGTAGAGCCCTTCCACCAACCAGATATACCGACGACATCAAAAGGATAAAGACCAATTGAATAGAGGCAGCACATTTGGGGAGACGCAGGTCTCCACAAAGCCACATAAGGCGGCGGCAAAATGCAACAGACAGGATGGCTGGACAAGAAGTAGACCTAGACACGGATTTCAAAAAGGCGAGAAAGGAATTGCGCATGGCCATCAAAAGTTGCCCGCACAAATGGTGGCTAGAACTTCGTCGATCTATAAATGAAGACCCATGGGGCCTTCCATATCGAATTGCTATGAAAAAACTAATGAGCCGACAGCTGATACCTGGGATATCGTGCCCACAACGGATGAGAGAAATAGTTACCACGCTATTTCCAGTTCACGAACGAAGACCGACAGGAAAATGGCAAGCCACTGAGACTCTCGTGACACCTTTCAGCGTAGAGGAGATCCTTGTGGCTAGAAAACGATTACTGTCATGGAAAGCACCTGGTCCAGACAATACCCCAAATGAGATCATCACAGAAGTGGTGGAAATGTGGCCAGAGTTGTTACTGGAAACTTACAATGCGTGCCTTCGAAGGGGAATTTTCGCTACGCAATGGAAAAGACAAAAACTCGTCCTACTGAGAAAAGGGGACAAACCGTTGGAAGAACCATCGTCATACCGACCGATATGCCTCCTGGACAACATTGCGAAACTTCTTGAAGGACTATTACTTAGGAGACTCAAGACATACATCGAAAACAACGGAGGACTGTCCCAAAGGCAGTATGGTTTTCGAAAAGGTCGATCAATCGTGGACGCTATTGCTGAAGTAAATAAAGGCAGCAGAAAAGGTCAAAACTGGAACACGGCAATCGAAAGGTTACTGTGGATTAGTGACCCTTGACGTAAAAAACGCCTTTAATTCCGCCAGGTGGGATGTAATCATGAAGTCATTAGCATCAAGACAGACACCAGAATACTTGATAAACTGGTAGTTGTTCCCATTTCATTTCCTCAACAGATGATCAACAGCAACTTGAGCGCCGACGATTGATATACCACACGGACGAAGGAAAAGTTGAGTATGAGGTAACTGCGGATGTCCCACAAGGGTCAGTCCTGACACCATTTTTGTTGAACATTATGTACGATGGCTTGCTAAACCTAGACTTGCCTAGAACAGCGAAAATAGATTTGTTCGCAGATGACACTGCAGTGGTGGTGACTGCAAAGCGAAATAAGCACACTGGCACTAGCAAATAACGAAACTCTTCGGCCGGAAAATAATTGGTTAAATGAGCAGGGTCTAATAATGGCAGTTCATAAAACAGACGTAATGCTTATCACGGATAAGAAACTATGCGCACCACCGGGACTCGTTCTGGAAGTGCAAAATATCCCTTTATCGAAATCAGTTAGGTATCTTGGCGTCCAAGTCGATAGCGGTCTGCGATACACAGACCATATTGCCAAAACAGCGAAAAATGCAGCGTCTACAGTGACAGCTCTGGTACGGTTGATGCTGAACAATGACGCCAAGAAAGCGCAATGGAGCGAGTTCTACCAGAAGCTAAATGATAATGTCTGTGACGACGCTTTCGCTATTGTCATGTCAAGCAAAGATTCCAGAATCAACACATCCCAAAGCAGAAGGCACTTGAGGTGGTGGATGTACCATTCCCCAAGCATGAGGAAATGAAATGGGAACAACTACCAGTAAATGAGGTTGAAGCATTCGTGACAGAAGAACTCACCAGAGCCAGTAACCGACTGCGTAATGACAAAGCGTTTGGACACGATTGACTACCACCTCATCATCATCATCAAGCGACCAATCGCGTCCACTGCTGGACATAGGTCTCCCGTAGCTTTCTCCATCCTGGCCGATCCTGTGCTGCCTCTATCCAGTTGGTCTTTATCCTTTTGATGTCGTCGGTCCATCTGGTTGGTGGACGGCCTCTACTTCTGTATGCGTCTTGGCGCGGTCTCCACTCAAGTATCCTCTTTGTCCAGCGATTGTCCGTAAGTCGCGCCACATGACCAGGCCAGTTCCACTTTAAGGTTGTTATACGGGTAACCGCGTCCGTCACTCCGAACCTCTCCCTTAATGTTATATTTGGGATCCTGTCTCTTAGTGATATACCTAACATCGACCTCTCCATTTTCCTCTGCGCGATACTTATTCTATTTGTAGTGTTCTTTGTGAGGGTAAGTGTTTCAGCCCCGTATGTAAGCACAGGCAACACTCACTGATCGAATACTTTTCTTTTTAGGCATATTGGAATGTCTGACTTAAAAATATTGCGCAGCTTTCCAAAGGCCGCCCATGTTAGGCCTATTCTTCTCGACATTTCACAGGTTTGGTTGTCTCTACCAATAGAGATTTTGTGACCAAGGTATTTATAAGAGCTTACTTGTTCTATGCTTACTCCGCCTATCTTGATTGCCTCACTCATAACAAGATTTGTCATGTATTGAGTTTTGTTGGTGTTGATTTTGAGTCCAACAGAGTTCGATGCTTCCCATAGCCTCCGTAGCATTTTTTTTGCTTCGTCCATACTATCTGCGATAATTAAGATATCGTCGGCGAATCTCAGATGGTTTAGTTTTTCGCCATCTATGTTTATGCCCATGTCACCAAAGTTGGCCTGTTTGAACATATGTTCTAGGAGGGTTGTGAATAACTTTGGCGATATGACATCTCCTTGGCGTACACCTCGTGCAATATCAAAGTCTTGGGAATCATCTTGCAGCCTAACATACGCTTTTGCTCTTTGGTACACGTGTTTGATGACCTTGATGTATCTATGATCGATACGGCATTCAGCAAGAGCTTGTAGCATTTTATGCTGGTTTATTGTGTCGAAGGCTTTTTCGTAATCGACGAAGATTATGCAGAGGGGTTTATTGTACTCGATGCATTTTTCGATAAGGGACTTGACTATTTGTAGATGGTCATTTGTGCCAAATCTGGCTCGAAAGCCAGCTTGCTCGCGGGGTTGATATAGGTCGAATTTATTTGTCAACCTCTTGTTAATGATTCTCATGAATAGCTTATATATATATATATATATATGCGATAGTAAACTAATGGGTCTGTAATTTTGCAAGTTGGTGATATCTCCTTTCTTATGCAGTATTATAATTATTGCCCGATCCCACTGGGAAGGTGTTGTCCCAGTTTGTAGGCAGGCATCAAATAACTTGCATAAAGCATTTAATAACGTAGTTCCGCCGGCTTTTAGGGACTCGACTGCTACGCCGTCGTCGCCAATTGCTTTATTGTTTTTCATATTTCTTAGTGCCCCCCTTATTTCGTCTAAGGTAATATTTGGTAATATTGGTGATACTTTAATTTATCCTTAACCCTTAACCACCTGCCATACGTCCCTGGTGAGAAAATTACTGCTACTTTGGGTCTGAGAGACCTATGTCAGGTGGTTAGGTGTTAAAAACAAAAAAATATTATAATTAGATAGATAAAATGATTTTACCATTAAAAATTAAAAAATGTGAGAAAACCTGAAACACAAATTCAAACTTCAATTACTGCACACTGCACTCAGATAATACAATATATAATAGGAACAAGGAACATAAGCTCATAAACAATGTTAATAGCGCAGAGACACAATAGAAGAAAAGAACTGAAATGATTCTAGGCAAAACATAAAGCTGTCAGAATATTTTTTTTAACATTTTATGTAATATTCTCAGAATTATTTGTCTGCAGTTTTTAGACTGCACGTGCAATACAGGTTTTGTGCGAGGGCCCTTTCCAAGATAGGCCCTTTCCGATGAGTTAATCATTATTTTTAATTAATTATAATAATTTATATTAATAATATTGCTGGCTCAGGTATTGCGTGATTGCTTTGCTAATACAATATTCTATATTACAAATTATATTTCCTATATTACAAATTATATTTATATTATTTTGGAAGTACAAATTATATTTTTAAACTTAAAAGAATGGCTTTCACCCTCGGTTGAAAATTAAAAAAATTTTTTTTTACTTTTCTTATGGACAAACATCTGTATTGTAAGGTATTATCACAGGGGCCCGCCCGCATTGGGGCCCGCCCGTGCTACGCACCGATTGCACCTACGTTAAATACGCCTCTGCAAACAACACTAGACAGACAAGACTAGACAAATAAGACTAGACAGACATAACTTCACAGACAAGATTAGACAGACAAGACTAGATAGACAAGACTATATAGACAAGACTAGAGAGACAAGGCTAGATATAAGAGATAAAACATTGATATAAAACATAAATTGCAATATAGATAGAAAATTTATCTAAAGATGAAAAACAATGGATGATTGGAAAGCGTGTATAGAAAATCCAAGACTAAATGGAATTATAAACGGGTTATAGAAATTTCTATGTGTATTATGAACGTTAGCACGTTCCTAGATCGTAACACGTTGCATTTCAATGCGAGAGAAATTCCAGTCAGTTGGTAGATTCGTTTCGGTGTAGATCTATCTACCATACAAAGAATTAGCTGGAAAAATTAACACTTTAAAAGAGACTTCAATTCAATTCCAACGATATTGGAATAATAAATTAGGATTTTTTTAAAATCTGATTTGATTTGTTTGTGTATTCTTGTCTGTCCAGCTTAGCGTGGCTTAGCTTTTCTGTCTAACCTTGCGTATCCAGTCTACCTTGACTTTGTTACATCTTAATATATTTGAATTTTCCTAACTACACAATCTTCTTTGGTAACCTTTTTTTTTTTTTTTATTTGTGGTTTGGGGAAAGCTCTACCAGCCTGTGTGTGAGGCTCGCACTCACTAAACCCCTACTTCCACTTGGCTTTGAGTACGCCACCTCGGTATCGCTTGCGCATTCCTTCAGGGTGGGCAGCCCGGACGGTTGTTTTACCGCCCTAGTTAATCTATTTATCTTTGGCTTTCTCTCATGATTCGCTCTTCTGACGAGCTCTTTCTTCTTCTTCCTTCCGTGTAATTATTTCACGGATTATACCCCTGTATTCTAACCCAGTTTTCCTCGGACTCCAGCATTTTATTTACCAGATCGCTTTCCTCTTTAATTTCTGGTAGGCCTCTACGTTCTTTTTCCCAGCGCTTGCATTGGAGGATCGTGTGTGCGACGTTGTCTTCAGCTCCACAGTACTCACAAAAGGTGTCCGTTGCTTTTCCGATTTTGAATAAATAATTACGGAAGCAGCCGTGGCCGCTGAGTACTTGAGTCATGTGGTAGTCTATCTCTCCATGTGTCCTTGTGGCCCATTTATAGATATGTGGAATAATGCGCCTTGTCCATGTTTTTGAGTTATCCCATTGATTTTGCCAGGTCTCATACGTCAGGACCGTGGCAGCTTTTTTGATGTCCTGTTTAGACATATTGCCTTGGCGTTTCAACGAATAGGTGTTTTTTCTCTGCGACACTAGCACCTCTATGGGTGGTATTCCTGCAATTACAAGAATCGCTTCCCTGGATACCGTTCTGTACGCACTACTAACTCTTAGTGCAAGTTTCCGTTGCACTGTCGCCAGTTTTTTCTTGTCTTTTGTACCATCATGGCCCTATACCAAATTGGTGCTCCATAAAGCATCACAGAGTGTGCTACCGAACATAGTAACTTCCTTTTGCTGGCAATGGGACCTCCCACGTTTGGCATTAGCCTTTCCAGCGCAGTGGTGGTTCTATACGCTTTCTCCGCCGCTTTGGAGACATGGTCGCTAAACGAGAGGTTTTTGTCGATAATAACACCTAAGTACTTAACTGCACTTTTCGGTGATATTATGGTATCTTTGATCTTCAAAGTTATCTCACTTAACTGTCTCTTACCCGCCAATACTACGGCCTCTGTCTTCTCTGGGGCTAGCTTTAGGTCCTTTTTCTCCAGCCACTCGTCCACCAGCCTCATTGTTTGATCATTGATTGTGATAGCTAAGTCGCCCGCGAAACCGACTATCTCGACTCCATTTGGCATCCTTAATCTGAGCACTCCGTCATACAGAATGTTCCACAAAGTTGGGCCCAGTACAGAGCCTTGCGGAACACCGCTGGTGATTTCTAGCTCAAGTGTTTTGTTTTCTGACTGTATTGCAATTTTCCGGTTATCCAGGTAGCTTCTTATTATGCGGAGTAGGTATGCGGGGAATCCTACTTTTGTCGCTTCGTCCATTATGTGTTGCCAGCTTGCAGAATTAAACGCGTTTCTGATGTCTAGCATTATGAAGATACATATCTCTCTTGTCCTCCACGTTCCTGCTTTGGCTGACCTCGCCGTTTCCACCACCTTTCCAATGGCGTCAATCGTTGACCTTCCTGGCCTAAAACCGAACTGTCTCTCGGACATGTTTATTTCCGCTCTTATTCTTACTACGAGGAGTTGCTCCAGCAGTTTGCCTGCCACATTCAGGTCTATATCCGGCGGCTTCATGAGTGTTATTTCGATTTTTTTTAAGTAGAACCAACTTCGCGACTTTCCATATCTTTGGGAATTGTCCTAGTTGGAGACATCTATTCATAGCCTCGAGTACGTATTCAGGTTTTTTACACGCTGGGAGTTTTATGACCTCCGGTGGAATTCCGTCGGGCCCTGGGGCCCTGCCATCTCGGATGCGATCTTCAGCTATTCTTAGTTCTTCCAGGGTGAATTCAGGGATGTCGCTTACCGTTGGCTGCACCCAGTTCGGTACCTTATGTTTGGGAAAAAGAATGCCGGTTATTTCCATGATTTTTTCAATTGGGAGTTTTGGCGGGGGGTATCTAGCCTTTAACCCTCTTGTGACTATTCCGTAGGCGTCTCCCCACGGATCATCGTCTACCATCTGGCACAGTTTCTTCCAGTGTTTCTTCTTAGAGGCATTCATTTCCCTTCTTAAGCTTTTTTTCGTATTCTTATAATCCTCCCTGTATTTAGTTGTCTCTTCCTTGAGTTCAGGGTTTTTCTTGATGGTCCTCTGGAACTTTCTTCTTAGTGTGATGCATTTTTTCCTAAGTTGGGCGATGTTTTCGTTCCACCAGTAGACTTTCCTTTTATTTCCATTCTTTTTACGGTTTGGTAATACATCGTTGCAGACTCTAGTGATGACCGCTACCATTTCCTCTGCTGTAATTTCCTGTGCTCTGTCGGTTTCTGTCTCGAGTCGTTTTGTCAGTTTTTCTTCGTTTAGGTGCTTGATTGACCAGCCCTATGTAGTCATTGTCGTATGTGTCTTTTTTATCTTCCATTTGTATAGTGTAGTGTATATACCTATGGTCGCTTAGGGTTTCCCTGTCTAGTACCTCCCAACATTTCACTTTCCCCCCGAGATTTTCGGTGAGAGTGAGATCTATAATGGATCGTGACGTTCTTCGTTCGAAGGTAGGCACATCTCCTTGGTTATCTATATGAAGATCTAGTTGGGAGATCCAGTCAGAGACTAGATCGCCTCGCTCGTCCATTGTCCTACTTCCCCAGCTTGGGGATTTTGCATTAAAATCACCCGCAATAAGTTTGGGTTTCTTGTTTTTCCTTGTCATTACACCGATTTCGTCGAGGGATTTCTCCAGTTCCTTTAGTTTCTGATTTGGGGAGAAATAGCAACTGTACACCACCAGGTTGCTTGTTTCCACCCAGGCAAAAACCTGTCCCACTTCCACTACCCGTTATTATTATGTTCGCATTATTTATCCTGATCGCTGTGTTCCCGTCTTTGTACCACTCATGTCCACTTGTTTTGTTTTTATTTGGTTCGCTTACGATTGTTATGTCGATTCCCATTTCCGCTACTGTTGCGTCTAGGAGGTCGTGTGCCGCTCGGCATCGCATCGCATTTATTTGGAGTATTTTAATCATTTTGTGGTGTGTGCCTCTGTTTGTCTTACGTCTGTGTTTTGTGGGGTCACTCTTTGTCCTTTACCCCCACCTTCGCTTTCGTGTCTTTGTGGACTCTTTTCCTCCCTATTTGGTGAGGCCGAGGACGATGGCTTGTGAGCGCCACCTGCAGGACTATCTCGCCGTTTCGATTTAGTTAGTTTCCTCGCCTTGGACAAACTGTGGCGGAAAAATTCACATTTGCCACTGTTGGCGCTGTGACCTTCTTTGTTGCAGATTGGACAGGATTTTTCGTTGCGGCAGTCTTTAGCTGTGTGCCCTTCCTTTCCGCACGCAAAACACAGCTTCGACCTGTCGGGTCCGTCACAGTTCTTGGCCAGGTGTTCGTAGTACCAGCATTTGTGGCAGCGATCAATTTTAATTCTTCTCTCTAGCGAGCACCGCACTACCTTTAGGTCCTACCTTTAGGTGTGGCTCTTCCATTAACTTGTCCGCCTCCTCATTGCTTACCACAAGCGTAGCAGCTTGGGTATGATTTGCGTTAGGTCGTAATTCGCTTAGCTTTATCATTTTGTTATGTGTGTCCCCAATTTTATATTTGACCGCTGTTACGACCTCTTCTTTATCTGCTGTTTCGTCCAGGCCTCTTATGTGTAGAGTTTCGATCTCTGTTCTTTCACCTCACTTTCGCCTCACTTTGGTGCCATCGTGGAAAGCATCTGTGAGGGCTTTCCCTAGTTCCTCTATCGCCTTTGCGTCTGGGTCAGCGGTGATCAGGACGTTACCTTCCCTTGAGCTCCTTATTGACCGTATGGCCACCTTCGCGTTACTTCCGGCTAGGATTCGCTTAACGTCCCTTAGCGCGCTTAAGAAGTCCCTATTCTTGTTTTCTACGATGAGGGCCTCGGTGTTCCTCGGTTTAGGTTTTTTGTCTGTGTATGCCTGTTTGTCCTTTATTTTCTTGGTTTGTGTGCCCGTGGTATATATATCAACCTTGGTATTTCTATGGTGGAAAATGCCTTCCACCATTTTGCGCAGGCGTATAACAGACATGGCCTTTATGTGGTGCATAATTATCTTTTCCTCACCCATTGTTTCTTCTCTCAGTTTGCAGAGTTTATCCCAGATGTCCGGGTCCGTGCCGTTATGCCTGATTTGGATGATCCTTTTTTGTTTTAGGTTCTCAAAACCATTGTCATATTTGATTTTGATGTTTTGCTCGATTACAGCGAAGTCCTCTTTGGTGTGGTTAAGCTCCGGATACTTTCATTGGTATAGCCTTTGGATGCTTCTTTCCATATTCGCATCCTCCGGTTCTACCAGGACTACTTTGACCTCTGATTCTTCAGCGTCCAGCGGGTTCCCGGTAATGATCTGTGATCGGGTATAGATTCCGTCGTCCCAGTCCATGTTCTCCACCTCTTTCCAATCTGTCAGATTCGCTAATTCCGGGAGGGTTTGCAGCTCGTTTGTGGGAGTTTCTGTCCATGTACCTTTTGTGGTCTGGGTGGAGCAGTGGGTCGATGAATGCGGTTTGATGTTTGCCTGCACCTCTATATCGTATGTGGGAATTTCTACCTTCTCCCATTTATGATCTTCCCACCATCTTTTGACGGAGTCTCGCTCAAAAACCTGTACGTTCCGTTGGAGTCTCTCAGCAAGTGTTCTTATCTCTTTTTTTGTGTTATTTGTACCTTCAATGGCCTTTGATATATCGGTTGCGTACTTAAAGGTCATCCTCATTGCCTCCATTATATTAAACGCTGTGGCGTCTTCCCGTCTTCTGATCGGGTTCACTTGGTCACAGTCCACCAGGTGACTACCAGAGGTCGCGACCAGTTTCCTTTTCTTTTGTGGTTCTGGCAGCGAGTTACAGCGCTGGTGCTGACTTTGGGGATTTAGCCTGCTATGCGGCAGTTTCTTGCCTGTACCTCCATTGTTATGTTTTCCAGTGGCGATTCCCACCCTATAGGTAGGCGTCGTGGCCTGGTCACCCGTTCGCGGGCTTCGTTCCTTCTCTAGATGGCGGGCGTTGGGTGTCTGAGCGCCCATCACCTGTTCGGCCGGCACTGGGAGTCCAAAACCCTAAACCATGATTGAGAAGCCGCTATTGTTGTCCTTGTCCTGTGTTGCATAATCGATAAGTGCCCCCCCCCCCCGTATTCCGTGGAGCAGCGCCTGATAGGTCAGGCGACCGGATTACCTCCTGTGGAGGACCGGCCCGGGGAAATTTATTTTTGTTATCGTCTTGCATTTTTAATAATTGCCAGATGGTGGGGATGCCACCTAAGACCTACTGGCTGGCCTAAAAAATGCAGCCGCCCATTCTGGGTCAGACGCTGCTGTTGTGGATTAGCTTAGCTTCCTTCCTCACCTTTGACCTTACCAGCAAGGTTGGCCCTACCAGGTGCATAAGCTCCCGCTGGCTTCGCTCTTAGGATCCTTGGAAGTACTGAGCCCACTCACTGCGGCAAAGTGTTAATCCCTAGGAGGGAACCTAACTTCTTTGGTAACCTAACCTAACCTAACCTAACATAACCTTAACTCAGTAGGTCTTGTTCTTTTAGATTAGTCTTGTCTCTTCAGTTTAGTCTTCTGTCTTTAATGAAGTCTGGTATCAGTAATTTAGTTTTGTCTTTTTTGTTTAATCGTGTCTCCTTAGTTTAGTGATTTCTCTTTAGTTTACTCTTGTCTCTGATAAGATAGAATTGGTGAAACCATCCTACGTTATAGATAATCATAAAAACTTAAAACAAACGGAACACAGCCTGAATATATCAAAATCAAAATATTTATTCATCCGCATGATGTACATTAATATACATATTGATATGTCAAGAAAATAATGAAGGGGTGTGTTCTTACACGACAGAAAAGATAACAAACAATAACACATACTAAAACATAGGTACATAAATGAGTATAAATGAGTATACAGTTAATATAGGCACTTTATACATAAGTTCATTTATCCTGTAAAAATTCATCGATGTCATAATAACACCTTTCAATTAAATATATTTTTAATTTTTTCCAGAAAACGTTGTATATTGTTTCATCTTTTATACTGGCTGGTATACAATTATATATTTTAATACCTAATCTATTAGCTGTTTTAGAACATAGAGTTAGGTTGCTTCTCGGGGTTTAGAGTTGTAAGCAGCTTCTCGTATTGTACGTATGGTTGTCTTTATTCATTTTGAAATGACTTTTGTTTTTGTGCATATAGCATGCGACTTCCCACATATATATATATATATATATATATATATATATATATATATATATATATATATATATATATATAAGGCTGGTATTGTTAACAGTTAACAGGTATTGTTAACTCTTTAAAACAAGGCTTGCAGGATTGTCCTCTTGTTTTGCCTGATATTGCTCTTACCACCCTTTTCTGAGCCAAAAATACCCTGTTCAGCTGTGTAGAACCTCTCCAAATTAGAATACCATAGGATAAAAATGATTTAATTTCCGCGTGATATAGGTTTAGAATCGCGGATTTGGGTAGAAGTGGCCTAATCCTTCTTACTAGGTATGTCTTTATATGTACTTTTTTTATAATATAGTCCACCATGACATTCCATGTGAGATGCTCATCCAAAAATATACCCAGAATTTTCAGACATCCTGTTCGTTGAATGTTGTTATTTTCAATTCTTAGATTCTTATCCTCAGTGGGTTGCCTTCTGATAGTTTGAAATCTTATATATCTCGTTTTATCACCGTTTAGGTATAGGTTATTGGCAGAAAACCATTTATATAAATTAGAAACTACCTCACTCCCTTCACGCTGCATTTGTTGCACAGATGCATTGGTAATGAATATACTGGCATCGTCAGCATACAGTGTAATTCACTCTTCTCCAATATAATGGACTAAGTCAGCGGTATACATCGATAATAATATAGGGGCTAGTACACTCCCCTGTGGCACTACAACGGAAGTTGGCAGTATCTGAGATCTAGTTTGTCCAATTCTTACATATTGTTTTCTGCCTTGAAAGTATGAATGGAACCATTTCCCAGCCTTACCTCGTACTCCATACGTACAAAGTTTTTCTAGGAGCTTGGAGTGAGACACGCAGTCGAAAGCCTTACTGAGGTCGCAGAATATAACAACTGGGCAATTTCCACGATCCACTTCCGATGTTATCTTTTCATAGAGTTCTTGACAAGCTGTGATGGTAGATTTGTTTTTGCGAAAACCATGTTGTTGAGGCGGAATCATTTTGTATTTTTCAAGAAATGGTGTGAGTCTATCTTCCATGCAATATTAAATTATTTTGGCTAAGACAGAGATAAGAGCCACTGGTCGATAATTATTAATATTGTTTCTATCTCGTTTTTTGAAGATCGGAATTATTGAAGACATTTTTAAAATATCCGGATACGTCTCTGTTTCAAAAGAGCAATTAACTATGTCGGTTATTGGTTCGACTAATTCCGTATCAAATTGCTTAATCAAATTACATAGTAAATCGTCAGGTCCGCTACTTCTTTTGTTTTTTAATTTCTGTATTATTGACATCATTTGCTGTGGAGTAAAATCTTGTAGGTACATGCTATTGTTGTTCTGCTGCATGTGCGCATCAATTTAATCTTTGTGGCAACCAATTCCGGGGCAGTTTTGAAGAAGTTGTTGAAGATGGAAACTATCGTACTTGGATTATCAATTATCTCGTTCTTTTCTTTTAATTCTATGCTAGTCGTGCGGTCTTCTTTATTCAATAGTTGATTTAATATTCACCGCATAGTTTTTTGTTTATTTGGAGAATTTTCAATAATTCCGCAGTAATACTTGTTTCCCGTAATAGTTAGTGATGTTTTTTCTTTTTCTGTTTATATAAGTCTTTCAAAAGTGGATGCTTTTTTTGTAGAACAAAAAGATCTCTTAATTTACAACTGGAAATTCTTAACTCCATATTTATCCATGGTTTCCCTTGATGTGTTAGGTTTACCAATGGGAAACATTGCTCAAAATAATGCTTCATAGTTTTTATAAATCCGATCGTTTTCCTATTAGCATCTTGATTGCTGTATACACAATCCCACGACTCTTGCAGTAGTGGTTGTTCAAACCGCGCTTTGTTAGCTGCTCCAAAATTCCTGGTTTGTTTTTTTGTTTGTTGGGGTAATTTGGTTTCGTCAATGGTCTTGCTCATAAGTATTAACCTGTGGTCCGAAATTGTCGTATCTTCTACCCTGATTTGTGAAACATTATACAAATTGGTGAAAATGTTGTCTATTCGACTTTGACTAGTCACGGTTATCCTAGTATACTGCTTCACACGATCAGTTAGACCGTAGTATCTCATTAGATTTATTAAATTGTTTATTTCCTTAGAGTTGTCTTCAAAGTGGATATTGAAGTCACCTACGAGGATAACTTCCTCATATTGGTTAAAGATATTTCCCAGCAGATTTTCTAATGCCAATAGGAAGGTGTCCATGCATCCTGCCGGTGGTCTATATAGGTTGATTATTATTTTCTTGTTTGGTTTCTCATTTAAATCTATTCCGCATATTTCTATGTTCTTTTCGATTGTGTTAATGGCAATATTTGCATTTTCTGTATAGCCGGTTAGATCATTTCTAGCCCAAATAGCTACACCTCCACCACTGAAGTTTGTTCGACAGTAGAAGCTTATTAATTTATAGTTTTCAATGTATAGATAAAGCAACTTTTCTTCGATCAGCCATGTTTCTACAAGACATAATACTTCTGGTTTATGAAAGGTTGTTAATAACTCTAATTCATTGATTTTTTTGTTTACGCTTTGAATGTTTAGATATAAAATCTCCCTTGTTATTATTGATTCTGTACGACTTTGTTGTTCATTCGAGCTCTTATTTTGGTTTATTGTGACATTCGGTGTTTGTCCAGTTCTTAACAAAAAACGATTCAGACAAGTGTTTCTTGACCAAATTTCAGGTTTTGTTATATTTTCCAGGTCTTCTATAGGTACAGAAACTTTAAAAGATGAATACTCATCAGAGTGTTTTGAAACAAGTTTTTTACATACGACATGATCAAATTTTTTTTTACATAAATATTCGTTAACATCTTCTTCTGAAAGCTTTGGGTCTAGACCAGGGGTCTCCAAACTACGGCCCGAGGGCTAATTTTACTTGTACCAATTATTAAAAGAGATTTAAAATGCTCATCAGTTAATATAGATCTGTAAACATTTTTTGTGTACTTCATTTTGGAGAACGTCTTCTCACACAAATCTTCTTCTTTAAGTTCCATGTCCGTTCCGAACGTTGGTAACCATCTGGGCTATGATGACTTTATTCACTGCGGCACGGAAAAGTTCTGTTGTCGTCATGCCGAACCAGGTTCTTAGGTTTTTCAACAAAGATATTCGTCTGGCGCCGATTGACCTCTTTCCTGCCACCTTTCCCTGGATAATCTTCTGCAGCAAATGAAATCTATCTTCGTTTCTCATGATGTGGCCAAGATATTCTAGCTTTCTGCACTTGACTGTGTTTAGAACCTCTCTCTCCTTGTTCATTCTATGGAGGATCTCATCATTGGTTATTCGATCCCTCCAGGAGACTCTCAGCATTCTGCGATATATCCACATTTCAAATGCCTCTAACTTTTTGCTGGTGGCTTCTGTCAGTGTCCACGATTCCATTCCGTAAAAAAGAACCAAAAACACATAGCATCTCATCATTCTCAGCTTTGTAGTCATTGTTAGGTTGTGGCTTGTTAGTACAGATCGCATTTTGGTAAAAACAGATCTTGCCTTTTCAATGCGAATTTTTATCTCCTGAGAGTGATCCCACCGATCATTAACATTTGTGCCAAGATATGTATACCTCTCCACCCGTTCGATTGGCTCTTGATTGACAGTAAGTTCACAGTTTTCAATATAGGACTTGCTGATGACCATAAGTTTTGTCTTCTTGATGTTAATATCCAAGCCATATTCTGTGCTCTTTTCTACAAGTCTGTTTATTAGATGTTGTAGTCCTTCTATACTATCTGCAAACATCACTGTGTCATCTGCATATCGTATGTTGTTGATTTTTTCGCCATTGAGAGAGATGCCAGCTTCACACTCTTCCAGAGCTTCTTTAAATATGTATTCAGAATAGATGTTAAAAATAAGAGGGGACAATATACATCCTTGTCTCACTCCTCTCATTATGTCTATTTGTTCGGTCTTTTCTGTCTCTACTCTCACTACGGCTTTTTGGTTCCAGTAGAGGTTCGTAATAATTCGTAGATCCTTGCCGTCCATCCCAGTTTCCTTTAAGATGTTAATCATTTTTTGGTGTTTGACCCTGTCGAAAGCCTTCTGGTAGTCAACAAAACAGGCAAAAATGTCGCAGTTCATATCTCTGCACCGTTGAAATAGTACTTGCGTGCAATATAATGCTTCTCGTGTGCCCATCGCATTTCTGAAACCAAACTGAGTTGGTGATACTTGTTCTTCGCAAACTCTGTAAATTCTTCTGTGAATTATTTTTAAAAATAATTTGAGAAGGTGACTCATGAGACTTATAGTTCTGAACTCTTCACACTTCTTTGCTTTTGGGTTTTTGGGTAATGTTATAAATTCTAACTTTAGCCATTCTTGTGGTATATTTCCAGAGTTATAAATTTGGTTGAATATTTTTGTCAGATTTTTTACCCTGTCGTCATCCAGTAGTTTAAAGAATTCCGATTGGATTTCATCTGGTCCAGGTGCTTTACCGTCTTTCATTGTTTTTATTGCCTGCTTTACTTCATCCATCAGGATCTCCGGTCCATCCGAGTTGTTTATGGATGGAGGTTCCGCTCTAGTATCATGAAATAGTTGTTCAATATATCTTCTCCATGTTTCCTTTATGTCACCTGTGTCAATGATCAGTTTTCCTTCGCCATCCACCAATTTATTTATCGTTCTCGGTTTTGTTCTGCTTGTCATGTCTCTAATTTTTCTGTGCACGTTAAAGCTATCGTACTTGTCTTGTAGTTCTTCAATCTCTGTGCATTGACCTATATGTTCGTTCTCCTTGGCTTCTCTGATTTTATCTCTGATACTCCTCTTTATTTCTGCATATTCTCTCGTATTGTTGCTGTTTTTTTAACGATCTTCTCTTTTCCATAAGATACAGAATTTCATCCGTCATCCATGATTTTCTTTTAACCTTATCAGCCTTCAAAAGTTCTTCTTTAACATCCTTAACAGTGTGAACCAATAACTCAATTTCCTTTTCAAAGTCCCCATCTTCTTGTACTACTCTGTATTTGCTGTTAATCAGTTCTCGAGCTCTAGCCTCTATTGCTGGTATTTTAAGCTTACGTAGATCGTATTTGTTTATATTGTTTTTTCTTTTTATGGCTTTCATTGTTACTTTGAATACACCAACCACAGGGTTATGATCTGATTGGATATCGGCTCCTGGATATGTTTTTACGGAAGTGCAACTATTTCTATGTCTTCTATTAATTAGAATGTAGTCAATTTGGTTTCGGATTATTTTATTGGGAGTATCTCCAGGTGCTTTCCATGTATATAGTCTTCTTGCTGGAAGCTTGTACCAAGTGTTTGCTATCACAAATTCGTTCTCTTCTGCAAATATGCTCAACAGATCTCCTCTTTCGTTTCTTTCTCCCAGACCATATGGACCTATATACTCGTTTGTTCGTCCTCTACCAATTTTAGCATTAAAGTCTCCCATTATTATTGTCAGGTCTTGCTTTGGTAGTACTTTAAGTATTTCAGTTATTTTTGCATAGAGTTCTTCTACATCTTTATCACTTGTATCAGATGTTGGTGCATATACTTGTATTATATTGATTTTGGCAGGTCTGGCATCCATCTGAAGCAGCATTAATCTTTCCGAGATTGGCACGAAATTTGTCACGCATTTAGCTATTGATCCGTTAACAATGATCCCCACACCATGTTTTTTCTCTTCGGATGTTGTTCCAGAGTAGTAGATACGATGATCTCCAATATAACTATAATTGAATCCATTCCATCGCATCTCACTTATTCCCACTATTTTAATGTTCATTCTTTCCATCTCCTGGATAGCGTTGTAGATTTTTCCAGGGTGTGCCATCGTTCTTACATTCCATGTGCCTAATCTCATGTGTACGTCTGATCGTAGTTTTTTTCTCGTCGCCTCATTCTTCAAAACTGTCCCCCCCGGAGATCCGATCGGGGGACTTTTTACTCCGGAATATTCTGTTTTGATTGTCATGATGCCGTGATAGTTATACTAGAGAATCCCATTATGGGCTTTACTGCAGTGGTTTCTCGGGGCCTTCTGCATCCCTATGCCGTTGACCCTGCAATTGGGTTCTTCCGCCTTTGGGGTCAGTTTCCTAGCCCCAGAGCAAAGAGGTGCCCTAATTCTTCTTAACTCATCCACCCTAAGCTGTTGGTCAACAAGATACAACTACTTATACCGGTAGTTTTTCGGTAATACCCTCACTTGGTTTAGTCTGCGGACCAACGCAGTTTACCAGGGTGTGGCGCTTGGAGCCAACAAGTGAGAGCTGAGGATATTGTGGAGCCCAGTACTTGAAAACCACCTATGCAAATGCTTGGTGTGGCCGTTTCCAATGTAAAGGTGCTACTCCTACATTGCCCCCCATACACCCCATACACAAATAAGTAGTTCCAAAAACAGAAAACAGCCCACGAGCAAATTTATGCAAATTATCAAATTGTGTCAGTGGAAGACTCTTATAAAATTCCAACAAAAATGATTTTTGATATTTGTTCTTAATTATATCACTGCACTGTAGATCAATCATTTCCATTTGAAGTTCCGGGGCTAGGGTTTCAATGTCAGTATCAAAAGGATTCTGAAAAATCTTAATTTGATTCGCAATGGCATCAAAGTCCGAGAAACGAGTATCAAAATTTATTTTCAAAGCACTCAAAGTTTCGATTGCAAAATCGATAGGAAACTCAGTCTCAGTGGTGTGGCTGAATATTTCACATGTTTTAAAATGTGAAAAACATTTACTTCGTAGTTGTGATTGAAACAGTATCAATTTCATCCGGAATGATTTGATATTAGTGTATAAATCAGGAAGATGCTGGTTTTCTCCTTGCAATCTCAAATTCAGTTCGTTCACATATTTTGTCAAATCAACATAGAATGCTAACTTCCACAGCCATGCGTTGTTTTGTAATTCAGTAAAAGGGCGATGCTTTTCATTCAAAAAAATGTCGATCACTGCTCGAAGTTCAAAAAAGCGCTGAAGGACTTTCCCACAACTAAGCCAACGTACGGCAGTATGATAAGGTAAGTCATTTTCTCCAATCTCTTCAATAAATTGTCGGAATTGTCAGTGATTCTGCCCAAAAGATCTGATAAAATTAACAGTTGATATGACTGGTTTCAGAACTTCAGACATATCCTTTTCCGCAGAAAGACTGTTGAAGAATGATACAATGTAAGACTAATGGTTTTGAACCACCATCATTTTCTACAGCCTTTGACACAAGAGCGACCACTCCTTTATCTTTCCCACTCATGTTTTTGCCTCCATCAGTTGTAATACATTTCAAGTTTTTCCATCGAAGCTTCTTTTGATTAATGGTCATTTCAACTCCTTTAAAAATATCTGTACCAGTAGTTGTGCCATGAATACTATACATATCAAGAAGTTCTTCATGCACTTCATAGCTTTTATCTACTTTTCGAATATAAATCAACACCTGAGCAGTATCTAACACATCCGTTAACTCATCCAAGGCCAAAGAAAACCACTCAACATGTCCATTTTTGTCGAATAGTTGAGAGGATATATTTTCAGCGATGTTTTCTAACCTTCGAGCCACAGTGTTTGCTGACATACTGACAGTTTATAATAAATTTACCTTTTCAGGGCACATTTCTTCGGCTACTGCAATTATGCATTCTTTGATCATTTCTCCATCGGTGAATGGTTTTCCACGTTTTGCAATTTCAAGAGCCGCACGAAAGCTGGCACGAGTTGCAGCCTCTTGTTCAGTTTTGAGTTTTGTAAATGAAGATTGCTGCGATTTCAATCCGCGCTTCATAGCTTCGAATTTTTCTGTCCGCAAACTTCCTGTACATTTTGAGTAATTTTGAAAATGTTTTGTTTCATAATGACGTTTAATGTTATATTCCTTGAGAACGGCTATGCTTTCATTGCAAATCAAACATAGCGCCTTGTTACTGAATTACGAAATACTGAATGTTCCACTGATCTTTGAATTTTCTGCATTCACTATCAATTTTTCGCTTCTTTTCCATACTACTAAATCACACACAAAAGCAACAATTCAAATCAAAATACTGTTACAAAGATGTCTTAAACTTAAACACGCACAAACACGTTTTAAGGAGGTACGCACTGTTTTATTTCACAACAGTGTCATAGGAACTGACTTGTGGTTGCGCCACTAGCCTTCTTATATATTCCAATTACTGCCATCTAGAAGTGAGTGGAAGACACCAGAACTTTCTCGAACCAACGAGATTATTCTGTACGTGCTATTAGCGCCATCTGTTAGCGATAGAAGGTACTACCTATTTTCGCTTGTGTCCACCAGATATCGTGTCACATTACTGCTCATGGCTCGTACTCTACGACTAATCTAGAAATTACAGATAATGACAGGAAAATTAATAATATGCAGTGTTGCCGTTTTGCGGACTTTAGTCCGATTTGCAGCCTTTTTTAAACGTTGTGTACTTTTTCGGACTTTTTTTTTTCATCAGTGGACTATTTCACTTTTTACCACCGGCAACAAAGATAATATGGTTTTGGCCCTCGGAACTTACTGGAGTAATCAGTATGGCCCTAAGGCTGGAAAGTTTGGAGACTCCTGGTCTAGACGATAAACATGCAAGTGTGCCTATCTCGTAGCCGCTCGTATTTGAGTAGTTTCATCACTAGTTCCGAAAATTATGTTGGATTTCCTAGCTCTTCTTTTTTGGTGTCTTTGCGATTCCCAATTATCGTTATTTACAATTCTAACCGGTCGACCTTCCATATCTTCCGAGATAGTTTGTTTGTTGTCCTTTTTTGCGCTAGCGCACCCATTCGTCTCATAACCCATTTTGTTTTAAAATTGGCAGGGGAATTCACCAAGGGGACACTATCTCCCCAAAACTATTTACCACGGTTCTCGAATATGCCTTTAAAATGGTATCATGGGAACACCTAGGAATTACAGTGGATGGAGAAAAATTTAACCACCTGAGATTCGCAGACGACATCGCCCTAATAGCCGACAATATCAAAGATGCAAAAACTATGCTCAACGACCTAAAACAGTCAACGGAAAAAGTGGGCCTTAGGATGAATATGGGAAAAACAAAAGTTATGACCAACCTAGTGCTAAGCGATCAAATCAAAATAGATGATGCTAATATAGAAGAAGTAACTTCCTATATATACCTGGGGCATCAGATACGCATAGGCCGCAAAAACCAAACATGCGAAATACAGCGCCGCATAGGCTTAGGATGGGCAGCGTTTGGAAAACTAACTAACATCTTGAAGAGCGAACTACCAATGTGTCTCAAACGGAAAGTGTTCGAGCAATGTGTGATGCCGGTAATGACGTATGGGTCAGAGACTTTAACACTAACAAAGCGTTCCGCAGCAAAACTGCAGGTAACACAGAGGTCAATGGAACGGGCCATGCTAGGCATTTCCTTACGAGACAGGGTACGAAACGAGGTCATCAGGGAAAGGACGGGTGTCTGCGACATTATAACACGCATCTCCAACATGAAATGGAGATGGGCAGGCCACGTTGCCAGACTAAGGGATGGCCGATGGACTAAACGGCTTTTGGAATGGAGACCCCGTGCCGATAAACGAAGTAGAGCTAGACCACCAACTCGATGGACCGATGACATCAAGAGGGTGTCACAAAACTGGATGAACAAAGCACAACATCGTGATGCCTGGAAAGAGTTAGAAGAGGCTTATGTCCTGCAGTGGACGCAAACGGCTGGACAATGATGATGATGATGACCCATTCGTCGGAGGATTAATTTTTTCGGCCTTATCAGTCGTGTGATTTGGAGCGCTATCACTCACCTTCGCAGAACATTGCTCCTCTTGACTAGATATCTGGCAATTTTGTGGCTTTTCCCCTCAAAGGCAGTCAGCTGATTTTGTAATTTCTCGTTCTTATCCGTTAACAGCGTAACTTTTTTGGTTAAATCGGTTATCAGATTTTCCAGGTGGTCAACGTGTTCTTTGATTACTTCCGATATATTTTTTTTAAACTCGGAACTTTGCAACACAGTTAATAATTCAACTTGCTTTTCTGTGGGCATATTAGATCTTAACTCCCTTCGCATGGTTGACAATAACAGTAACGTAAGTAAAAAGTTTTTAATGATTATTATTTACTATTAACACTTTTTAAATATTCATTAACAACAGTTTTAATTTTTAAGAACTTCACTCGTACGTCTACTCACGTTGAACGCCGCTGTTATATATAAATATATTCAGCCTTTCCGGAGCTCTATAACAGTTATTGAGTCTTTTTAGAACTACCAAAACTAATCTCACATGAAAATGGTAACAGTAAAGTTATTTTACAGCTTTCAGTCCACCTTCGTGGCACTCCATAAACACAACACAACACAACCATAACAAAAAAACACAACCATAAACATGAAAACAATGTTATTTTTTATGGTTTTTGTTGACTGCAACGAAGGTGGACTGAAAGCTGTAAAATAGTTTAGTCTTGTCTCCCAACGCAGATTTCATATTCGACGAGCCACGCAACTTTAAAGACCAGCAAACAAGAGTGATGATGGATGATTTTAACTATCATAGCTGAGACCAGCTACGGCTATAGTGCGACTGACAATAACGGCGAAGCTCTAGAACAATGTGCAGAAACTAACAATCTGACGCTAATCCACGACCCAAAACAACCAGCCTCATTTGACTGCGGCCGAAAGAAGAGGATACAATTCCCCGACAACATATTCGTATCCAAGAATATTGAAGCCCAATGCAGGAAATCAGTCAGCCAAGCCATACCGAAGTCACAACACCGACCAATTATATGCCTTACTGAAGCTTTAGTCAAACCCCAGGCTGTACCTTTCAAAAGACGTTTTAATTTAAAAAAAAAGCGAAATGGGACCCATTCTAGGCAGAACTGGACAGGGCTCCCAGGAAATTTTCACGTGGGTTATGGGATGAATGACATCCACTGACAGGCGAACGGGAGCTATGCGAAACTTTCAGGAAATTTACAGGAAAGTAAGCACCCACTTTATCCGTTTCCGGTGAGAAACCGCCGCGACAACTTGAGGAAATATCGATTTCATCGCCAATAAGTTTGGTAAAAATTCACTGTCAAAATTTCTGTCTGACAGTTATCGTGCAGCCATTACTTTTTCTGGGTCGGAGCGTCTGGAGTGGGTTTTTAGTTTCTCAAGAATTTTTAATTTGCAAAATAATCTTCAAAAAGTTAAACGATTCGCGACATGTCGCACATCAGAAGAATCGGCAAAAAATAATCTTGATTTCGGTATATTTTGTTTTCGGGGAAAACGCCTATTATGAAATTTCATAAAATTTGTCGAAAAATTTCCCGGCTCTTTTTTTTTATAGAGTTTTATTTGAAAAATGGTACCGTGCAGACTACAGGCCTGGGAACGGCCAAACTCGCACCCCGGATAGAAAAAAGATCGGGCTACGCGGTGAAGGTTTGTGATAGACCACGTCTTAGTGGATTGCGGGCGTGTTGAAAAAAACAGCGAAAAATCTCGACATTTTTGTCCCTCTGTAACTTGGCGCCGCGGCGACCGCCGGCGACGCCTGTTCACTGCCGCAAAGCCAAAGGATCAATCTAAAGAACTGCGTCGGAAAAATTACGAATCTCCGCGGCATGTTGAACGCAGACGGCGGTAAACTTGAAAGTATTTAAAGCATAAGAAATATAAAGCACTTTTACAGTGCACCCTGCATATTTATGGAGATATTTCCGGCACGAGGGGGCGAGGATGCGGATCGGTTTTTTAGATTCCCGCATCTATCTTGCGCGATGTGAACCCAAACTCTCGCCGCTGACCGTCGAACTCGCAAATTGGCAGCCAAAGAGGCGGTTGCGGATTTTTTTTCGGCATTTCGGCGAGCACCGGGTGAAGGGGGCGACGCAGGAAGCCGCGAGTGGTACTGAAATACACGTATCGGCGGGCTGCAACGCCCCGTGCCGTAAAATTCGGATTCGACCGCGCGGTGAGGGAGTAATCGTCAAAAAACCGTGCAAAAAAAGGAGTGGTATTTTCTGACGTTGACAGCTCGACGCGGACGGCTAGGATCACGAACCCTTAAATTCAAGAGAGGCACGGGCTTCCCGAATCTAACGCGCACAATTTTGGGTCGCAACGCTCGGAAACGGCAAAACTGCAGCGGTCCGACTGACCTCACCTTTCGGCGAAGATTTTGCATTTTGGGCCGATATGTTTCGATCTGTAGCGGGCGACTCCGTGGTCGCAGCAACGCGGCGCCGGTACCAAAATGCTCATCTCGGCGGGGCCCACGTGCCGGTCAACTTCAACTTTTGGTTAACTTTTGGTAAAAGAATTTCAAAAAAGAAATCGAGGTGTCCCAAATCTACATTCAAATTTTTCTCCGTTCAGATATGGGTGCCGAAAGCCACAACACAGTTCTACAATCCACGGAAAAATCTAAAACATTCATCGGGGCGCTGCAAAAATATGGCCGTTTTACTATCGTCACTTGTTTCCTGCAATACGGCGAGTTTGGGCGGGCGTCGCGACGGTTGCAGACGACGCAGCGCGATGCCGCTAGTAGTAGAAGATGAAACGTTCAATTCCCTACGGGAATCGTGCGAAACCGTTCCCGCAGAGCTCAAGTTGGCGATTCCTTGGGAGTTTTCCGGACGTCCAAAAAACGTGGTTTTTATGGCGTCACGACGCCATCTTCGGCGCAATCGCGATTAAACTCCCAAACAAAATAATAGGTTCTATGGCCGACCGAATGGCGCCGGTCCGGTTCCGATCCGTCAATTGGTTCAGACGTTCTAGGTACCACAGCAAAACGCGTCTGGTTTTTTTCACTTTAAACTGCCACAGATTCCCAAAAAGTCGTCGCAATTTAAAAATTCTTGCCGGAATGGCTGCGGGCAAGTGTTCTTAAGAGAACGAACCCAACCGACAATCCGGAGCTCTTCAAATAAGTGCGTGGCGTCGAGGAAGTGATTGCAAAAACGGCAAAAAAAAAAAGTATTTATTTTCTCTTGCACCAGGTGAGTCCCGTTCACCTGGTGCAAGAGAAAATAAATACTCGCAGGACGGCGAGCGAGGGCTCTAAAAACGTGGCGCGGCGGCGGCTGAAGGATCCGATAAAATCAAAAAAATTTGAGATCAGACGAAAAATGCGCCTCAAAGGTCAAAATAGTGTGATTTTAGTTTTGGGTCTGGTGCGTCCAAACCTGGGGGAGTCGAGTCGCACAAACGGCATCGCTCGACGGGGATCTTGGTTCTACACCAGAAAAATGTGCAATCCCGTTTTGCGCAGCCGCCGCCGCTTCCATCCGGCCGTTTCCGCAAAAACCACGATTTTCGGGTGGGGTTTGACCCCCTGGAGGGGCGCGGCAGGACGGAGGACGAAACTTGGGGATGCGCAACGTACGGACGGACATTCCCGCTTAAACCGTCGAAGACGCGCGGTCAAAATACCCAAGATCTGCCTCCTGCGGCATAAAAATGTCAAATTTGAACTTTTTAAAATCCTCGTGGTGCGGTCCCCCAGGTGAAATTCGGGAAACGCCACACGTCAGTCGTCTCAGAATTGATCGAAATTTACGATTCCGTCGTGACTTGGCGATTCAGGACGATCGCTTCCCCACATGGACCCCAAAATTTTGCATTAAAAAAATTGTTACTTTTACAGAGGACGCGAAGAAGATGCCCACGGAAAATAGAATTCACGCAAGGATTCCGGTAGAAAACTTCGAGACGCGTCCTCAGACACCACTCTCGTCGCTGCGCTTTTATCGGCGACATTATTCACATTTTTCTGCTAATCCGGGTCCCCCGACTAAAAGGCCGCCTCCGGCGGCCTCCTTGGTCCGAGAGAGTCGGTGCATCAGATTCTTGTAGCCAAAGGACAGACGAACGACCCCACGTACGGCGATTCTCGATGAGATCTCCGGATCGCGTCATTTAGGCGTCCAAAAATGGACGAAATTTTTGCAAAAAAAGTCACTTTTTGGCACTTTGCAAGTAAAAATGTGGAAAAGTGAGGTGACAGTCGGACGTGTGGCGACGTTCCGGAGACGCCGGTTGGGACCCCCTAGTCTAGAGCATTAAACCAGACTTTTCTAGCTAGAACGCAAAAGGAGAATTTCATTTTTTTGCAATAACTTTCTGCTACTTTTAATAGCCTATGACACGGTCGGGATTGACATCCTACCACTACATCCTACCTACTTGCGGTTTCTGCAAATCGGCATACCGCACGCACGCTACCGTCGACCGTCATCGAACGGTGAAGAAGAAAATGCAAAATTCCACCTACCTTCGGTTCGGAAGCCGCAAACGTCTGGTTTTTACACGTGGAGAACTACAAGGATTTCGTAGACACAGTTAAGCAAATATCAAGAAGGTTCATACCGAGGGGATGTAGGACTGAATTTGTTCCAGGTATGAGGACATTGGACAGAGAGCTGCTGAATAAGTATAGGCCATATTACCAAGACCACCCCTTCTCGGAGGAAACCATCGCAGCCGGAGAAATGCTAATGGCTACAATTGCCGAAGGTAGAAGAGAAAAATGGACAATGCTGGTGGAGGAGCTTGACATGAAGCAAAATAGCAGGCGAGTCTGGCGTACAATGAGGTGACCCCACTAGCGCCCCTTTGAACTTCAGCCAGGTCACCGCCGACCAGGTGGCCACCCAACTACTCCTTAACGGCAAACCACCGAGGAAAAATAACAAAGCCAGGATAACTCGAAACATAGCGGAGGAAGTCGAGTCTTTTCGAACCCCATTTAGCACCGAAGAACTTACTAAAGCAATTTCCGCCATGAAACCAAACAAAGCAGCGGGTATATATGATATCAGAGCAGAACAGATTAAGAACTTTGGCCCAGAAACACTTCAGTGGCTGCTCAAAATGTTCAACACGTGTATCAATGCCTTCAAGATACCAAAATTATAGAGACAAGACAGGGTCGTTGCTCATCTAAAGCCTGGGAAAGAGCCAAATGAGCCTAAAAATTCCGACCAGTCTCCCTCCTATGCAAGACGTTTAAGCTAATGGAGCGAATGATTCTGCACAGAATCTCAGTGACTATCGATGAGAAGCTAATACCGGAACAGGCTGGCTTTAGTCCGGGGAAATCTTGTGGCGGACAGATCCTAAACCTTGTTCAATACATCGAGGACGGCTTCAAAGAGAAAAAGCTGCTTTCATTGACCTATCTGCCGTATAAAATACAGTAAACCACGGAAAATTGCTATGCAAACTTTTTGAAATGACATCACATGATGATGATTATTTATACATAACGCCGACTGTCGGAGCCTTCCTCCAAAACCGCCGTTTCTTTGTTAGCCTGTTAGGGAAAAATAGTAGATGGCGCCTGCAGAGGAACGCACTTCCGTAAGGCAGTTTACTGGTTCCATTACTGTATAATATCTATAACAACGACCAACCCATACGGCAGGAGATAAGGCACTTTATATATGCTGACGACACAGCGCTAGCCGCCCAAGGAAATAGTTTCCATGAGGTAGAGAGAAAGCTGACAAATGCCCTGAACGACCTTGCCGCCTACTACGAGCACAATCTCCTCCGACCGAATCCAGCAAAAACTCAAGTGTGCGCCTTCCACCTTCGCAACAGGGAGGCAAGGAGACAGATGAATATAGTGTGGTGTGGCCAACAGTTAGAACACTGCTCAACTCCAAAATACCTCGGGGTAACATATACAAGTGATAAAGAGTTTAAAAAATACCAAAAGCACAGGAACAGATGAAATCCCTATCTCAACGGTCAAATATGCAGCGGAATAACTAGCAGTACCTTTGGAAGAAATCATCAACAATGCTTTTAATGAAGGAGTGTACCCTAAATTGCTGAAGGTATCAAAAACGATACCCATCGTCGGGAATCAAAAGTAAACGATACCATCAAAAGGGAAGCAAGAACGATATAAATAACTATAGACCAATAAACCTAGTGTCTTCGTTCTCTAAAGTAGTCTAAAGTATTGGAGAAATTAATATGTAGTAGACTGCTATCCTTCATAGGCAAACACCGACTGTTTAATCAGCGTCAACGCGGATTTATTAAAGGACGAAATATAGAGACAGCCTGTTTCCAGTTCCTAAAAGCAGTCATTCAACACATAGAGGAACATCGTATCCCTTGCGGAATACTCTTGGATCTCGCAAAGGCATACGACACAGTGGATCATGCTATTCTAATAAAAAAGCATATAGTTACGGAATTAGGGGTGTTGCTCTAGATCTAATTTCACACTACCTACAAAATAGAATCCAAATAACAGAAATAGAGACATCACATGGAAAGGAGAGATAGACACCAAGGACTATAAATATGGTAATACCACAGGGTAGCACCTTGGGCCGCTTGCTTTTCCTACTGTACATTAACGACCTTCCTGAATTAAATCTGCAACACACACCAAATATGACATTGAACTATGCAGATGTCACAAGTATTATTATTGGAAATAGGTTAGGTTAGGTTAGGTTTTTTAGGCGACAAACGTCCACACCTCAATAGAGACAATGAAAACCTTGTGTGATGAGAACAGATTGATCCTAAATAGTGAAAAGACAATGACCATAATATTTAAAACGAACCGTGATAAAAGAACATACAATATCGATGATCCAATTCTAAATATAAATTTTGAGCTTCAGAAGAGTGTAAAACTGCTTGGTATCCATTTCGACGACACGCTAGGATGTTCAACGCATGTAGCACAACTTGATAAAAAAACTAAATAAAGGGGTGTATGCCTTGAGAATATTAAAGCAGTTCCTGAATATTGAGACACTGAAAGCAGTGTATTACGCGAACTTTCATAGCCACCTTAGGATGGGCATAATGTTCTGGGGGAGAGGGGTACAAGCAATTGACGTGTTCAAGAGACAGAAAGATGCACTAAGAACTATATTTTCCCTAAACTATCGTCAATCCTGCAGAGGAAAGTTTAGAACAGCCAGGATACTAACTGCGACGGGCACTTACGTCTACGAATCGATAGTATTTTTAGCAAAAAATAACAAACTTTTCGAAGAATTTAATTTTAAGAATCTCAAGGAAACGAGAAGCTATAACATTAATTTCAGAAAACCAAAACACAGGTTAACTATGACGCAAAAGTTACCACCCTACAGTATCATGGAGCTGTACAATATGTTACCTAAGTATATTAAATTATTCCCAACGACAAAACACCTTAAGACGGAACTTCATCGAATCCTCGTCGACATAGAACCGTACTCCGTACAGGAATTTTATGAACGAATAAAAATCTACCAAGAATCAAGAAGGACGTGACAAATTTCATTTAGTGAACATCAATGACCTGCGATTATATGTTATTTGTAATTATAAAAGCTGTTCAAATGTTTGCTTAGTTAATGAAATAAACTATTTGAATTTGAACACTAGATCGAGCTCTCACATATAAGCGCCACTGCCTCAACACCAGAGAAAAGGTAGCAACAAGAAACAACGTTCTCCAGAAACTGACTGGTAGGTCATGGGGAGCACAGCCAGCAACATTAAGAACCTCAGGGCTTGCATTAAGCTTCTCTGCCGAATACACCGCTCCAGTATGGTGTGCATCCACTCACGCAAAGCAAATCGACGTCCCTCTGAATGACGTCCCAAGCAGTCTAATAACAGGGTGCCTGAAGCCTACGCATACTCTCTCGCTGGTATGATAACAGTGACAACACTCAGTGTTATTGACGATAACAGTGACAACACTCCGCGCTATCAAGACAAAAAAGCGAATTCGATCGAGATTGGCGAGGGCACCACAAAAAATCTATACAATCAACCGCAGATAGATAAAGCTACTCGAAATAATAAAATCGATGGAAATATATCTCAAGAACAACCATGGGCGGTACAGCGACATAGGAAAAGGGATACACGGAAATCTAATGTAATTCATGGAACTAATGATGACGTAACTGAGATAAAAGCAGCAATGCGCTATAAACATCTCCATGTTTACAAGCTAGACCCCCAATTAAGTGAGGAAGATATTACCACATATCTCTCAAATAAAAATATTGATCAGGTGATTTGTAAAAAGTTGCAGTCAAGGCGTCCGGAGGAGTACTCGTCATTTAAGGTGACAGTACCTTTTGATGATTTCGAAAAGGTGAAAAGCCCAGATATTTGGCCGCGTCATGCCTGCATCAATAATTTTTTATTAAGATTAGAAATTGCCCCAGCGAAAATGCTAAAATAAATATAAAATCCCCAACAGATACTCAAATAATCAAGGAAGCTGAGAACCATCTCTTGAAACATTCAAAACAAAACCAACAGGTGTCCAACAGCGCATCAAAATCTGAGATGTGTTCAATTTACTATCAAAATGTAAGAGGTTTGAACTCTAAGACTGATAACTTTTATTGTAACTCCTGTAGCTCTGATTTTGATATTATTCTGCTGAGTGAAACGTGGCTTAATGATTCTGTATTCGATTTTGAATTATTTCCGTCTAATTATCAGATAGTGCGCTGCGACCGCAAATTTAAGCAAGTTAGTCGAACTAGAGGTGGAGGAGTGTTAGCAGCATTTAGTGATAAAATCAAGATCATACCAGTGGATATTTCCAGGCTTATTAATATTGTTCCCCTCGTTGATATTGTATTATGCAAGTGCTTCATCGGCTCACTGAAGCTTATTATTGGTGTAGTTTACATACCCCCTGATATTCCAAATGAAGACTTCGAAACCTTCATGTCCGCCTTGGAAACACTCCTTGTTGATCATCAGTTAATTATTGTTGGCGATTTTAACATTCCTGATGTTTCAAGAGCTGGTACTCCAGCTTCGAATAAAGCTCACTGTTTGCAACAATTTAACAATGCTCTCGACATTACCCAATATAATAACGTCAGTAACTTAAGCAATAATTTGTTAGATTTAGTGCTAGCCAATATAAATCACAATTTGTCTGTTTTACACTCCATATCTCCCCTAGTTAAGGAAGATAATTATCATCCTGCGCTAGACATTAATATATGTATTCTCGAATCACATCATTTTCGTTCGTTTCCGTCTAATAGCCAAATGGCGTATAATTTTCGTAAATCTAATTTAATGTTATTGTATCAATCCCTTTGCGATATTGATTGGTCATCTTCATTGGAACAGTATAATAACATCAATGATGCTGTTGATTCCTTTTATACCACATTATATCAATGCTTGGATGAGTTTGTGCCTAAGAAATCTTACTCTGTTGCAAAGTATCCTATATGGTATTCCCCCGAAATTAGGTCTCTCTTACGATTGAAAGAAAAATATAGGAAGCAATGGTCAAGAACTGGTGATCGCCTATTTTATGACAAATACAGTCAACTACGAAGACAAAGTAAAGCTAAAATTGCGAATTGCTATAAAACTTATATCCTTAGGATGGAAAGCAATATTAAGAAAAATCCAACTGACGTGTGGAAATATTTAAATAACAAGCGTGGTCACTCAAGAATTCCTGGTACGCTTCATAATGAAGATTCCGAGTTTTCTGAGCCTAACACCATAGTTAACGCTTTTGCTGACTTTTTCTCAAGTTCGTTCTCTTCAATTGATGCTACTGCTCCTACTGAATATTTAAATAACATTGTTCCTTTTAACTTTCCTGAAGTTAATGAAAAGGACCTTCTACTAATTATGTCCCAATTATCTAATAAATTTACAGCTGGTGATGATTCTATACCTTCATTTTTAGTACGTGATTGTAGGTTTGTTTTCGCTCAACCCTTAATGATTCTTTTTAATCCATTAAAAAGAATCATTCCATTCAAATCTATCCATTAAAACTTGCACATTCCCGAATAGGTGGAAACGCGCTCGCATCTCACCAGTCTTCAAGAATGGCGACAAGTCTTGTATCTCCAACTATAGGCCGATATCCATTTTATCCAACTATGCCAAAGTTTTTGAAATTTTCCTCTACCGTGTTATTTGTAATAAAGTAAAAAGTTTGATTTCTCCTAAACAACATGGATTTGTGAATGGTCGTTCCACATGTACTAATTTAGCAACATTTGCACAATACGTATCGGAAGAAATTGATAACCGCGGACATGTTGATGTGATATATACTGATTTATCTAAAGCTTTCGACAAGATTCAACACAACCTAATTTTACAAAAACTTTACAACCTAGGCTTAAACCGTGAAGCTTTAGCACTACTTAAGTCCTATTTAGAAAATAGAGTTTGTTACGTATACTATAATGGGTTCGTATCAACTGAATTTCTAGCAACATCGGGTGTCCCCCAAGGCTCTAACTTGGGTCCCTTATTATTCATTATCTTCATTAATGACCTACTGTCCACGATATCGTGTCCCGTATTAGCATTTGCTGATGACATAAAATTATATAAATCGATTAAGTGCCATGGGGATATGTTACACTTACAAAATAACATGGACTCATTTGTGAGATGGTGTGTTAAACACAAATTATTACTTAATACCACCAAGTGTTGTTATGTTTCGTACTCAAAAACTCTTTCTCCAATACAAACTACCTATACAATTGATGGTAGCCCTATTGCCAAGAAGGAAATAATGAAAGATCTCGGTGTCATATTTGATTCTCGCCTAACATTTCTCGACCACCTCGATAGCGTGTGCTCCTCTGCATCGAAGTCCTTAGGATTTGTAATGCGCGTTAGTCGCAACTTCACCGATACTAACCTAATGAAGCAACTTTTTTGTACATACGTCCTCTGCAAACTGGAGTACGCTATTCTCGTGTGGTATCCTTTATATACATCACACGCGTTCAAACTTGACAGAATTCATAGACGTTTTTTGAAATACCTGTCCTACAGACTTGATGGAGTTTATCCTGAGATAGGAACTAGTCTCGAACAATTGTTAATTAGACATAACATGGTTTCTCTAGAAGACAGAAGGAGTCATTGCTGTGCACAGTATACCTCTAAGCTCTTGCATAGTCAGATAGACTGTTCATTTCTCTTGGGCAAAATTCCAATCAATATTCCCAGATCATCGTCTAGATCTACCGCCATTTTTCGTCTGCCGATTCCAAGGACTAACGTACTACGTAGAGCACCTATCTTCGTAATGTGTAAAGCTGCTAACGAAGCATCTCAGGATATATTTTAAGACTAATATTTATATACTTATTTACTTCTTCTATGTAATCATTTTTACTGTTTTGTATATTGATATTTATTACTTGTATTACTTGTATGGGTTTACACCATTTGTTTATGTATTTATATGTGTATATGTATGTATATAGGTGTATCTATGTACGTGTGTTTGTATATGTGTATGCATGTGTGTGTCTTGTATGTGTATGTATGTATATATATATTATTATTATTATTGTTCTGTCATTGGGGTTCGCTCTTTTGGACAATAAAGTATTATTATTATTATTATTATTATTATAGCACCGCCTCATATCAGGAGAGAGGTAGCCGCTGAGGCACAAAGGGGGCGACAAGAGACCGACTCAAGGCACCTGCTCCATGGCCACCAATCAGCTACACCCAGACTCCGATCCCGCCACAGATTTTTGGCCAAAACAGCACCTTTGCAAGTCTCTCAGGAAGCCGGAAGGCTCCAGAAATGGCGCGCTGAGGCCCAAGACCCAATCACCCAACAAAAAGAGTAGCTGGCACCAGGACATTTCCACCCATACACAATCTGGAGAACGCTCAACAGACTTCGCACAGGAGCCTCGAGGTGCAGAGAAAACGTGCAAAAATGGGAAATGCTACCAGAGGACGAAAACCCTCAGTGTTCCTGCAGAGAAATCCAGAATCTTCTACCCTTGCTGACCTGCACCGAAATGGGACAGAGCAGCACAGGGAACGACCTAACTTTAGCAAATGACAAGGCCATCAGAGCCGCAAACTTTTGAAAGGACATCAGTGTGACAAGAGTGTGATCCGGAGATGAATAGTGGTAGTAGTCTTGTCTCTTTAATTAATTTTTGCTTTTTGCATGTATCTATAATTTAGTCTATGCTGACTAAAGTCGGCAAAGACTAAATTAAATTAAAATTTTAAATTTTTAATTAAATTAAAGTCGGAGTAGACTGGATTCGGAAGGTTAGATAAAATAGCCAAGGAATAACGACCGAAGCGCGACCGGCTTATACTGCACGCGCTATCACTACTACGACAAAGTTTGTAAACAAACGCGAACCACATCTAAAATATAAGTGCGAACTGCTATTACGACTGGACAGGAACACGGAGCCCCCAGCAGCGGAGGTATTACGGAGAATACAACAATGGAAACTGGTAAAAGGTTATACACAGGAGCATAACCTACAATTTTATGGCGAGACCAACAAGATACGCAAGCGTAGGAGCGGCTACAAGAGGAAAAAGCAAACAACAACGAGATACACCATCCTAAATTGGAATATCGAAGGCTTTGCAAACGCGATTAGATCCACACCGGAGAATAACATATTTCTCAACGCGGATGTGGTATGTCTATCTGAAACCTTAACACATCATAATATCAGTTTTGAAAGTTATTATTGTTATTCCATCGATGTACGTAAACTGGAGCGAGGCAGACCGGTAGGTGGCCTATGCATCATGACTAAGCCATGCATGCAACCACATTCATCAACGGGTAATGAGAACTACATATCGGTGAAGACCATGATAGGAAATATTTACTGCTTTTATTTCAATCCCACCACGGACATACAAGAGATAATACAATGTTTAAATTAACTTCTGCATGATAACCGAGCCAACACGATAGTCACCGGCGACTTTAACTGCCGAATAGACACGGAAAATCCGAGGGGGAAACAACTTATAACGACGATGAGAAACCTTGGTTTTGAGCTGGCCTCCGGGGACAACACCTACTCTTACATCGCGCCCAATGGAAGAAACAACATCGACCTAACCTTCCTAAACTCTAACATAAAGAGAACGGTTATATATATATATATATATATATATATATATATATATATATATATATGTATATGTATATATATATATATATATATATATATATATATATATATATATATCACAGTATGCCACAATTCCATCAAGAAATATCAACGTATAACAATGACAATCAGAGTAAAGAAGTGCCTGGGGGAGAAAATAGAGGAGCGCCCCTATCTAAGAAAGAGCTTCAACACGGACAGAATTATGGACCACCAAATGCTACCCTTGTTGAAAGGTGAGTCTATATCTGAGAAAAACACGCTAACTCAAATAATTGCAGACTCAGCAGAGCCGTGTAACAGGAACACACGTCCACACAAACCATGGTTCGATGAGGAGGGCAAAGCTATGAAATATGAATGTTTGCACCTACATAAAGCAGGCAACTTCCCGGAATATGACAGGGCACGTAAGATATACAAACAGGCACTTAAGGCAAAGAGGCAGAACCACGAGGAAAGAAGGATAATTCAGAGAATAAAAGAAGCAACAACCAATCCGTGGATTATGTATATAAAGCCAAAAAGCGCTGACAACTACATACACATTAAAGAATGGGAAAAGCATTTCAATGATATGTTTGCTACACCACCGTACGTGCTCTCTACAAAATTATCTGATACTAAGAGCAAACACTGGTGTAACGAGAAGATCTCAGAGCAGGAAGTTGCGGAAGCAATCAACAGCCTGAAAAAGAGGAAGGCAGCAGGCATAGACAGCATAACGAACGAACACATCAGGTCTTTATACCCTCTGCTAGCGGACTGGTGGCTCAACATATTCTACATCATACTGGAAGCTGGAAGCATTCCAAACGCATGGAGGACTTCAAAAATTAAAACACTATACAAAGGCAAAGGGCGCCTCAACGATCCAAATTGCCATAGAAGAATTGCGCTGATAGTAACACAACTAAAAGTCCTAACAAAAATACCCAAAACAGGATCACCGCCAACATCGAGGACCTGCTACCCACCGAGCAATACGGCTTCCGAAAGAACAGGGGGTGCGAAAACGCCATAGACCTACTAGTGAAAAAGATAAAAACAGCAATTAGTAGACCAAAAGGAAAACTATAAGTAGCTTTTATAGACTTCCACAAGGCTTTCGACTCAGTGGATCAGAAAATAATGTGTGACAAAATGGCGCAAATCGGCATTAAAGGCAAAATATTCAACTTAATCCGTGACCTCCTGGATACAAATTACATTAGAGTCGACAACGGCAAAGAGCTATTCAAGGTGATCTCCCAGGTATGGGGGGTTTCACAGGGCGATTCATTAAGCCCAGCCCTCTTCCTGACGTTTGTCAAAAATCTACCAGAGGCAATAAGAACACCAGAGGTACAGTCTATATTGTACGCCGACGACTTAGCGATATACTCCTAAAACCTAGAACAACTTCAGGAAAGCCTGGACCTCCTCCAGATCTGGTGCACTACGAACAAACTCCACATCAACCACAGCAAGAGACAGATAGTGAAATTTAGAAGAGGGGGACGACTCGGAAGAACAGATAAAGCATACCTAGCGGGACACCAATTGGAATTCGTCAACGAATATGAATACCTAGGCGTGGGTCTCAACCCACGCTCACGCTCACAAAACACATCTACTTAAAAGGGAGAAAAATGGCACGTGCAATCGAAATGCAAAAGCATCTCCAGAAACTGGATATAAATACAGCATTGGCAATCTATAACATTATGATATGGCCAGCCGCGATCTATGGTTTTAAATCGATGAGCACCCTCCTGACTGCGAACCATATGAGAACTACTGGATAAAATCAAGGCCGGCTTCTTTAAAAAGGTCTTGGGCCTACCGATAATTGCATCCAATACGTTTATGTTTCACCTGGCTGTCGTCAAAACTATGGGAGAGGAGATACTAAACAACTTTAGAGGAATCACAGAAGAAACGAGGCAAGAATACACAAGGGCGATTGACGAGAAAAATATGAATTTCGTGGTGGAAAGGTACACCGACGGCCCAGCCTTTGCATTCAACTCGTGAAAAACATCCAACTAACAAGAAAGACACCTTTTAACCTGTTTAACGCTACATGGATACCATCACATAATATGTAAGAAAGACCATTTCCACCCCCCAGACGAAGAATGCATCTGCCGTCTATGTGGCGAAGTAGCAAGGAGATATCACACGCTGACCTGCCCAAGAAAGAGAAACCAGTCAATAGCACAGTTTATACGTAGCACTACAACAAAAAACCTGACGATTATAGATGTAATTAAAATTAAAATTAATTTTTCTTTTTGTCTGTAACGATGGTTACGAAATAAAGATATTACATAAAATAGCCAAGCCCCGCTAAGACAAGAAATACAAGAATAGACAAACAATTGAAATAGATTTTCCAAAGAATTCCCTAATTTATTACTCAAAGGTCTATAGTATCCCATATGTTACTTTTCCTTGTCTGGTCTAATTTAAGGTAATCTCTCTATTTTGTTCTGTTGACGTTGTGTACATTGTAGCTAGTCTACTTCGTCTAGTATGCATTATGTGATATTGTCCTAATGTGCTTCATCAATCTAGTCCAATTCAGTTGACTTGATACATTGACCATGTTCTCATGCTCAAATTTTAGTTCTCTTACCATTTTCCACTTCAGATAAATATTTGCTAAATTGCGTACTAAATAATCGAATTGAAGTGGAGCACTACACGTAGCTGTGGACTAATTAAAATTCTATTTAGAGATAATCTCTATTTTTCGATTGTTTTTAATAATCACATGGGTTCCCACACATGTGGATTAGCTAGATCTGGACGATAACGAGCGTTTTATTGGACCAGATTTTGATCGTTGCCGCTTGATACAATCTAAACGAATCGATTCAATGAAGAATTAATATGAAGAAAGTCTTGCTCGAATAATGAGAAAGGATCAAATAGGTTTATCACTTGTGCAAATGGTAGCAGTCTGGATAGACAAGCTTAAACAGAAAAGACTAGAAAAACTAGGCTAGGGACTGAAGTCTAGACCGATAGGACTAGACATACAAGAATATACAGACTTGTAGGACTTAAACAAATGAGATTAGACAGACAAGAGTAGATAAACAAGACTATAAATATAAAACTAGTCAGACAAGATTAAACAGACAAGACTTGACAGATAAGACTAGACAGACAAGACTAGACAGACAAGCCTAGAAAGACAAGATTTGACAGACAATACTAGACTGACAAGACTAGACAGACAAGACTAAACAGACAAGAGTAGACAGACAAGATTATACAGACAAGACTAGACAGACAGGACTAGACAGACAAGACTAGACAGACAAGATTAGACAGACAAGACTAGACAGACAATATTAGACAGACATGACTAGACAGACAAGACTAGACAGACAAGACAGGACAGACAAGACTAGACAGACAAGACTAGACAGACAAGACCAGACAGACAAGACTAGACAGACAAGACTAGACAGACAAGACTAGACAGACAAGACTAGACAGACAAGACTAGACAGACAAGACTAGACAGACAAGACTAGACAGACAGGACTAGACAGACAAGACTATACAGACAAGGCTAGACAGACAAGACTAGACGGACAAGACTAGACAGACAAGACTAGACAGACAAGACTAGACAGACAAGACTAGACAGACAAGACTAGACAGACAAGACTAGACACACAAGACTAGACAGACAAGACTAGACAGACAAGACTAGACAGACAAGACTAGACAGACAAGACTAGACAGACGAGACTAGACAGACAAGACTAGACAGACAAGACTAGACAGACAAGACTAGACAGACAAGACTAGACAGACAAGACTAGACAGACAAGACTAGACAGACAAGACTAGACAGACAAGACTAGACAGACAAGACTAGACAGACAAGACTAGACAGACAAGACTAGACAGACAAGACTAGACAGACAAGACTAGACAGACAAGACTAGACAGACAAGACTAGACAGACAAGACTAGACAGACAAGACTAGACAGACAAGACTAGACAGACAAGACTAGACAGACAAGACTAGACAGACAAGACTAGACAGACAAGACTAGACAGACAAGACTAGACAGACAAGACTAGACAGACAAGACTAGACAGACAAGACTAGACAGACAAGACTAGACAGACAAGACTAGACAGACAAGACTAGACAGACAAGACTAGACAGACAAGACTAGACAGACAAGACTAGACAGACAAGACTAGACAGACAAGACTAGACAGACAAGACTAGACAGACAAGACTAGACAGACAAGACTAGACAGACAAGACTAGACAGACAAGACTAGACAGACAAGACTAGACAGACAAGACTAGACAGACAAGACTAGACAGACAAGACTAGACAGACAAGACTAGACAAACAAGACTAGACAGACAAGACTAGACAGACAAGACTAGACAGACAAGACTAGACAGACAAGACTAGACAGACAAGACTAGACAGACAAGACTAGACAGACATGACTGAACAGACTATTTCAGATTTGTTTTTCCAAGGTATAAATGTCATATAATAAATTCTTTATTTATATTTCTTGTTTAAGAGATTAAGCCGACATGAAAAAAAGCTTTCTATTTTCGGTGCCCGGTAATTTGTAATTCGTCGACGTGAATAGTATAGTGTTATTATAAACAGTTCACGTAATGCACACTAAATAATAACAATACGGATAATAACAGTGTCCAGCGAGGACGGTATGAAATTAGAACGAAACGCAGCTAACGAAATAATGATAGCGAGCGAGCGCCGCACAGAGAAGGACCGGCGGAGAGTAATAATAACGAGAAGAAACCACGAAATGCCGAGGAAGTCGGAGGAATGGAAAAGAAATGAGAGGAAAAAACATTGAATGTGTATCTAGTGTATTCGATGCGATACGGCAGAACCATTACCGAGCGTAACTCATGCACGAGTGCCTGCAGAGATTATAATAAACTCACCTTCTTCTTTTATATAACCGAGGATTCTTTCGAGGAATTATTACGGATCAACAATTATAACTTGATACAGATCTCGGGCAAACATGAAATGGACAAGAAAGTTTGAACAGATGAATAAATCTAAACAAAATATGTAAGAAGAAGCCTGTTTTCATCAATTGGAATCGTCCTGTCCGTCTAGATAACACAGTTGGTGCAGTCTTGTCTATCTAGTCTTGTCTGTCTAGTCTTGCCTGCCTAGCCTTGCCTGTCTAGTCTTGTCTGTCTAGTCTTGTCTGTCTAGTCTTGTCTGTCTAGTCTTGTCTGTCTAGTCTTGTCTGTCTAGTCTTGTCTGTCTAGTCTTGTCTGTCTAGTCTTGTCTGTCTAGTCTTGTCTGTCTAGTCTTGTCTGTCTAGTCTTGTCTGTCTAGTCTTGTCTGTCTAGTCTTGTCTGTCTAGTCTTGTCTGTCTAGTCTTGTCTGTCTAGTCTTGTCTGTCTAGTCTTGTCTGTCTAGTCTTGTCTGTCTAGTCTTGTCTGTCTAGTCTTGTCTGTCTAGTCTTGTCTGTCTAGTCTTGTCTGTCTAGTCTTGTCTGTCTAGTCTTGTCTGTCTAGTCTTGTCTGTCTAGTCTTGTCTGTCTAGTCTTGTCTGTCTAGTCTTGTCTGTCTAGTCTTGTCTGTCTAGTCTTGTCTGTCTAGTCTTGTCTGTCTAGTCTTGTCTGTCTAGTCTTGTCTGTCTAGTCTTGTCTGTCTAGTCTTGTCTGTCTAGTCTTGTCTGTCTAGTCTTGTCTGTCTAGTCTTGTCTGTCTAGTCTTGTCTGTCTAGTCTTGTCTATCTAGTCTTGTCTGTCTAGTCTTGTCTGTCTAGACTTGTCTGATTAGTATTTTCTGTATAGTCTTGTCTGTATTTAGACGTGCATATAAATCAGGCAAATAGGTTTACCTTTGTCAATGTCTATAAAATTATTGACTAATCACCAACGTCTTGAGATTTCTAATTGCGTTTGAAGGAAGATAAAAATAATCTCTTTAACCTCTTCACATTGGGATCAAATGAATAATGTTAGGAGATTTCCATTTGATGAATATTTAGATTTTCCTTGGAAAATTTAATCGATTTCTTGACACAGATTTTAGAAACTAATTGTAATTTTATGAATGTATTCTCTAGGCCTAACATACTTATCTTCTCTTTAAATATCTTCAGTTTATCAATACGTCTTGTATGCCTAGTTTTGTCTGTCTAGTCTTATCTGTCTAGTCTTGTCTCTCTAGTCTTGTCTGTCTAGTCTTGTCTGTCTAGTCTTGTCTGTGTAGTCTTCTCTGTCTAGTCTTGTCTGTCTAGTCTTCTCTGTCTAGTCTTGTCTGTCTAGTCTTGTCTGTATACTCTTGTCTGTCTAGTTTTGTCCGTCTAGTCTTGTCCTGTTTGTTTTAAAACTATTGAGCGAGAGCAATACATATATAGTAGACACAGATAGTCAATACCGTTGACAATGGTGCGGTCTGCATGGAAATACTATTTAGAATGTGTGTCGAGGAAATTAAACGGGAGATCTACTTTCTAGTCTGCATTATAATCGTCTGAGTTATTCTCTTTTTCCAATATTCATGAAATCTGTGCGTCAAGAGTCTCAGGCAGACTTGGAAGACGGATCGATCTTGAAACCGTTTCTTTCCAGTGCAAGAATGTTCTGTTGCTTTTTCCTTCGTTTCCCGCCGTCTTGGAATCCCAATAATTTGCCTTTTAATGTTGCTTTAAGTTGCTTCTTAACACGCTAGATAAATGTTTACTGCAGGCGATGATACTAATTAATCATAGTAAGTGGCACACAAATTTTACCATCAAGAATAATATTACTGCTTCCATTAGATTACTATTCGTGTCTGTCTAGTTTTGTTTGTCTAGTCTTGCCTGTCTAGTCTAGTCTGTATAATCTTTCGGTCTAGTCTTGTCTGTCTAGTCTTGTGTGTCTAGTCTTGTCTGTCTAGTCTTGTCTGTTTAGTCTTGTCTGTCTAGTCTTGTCTGTCTAGTCTTGTCTGTCTAGTCTTGTCTGTCTAGTCTTGTCTGTCTAGTCTTGTCTGTCTAGTCTTGTCTGTCTAGTCTTGTCTGTCTAGTCTTGTCTGTCTAGTCTTGTCTGTCTAGTCTTGTCTGTCTAGTCTTGTCTGTCTAGTCTTGTCTGTCTAGTCTTGTCTGTCTAGTCTTGTCTGTCTAGTCTTGTCTGTCTAGTCTTGTCTGTCTAGTCTTGTCTGTCTAGTCTTGTCTGTCTAGTCTTGTCTGTCTAGTCTTGTCTGTCTAGTCTTGTCTGTCTAGTCTTGTCTGTCTAGTCTTGTCTGTCTAGTCTTGTCTGTCTAGTCTTGTCTGTCTAGTCTTGTCTGTCTAGTCTTGTCTGTCTAGTCTTGTCTGTCTAGTCTTGTCTGTCTAGTCTTGTCTGTCTAGTCTTGTCTGTCTAGTCTTGTCTGTCTAGTCTTGTCTGTCTAGTCTTGTCTGTCTAGTCTTGTCTGTCTAGTCTTGTCTGTCTAGTCTTGTCTGTCTAGTCTTGTCTGTCTAGTCTTGTCTGTCTAGTCTTGTCTGTCTAGTCTTGTCTGTCTAGTCTTGTCTGTCTAGTCTTGTCTGTCTAGTCTTGTCTGTCTAGTCTTGTCTGTCTAGTCTTGTCTGTCTAGTCTTGTCTGTCTAGTCTTGTCTGTCTAGTCTTGTCTGTCTAGTCTTGTCTGTCTAGTCTTGTCTGTCTAGTCTTGTCTGTCTAGTCTTGTCTGTCTAGTCTTGTCTGTCTAGTCTTGTCTGTCTAGTCTTGTCTGTCTAGTCTTGTCTGTCTAGTCTTGTCTGTCTAGTCTTGTCTGTCTAGTCTTGTCTGTCTAGTCTTGTCTGTCTAGTCTTGTCTGTCTAGTCTTGTCTGTCTAGTCTTGTCTGTCTAGTCTTGTCTGTCTAGTCTTGTCTGTCTAGTCTTGTCTGTCTAGTCTTGTCTGTCTAGTCTTGTCTGTCTAGTCTTGTCTGTCTAGTCTTGTCTGTCTAGTCTTGTCTGTCTAGTCTTGTCTGTCTAGTCTTTTCTGTCTGGTCTTGTCTGTCTAGTCTTGTCTGTCTAGTCTTGTCTGTCTAGTCTTGTCTGTCTAGTCTTGTCTGTCTAGTCTTGTCTATCTAGTCATGTCTCTCTAGTCTGTTTATTAAATATTCTCTGTTCATATTTTCTGCCTAGCTATGATGTGCCTGGTTTACAAAGTTGCGTCTGGCTTGTAAATCGAGAACCCGTTTTGTATTATCTAGTTAGTGCAATCAATTAGATTCGTAATCAAATCATGCGCATTACAATTAGAGCTTGCGGTCGACTGTGAGCGGATAAAACTTTTGTAAAAATGCTCCCAACAAAAATGATAATTGTCTGTGGCGAATGCGAATTTTACAGTTTTAATGAGCGAGCAGATTTTTGATCGACAGAGATTCTATTCATCCGTTCGGGTCGTGCTGGATTCAATAGCAAACTACTATTGCTAAATGTACAGCTAAAAATACCACAAAAAGCAAACCAGACTAGATCAGACAAAATCAGAGAAAACCAGACAAGACCAGACAGGGTCATACAAGACCAGACAAGACCAGACAAGACCAGACAAGACCAGACAAGACCAGACAAGACCAGACAAGACCAGACAAGACCAGACAACACCAGACAAGACCAGACAAGACCAGACAAGACCAGACAAGACCAGACAAGACCAGACAAGACCAGACAAGACCAGACAAGACCAGACAACACCAGACAAGACCAGACAAGACCTGACAAGACCAGACAAGACCAGACAAGATCAGACAAGATCAGACAAGACCAGACAAGACCAGACAAGACCAGACAAGATAATACAAGACTAGAAAAGACCAGACATGACCAGATAAGCCAAAACAAGACCAGAAATACACCAGACGAAGCTAGAAAAGGCCAGACAAGATCAGCCAAGTTCATACAACACCAAACAAGACTAGAATCGACGGAAGTAATTTATCAATACTGATAATACAGGTAGATATGTAATAATGAAAGAAAAACCGTTAGCTCGTTTTGGTATGGTAGTTATAATAAATGCAAGGTGATAATATTTCGGGTGGTCGTGGTGAATTTTAAGCAGGAGACGGCCAAAACTGCCGTTCGTCGCCGTACGCAAATTGGAAATTAATGTTTACGTTCGGGCCCTTAAATGAAATTTTAATTGAAATTGCTGCAAGAGCGTCGATGGAATTGGTTAGAGAATTAAGGCGAGGCCTCAGCGGATACACAGTTACGTTAATTCAATTACGCAACATAAACAAGTTTAGAACTTGTTTGTTTAGTCTTTATCTTGAACGCTAAGTCTTAGGTTAGATATTCTTTAATTCTACATAGTGTTGGATTCGCTAGTATTATCTTGTCTTATTCTTTCTTCTTCAGTATTGCCCACATTTGTCAAGTTTTGACTACTTATGTCAAGTCCTGACATTTTCCAGTCTTGTCCAGTCCAGTCTTGTCCAATCTTGTCCAGTCTTCTCCAGTCTTGTCCAGTTTTGTCCAACCTTGTTCAGTCTTGTCAAGTCTTGTCCAGTCTTGTTCAGTCTTGTCTAGTCTTGTCCAGTCTTGTCCATTTCTGTCCATTCTTGTACAGTTTTGTCCAGTCCTGTCCAGTCTTGTCCAGTCTTGTCCAGTCTTGTCCATTTCTGTCCATTCTTGTCCAGTCTTATCCAGTCTTGTCCAGTCTTGTCCATTTCTGTCCATTCTTGTACAGTATTTTCCAGTCTTGTCCAATCTTATCCAGTCTTGTCCAGTCTTGTCCAGTCTTGTTCAGTCTTGTCCAGTCTTGTTCAGTCTTGTCCAGTCTTGTCCAGTCTTGTCCAGTCTTGTCCAGTCTTATCCAGTCTTGTCCAGTCTTGTCCAGACTTGTTCAGTCTTGTCCAGTCTTTTACAGCCTTCTCCAGACTTGTCCAGTCTTGTCCAGTCTTATCCAGTCTTGTCCAGTCTTGTCCAGTCTTGTTCAGTCTTGTCCAGTCTTGTCCAGTCTTGTCCAGTCTTATCCAGTCTTGTCCAGTCTTGTCCAGACTTGTTCAGTCTTGTCCAGTCTTTTACAATCTTCTCCAGACTTGTCCAGTCTTGTCCAGTCTTGTACAGTCTTATCCAGTCTTGTCCAGTCTTGTCCAGTCTTGTTCAGTCTTGTCCAGTATTGTCCAGTCTTGTCCAGACTTGTTCAGTCTTGTCCAGTCTTTTACAGTCTTCTCCAGACTTGTCCAGTCTTATCCAGTCTTGTCCAGTCTTGTCCAGTCTTGTTTAGTTTTGTCCAGTCTTGTCCATTTCTGTCCATTCTTGTCCAGTCTTTTCCAGTCTTCTCCAGACTTGTCCAGTCTTGTCCAGTCTTATCCAGTCTTGTCCAGTCTTGTCCAGTCTTGTTCAGTCTTGTCCAGTCTTGTCCAGTCTTGTCCAGTCTTGTCCAGTCTTATCCAGTCTTGTCCAGTCTTGTCCAGACTTGTTCAGTCTTGTCCAGTCTTTTACTGTCTTCTCCAGACTTGTCCAGTCTTGTCCAGTCTTATCCAGTCTTGTCCAGTCTTGTCCAGTCTTGTTCAGTCTTGTCCAGTCTTCTCCAGTCTTGTCCAGTCTTACCCAGTCTTGTCCAGTCTTGTCCAGATTTGTCCAGTCTTTTACAGTCTTCTCCAGACTTGTCCAGTCTTATCCAGTCTTGTCCAGTCTTGTCCAGTCTTGTTCTGTCTTGTCCAGTCTTTTCCAGTCTTCTCCAGGCTTGTCCAGTCTTGTCCAATCTTATCCAGTCTTGTCCAGTCTTGTCCAGTCTTGTCCAGTCTTGTCCAGTCTTATCCAGTCTTGTCCAGTCTTGTCCAGTCTTGTTCAGTCTTGTCCAGTCTTGTACAGACTTATCCAGTCTTGTCTAGTCTTGTCTAGAAGTGGCCAAAGTTAAACTCGGTTTTGCAACCAGAATTAGTAACAACGCATTGTGGATACGATGGATGATCCCATAGTCACCATAAAGCAAGTACGGCTTAAGACAAAGTCGGCGAGGATTTGGACGGGGTCAGCTTCTAAACCTTACACAACATACCTTATGCCAAACCTCCACTCGGCAAACTCAGGTTTAAGGTAAATTCTTCGCTAATTAAGTTGTTTGAGGCATTTGAAGCATTTTGAGGCAAACTAGATGGAATTAGCTGGAGTTTTATGTATCACAAGTTTGGTTTAGGCTGGAGCTTAAGCTAGAACAACAGCTTTCAGCTAGTTTTAGTAGAGTCAGACTATCCAAATTTTGCAAAAACTTAGTTAAGGCTTCAAAGTTAATTTTTACAAAATTTTAGCAAAATCCGTCAGTGTGTTAATCCGTGACGACTTGCCAAACTTTTGCTAATTTTATTTGAAAATTTGATAAATTAGACATATTTTTAACAACCGCTTTTAGCTAGTTCTAGTAGAGTTAGACTATCCAGTTTTTGCACAGGCTTAAGTAAGACGTCATTGTTAATTGTACCAAAATTTTTGCAAGATCTGTAGGTCTGTTCATCCGCGATAACTTGTCAAACTTTAAGTAATTTAAGCTGCAAATTTCGCAAATTAGACATAATTTTAACAAGCGCTTTCAACTAGTTCTAGTAGAGCTAGCCTATCTAATGTTTGCGCAGACTTAAATAAGACATCATAGTTAATCATTGCAAAATTTTAGCAAAATCTGTCGATCTGTTCATCCGTGACGATTTGTCAAACTTTAACTAATTTTAGTTGCAAATTTCGAAAATTCGACATAAATTTAAAAACCTCTTGCAGCTAGCTCTAGTAGAGTTAGACTATCGAATACTTGTACAGCCTTAAACGAGACTTCAAAGTCAATCTTTGCAAAATTTTAGCAACATCTGTAGGTGTGTTCATCCGTGACAACTTGTCAAATTTTAAGTAATTTCAGTTGCAAATTTCACAAATTAGACATAAGTTTAACAACCGCTTTCAGCTAGTTCCAGTAGAGTTAGACTATCCAAAATTTGCACATAATGAGTTAAGACCTCAAAGTTAACCATTGCCGAATTTTAGCAAAGTCTATTCATCCGTAACAACTTGTTAAACTTTATCTAATTTCTGTTGTAAATTTCGCAAATTAGACATAATTTTAGCAACCGCTTGTAGCTAATTCTAGTAGAGTTAGACAATCCAAAATTTGCACAGATTTAAGTAAAAGTTCAAAGTTAATCGTTGCAAAGTTTTAGCAAAATCCGTAGGTCTGTTCATCCGCGACAACTTGTCAAATTTTAAGTAATTTCAGTTGCAAATTTCCCAAATTAGACATAATTTTAACAAACGCTATCAGCTTGTTGTAGTAGACTTAGACTATCCAAATTTTGCACAAACTGAGTTAAGACCTCAAAGTTAAGTTTTGCAAGATTTTGGCAAAATCTTGCTAAACTTTAACTAATTTCAGTTACAAATTTCGAAAATTAGACATTATTTTAACAAGCGCTTTCAGCTAGTTCTAGTAGAGTTACCCTATTCAAAATTTGCACTAACTTAACTAGGACTTTAAAGTTATTCGTTGCAAAATTTTAGCAAAATCTCTTGCTCTGTTCATTCGTGATAACTTGTCAAACTTTAACTAATTTAAATAATTTTAACAACCGCTTTCAGTTAGTTCTGCCAGAGCATTTTTTTAATTCATTTATTATATAATAATAATAATAATACAGAACATGAAACATGACACCGCGGACCCTATCTTCGCATTACTGCAGGGTGTATGTCCTATTCTACTCAGTGGATATGTTCAGATGCCTCCTCTCTGCGGCTTGTCGAAGCTTATCGTCTTCCTCCTTTTAGTTCATTATGTCTTTTACCGCTTTGTTCACGTTGTCCCAGTTCATTTCTGTTCTTAACATGTAGTCTGTTATTGTTCTTGGCTCTAACGGTCCGTCCTTCATTATCGTTGCTCGTTCGCGTTCCAATCTGTCGCAGACGAATAGGGTGTGGTACACGCTGTCGTCCTCTTCGCAGTATTCACACTGTGCTTTTCTTGTTCTGCCAATGCTGTGCAAGTAGTCCTTGAAACATCCATTTCCTGTGAGAATCTGTGTCAGGTGAAAGTTGGGTTATCCGTGCTTTCTGTCTCTCCATTTGATTGGGTCTGGGATTAATAATCTGGTCCATTGTCCCCTTTCTGTATGCTCCCATTTTCTTTTAGTATTTTGCCTGGCTGTTTCTTTTTTTCACTTTGTCTCGGCCTGCTAGGTAGCAAGACATGCGTTCTTGCGCAGTCAGCTCGATGGGGACGATACCGGCGATTACAAGAGCTTCGTCTCTAGATACGGTCCTTTATGAACTGCAAACCCGTAGTGCCATTTTTCTTTCTACCTTGGCCACTCGCTGCTTCTTTCTTTCTGTCAGTGCGTTAGCCCACACAGGAGCCCCGTACAACATGATGGAGTGGGCCACTGAGCTAAACAGCCTGCGTTTGCTGTATTTTGAACTTCCGACGTTTGGCATCAGCTTTTGTAGCGCGTATGCGGTTTTCGTGACTTTTGAGGAAGCGCAGCTTATGTGTGCTGAGAAGTGTAATCCTCCTTCGATGACGAATCCCAGATATTTTACCCATTCCTTGGGTTTGATCTTAGTTTCTTGGATCCTAAAGAGTATTGATGAGAATTGCCTTTTACCTCTCAGAAGCACGGCCTCTGCTTTTTCAGGCGCAAGCCTTAGCCCCTTATTTGTCATCCATTTGTTTATTTTTTCGACCGCTATGTTTGCTTTCTGCATCAGGGTCTTTTCTGTCTTTGCAGTTACGACTATTGCTAGGTCATCTGCAAATCCGATTTTGGTTACTTCGGGTTGCGTCATTTTGAGCACTCCATCCAACATTACGTTCCAGAGTGTGGGGCCCAGGACCGATCCCTCTGGGATCCCACTGGTGATGCTCTATTCTCTTGTGTCGTTTGATATTTCGAGACTGATTGTACGGTTGTTTGGATAGCTCCTTATCATCCATTGTAGATATGGGGACATGCCTCTTCCAGATATTTCGGTCATTATGTACTGCCAGGATGCAAAGTTAAAGGCGTTTCTCACGTCTAAAGTAATGAGAGCACATATTTGGCGGTTCCGTCCTGTTCTCGGTTTTACGTTCTCGACAATGACTAAAATAGCCGTTACCGCGTGGCAAGTAGAGCGACCTTATCTGAATCCATATTGTCTTGTGGATAATTCTTTTCCTGGAGCTTCCTACTCCTTTTTTTATCTGTATCAGAAGCAGCTGTTCAACAAGTTTTCCCATGGTATCTAGAAGACATAAGGGCCTGTACGACGTTGGCTCTCCCACTGGATTATTGCCTTTTCTTAAAAGTACTAGTCTTGCTCTTTTTCATGTCTATGGGAAGGTTCCAGTCCTAATATTTTCATTCATCACTGCAAGTACAGCTTGTGGGTATTGGTGTACCGTTCTTTTGATGATCTCTGCAGGTTGGGGTTCGGTCCTAGGTTATGTTGTCCGGTCCTAGGGCTCTGCCGGTACAAAGTCGTTTGCAGGCGGTTTTCAGTTCGTCTTCTGTAAAATCTACGGTAGTATGGACTGTCGGCTGTTTCCACTGTGGCGTATATTGTGTTGGGAAGAGAGCTTCTACTATCTCATGTATTTTGTGTGCTGGAAGCTGGAGTCGTGGCGGCCGTACTTTTAAATATCTTTGAGAGATCCTATATGCGCCCCCCAATACATCCTCGTCTATGTCTTTGCACAGCTTCGCCCAGTGATCCCTTTTAGATTTGTTTATTTTCATTTTTAGTTCTTTTTTTTTGGCCGCATATTTCTTTTGTAGCGTTACAAGCTTGTCGTCTTCGCTATGTCTACTTCTTGCTCTTTGGTATTTTCTTCTATTATTTATGCACTCTGTCCTTGAACGTGCAATTTCGTCGTTCCACCAATATACCTATTTTCTGCCTGAGCTTGTTTTTTTCCTGGACATAGATACATCGCATGCTCTATTAATTTTTCTAATAAGTTCCTCCACATTCACTGTTGGTTCCTTCATTTCGTGTGACAGTTGACTAACTGATTTTTTCCTCGTTTGTCTTTTTCAGGTTCCATCCAGGTTTCATTTCTAGGTATTGTTTATGATGTTTGGTCCGGGGTTCATTCGCCACTGTGAATACTATATATTTGTGGTCACTGAGGGATTCTTTGTCGAGAACCATCCATCCTGTAATCCTGTTCACGATTTTCTCTGTCGCGAATGTTAGATCTATTATCGATCCGGATTTCCCCCTCTCGAAGGTAGGTTTGTTTCCCTCATTCTGGATAAAGACGTCAGTTTCAGCTGCCCAGTCTGTTATCATATCACCTCGATGGTCTGTTTTTTGAGATCCCCACTCCGTTTATTTTGCGTTGAAATCACCCGCTACAACAATTTCTTTTGTCTTTCCTCTTATATGGATGCTTAGTGCCGCAAGGGATGTTGCTAGTAGGAAGGTCTCGTTCGCTGAGAAGTAGCAGCTATACAGTCTAAACTGTTGCACTTCTACCCAAACGAAGCCTGTCCCACTGCCTGAACGTGTAACTGCCATTTTTTAGTTTCAGCTAGAGCTAGACTATCCAAATTTTGCATAGATGGAGTTTAGACTTGAAAGTTAATCGCTACAAAAGTTTAGCGAACTCTGTGGGTCTGTTCATCCGCGAAAACTTGTCAAGCTTTGACTAAATTTAGTAACAAATTTCGCAAGTTATACATAATTTTAACAACCGCTTTCAGCTAGTTCTACTACTGTTAGACAATCCAAATTTTGCACAGATTGAATTAAGACTTAAAAATTAATGGTTGCAAAAGTTTAGCAAAATCTGTAGGTGTGTTCATCCGCAAAAACTTGTCAAACTTTAAGTAATTTCAGTTGCAAATTTCGCAAATTAGACATAATTAATGCAAGCGTTTTCAGCTAGTTTCAGTAGAGCTACACAATCCAAATTGTGCACAGACTTAATTAAGACATGTCTGTCTTGTTCGTCTAGTTGGTCTGGTCCGTCTAGTCGGTCTGGTCCGTCTAGTCGGTCTGGTCCGTCCAGTGGGTCTAGTCTGTCTATATGGTCTGTCTGGTCTGTCTGGTCTGTCTGGTCTGTCTGGTCTGTCTGGTCTGTCTGGTCTGTCTGGTCTGTCTGGTCTGTCTGGTCTGTCTGGTCTGTCTGGTCTGTCTGGTCTGTCTGGTCTGTCTGGTCTGTCTGGTCTGTCTGGTCTGTCTGGTCTGTCTGGTCTGTCTGGTCTGTCTGGTCTGTCTGGTCTGTCTGGTCTGTCTGGTCTGTCTGGTCTGTCTGGTCTGTCTGGTCTGTCTGGTCTGTCTGGTCTGTCTGGTCTGTCTGGTCTGTCTGGTCTGTCTGGTCTGTCTGGTCTGTCTGGTCTGTCTGGTCTGTCTGGTCTGTCTGGTCTGTCTGGTCTGTCTGGTCTGTCTGGTCTGTCTGGTCTGTCTGGTCTGTCTGGTCTGTCTGGTCTGTCTGGTCTGTCTGGTCTGTCTGGTCTGTCTGGTCTGTCTGGTCTGTCTGGTCTGTCTGGTCTGTCTGGTCTGTCTGGTCTGTCTGGTCTGTCTGGTCTGTCTGGTCTGTCTGGTCTGTCTGGTCTGTCTGGTCTGTCTGGTCTGTCTGGTCTGTCTGGTCTGTCTGGTCTGTCTGGTCTGTCTGGTCTGTCTGGTCTGTCTGGTCTGTCTGGTCTGTCTGGTCTGTCTGGTCTGTCTGGTCTGTCTGGTCTGTCTGGTCTGTCTGGTCTGTCTGGTCTGTCTGGTCTGTCTGGTCTGTCTGGTCTGTCTGGTCTGTCTGGTCTGTCTGGTCCGTCTGGTCTGTCTGGTCTGTCTCGCCTGTTTAGTCCGTCTAATCCGTCTAGTTCGTCTAGGCCGTCTAGTCCGTCTAGTACGTCTAGCCCGTTTAGTTCGTCTAGTCCGTTTAGTCTGTCTAGTCTCATTTTAAACTCATCCATTTCATTTGACTTGTCAAAATTAATGGTCTGCTCAACCCCTTTTTCAGAAACTGGTTGTTTTCTCATTGTCCATGGGAGCCCCATCATCGAGAGGCATGACTGTTTAAACATTGCGCGTTGATACAATCTAGTCTTGTCTAGTCTTGTCTGGTCTTATCTGGTCTTGTCTGGTCTTGTCTGGTCATGTCTACGCCTGTCTGCTCAAGTCCAATCTTGTTCAGTCTTCTGCAGTCTTATTTTGTTCATTCCTCTCTAGTCTTGCCTGTATTGTCTAGTCTTGTCCAGTCTTTTCCAGTCGTGTCCAGTCTTGCTCCGTCTTGGCCAGTCGTGTCTAGTCTCGTGTTATGTTATGTCGAGCCTTGTGCAAACTTGTCCAGCACTATGGAGTCTTGTCCAGTCTTGTCCTGGCTTTTCTAGTTTTGTCCAGTCTTTTCTAGTTTGTTCCCGTTTGTATTTGTTTCCCAGTCTTGTATAGTGTTGTCCAGTCTCGTCTAGTATTTCTAGCTTTTTATAAACTTGTCTAGTCTAGACCTTGTCTAATCTTCTAATCTAGAACTTGTCTATCTATTGTCTAGTCTTGCACAAACATCTATCTACCTTTGTAATGTTGCCCAAAACAAATCTAACAAATAACCATCCTTCATGGTTTGTAATGTTTACACCACATATTATAGACAACAGTAATAAGTATGTAGTATGCAGTCATGAAGCAAGTAGTAATTAGCGTGACCAGTAATAGAACAGTGCATACATAAATAAATCTCCGAACTAAATTAGATTTTATCGTGCTTTCGCATTCATTCACTTTTGTCTATCGTAGAAGGAAAATTGCCTATAAAGACGGATCTACTTGGAATAATTATCAATAGGAGCAATAAATTCAATTTAGTTCTTGCTAGTATTATATTGTACTGTCTAGTAGTATTTTTGCTAATTGCTTATATTTTCGGTAAATTCCACACTTTGCAAGTGTGATTCTAGTGATCAATTTATTGTCTTTTCTCTAGTAGCATGGGACCTCTTTTACTGCCTAGTATTGTCTTGTATTCTATAGAATTGTCTTGTATTGTCTAGTCTAGTATTACATATTATTATATAGCCTAGTATTGTTTAGTATTGTCTACTGTTGTCTTGTATTGTTTAGTATCGTTGAGAATGGTATCGCTGGTTTGCCTCGTTCTGTCTGATCTTCTGTGGTCTGTTTTTCTTCTGTGGTCTGTCATTTTTGTCTTATCTCGTTTGGTCTTGTCTTGTCTTGTGCGGTATTGTAAGATGCAGTTTCATCTCTGACTAGTTTTAAAAATCGACTGATTTTAATTCATTTGTCTCAGCTATTTTCGCGTTAAGTGAGTATTACTGTATAAGTAGATGCAGGCAGATACATAATTAGCATGTAGAATTAGTATCAGATGCAGCGCGATGCCTAAAAATAAGTTTCTGAGCGAGTACACTCTTTCTAGTGTACGGAAACTTATTATTATTTACTAGGCCAAATGATGCAATCGAATGTCAACGTCAATGACACCGAGCGCCGTAAGCGGGCGTGCCTCCGCTATAAATAAATAAACGTACGCGCTCTTTCACTGCCGGTGGGAAAACTATAAATGAATCGCACTCGCCGAATTCGTAAATTTATGCAAGACTAGTGAAAATTAATATAAACAAACAAAACAGTGTTCATTCAGAACTGCGAATTTGCAAATTCGGTTACAATGTCAATTCCATGAATACATTTGTTGTTTATTTTAACTTTCTCGGTGTAACTTTCTTGGTTTCTTATCCAGGTTTTATATAATTTTCTAATTTAACACGTTGACTCTTACATAATGAGTTATCTGGTTGTTAGCTAAGAGTTATCTCGTAGTTGGCTATGAATTATCCCGTACTTGACTATGAGTTGTTTCGTACTTGGCCGAGTTAATTCGTAGTTGGCTATTAGTTATCTCCAAGTTGGCTATGAGTTCCCTCATATTTGCCTATGAGATATATTGTAATTCATCATCATCATCTGTGGCGCTACAGCTTGTGCTGGTCATGGCCTCCCAAAGTGTCTTCTTCCATTCGTCCTTGTTTTTTGCTAGTCCTTTCCAGCCTCGAAGCCCTAACTTTGATGCGTCTTCTGTTACTCTGTCTTCTCATCTGAGTTTTGTCCAGCCTCTTTTTCGTCCTCCCTGTAGTTGGGTGTCTAACAGCCTCTTTGGTATTAGACACCCAACTACAGGGAGGACGAAATAGAGGCTGGCCAAAACTCAGATGAGAAGACAGAGTAACAGAAGACGCATCAAAGTTAGGACATCGAGGCTGGAAAGGACTAGGAAAAAACAAGGACGAATGGAGGAAGACACTTTGGGAGGCCACGACCGGCACAGGGCTGTAGCGCCACAGATGATGATGATGAATTACAAGATAACTCATAGCCAACAGCCTCTTTGGTATTTATCAATCCGGCCGAGCTGCAGATTGCAGTTGGCCTGATGATGGAGGGAAAAGCGCCGGGTCCTGATGGTGTTCCACCCGAAGTTTAGGCATGTGTGCGAGGACATGTGCTTGAGCATGATGAACAAATTGTTGATGGATAGCAGTTTCCCCAAGGAGTGGAATAGAGCGAGAGTGCTGATGATTGTACAAGAGCGAAAGGAAGGAGAGGTAGCCAAATACAGGCCAATCTGCCTACGGAATGGGATAGCGAGGATGTTTGAGAGTATGATCGTAGTTAGGATCAATGAGGATCTCGAGAGGGCAGGGGGTCTTTTAGAAGAACAGTATGGGTTCAGAGGCGGCCGCACTACGGTGAACGCAATGATGCGTGTTATAGAAAGAGCATGGTTATCCAATACGGGTCCATGACGTACCCGTAGCTGCTGCGTGCTGGTAATCCTGAACGTGAAAAATGCTTTCAATTCGGTCCCATGGGGCGGAATCATGGAGGTTTTGGAACTAAAGGGTGTAGCTCCCTACCTTCGAAAGATGATGGGGGGCTACTTGAATGATAAGGAGATAGCGACTGTGGAAGGTAAAATCTTCAAAATGATTGCGGGTGCTCCACAGGGTTCGGTTCTTGGGCCGATACTGTGGAACATATTCTATTATGAGGTTTCGAGATTGAGGCTGCCAGGTGGGGTTACATTAGTCGAGTACCTTGATGACTTAGCGGTTGTCGTTGTCGCAAGAACGGAAGAAAGTCTGAAAGCTATAATGAATGAGGCAATTAGTAGGATTGATCGGTGGATGGGGAAAAAAGGGCTTGCTCTGGCTCCCCACATAACCTAGGCGGTCCTTCTAATTGGGAGAAAAAAACTGCGTGCACTGACCGTACGAGTGGGGTCAGTTAACGTACCGGCTCGGAAATCTGTAAGATACCATGGGGTAGAGCTTCTGCAAAATCTCAGGGTGACCGATCAGGTCACCCGAGTGGTGAGCAAGGCCCTTCCAAGGTGGTGAGCCCTTGGACGGCTGATGCCCAACATAGGTGGGCCGTTGGCCTGCAAGAGGAGGTTTATGAATGCGCTCGTGCACTCCATTCTTCTGTATGGGGTGCCGGCATGGATAAATTCGTTCAGGATTAAATATTATAGAGCGAGACTGATGAAAGTGCAAATGTGTATGCTGCTACTTGTGTGCAGCGCATACCGTACTGTTTCTAGCGACGCCGTGGCGGTCGTTAGACCTTCTGGCGTATGACAGGGTGAGAGTTTGGGAAGTTAATGACCTTAGAACTGAAAGGTAAAAAACAATGCGTGTATGGCAAGAGCTATGGGAGGGGTCGGAAAAGGGAGCCTGGACCAGGTAGCTGATTCCGACTATCTATGAATGGGTGAACCGTAGACACGGTGAGGTGAATTATCACCTCACCCAGGCGCTTACGGGGCATGGATGCTTTGGGTCTTATCTGGTGCGCATCGAGAAACTGGTCGAGGTGCACTGTATTGCGGAGCGACCGAGGATACTGCGGAGCATACCTATATTTTTGAGTGTACGAGATGGGAGAAACGAGAGGAGCGCAGCAGAATATAAGGTGGGAGGGAATTTAAATAAAGAATTTGGGTGAGAATCATGCTCCGCAGTGAGTATAGATGTGGCGTGCTGACTGGTATGATTGGATATATAATGAGGAGAAAGGAGAAGGATGAAAGGGATGAGCGTAAGGCGGGACGAGGGGTTGCTACGCGCAAGTCGCGCGTGCCATCGCCGGGCCTCCCTTTTTGCGAAGGGGGCGCAAAAATTTATTGTAAACTCTGATGTGAGGGGCCGGGGGGCACGGGGATTAACGGCGTGCTCGGCACAACGAGTGAATGCGGATGTATACTTTGGACATGAAAGGGGGAGGAACGTGATGCAGTTATGCCAAATTTTGGATTACATCACGTTCTCTCCGGCTTTGGCTGATGGTTTTTTTTTAGTGGGTCGCTCCTTTAGGGAGGCAGCCCCACACTACCACTCGGCACGATTCGGGTGGTGTCTGTTTGCAGAAAAAAAAAGTCTCTTTGGTATGCCGTTTTCTCGGGCTCTTGTTACATGTCCTACCCATTGTAACCGCATTATTTTGACTTGTATGTTTGTATAGGTAACTAACTATTCATGTTGATAAACTTGGATAGTTGACTGAGTTTTCAGTCGAGTTAAACTCAGGGTTAGACTTCTGAGTATTGGTATGTCGGCCGCCACTAAAATGTGAACAGACGTTGTCGGCGTAATGCAACTAACATGTGGGACCGTCGTGCCCGTAAAATTGATATATGGCAACTATGTACCTTTTGCCCTTATTAACCTGAGCACTAGTTTGCTTCGTCTGTCATCTACACAGTTCCAGAATCCTCCTCTTCCATTGCAGATACCGTTTGGGGACTTAACCGTAACCCTGACAAAGGTACCCTCACAAGGTACTACCAGCCTGATCAGCTAAACCTAAATTTTTTAAAGTGGTGTTACTCCTCTATCACTCCCTACTTTGTTCTGGCTTGTGACAGACAGAGCCTGTCTTCCCAATAATGGGCCCAGGTTGGCGAGGTTGATATATTTCAATAAATATTTAACAGATTTGAAGAAAATAGATGATTAGATTACACATATTACACATATAGCGCGGTAGCGCGACCTCTCGATCCGTAATAAGAAAAAATATTTGAAAGGGTGAGATTAGGTTATATTAGAGCAGATAAATCAAAAACACATATCGCGCGGTAGCGCAACTTCTCGCTGCGGTGGCGTTAATACGTAATTACCAAAAATAGTTAAAGTCAAATGTTTACCCTGGACCGATTTCTATGCACGCAAGTATATTTCCCAATTTATCCCAAAATGGCACAGAAATCATTTCAATTGTAATCACCCTTTTCCAGTACATATTTGTGGAGGTCCGATGCTACTAGAGATAAAAACAATAAACTGATCGCTTACAAAGTGTGAAATGTACTCAAAATATAAGCTATTAGCACAATACATTGCAAATATTAGCAACATACATTAGCAACAGTGCAAAGGGAGTCCAATTCAAGCGGTCGAGCGGAGCGGACGTGTTTTGTGAAGCGAGTTTTACGGATTGAGTTTTTTTATTTGTGACGCGTAAAAACGGCGCGCGATAAGGAAAAAAAAGGAAAGAAAAATGACAAAAAGTGAGAGTGAAAGCGACCGAGACGAAGATTATAAAAGGAAAAGAGAAAAGGGAAGAGAGTCAGAAGAAAGGTTGAACCCCGTTCAAAAAAGTAAGAAACTGGAAAGATCACCGGCTAAAAAGGAAATGGGTGAGGAAATGAAGATGCTGAAAAAAATTATGGAAGATATAGGGGAGATAAAGGAAGAGAATCGGAAGATGAGCCGGGAAATGGAATATTTGAAAAATATGATGCGTGAAAAGGAAGAAAAATGGGAAAGAGAAAAGACAGAACTAAATTAAAAGACTGGAGGAGAAAATGGAAGAGAAGAAAAAATAATGAGAAAAAAGAATATTGTTGTGACGGGACTGGACGAAGGGGAATGTGAGAACGAGAAGAATCTGGAAGAATGGATAAAGGCAGAATTAGAGGTAGAAGTGACGTTGAAAAAGATGTATAAAGTAAGTGGAGGGAAAATGTTAGTGGCGGAACTTGGGACCTGGGGTGAAAAGCGGAAAGTTATAGAAAATAAGAGGAAACTAAGAGAAAAAAGGGAAAAGAGAGTATACATAGAAGACGATCTGACAAAGAAGGAAAGAGACATACAGAAGGAATTAAGAGCGCTAACCAAAGAAGAGCGACAAAAAGGACGGTGGGTGAAAGTCGGTTATAAAAAGATATGGATAGACGGAAAAGGCTTTAAGTGGGATGATGAAAAGGGGGAGTTAAACACAACAAATTTTTGAATAAGAGTACAAGGAAAAGACGACAGGACAGAAAACGGAAAACAAACATGGAGAGGAATAAGGAAGAAACGGAGCAATTAAGAATAGTATACTGTAACACAGCGGGGATAAGAAACAAAGACAATGAGTTTTGGGAATATTTGGGAAAATTTGATGTAGTGGGATTGGTAGAAACGTGGGTGGAAGAGAAGGGGTGGGAAAAATTGGAAAAAATAATGCCGAAAGAGTTTAAGTGGAAGTGTCAATTTGCAGAGAGGGTAAGCAGGAAAGGGAGAGCTAAAGGGGGGATAATAATGGGAGTGAAAAAGGGTTTGCAAGAAGAAAACAGAACCGAAGCAAAAGAAGAAAGAGGGATTATGGAAAGAACGGTGAAAATTAGACAGAAAAAATGGAGAATTATAACAATATACAGCAGAAGTATGAAAGAAACGAAGAGAATGATAGAAGAGCGAGTAAAACATCAAGACGAGGGAACTCTGGTGATTGGGGGGGACTTTAACACAAGAATTGGAGAAAAGGGAATACGGCTAGAAGAAGAACAAACAACAATAGAAAGAAGACCTACAAAAGACGCAACAGAAAACGCCGAAGGGAGACTACTGATTAGTCTAGTAGAAGAAAGAGGGTGGGACATACTTAATGGAAACAGTATAGGAGATGAGAAAGGAGAGTACGCATATATCGGACCAAGAGGGGAGACAGTTATTGACTATGTTATGGTGAATGAAGAAGCATGGGATGAAATAGAACAATTCAAGGTGGGAGAAAGAGTCGAGTCGGATCATATGCCATTGGAAGTGAAGACAAAAGGAAGAGAGAAAAATAGAAGAAGTGAGAAGGATGTTAGAAGAAAAATTGTGAAGAATATCTGGACGGAAGAAGCAATAGAAAATTATAGAACAAGACTTAGGGAGGCTAGAAACAAAGAGGAATGGATAAACGAAAAAGTGAAAGAACTGTGTGATCACGTAAAAAATGCAACAGAAAAAAAAGTGATAGAGCCAAGAGTGAAGGTGGGGTCTTGGAAAAACGAGTGGTGGGATAAAGAATGCAAGGGAAGCAATCAGTAATTAAGAAATTGGAAAAGAGGAAAAGCAAGTAATGAGGATTACAAGAGAGCACGCAAGAGGTACAAATTAGTATGCATGGAGAAGAAGCAAAAGAAATGGATGGAAGAAGAACTAAAGATGAAAGGCATAAAGACGGAAGAAGAGGTATGGAAATACATAAATAGGGAAAGAAAGAAAAAAGTAGAAAGAGTGAGTAACAGAATTACTATGGAGGAATGGAGAAAGTACTTCAGTCAGCTGCTGGGTGGTGATGAAATCAGACAGGAAAAGAAAAAGAGTCAACACAGGGTGGGAGAAATAGAAGAGATAACAAGAGAAGAATTAGAACAACAACTGAGTAAACTGAAAAAGAAAAAGGCACCGGGGAGGGACGGTATACAGAATGAATCGTGGATATATGGAACTGAAAGGGAAGCTGACAGACTGTTGGAGATAATGAATGGAGTGTGGAAGGGAGAGGGCTTCCCACAGAAGCGGAAAGAGGGGATAATATGCCACAACAGCATATGATAACAGCAAGCAATTACAGGGGGATCACCATGCTCAATACAGCATATAAGATATATGCAATGATTGTAGAAGAGAGATTGACGAAGGAATTGAAGGAGCGAGGTGTGATACTAGACGGACAGGCGGGATTTAGGAAAGGGAGAGGGACCATGGATAATGTATACATCTTGAATCACATAGTAGGGAATGAGATAAAAAAGAGGGGCAGCAAGATGTATGCATTATTTGTGGACCTGAAGGCGGCCTTTGATAATGTAGCAAGAGAGGCGCTGTGGGAATGCCTGAGAAAGAAAAGGATAGAGGAGCATCTGATATCAAAATTAGAAGAGATTTATGAAGAAACAATAAGTAGAGTGAGAGTTGGTGAAAGGGTGAGCGAAGGTTTTAATACGCATAAGGGAGTGAGACAAGGCTGCCCGCTAAGCCCCAGCCTGTTTGCAGCATTTATTGGAGACATAGAGGAGATGTTCAGCAAGGCGCAGACGGGTGGGGAAAGAAAAAGTGTGGTCCCTAGCCTACGCGGATGATTTGGTGGTGCTAGCGAGAGACGAGAAAGGGATGAAAGAAATGATAAGAAACATGGAGAAATATATGAGGAGGAAAAATCTGACAGTGAATGTGGAGAAGTCCAAGATGATGGTGTTTAGAAAAGGGGGTGGCAGGAGAAGAGTAATTGAGTGGAGATGGGAGAAGGAGAAAATTGAAGAAGTAAAAGAATTTAAATACCTAGGGTACGTGTTTAATGAGAGAAATACTGAAACAGCACACGTGAGAGAGTTAGTAAAGAAAGCCAATAAAATAATAGGAGCGGTATGGGGAATAGGAGAGAGAAAATTTGGACACCACTATAGAAGGAGAGTGATGATGTTTGATAGCCTGGTGAAAAGTGTGATGATGTATGGAGCGGAAATATGGGGATGGAGAGAGCAAGAAGGGCTGGAAAGGGTGCAACAAAAATATTTGAAATGGGTGCTAGGACTAGGTAGAGAGACCCCGGGGTATATAGTGATGGATTAAACAAAGAGAGATGGAATAAGAATAGAAGCAGGAAAGAGAGCAATAAGTTTTGAGGAGAGAGTGATAGAGAGAGGAGAGTGCAGAATTCTGCAAGAGTGCCTCAAAGAAAAAAGAAAAGAAATAGGAAAGGGGGTGTGGAAAGAGAGGGAAGCATATCTAGAAAGAAACGGGTATGCAGGAGCGGAGATAGAAAGAATGAGAGAGAGAGGTAGAGTAATGACAGAGGAATTGGTCCAGAGAGATAGAGATGTGCAAAGGCAAGAAAGGAGAACAAGGGAGTCTAGGTACAATGGGAAATATGAAAAAATAATATCGGAAGAACTGCCAAAGTACCTAGGAAGAGAAAGTACAAAAGAGAGAGTGACAATAGCAAGATTCAGATGTGGAAATGAAGAGAGAGATAATAGGATAGGAATAGAGTATGCAGGATGTGTGGAGAAAACAAGGAGACAATAGAACACTTGCTGAACGAATGTTCAGAAATGAGAGAAAGAGATGAGTGTAGAGAAGAGATTTTAAACGAGGATGGAAGAGGGATAGATTGGATGAAGAAAGTTGAGGAGAGAAGAAATGCAATATGTGGGGAGGGAAGCCGGTAATCGGGGTTTAGGGATAGGAATTTAGTGACTTTCTTTTTTTTTCTTTTTAGTTTGAGCAGCATATGTTTCTTTTTTTTAATGTTTATTTTTTCTTTTTCTCTTTTTATTATTATTCTTATTTATATTATGTTCGATGTTAGTTTTAGTATAGATGTAAATTTTGGATTCAATTTATAAACCCGTAAGGGCAAGAAATATACATAATACCTACCTGCAACAGTGCATATTTGTGCAATAGGGCATTTTCTGCCAAGTGCAGAAATAAACATTACTAGTGTTTTGCGCTGTGCGATTTATGTGGTTAAGTCGAGAATCGGAAACCTCGTAAAAAAACATGCCAGATCGTCCATCACATTCGAATAATTAAGTATTATCTAGTGAAGTCGCTTTTTTGCATGACATTTGTGTAGACTCATGACAACGGAAAATGAATTAAACACGTGCCAATTAAAATTAGATACAAGACTAAATATGTTAAACGATGCAGAGATTCTTCTTCTTCTTCTTCTCGGCCGTTGTTTATCCACTCCTGCATGTATGCCTCTTCCAGTTAATTCCAGTTACTTACCAGTTAAGCTTTTGCAGTTTGGATCCAGTTTTCTCCTGAAATCTTTTATATATTGTCTCGCCATCGTGTCTGAGGTCTGCCCGCGCTCCGTTTGGTCTCTCTCGGGCGCCATGTTGAGATTCTCTTTGTCCATCTGTCCGGGTCTTGCCTCGCAATGTGATCTCCATTTAAGTTGCGCTACTCTCAATAGCACATCCGTCATACCAGTTCTTTTCCGGACCTCTTCGTTTCGAACTCTGTCGCTGAAGGTACTTGCAAGCATAGCCCTCTCCATAGCTCTCTATGTGGTTTGTAGCCTATACGATGTTTTCCGAGTGCACGCCTTTGTTTCGAGGCCATAGGTAAGGACCGGCAGTACACACGATTCGAATACTTTCCTTCGAAGGTTTATCGGAAACTCCCTGGACTTGAGAATGTAGCTTAATTTTAAAAAAGCGGCCCAGGACAGGCTTATTCTTCTCGACACCTCTAGAATTTGGTTTGCTTTACCCAATTGAATGTTGTGGCCCAGGTAAATGTAGTGGGATACTTTCTCTATTTGCTGGTTATTAATAGTTAAGTCGATATTCTCTGGGCTCATTATTTTTGTCTTTATTAGGTTCATTTCGAGTTCGACTTTTACTGATTCTTGATGAAGTTCTCGCAGCATGCTTGTGCGGTCTTCTGCAGTACTGCTGATGACTATAATATCGTCTGCAAATCGCAGATAATTAATGTGTACTCCGTCGATGTTTATTCCTTTTTCATTCCAGTAGATTGTAGATATGGTGGTGACGACTTGTACTGCGACCTTTATAGATCTATTGTACCCCACCCTCCTCCTCCAAGTGTTGGTGTACTTACCCATTTAGAGCGCCTCCTCTAATCCTGATTCCTTTAGGAATCTCAGGATCTGGGTGGGATTCAAGGCCTGCAGCTCCTCTGTGTTCAAGCAGTGAGCCCCAAGGTACATCTGTCTCTTGCGGAGCAATGCTTCGCAGTCTTTGAACAGATGTATGGGGTTTCATCTGCTGAGCCACAGAATCTGCATCCATCATCCTCCTCTAGGCCTAGGGCCTTGAGATGTTTCCTAAGTCTGCAGTGTCCCGTCAGGGCTCCTGTCAGAATTCTGAGCTTGTTCCTGCTTAGTTTCAGGCAAGCTCCCGTTCTCTTCTGGTTAAAAGATCCCAGCATCACTTTGGATTGCCTTAGCCCTGGAAGTTCTTCCCAGGTTTTCATCCATTTTCCTCTTATTCCTTCATCTAAACTTTTACGGATGGTGTTCACGCTCATACTGCAAAAGGGTTCCGGACCTATAAAGGGGCTACTGGATCCCTTGTTTGCTAGGTGATCGACTTCTTCGTTTCCGTCTATACCTGTGTGTCCTGGTACCCAGTATAGCGTTACTTTATTATCCCTGCCAAGCTTGTTCAGCTTCCCCACACAGTTCCATACCAGTTTGGATCTGATAATGTATGAGCTAATGGCCTTGATGGCTGCTTGGCTATCTGACAGGATAGCAATTCGTTTTTTGCGGTAATTCCTGTCGAGGTTAAACTGTGCACATTCCAGTAAGTTTTTGAAGACATCCTCCAAGGCGAGTGTGAATAGTTTCGGCGAGATCGTGTCCCCTTATCTCACTCCTCTTTTGAATGGGATATACTCTATTTTTGAATCTTCATCAATTTTCACCTGGATGGTCGCGTTTTCGTGGATCTGCTTGATGAGGTTTGAGTAACTGGTGTCCATTCTCGTATTATCGAGGAATTTTAATATTGCCCATGTTTCGACGCAGTCGAACGCCTTGTGGTGGTCTACAAAGGCTATATGAATTGATATGTTATACTCCGTACTTTTTTCGATGAGAGTGTGAAGTGTTTGCAAGTGGTCTGTGGTACCAAATCCTTTCCGAAATCCTGCTTGTTCGCATGGTTAATATGAGTCCATTTTGTGTGTTATCCGGCTAGTTATAATCTTTGTTAGTAGCTTGCATATGTGCGATAACTGTCTCTTATACTCTGTCTCTTTTTTTTTGTAGAGTAGTATAATTTCTGCATTTGTGGGATTTTTCCTTCTATAAGATTTAGTAGGAATCGTACGCTTTATAGGAGGTCTTCTCCACCGCTTTTGATCATTTTGATGGTGATTTGATCTTCACTTGGGCTTTTCCTGTTTTTCATCTGCTTTAGTGCTGCCCTCATTTCTTCCAGGTCTATCTCGGGAATTTCTTCCGATCCTACGTTTGGAATGTTATAACTCTGATATTGGTTACCTAGAGATGTGGAAGTTTATAAGTTTATGTAGAATTCCTGTATAGCTTGGGCCACTGACCTCCGACGTTTGACATCAGCTTTTGTAGCGCGTATGCGGTCTTTCGAGGCAGCACAGCTTATGTGTGCTGAGAAGTTTAATCCTCCTTCTATGACGAATCCCAAATATTTTACCCTTTCCTTGGGTTTGATATTCGTTTTTTGGACCTTAAAGGATATTGGTGAGAGTTGTCTTTTACCGCTTAGAAGCACGGCCTCTGTTTTTTCAGACGCAAGCCTTAACCCCTTACTTGTCATCCGTTTGTTTATTTTTTCGACTGCTATGTTTGCTTTCTGCATCATGTTCTTTTCTGTCTTTGCTTTTACAGCTATTGCTAGGTCATATGCAAATTCGATTGTGGTTACTCCTTCGGGTTGGGTAATTTTGAGCTCTCCATCGAGCATGACGTACCAGAGTGTGGGGCCCAGGAAGGATCACTGTGAGACCCCACTGGTAATGCTGTATTCTCTTGTGTATTCTCGTGACTGATCGTACGTTTGTTTAGATAGCGCCTTATCATCCATTGTAGATATGGGGACATGCCTTTTCCAGATATTTCGGTCATTATTTGCTGCCGGGATGTAGAGTTAATGGCGTTTCTCACGTCTAACTTAATGGGAGCACATATTTGGCGGTTCCGTCCTGTTCTCGCTTTTACGTTCTCGACAATGTCTAAAAGAGCCTTTACCTCGTGGTAAGTAGAGCGACCTTCTCTGAATCCGTATTGCCTTTTGGATCATTCTTTTTTTCTGGAGCTTCCAACTCCTTTTTTATCCGTATCAGTAGTAGCAGTTCAAGAAGTTTTCCCATGGGGTCTAGAAGACATAGGGGCCTGTACGACGTTGGCTCTTTCACTGGCTTATCGCCTTTTCTTAAAAGTACTAGTCTTTTCCATGTCTTTGGGAAGGTTCCAGTCCTAATGTTTTCATTCATCACTGCAAGTACAGACTTTGGGTATTGTTGTACCGTTCTTTTAATGATCTCTGCAGGTATGTTGTCCGGTCTTGGGGCTCTGCCAGTACGAACTCGATTGCAGGCGGTTTTCAGTTCGTCTGTAAATTCTATGGTAGTATGGACTGTCGGCTGTTTCCACTGTGGCGTGTCTTGTGTTGGGAAAAGAGCTTCTACTATCTCGTGTATTTTGTGTGCTGGAAGCTGGAGTCGTGGCAGGCAAGGCTAGATTAGACAAACATAACTAGACAGACAAGGGTAGACTGGAAAGATAAGGATAGACTAGCCAGACAAGACTATTCAGACAAGGCTACACAAATTAAATTAGACGAGATAGGGAATACTAGACAAGATGTACAAGTCTACAAATAGGCAAAACTAGACTAGACAGTAAAACTAGACATACAAAGGTAGACTAGACTAGACTAAGCTAGACTATCTTGTCTGTCCAGACCGACAAAATTAGACTAGATAGACAAGACTAGACTATACAAGTCTTGACTATACAAGACTATACAAGACTTATATCGGAGACTATACAAGTCTAGACTAAAGAGACAAGACCAAATTGGACAGTCAAGACTTAATAAGACAGACAAGCCGAGAGCAAAGCTATGGTATGGAATTTGAATTTGACTATTCTAGACAGGCAAGGTTAGAATAGTCAAACACGGTAAGACTAGAGAGACAAAACTAGACTAGAAAGACAAGACTAAACTAGAGAGACAAGACAAGACTAGACAAAAAAGGCTAGTTTAGACGGACAAGGCTAGACTAGACAAATAAGGTTAGAGTAGGCAGAAGAGGTTAGACTAGACAGACAAGATGAGGCAAACAAGGATAATCTAGAGAGACAAGGCTACACTCGACAGAGACTGCTAGACTAGATGGGCAATGCTAGACTAGACAGACAGGGCTAGACTAAAGAAACAAAGCTATTCATTCAAGGCTAGACTAGACAAACAAGATTAGACGAAACAGACAAGACTATTCTATATAGACAAGCGTAGACTGGACAGACAACCGTAGTGTAGATAGTAAAAGCTTGACTAAATAGATAAAACTAGACTAGATAAACAAAGCTATAATAGCAAGAGGCGGCTAGACTTGATAGACAAGACTAGACTGGACAGATACAAACTAGACATACAAGGTTAGAGTAAGGCAAGACAAGCAAGGCTAGACTAAACTAGACAGACAAAGCTAAACTAGATAGACGAAGCTAGACTAGCTAAACAGGGGTAGACTAAACAGACAAGGCTACACTTTACAGACAAGCCAAGACTAATCAGACATAACTAGATAGACAAGTCTAGACAGAAAAATCTAGGCGGTCAAAACTAGACGAACAAGACTATATTTGACAAACATGACTATACCAGACATGGCTAAGTTATACAAACAAGACGCAACTAGAGAGACAATATTAACTTATATAGTACTATATATAATACTGGGTAAGTACTGCTTAATGAATAACAGGTTAGGCATAATTAGATTACTAATTATTTAAATCGATTAAACTGGCAACATCAACTTGGGGTTGGAATGGTAATGCCATTCTGGGTAAATCTGGGTAATCTCTAATTCTGGGTAATCTCTAAAATACCAAATAAGAATACATTACTTGTGAATTGAAACTAGTTGCAAAAAATGACAAGTAGACAAAAACTTGTTTTCAATTTTTTCAAATATTTTACTTCAACTTTTTCCCTATATTTGCTTCCTGTAGTTCTGCTGTTGCACCGTCCCATATTTCCTAACACAGTTATTGTATAGACGGAGGAAAGTGCCGAGTCGGTTATATCACATATGGAAACAGCAAAGATATTTAAAGTAGTTTGTCGATTAAGACTTTCTATGTGCTGTTTACGGGAATTTGTGAGCAAGCTAATTCCAGAGCCGAGTCCATGCGGTAACATATATTTCGCAAGGTAGTATGGGAACAATAACCCCGGCAACACTCTTCAAATACTGTTCAACCGGCAAGGACTTCTGCTCATACCAAAACTAATTGCTAAGTAACAATCGTGTACGGATTCCTCAATCACTTTACTAGGGCGTTCTGATTGTATGTCATTTAGGAGATTCTGACTGGATTAAGTTTTTCTGCACTACATGCCCCAACAGTCTAGTCTCGTCCGTCTAGTCTTGTCTGTATAGTCTTGTCTATTTAGTCTTGACTCTTTAGTTTAGTTTGTCTAGTCTTGTTTGTCTAGTCTTGTCTGTTTAGTCTTGTCTGTCTAGTATTATAGGTCTAGTCTTGTCTGTCTAGTCTTGTTTGTCTAGACATGTCTGTCTAGTCTGTCTAGTCTTGGCTGTCTAGTCTTGTCTCTTTAGTCTTGTCTATTTAGTCTTGACTCTCTAGTTTAGTCTGTCCAGTCTTGTCTGTCTTGTCTTGTCGGTCTAGTCTTGTCTGTCTAGTCTTATCTGTCTAGTCTTGTCTGTCTAGTCTTGTCTGTCTAGTCTTATCTGTCTAGTCTTGTCTGTCTAGTCTTGTCTGTCTAGTCTTGTCTGTCTAGTCTTGTCTGTCTAGTCTTGTCTGTCTAGTCTTGTCTGTCTAGTCTTGTCTGTCTAGTCTTGTCTGTCTAGTCTTGTCTGTCTAGTCTTGTCTGTCTAGTCTTGTCTGTCTAGTCTTGTCTGTCTAGTCTTGTCTGTCTAGTCTTGTCTGTCTAGTCTTGTCTGTCTAGTCTTGTCTGTCTAGTCTTGTCTGTCTAGTCTTGTCTGTCTAGTCTTGTCTGTCTAGTCTTGTCTGTCTAGTCTTGTCTGTCTAGTCTTGTCTGTCTAGTCTTGTCTGTCTAGTCTTGTCTGTCTAGTCTTGTCTGTCTAGTCTTGTCTGTCTAGTCTTGTCTGTCTAGTCTTGTCTGTCTAGTCTTGTCTGTCTAGTCTTGTCTGTCTAGTCTTGTCTGTCTAGTCTTGTCTGTCTAGTCTTGTCTGTCTAGTCTTGTCTGTCTAGTCTTGTCTGTCTAGTCTTGTCTGTCTAGTCTTGTCTGTCTAGTCTTGTCTGTCTAGTCTTGTCTGTCTAGTCTTGTCTGTCTAGTCAAAATCAAATCAAAATCAAAATCAATTTATTTCCTTACTCAAGCACATAGCTAAAGAAATATGTCAATCACAGTTTAATATAAATCCACACAATTTAGAATAAGCAACATAAATTACATAAAAGGACACACAATTTCATCTTTAAAATATAAATACAATTTAAAAAGTGACAAGTGAAATAAAATAAATAGATACAATTTAAAAAACCAAAAGAACCAAATGACAAATGAAAACTGACAACGTAAAAACAATGACAAATAAAATAAAAATGTTGATATAAAAAACTATATAGTATAGTTGGGTTTGAGGTATTCTTCGTACGTGTATAGTTCGATGTTTTTTATGTATTCGTAAACTTGCTTCTTAAACGCTTTTATTTGTATAATTCCTTTTAATTTATGGGGCAGATTATTGTATAGCCTAATACAATTGTAATATGGCCCCTTCTCTGTCATAGTGAGTTTGTGCATAGGCGGGATGTAATGCGTTTTTTTCCTTCTTGTATTTCTATCATGACGGTTTTCATTTTCTTCAAAGTAATTTTTGTGTTTAAACATAAAGATTAGGGATTCGTATATACTTAATCCAATGACTGTCAGTATATTGCCTGCTTTGAATATTCCTCTGCACGTTTGTCTGTATGATAGTCCAAATATAATCCTGACCGCCTGTTTTTGTACTCGGAATATATTCCGAATACTGTTGCCAGTCCCCCAGAAAATTATTCCGAATCGTAGATGGGATTCAAAATTTGCGAAATAAACTATTTTTAGCACTTCAGGGTTTACAATTTTCTGCAGGATTCGTAGTGCATAAGTTGTTTTGTTTAGTTTCGCCACTACAAGATTAATATGAGTATCCCAGTTCAAGCAGCAATTTATATGGATGCCCAATAACCGTACATTTTCTTGAATACTTAACTCATTATTTCCAACTTGAAGAAATTGCGGGTAATTTATTGTAGATCTGTTGGTCTTAAATATTGTTATGTTTGTTTTGTTTTCATTGATGGTTAATTTGTTTGTATGGAACCAATCCCTTACAATGTTTATTGCCCGGTTTACATGTAATGACACTTCTTCTATGTTTTTGGTTCCTAGGAGCAAGCTGGTGTCGTCTGCGAAGTTTACCATTTTATATGGCGTTTGGTTTATAGTTTCTGGTAGATCATTTAGATATATGGTGAAAAGCAAAGGACCAAGTATACTCCCTTGTGGTATACCAAATGCCGTTGATACAACCTTCGATTTCGCATAACCGTCTTTTGTTCTTAATTTAGTTTGCTGAGTTCTTCCAGTAAGATAGGATCTGAACCAGTCTAAAGCAATTCCTCTAATGCCATATTTGTTTAATTTTGTTAGAAGGATTTTATGATCTACGGTATCGTATGCTTTGGAAAGATCTAATAGGATACCACTTGGTATTTGTTGAGTCTCCAGGTATTTTAAGACATTATTTATAAAATAGAAACAAGCAGTATTTATATTTTTACCTCTTGTGTATCCATGTTGCGTTTATGTTAGTAAATTGTATTTATTTAAGAATTCTACAGTTCTGCTGGCTATTATTTTTTCAAAAATTTTTGAAAACGACGACAAAATGCTAATAGGTCTGTAATTTTCGAAATGTTTTCTATCTCCCTTCTTGCAGATGGGTGTTATAATCGAGTGTTTGAGTTTATGAGGGAAAATTCCACAATTTATTGAATTATTGATAATATAGGTTAAAGGCTCTACAATTTCCTCAATTACATCTCTTATTACAGCTGTGGAAACCTCGTCATATCCGGCGCTTTTTTTGTTTTTAAATAACATTACAATATTAAAGATTTCTTGATCAGTAACATTTTCTATAAAAATAGAATTTCTGTTATAACTGATTTTGTCCTTGTATGCCAGGCACGGAATTTTTTCCAATAATTTTTCTGGATTTTTTGCATAAAATATATTTAATTTATTTACCTCTGTTAACGGTAGTTCCTGTTCTGTAGACCTCTTTTCCTTTAAATTGACCAATTGGGTTACAACATTCCAGGTTGATTTCATAACATTTTGTGAAGATTTGATTTGATTTTCAAAATTCCTGTTTTTTGCCATTTTTAGTAGAGAATCGTATTTTCTTCGTATTTTATTATACTGTTTTCTATCCTCTTCACTAAAATGCGAAAGAATCTGTAGCGTTTCCATTTGTTTCCTCACCACTGCTATATGTGGGTCTGCAAAAATATAGATGTTACTTCTATACACTTTCCTACATGGCATTAGAGGATAGCTGGTATTGAAACAAAGTAAGAATTTATACATAAAGGTATTCCATTGCTTATCAATCTCATTTAGTTGCGTGTTGTAAACTTCTAACCACGTTTCTTCACATAGAAGCTGTTTAAACTTTATCAAATTCTCCTGTGTATGCTGTCTAGTTTTTTTATAATCAGTTCTTGTTTTTTATCCTTGAAATAAGCTTATTATTTGAGCGCTATGATCTGAGATTTGATATTCTTTTGTTGTGACTAAGTATTTCATGTCACTCTTTACAACTATGTTGTCTATACATGATTTTGATGAGGGATGACTTGGTTCATCCATTGCCATTTCACAATTGAAAGATTGCAGAATTGATTTTAATTGAAATGTTTTGTTGTTTGATTTCAATATATCTAAATTAAAATCTCCTACAATGACATACTGCATATTTGTGTTGTCTAATTTAATCAGCAATTTATATATTTTGCTTATGAAATCCGGAAAGCTAGAGAGAGGTGTTCTGTAGATAGCTAGAATTATTATGGGATTATTGCTTATTGATGTTTCAATAGCTGCAATTTCAAAAACCGACTTTTCTGCAAGTTCATTTATATCTAGTCTTAGTTTACATTCTGTTTTATTTTTACAATAAACTGCAACTCCACCGTGTTCTCCAGAATTTCTACAGAATGACGCTGATAATATGAAATCTTTAATTTGGATTATTTTTAATTCTTCGTTGCTTCTCCAGTGTTCGGTTATAATTAAATATTTACAATTGGTATTTTTTTCTAACATGAATTCTAATTTTTCTATAGAATTTCCTATGGATTGAACATTCTGGTTAATTAATGCTACTTTTCTAGATTTTAAGTGGTTTATTTGTTCTGTATGTACCTTTTTCCTTTTTTCCTATTAGTCTTGTCTGTCTAGTCTTGTCTGTCTAGTCTTGTCTGTCTAGTCTTGTCTGTCTAGTCTTGTCTGTCTAGTCTTGTCTGTCTAGTCTTGTCTGTCTAGTCTTGTCTGTCTAGTCTTGTCTGTCTAGTCTTGTCTGTCTAGTCTTGTCTGTCTAGTCTTGTCTGTCTAGTCTTGTCTGTCTAGTCTTGTCTGTCTAGTCTTGTCTGTCTAGTCTTGTCTGTCTAGTCTTGTCTGTCTAGTCTTGTCTGTCTAGTCTTGTCTGTCTAGTCTTGTCTGTCTAGTCTTGTCTGTCTAGTCTTGTCTGTCTAGTCTTGTCTGTCTAGTCTTGTCTGTCTAGTCTTGTCTGTCTAGTCTTGTCTGTCTAGTCTTGTCTGTCTAGTCTTGTCTGTCTAGTCTTGTCTGTCTAGTCTTGTCTGTCTAGTCTTGTCTGTCTAGTCTTGTCTGTCTAGTCTTGTCTGTCTAGTCTTGTCTGTCTAGTCTTGTCTGTCTAGTCTTGTCTGTCTAGTCTTGTCTGTCTAGTCTTGTCTGTCTAGTCTTGTCTGTCTAGTCTTGTCTGTCTAGTCTTGTCTGTCTAGTCTTGTCTGTCTAGTCTTGTCTGTCTAGTCTTGTCTGTCTAGTCTTGTCTGTCTAGTCTTGTCTGTCTAGTCTTGTCTGTCTAGTCTTGTCTGTCTAGTCTTGTCTGTCTAGTCTTGTCTGTCTAGTCTTGTCTGTCTAGTCTTGTCTGTCTAGTCTTGTCTGTCTAGTCTTGTCTGTCTAGTCTTGTCTGTCTAGTCTTGTCTGTCTAGTCTTGTCTGTCTAGTCTTGTCTGTCTAGTCTTGTCTGTCTAGTCTTGTCTGTCTAGTCTTGTCTGTCTAGTCTTGTCTGTCTAGTCTTGTCTGTCTAGTCTTGTCTGTCTAGTCTTGTCTGTCTAGTCTTGTCTGTCTAGTCTTGTCTGTCTAGTCTTGTCTGTCTAGTCTTGTCTGTCTAGTCTTGTCTGTCTAGTCTTGTCTGTCTAGTCTTGTCTGTCTAGTCTTGTCTGTCTAGTCTTGTCTGTCTAGTCTTGTCTGTCTAGTCTTGTCTGTCTAGTCTTGTCTGTCTAGTCTTGTCTGTCTAGTCTTGTCTGTCTAGTCTTGTCTGTCTAGTCTTGTCTGTCTAGTCTTGTCTGTCTAGTCTTGTCTGTCTAGTCTTGTCTGTCTAGTCTTGTCTGTCTAGTCTTGTCTGTCTAGTCTTGTCTGTCTAGTCTTGTCTGTCTAGTCTTGTCTGTCTAGTCTTGTCTGTCTAGTCTTGTCTGTCTAGTCTTGTCTGTCTAGTCTTGTCTGTCTAGTCTTGTCTGTCTAGTCTTGTCTGTCTAGTCTTGTCTGTCTAGTCTTGTCTGTCTAGTCTTGTCTGTCTAGTCTTGTCTGTCTAGTCTTGTCTGTCTAGTCTTGTCTGTCTAGTCTTGTCTGTCTAGTCTTGTCTGTCTAGTCTTGTCTGTCTAGTCTTGTCTGTCTAGTCTTGTTTGTCTAGTCTTGTCTGTCTTGTCTTGTCTGTTTAGTTTTATCTGTCTAGCCTCTCTAGTCTCTAGTCTTATCTCTAGTCTTAAGTTAAGTATATCTGTCTCTAGTCTTATATATTTAGTATAGTATTTAGTCCCGTGTGAAAAATGATAAATGTTTCGTATGGATTTCACGGTCTGGAATGTCAGGTAGTTGATTTGCACGCGGATCGGGGAACGGACGAGGAAGGGAAAGGCCGCAATTTTCCATTTGTCGATGCTACGGCTTTTGCACATTTGCAAAACAAATGCTCACGTAGGCAAAAGCCATTGCAATGTTAACTGCGCTTACATGCAAATACATAACATCTCGCATTATACATTTTTTTCTTTGTTTTTACAAGCTATATAGACCCCATTAAACAGATAAGATTGAATAAAACTAAACTACACAAGATTACAAAAAATAGACAAAACTGTGCAAGGCTAGATAGGACTTGTTAAAGCTGAACAAGACTAGACACGACTGGATAAAAGTAGAGCAGAGTAGTAAAAGCTAGGCAAGATTAGACAAGACAAGGCAAGGGATAGATTTGTCATATCAAAATTAAACAAGACTATAAGTGAAAATACTATGGAAATACAAAACCGGATAAGACTGGATAAGACTTGAGGGAACTGGATTAAACTGTAAAAAGGCCGGACCAGACTGAACTTAACTGGACAAGACGTGACAAGACTAGGCAAAACCAGCCAATAGTAGACAAAACTATAGTAGATACTTATTATGATAAGAGGGTAGGATAAGACTGGACAAGACTGGACAAGATTGAACAAGACTTGAGAAAACTGGATTAAACTGTAAAAGGCTGGACAAGATTGAACTTATATGGACAAGACGTGGCAAGACTCGACAAGACTAGTCAAAACCAGACAATACTAGACAAAGCAGTACTGGGTACTTATTATGAAGCGTAGCTTTAATTAATGATATAATCATTCTCCAATTTCTGTAATTGTTCTATTCGGTTTTGTCATTTAATTGCGAGAACGATTCCAATCAATTTTCGAAGAGTTTCTACAAATTAGGTAATTATTATCATTAGTGGGAGCAAATTCAAGGCTTTAATGTATTGCTTGTTAGTTTTTATGGCCCGTTTAGAGGTTTGGTCACTATTTATTTCTTTACTAATTCTTCTATAAAAGGCATATTTTACTTAGTAAAAGAAGTTTTGGTAGAAAGTAGTAATTTAAGTAAGAACAAATAGAGAAGACTCAACTTACAAGACTAGTCCGACAAGACTAGATCGATAAGACTAGACAGTTGAGACTGGACAGACAAGGTTAGGTTAGGTTATGTTATGTTAGGTTATGTTAGGTTAGAAAAATAAGACTGGATGAGACAACACACAACAAACCTCTACATGTCCGATCTATGAACTAGACCTCTCTAAGTCTGATCTCATTAACTACTAGGGAATCTCCAAACGATGATACCGACAAACATCTTTAAACCTAATATCGATGAAATTCCGCTATAGGACATCCAAACACCTAAAACACATTGGCAACTCTCCAACTGGAGCTAGTGGTGGGGGGTGGTCTGGGGCCCCCCTCTTCCAACCCCCAGACCCTACCCCTAGCCTACACTTCCAACCCCAAGACCCCGCCCATAACCCCCACTTCCAACCGCAAGACCCCGCCCCCGCCCTTAACCCCCACTATTTCTATTGCGCATGCGTGAGATTTGAACACAACCCACAATCCCAGACCTCGCCTTCCAAAACTAATTATCTCGCTTCTGATTGGTTGATTAATGAACAAATAATTACCGTTGACCTTGTGTCTCACCGAGTCAGCATTTTCGTATTTCAACTTGTATACATTCAGATGTTCGGGCGTTTTGTTTACAATAAATTTACTAACATACACCTCGAGCGCGGTCGGTTGTTTAGCATTGATAATTATTTATATTCGGAACGCGATTGATATTTAAACCTATGCTCTAAATTCATAGTCATATCAACAATTAAAACTGTATCCCTGCGATCAATCTGTAAAGGTTTTCGCAGCAAGGATAATTTTGGAAGCCATAAGGAAGTATGTGATAACAATAAAAAAATGTACTACAAATACACCGTTTGCAATTCAATGTTCACAAGAAAAGATAGCGACATATGAGAAAACATAATAATGGTGGGAAGAAGAGGAGTCTAGATCCTGAATATTCACCCTAAACCTGAAGCCGGTGAAGCCGGTCCAGCAGAACATCATCCAAGCTTGTGTCAGCTATAGAATTGATGGTTCAGGGATTGATGTAGATAGCTTAATTAGTAAATTGAACAGCCGTTGTACGAGAAGCCGCATTCTATCCATACACTTTACGTCCAATTTTCCGTCCACCGTCCACTTTTTTCGTCCACCGTCCACTTTCCGTACATTCCGTCCACTTTCCGTCCACTTTCCGTCCACTTTTTCCGTCCACTGTCCACTTTCCGTCCACCGTCCACTTTTTCCGTCCACCGTCCACTTTTTCCGTCCCCCGTCCACTTCTTCCGTCCACTTTTCATCCACTTTAATCAGCTTTTAAACAGCTTTTTAACAGCTTTTAATCAGCTTTTTAATCAGCTTTTAAACAGCTTTTTAATCAGCTTTTGAACAGCTTTTAAACAGCTTTTTCAACAGGTGGATGAAAAGTGGATGGAAAGTGGATGTAAAGTGGATGCAAGTGGATGGAAAGTGGATGTAAAGTGGATGGAAAGTGGATGCAAGTGGATGGAAAGTGGATGGAAAGTGGATGCAAGTGGATGCAAGTGGATAGAAAGGTTATGTGTAGCGTGGGGTCACATAGACCTCACACCCTGTTTAGCGTGGGGTCACATAGACCTCACACCCTCTTTAGCGTAGGGTCACATAGTTGGGGTAGGTTACAGATGTTAGGAATGAAGCGCCATTAGGGTAGGTTAGCATTAGATTAGTTGGATTAGGTTAGGGTAGGTTGTAGGTTAGTTGAGTTAACATTAGGGTAGGTTAGCATTAGATTAGTTGGGATAGGTTAGGAATGACGCGCGCTTCATTCCTAACCTATCCCAACTAATCTAATGCTAACCTACCCTAATGTTACCTACCCAAACCCACTAGGGGTGTGGTCTGGGGCGGGGTCTAGGGGTGGAGCTAGTGGTGGGGGGTGATCTGGGGCGGGGTCTAGGGGTGGGGTTAGTGGTGGGGTAGTAGTGGGGGTAGTGGTGGGGGGCGAGGAGTGAGGAGGGAATAGAACATAGGATCTTTCCCTACCCACCAACATGAAAGAAGCAAACAGAGAGATGTTACTAGAGAAGGGGAAACATCAAGAGGACTGAGAAATTTAAGTATCTCGGCGAATGGATTGAACCCAACTTATCAGAAGGAGCATCATTATCCATGAGAGTCAACAAGTTAGAACTAGTCTATCGACTGACTAAGAACACTTACAACAGGAAATGGCTGTCACACAACTTGAAACTCAAGCACTACACATCTTACGACAATCTTACGACCAGACGCGCTGTACGCTATGGAGTGTCTTTTCTTGAACCGAAGAGGTCTGGTAGAGAAATTAGAAGTTAGAGAGAGTAGAATCCTCAGGAAAATCCTAGGCCTAGTAAAGGAAGATAGGGAATTCCGAAGGCGGCATAACTCTGAGCTCTACGAACATATTGAGAGGCTATCTGGCTGTTCAAGGAAAAAGGCAACGTTGCAAGATTGCCTCCAAACTACTAATTAACCGTCTGTTTACATTCTGGAAAAACAAGAAGGTTCGTACCACTTGGTTAATAGAAACCGAGAAGGATATTAAAGAACTGGGAATAACAGATATCCAAAACAGAGAGTCTGTGAGACGCATCCTGAAGGAAGTCCGTGGATTTCAGGAAAAACCCCGAAGGAAAGGTACCTCCTGGACAAAAGAGAGAAAGGAGTTACACCGGCAAAAGATGCGACAGTACCGGGCAAAGATAATAGCCCAACAGTTTAACAAGCGTGGTCCAAAGTAGGCCTATTCGAAACAAGAAGAAGAAGGCGAATATCTGTGACAATAATTGCAAAAACGACCAGTGTTGGCAACTATTGGGGGACACCCGACCCATGATCAACCCCGCCAGCTTGCGCGTTCCATTACACATTTCAAGAATGGCAAAAACGTGGGACATAACGACAAAATAACCAATCGTACGAGTCCGAAGAACACTGGCAAATGATGCGTAGTATAATATCTAATATAATGTCATAGAAAAATAAGCAAAATTAGCTTAGTAGAGATACAATACGGTCCCGAGATGTGAGATGCAGAAGGCCGACATGTGTAATCAACACGACAGGTATACAGCAACAGGACAAGACAAACAAGACTAGACAAGCATAGAGGAAATGAACGTAATAGACCAGAGTAGATAGGCTTAATTTTGTGAAACTTGTAGTGTGAATAGAAATCGTGATTGGATCAAAATTGTGAAATTATCCATTTGTTTCGACTTTTCGATTCTTTGGCTGAGTTACATTAAACTCGTGCATGGATTATTTTATTTGCCAATCAAAAAATTAGAAATATCTCACCCTACGTGCGTTCATAATCCAATTTGCTTTATTTCTTACAATTATTCAAGTCAGAATAAAAGAAGGAAAAAATATAAACAGAAAAACTTTCTCTCTATTCTTCATTTTACAGTTACCTTTTAAATGTCTATTCCAAGCCAAGCTAGACTAGACCAATTTTGTTTAGTTTTCTCAGAAATTGTGTCTAGTTATTATCTTATCTACTTCAAGCATCCTTTTAACTTCAATGTTAATTTAGTCTTTGTTTAAAAACGGTTAATGTTAATTCTTCCTTTGAAACTCGTTTGAGTGTAATGTCTGGTAATTTAAAGTCCGTGTAGAAGAAGTCCAATTAAAAATTAGTGCGCACTTGTGCTTATAAAGCAGTGAATCACACTAAATAAGTAATTAGGCGCGTACGAGCACAAACAGTACTTTATGCTAAATCTAAACGGATTTTAAAACTCTACACAACACTATTTCCGGAAACCTTCAACAATATACTAACACTATCTACTTATTGTTGAGTACCCAATTCATCTAGCCTTGTGTATCTAGTCTTGTCTGTCTAGTCAAAAATCAAAAACAAAATCAAAATCAATTTATTTCACTAATAAAGAATATTTACAAAACAAATTTTACAACAAAAATTTACAACAAAAAATTCTAAGTGAAATGTCTCAACAGTGTTGTTACTGAGGACAACACAAATGTATCCATTAGGACAGTAAAGTATACAAAGTATACATACAAGTATATATATATATATATATATATATATATATATATATATATATATATATGTATAACATGCATGTATACAGAAATACATATATACATACACAAATACACAGAAAAAAATCATTATATACTTTTCACTTTTGTAGCAAATTCACCAATATTATATGGTTCTATATTATTCAATAAATTAAAAAGTTCACTTTTTAGTGTCTTGAGATTTCCAATTTTCTTGATGTCCTTTGGGAGGAGGTTAAATATTTTTAAGATGCTGCACGGTGGATTTCTTTCCGTCATGGTCATTTTATGTTTAGGAAGGTCGTAGGTTAATTTGTTATGTCTGGTTTCTCGTTCAGAAGGCTTAGTAAAAGTATTGAACAGATGCTTATGTTTAAATAAGAATATGACGCTTTCATATATGTAAATAGCTGTGCATGTTAATATGTTATTTCTGCAGAAATGTCCCCTGCAAGACTCTCTGAATGGTAGGTTAAGCAGAATGCGTAGTGCTTGTTTCTCAGCTCTGAATAAGGTGTTAATTTGAAATCCATTAATCCAAAAGATCGTAGCAAATCTAAGATGGGACTGAAAATTTGCGAAGTAGACCATCTTCAAAATACTTGGATCTACGTATTTACTCAGTCTTCGTCTAAGTTTCGCTAAGACTTTGTTTATATGAATTGACCAGTCCAGATTACAGTCAAAATAAAGACCCAAAAGCCTCTCAGAGAACTGAGTGTGAATATCTTCTTTCCAAGTTGTACAATCATAGGATATGTTTCTGTAGATCGCTTGGTACGGAAGAGTATTATGTTAGTTTTGTCTTTATTTATAACCAACCTGTTTTCAGTAAACCAGGTCATAAGTGAACTCATGACACGATTGGCATTGAAGCCAATGTGTTGTACAGATTTATTACTAATCAAAACGGTGGTATCGTCAGCATAGTTGACTAGCAAATTTTGTGGACCTATGGATACTTGAGGTAGGTCATTTATAAACAGAGTAAACAACAAGGGGCCAATAGTGCTTCCCTGCGGAATACCCATATTTATGCCTCTTGGTGTGGATTTAACAATACCATTCTTGGTTACTACTTTCGTTATTTGCACTCGGTTTGTTAAAAAGGATTTTATCCAATCCAGTGCGACCCCTCTGTTTCAATAATTATATAGCTTTTGATAGAGTATACCATGGTCCACCAGATCATAAGCTTTGGACAGATCCATTAGCATACCCATAGGAACATTTTTTGTTTCCAAATTATTCATAATGCCACTAATAAACTCATAACAGGCTGTGTCGATGCCTTTACCTTTAATAAAACCATGCTGTTGATGGTTGATCAATTGGAATTTGTTGGCAAATGATATTAAGCTCGAGCATACAAGTTTCTCGAAAATCTTAGAAAAAGTAGATAGTATGCTGATTGGCCTATAATTGCCTATTTCAGTTTTATCGCCCGATTTATGAATAGGTAAGATAAGAGCAACTTTCAATAAGTCAGGGAAAGACCCGTACATAAAGGAATTCTTAATGATATGCTCTAGAGCAGCGTTTCTCAACCTTTTTTGGCCCACGGACCAGTAAAATTTAAAAAAGAGATTCGCGGACCAGTGATATTTTTTTAACAAAAATTTACAAGGTATTAAAGAACTACTACACAAAGGTGAATTGAAGTCATTTAACACAAAATATCGCGAAATAACACGTAGCATGAGTAACTTTGATGAAATTTATGATGATATGTGTGCCAAAATTAAAACCAAATGTAGCGAGTTTCAGGAGAAAGATTCGGGTTGGTCACTAAGGGAGATTTCCCATTTAGAAATTAATATCAATAAATATAAACCAATACGTGGGTCGTCATTTATTGAATTGCCAAAAGAGATTAGGGATCGGAAAGCTTGTATCAATGTTCAGACGAATGTAGACGAATTTTGTTTTTTATGGAGCATTGTATCCGCATTACACCCCACTCAATGTGAGTTCTGATCGCCCGGCATCATATCCCTACTTTTCTTCAATTTTAAAATATGACAGATTAGAGTTTCCGCTTAGAATCAAAGACATTCCTAAATTTGAACAGATGAATAATATTAGTATTAACGTTTATAGCTTGGAGTTTAATTTTAAATCTAAACAACATGACGTAGTAGGACCAATTTACCATACTAATGCGACTAGGGAAAGACATGTAAATTTATTATATTTGGAAGAAGGGGTTAAAGGTCATTATGTTTATATTAAAAATATTTCACGGCTTCTAAGAAGTCAAATCTCGGAAGATTGTAGAAAAAAATATTTATGTGACGGCTGTTTAACCTTTTTTTCAAATGAATTCGCGTTTAATCAACATAAATTGAATGACTGCAGCAAAATTTACACTATTATGCCGACGGAAGACCTTGTAAAAGATAAGAGAGGTGATATGATGCCGGGGAATATATTGAAATTTCAAAATTTCGATAGAAAAATGCGTATACCCTTTGTTCTATACGCAGATTTTGAATCAATTTTAAAACCTGTTGATACATGCTCACCGAACCCTGACAATAGCTATACTAATCAGACACATATCCATGTACCATACAGTTTCACCTATAATATAAAATGTTCATTCGATGACTCATTGAGTAAATTTTTCACTTATTCCTGGGAAGATTATAATGTTGTTGTAGGGTATGCTAGGTAAGGTGTCCGATAGGGTTGAGGCTTTGCTGACAAAATAATCATTAATTTTTGTAACATCTGCTTGTGATAATACCTTCTTATCACAGTAAATTGGTTGCTTAATTGTAATTTGTGAGATACTATGGACTATTTTCCATACAGTTTTTTGGATGTTAGAGGATGATAGCAGTTGTTTATTGAAACTGTGTTTTTTGTCATTTCTCAATAGCTTATAATTATTATTATTATTATTATTGTTACCTTTATTGGCATATTTACAACAATTACTATAAGACTAACAATACAACATATCAAAACAAAAAAAAAACAAAACAAAAAAACACATGGAAACAATAAAAAAAAAGAACAAAAAAACAGAACATAACTAATAACCCGACACAAAAATACTCCAAATACTCAAACTTAAAAAAAAACTACACTTTAAAGAAACAAAACAAAAACAATAATTCTTCGCCCGCACTAACTTATCTCCCTCCCTAAACTCTTTCCACAATCACTCCCTTCCGCTCTAAAATTTCCCGCATTATGGGCCACCCGCTACCTGACTCGTCCATGCACGCTTCCCAGTCTTTACATTTATTTTTCTTTCCTTCTTCCCATGTTAGCCCTTTGCACTCTTCCATCCAATGTGCCCACCTGTCAGTACCCTCTCCGCATATGGTACACAAATTCTCCCTTTCATTCAACCAGTACCTTCTTCCCTTTTCTTCGTTGCCGCACCGAAACCTGGCTATCCTATTTTGGCTACCGCTGGACCCTCTGCTTAGGTACAAAGGGAGTCTGCCGTACACTTGTACCTTGTTGTACTCCCGATTGTACCTGCTTTCGTCTATACGGCTTTGTCGTATCTGCAGCTCTATGTCCCTACTCCTTTCACCCAACAATTTTTCACACTTTACGCCTTCCCTTTTCATCCTTTCTACCTCCTCTTTCGACAACCCTACTCGTTCATACATTTTTTTCCATTCATTTCCCCATTTTGTTAGTCCAATCCCTCCGACACCTTCCTTCCTTAAACTATTGAACACCTCTTTCACTATCCTTTCATTCCCTAACCTATACACTTTCCTTTTGTATCTTGCCACTCTCACTGATGCTTCTATTGCAACTTTATATACATTCGCTTCTTGTAGCACCAGGTACCCTGGCGTACTCCTGTCTAATTTCAACGCCCTTTTTATAAACTGAAGTTGTACCTTTTCTACTTGTTCCATTTCGTTCATATCCCATATTTCCGCTCCATACAACAAAATACTCCGAACACACGCTTTCCACACTATCATTTTTGCCACGAAATTATCTTCAAATTTATCTTTCCAATCAATCCAAAACCTATTAGCAGCCACCCATGCTTTCTTACATACGAACTTAATGTGCTCATTATTGGACCCATTACTACCAAACATAAATCCCAAGTATTTGAACCTGCTAACCTGCTCTATAACCTCTTCCCCCCACATCAAGCTTTCATCTTTCTTACCAACTTTCTTTCTAAACACCATCCACTTATTCTTCTCTACATTCACACTTAACATTCTTTTCTCAAAATATCTTTTAATGCTTCCAATCATCTCTTTCATTTCCCCTTTTGTTCTTGCTAAAGCAACTATGTCATCCGCGTAAGCTAGAGACCACACTTTCATCCTACCTATTACCACTCCTCCTGCCTGCCCATTTTTTAAAACCTTTTCTAAGTCATTTATAAAAACATTAAATAGGACAGGGCTAAGTGGACACCCTTGCTTTAACCCTTTCCTAACCCAGAATCTTTCGGATTTTTTTTCACTTATTCTAACTCTGCAGCTTGTCTTGCCATATAGATCTGTAACCGCCTTCACTAGCCACCCACTAATTCCTTTTGCTCTCATCATTTCCCATAGCATGTTTCGGTTTACTGTGTCATATATTGAAGCAAATCTCTCAGTGGTCCAGGAAATGGCGGAGATAAAACGCGAGCTGATGCGATTCACGAAGAAACTAGAAGAAGATAAAAGAGAGGAGAAAAAGTGGAGAACGGAATTAACAGAGGAACTAAAAGCGATGAGGGAAGAAAATAAATTACCAAGAGAGAAAATTATAGGCTTGGAGAATAAAATTAGAGACTTAAAGAAGGCAAGTGCAGACAGGGAATGTAAGATAGAAGCAGATAGAAAGCAAATGGAAGAGAAATTGGCTAAAATTGAAAATTTTAGAGAAGAAAAGGATAAGAAAGAAAGAAAGTTAAACATAGTTATGAATGGAATTAAAGAAGAAGCTACGTGGGAAAAGGAAGTAGAGGACTTGCTAAGGGACAAATTTCAAATAAATGCGGTACAAAACATGCACAGAATAAGAAGCCCGACAAATGGAAAAACCAGAGCAATATTAATTAAAATGAATAACTGGGAGGAAAAACTAAGGATAATGAAAATGAAAAACCAATTAAAAGGATCGCAGGTCTACGTGGACAATGATCTCACAGAGAAGGAAAGAGAGGTGCAGAGGGAGATAAGACAGAAAGCTAAAGAATTGAGGGAAAGAGGCAAGTTTGTAAGAGTAGGATACCGAAAAATGGAAGTAGACCAGAGGTGGTACCACTACAATGATGTTACAGGAATAAAGGATATAAAATTTCAGTAAGAAAGAATAGGGAGATGGAAAACCAGCAGGTCACGAAGCAAACGAAGATATTGTGTTGGAATGTAGCAGGTTTGAAGAGAAAATTAAGAGCGGATTATAAGGATGACTTGTTGGTTTACATGAAGAGCTTCGATATAATTGGAATAGTGGAAACATGGATTGACGAAAAGGATTGGGAGGAGGTGAAGAACGAACTGCCAGATAACTTCGCGTGGAAGTGCCAATGGGCAAAAAGAGATTTCAACATGGGGAGACCAAGAGGCGGTTTAATAACCGGAGTAAAGAAGAACATAGAGGAAGAGAAAAATTATAGGGGAGAAGATTACGGCGAAGGGATTCAAATAAGAAAGATAAAATTAAACGGGGATAAATGGAAATGTATTACAGTTTATAATAATAAAAGACTAAAAGAATTATTAACGGAAATAGAGACGGAAGCAAACGAGGAAACCTTGTCTAAAGTTATAATTGCGGGGGACTGGAACGTAAGAATAGGGGAGAGCCAGGTTGGGAATCTCGGGGAAGGAGGACATGAAGTAACAAGAAAATCCAAAGACAAAATAATCAACGCGGATGGTAGAAAATGGCTTGACTGGATGAAGGAAAGAAAATGGAACATATTAAATGGATGCACGGAGGGAGATTGGAGTGGAGAGACAACGTATGTAGGGGGAAGAGGGATGTCAGTGATAGACTATGTAGTAGCAAACGAGGCAGCAACAAGTGATATAATCAGCATGGAAGTAGGGAACAGGATAGAGTCGGATCATTTCCCGCTTGAAGTAACGGTAAAAGGAAAAACGGTGGTTAGTGGACAGACGGAGAAGCAGAAATCAGTAGCGATATGGAATAAAGAGGCGGTACAAAGATTTAAGAGCAACCTGGAAAACTGTCAGCTAGAATCAATAAATAGCCTAGAATAACTGGTATCTAAAGTCCATGAGGCGATAGTATGGAAAAATGTCAGGAGTGAGCATTATAACAGCGCATGGATTGATAAAGAATATATCTCCAAGAAAAAACAGTTGAGAGAGAATGTCAAGAGATGGAGACAGAGCGGAGGAACTCCAGGTAAATTAAAAAATATGAAGGACCAAATGAAAGAACTTGTGAAGAACAAAAAAGGAACGTGGCAAAGAAAACAAATGGAGGAGGCTAGGAAGCTCAATAGTGAAAGAGAAATATGGAAGTTTATTGCCAAAAATGTGGAAAAAGCAACCCGGAAAGTTAATGAAATTAAGATGGAAAGATGGAGCTCACATTTTATGCAGTTGCTGGACGGAAAAGGAGATAAGGGAGCAGAGGAGACAGTGGAAGAGGACGGAAAAGAAGAAGAAGGCCATCGACCAGAAATTATGTGGGAGGAAATGGAGCAAGTGCTGGGTGGGCTGAAAAGAAGAAAAGCGACAGGTCCGGATGGAATCCCAAATGAAGCGTGGAAACTAGCGCCGGTGTCAATACAAAAAAAACTCCACGAATTATATAACAAGATTTTCAAAGGACAGCAAGCAATTCCAGAGAGCTGGAGGGAATAAGGGAGAAGCAGAAAATTACAGAGGCATCACACTGATGGATACATCATATAAGATATATGCAAAAGTAGTGGAGATGAAAATACAGGAAGAAATTGAGGAAAAGAAAGTGATTCCGGAAGTACAAGGGGGATTCAGAAAAGGGAGGGGAACAACGGACCAGCTGGTTACCTTAAAATACATAATAGAGCAAGAGCTGGCACAGAAAGGTGGAAAGGTGTATGCTGTATTCATAGATCTTAAATAGCTTATTATATCTCCAACGTAAATTATTGTAAATTACCTTATACCTATAATCCCAGCGAGCTATTATTTGTATCAATTCCAGGTCTCTTTTGATAGCTATTAACTTCGGGTTCGCAAAAACACGTGGTGGTGCTCGTCTGGTATTAATGTGGATTAACGGGAAAGCCTCGTTGAATAAGGAAAAGTATTTCTCCATAAAAAATTCCCACTGAGTATTGATGTTGGAACACTCGATCTTCAGGAGATCGTCCCATTCCGCTTTCTCCAATAATACTCTGTGATACATTTTGTTGTCTTCGCTATATATTCTTTTAGGTATAAAGTAATGGTTCTTGCTCATTTTAGATTTTAATACCAGTAGCTGAGCATAATGGTCCGAAACTAGAAAATTAATAGTTTTGAATTCATAATCAAAATTCACACTTACTATTATATTGTCAAGGCACGATCCTGCACTTGGAGAGCTGACTTCATCGGCCAGTGGAATAGCATTAAAAGAGTTTATTAGGGAAAAGAACTGCTGACTCAAGACATTCTTCTTGATGGCATCTATATTAAAATCTCCTGAAATTATAAATGGCTTACCTTCATTGGCTAAAAGTACTAACAATTCGTGTAACTTATCGAAAAATAGTCGCTTGTTGGTTAGATCGCTACAATTAAAAATATTTCATTATTTATTAAAGTTTCAATACCAGCACACTCGAATACGAATTGCTCAGCAATATCGCCTATGTCTCTCCTTAATGTACTTTCTGTGCCTTCCTTGCAAAATAAGCAACTCCACCATGTAAGCCTTCTGGTCTGCAGAAGTGAGCCACTAGGTTAAAGTTCTTAATCTTGAAAGTGTCTAATTGCCACGAATTCTTCCAGTGCTCCGTTAGAACAAGGTAAGAACAATTTTTGTTAGTTTCTAACATGAATTCAATTTTATCTACTGAGTTTCCAAGGGATTGCGTGTTCTGATTAATAAGACTTACATAGGTTGGTAAATTATTTTCCGATTTGTGCCTTATACTCTCCGTGGGGCTTTTTCCAGTCTTGCTAAAAAATGGTTAACGCAAGTGTTGCGTGGCCAAATATCTGGGTTCTTCAAATTCTCGACGTCCCACTCGGGTACCGAGACTTTAAAAGAGGCATATTCTTAAGGGTGCCTCGACAAAAGCTTCTTACATAAAATTTGTTTGAAATTCTTGGTGTCTAGAAACGAAACAACCTCACTTTCAGAAAGCTGCGGGTGCAGTCGGTAAACATGCAGATGCTTATAACGCACGGCCGCTCTTATTTCGGTTACATCACTTGTCCCAACAATTAGATTAGGTTTTCTGGATCTCACCCTGCGACGATGTGTTTCCCACGTGTCATTATCTGGATTTAACTCTCCTTGGCTAGAATTTACTAACCGTGGTGTTTGTCCCGCTGGCGTGTTTATATTTTTTGTGCTGCCATGGCATTCCCTGGCGGCGTTTGATTTTTCGTTTTTATCTTCTTGATAAGTGCCACTAATCTCGCACACTTTTGTTGAGGAATTTTGTTTTTGTTGCAACTTTTTTGAAATTTTATCACTTACCCGCTCAACGCTAACGTGTTCTGTGCTCTGCGAGTTCAATATTTGAATTAAGTTAACGTTTTATTCGGTTAATATTTGAATTTGTGATGTAAGATGTGCAACTTTTTCTTCCAACACATGGGTAAGAGATTTAACTTTATCATCCACAATCTCAGCGATTAATTTTTTAAATTCGGGACCCCCAAGGTATGATAATACTTTATCGCACCCGGTTATAGGTTCCTCGGGAGTTGCGTTGGACCTAAGGTCTCTCGGCATTATTTATCAAACTTTATAACTTTACTGATTAACTTTATATGAAACTTCTCGGTCACTCGACCTGTCGCTTTGAACGTTCAAGCGCGACTGTCTAGTCTTGTCTGTCTAGTCTTGTCTGTCTAGTCTTGTCTGTCTAGTCTTGTCTGTCTAGTCTTGTCTGTCTAGTCTTATCTGTCTAGTCTTGTATATATGTGAATATATACAAGACTAGATATATTGTCTTGTCAAAAAACTGTCAAACGTGACACGTTTTTATAATTTCTCGCAAAATTTCTTCAATTTTGCGCTTTATCCGTTCGTTCTCAACAGTTTTTCACTTCTCTACGTATGCAGTGGGACCAATATGGAAAAACTTAATAAAGATCAGGAGAATCCCCCCTCCAATATAAAGGGGACCGATTATGAGATGACGGCGGCCCAGCCCCGGTTTCTCATTATCAAGAAGAAAGACGGGAACAGTTTTTGAAAATGATAATCCTTTTAAAATAAGTAAATACATATATGGTATTATTGGGGAATGTGCATCCATTAAAAAAATAAGAGAGGGTTTGTTTGTGGAGACAAAATCCAACAAACAATCAACGAGATTGATGAAAATAAATACGTTCTGTGAACACCCGGTTGAAGTCTCAATACACAAAACTTTAAACTTCAGCAAAGGTGTTGTGTATTGTAAAGATCTCCTAGCCGTTCCGGAAGACGAAATACAGGAGGAACTAAAGAGTTCAGGAGTTTGCGAAGTGAGACGAATTAAGTCAAGAAGAGACGGAGAAATCAAAAATACTCCGTCTCTCATTTTGACATTTAACTCGCCAACACTCCCAAAATATATAAAAGCCGCGTTCTATAAACTAGAGGTACGAGAGTACATCCCAAATCCAATGAGATGCTATCGTTGTCAAAAATTTGGTCACAGTTCAATCAGATGCTCTAACCCACAAATCTGCCCTTGTGGAAAACCTCTACACGAAGGTAGTTGCATCTCACCTAGTTGTACTAACTGCGGAGGAGACCACTCGGCCAATGCTCGAACATGCCCAAAATTTAAAGAAGAACTAGCCATACAGGAAATCAAAATAAGAGAGAAAATTTCGTACTACGATGCAAAGCGAAAAATCACTGCAACCGCTCCCATAAACAACATATCCTACGCGAAAGCAGCATCAATTACCGCAAGACCTACCGCGCACGACGTGAAGGAACTGGCCGAAGCACTGATTCCGTCCATTATGATTTCCCTAAGAAGAATAATCCAAGAAGAAATGAACAAAACAAAAGCATCCACAACAACTGTAGCCGATAGCTTAATGGAAAGTCCAATAGACGTAAACAAAGGAACAGCGGCAAATGAAAAACGAACTTCCACTACCGCAATTTCCTCAGTGGACATACTGTTCCAACAGGCGACAAACACAGCACATGTAAACAGGGAAATCTTCAAACCCCCTGCACCAATAGAGGAGCCAGATAAGCGAAAACGAGGAGGCCCACCTGCCAGAACATCATCAATTTCTGATGACATGTCAGAATCAGAACCGGACCCTAAGAAAGTTTGGGAAAAAACGAATGCAAAAGGATGGGAGAAGGGGAGACTTCGAAATCATGGAACCATAGTGTCAAAGGATCAAACCAAAAATTCTTAACTAATCTCACAATTTACATTTATATACATTTATATCCACACATTTTACATACTTATTTAAAACACAACACTTATTACTTCTATACTTGTCTATATACAGATTTACAGTAAATCACTTATTCACATTCATATTAACACATTCATTAACCGACAATGGCATCAAAAACAACTGAAAACAAACCCAAGAAATATCGGATAAGATGTTTACAAATAAACCTTGGTAAGTCAAAAGCGGCAACAGGCGCCTTGGTAGAAAAAATATCCAGAGACAAAATCCAAATTATTTTCTTACAAGAACCGCACGTCTTCCGTGGAAAGCTCCTTGGTTTCCCAAACCACTATAAAGTCATATATCAAAAAGACACGGGCGAACACACAACAAAATCTGCCATCATTATTACGGACCCCTGCATAAGTGTGCTTTTTATCTCGGAGATCAGCGACAATCTTCTTACAGCTATCCAGGTGATTTGTGGGAATATTGAGTTTTACGCAATATCCCAATATTTACCACCACAGGGTAGACCAGTGGAAAGCGACACATTCGAGATCCACCTAGAAGCAATGCAAAAAGCAATTAAGCACCTTAGTCCCAGAGGTGACATTCTCATTGCAGGAGATATGAATGCGAAATCGCATTCCTGGGGAAGCTCAACAGAAGATAAACGAGGTAGGCAACTAGAAAACATGTTTAATGAGTGCCACCTACTTATATTAAATAGTGGCTCAGAGCCTACTTTCGTTGGTCATAATGGCATGAGCTTAATCGATGTTACCCTTGCCAGTAGCAAGCTAAGCGATCTGATATTAAACTGGCATCTACCCGAAGATGACAGCCTATCTGACCATAGATACATAAGTTGGTCAATAGGCCTCGAGTCAGAAACGCACGAACATCTTAGGGGCTTCTGCACAAAATACGCAAATTGGAAAACATTTGAGGAAATAATAATAAGACTAGTAAATTCTATCATACCCAAAATTGACGATTGTAAATCAACAAACGAAATATCGGATTTCGCAAAGGCATTAAATCACGCAATCTTTAAAGCCGCTCAAGATGCAATTCCTGGTCGAAAATCTTTCCAGAATTCAGTTCCATGGTGGTCAAAAGAACTGACAGCCCTCAGGAAAGAAAATAACCATCTAAGACGCAAATATCAGCATAGTACAGGAGCTATCAGAGAAACTAGATATGCGGCCTACAGAAACAAACACCAGGAGTACAAGCGAGCTATCACAGACACCAAGAAACGAAAATGGCAGGAATTCTGCACACGCTCCTCGCGTAGCAATCCATGGGGAGCAGTGTATAGAGTTATAAGAGGAAAGAACTCAAATTCAAAATTCCTAAACACCCTGAAAAACATCCCAACAAATTTGGAGGATACAACACGAGAGCTTCTTAATGCATTTTTCCCGGAAGACGACGGCGACGACACAGAAAAACAGGCTTTATTAAGACAAGAAGTATTAACAGAAAAAGGAGGACCAGAAGACAGAGATTTTACGGTACAGGAAATAGAACGAGTAATTAAATTAATGAATCCCAAGAAGGCACCTGGGGCAGACGGCATTACGTCTGACATAATAAATGCAGCATTCAACATCATACCGTCCACTTTTCTGAGCCTTTACAACAAGTGCCTTAACATAGGAGTATTTCCAAGCTGCTGGAAAGAACAGTTAGTAAAGATAGTTCCGAAACCAAATAAACCAGGAAACTCGGTTAAGGATTTTAGACCTATTAGTCTACTCCCAGTAGCTGGAAAAATCCTAGATTCTCTACTTATCTCCAGAATTGAATACCACATACAAACCAACGATCTCCTCCACCAAAACCAATATGGTTTCCGGAAGGGCGTGAGCACAGTAGACGCTATAAATAGAGTCAAAAGCTTCATTAAGGAATGCAGGTCCAATAGGGTGTACTGCGCCATAGTCGCACTTGACATAACTGGGGCATTTGACAATGCCTGGTGGCCTCTAATAATACACAAGTTGATCAACAACAGATGCCCCAACAACCTAATCAACCTAGTACGAGACTATTTCCATGAGCGTAGTGCCATAATATCGGAACCAGGTATTTCAGTCCGGAAGTCCGTTCAAAAAGGCTGCCCTCAGGGATCCATATCAGGTCCCACATATTGGAAAATATTGTACAACACGATCTTCGACATAAAGCTGCCTGAAAGAACCAGCATAATCGCATATGCTGACGATACGATGTTAATGGTATCAAGCAACACAAAATTTGGACTGAAGGAAAAGACAGACCGGGCCTTGGATGCATTGCGATTATGGGCACTCGACTGCAAGCTAAATTTTAACGCCTCGAAGACGGAGGCATTGTTTTTTGGCAAATCACCTAATCAAAGACGACCACAATTTAGCCTTGGAGGAATCACACTTAAATGCCAGGAGAACATAAAATATTTAGGGGTCATCATTGACAGAAATCTCAACTTCAAAGAACACATAAAACAAGCATGCATTACAACAAAGCAGCGCTGCTCAAAACTATGGCTCGTATCCAGGAAGGAATGGGGTCTGGGGAGAGCAAATATATCATTAATTTATCGTGGCGCTATAGAACCAGGGCTACTATACGGTGCTTCAGTATGGTACAGTGCATGTGGGATTAGGGAAAAACAAAAACTCCTAGGAGTACAGAGGAAATGCACTATAATTGCAGCGAGAGCTTACCGCACTGTTTCAACAGAAGCTGCGTGCATTATCTCCGGGTTTCTTCCGGTTGACCTTAGACTAAAAGAGATTGCTTTATACGGATCCAAGCAATCCATGGATGAGGACACAATAAGAGAACTCACCGGAGTTAACGCGTCTCCGAACATGATAGAAAGAAAAATCAACATGTCTCTAATTAAACATCCAGCTGACATAACACTAATAAATTACTGCTTTACACATAGCAACACCTATAGTATCACTATATATACAGATGGTTCTAAATCAGAATCGGGCGTAGGGGCTGCATTTGTTTTGTATGTTAAAGAAGTTGAGATTCACAATGAGACTATGAGGCTTGAAAAATATTGCTCCATATTTCAGGCAGAACTCTTGGCAATTAACAGGGCACTAAGACACATTCTATCGAACAACAGATCAATCCCAGAATGTTCCATCCTCTCGGATAGCAGAGCCGCTCTCGAAGCCTTAAAACATATGACCTCGCCAACCGAACTGCTTCTGGATACATGGCAGTTAATACAGGAAGTCCGAAAAACAGTGAAGCTCCAGCTGCACTGGATAAAGGCTCATGTGGGTCACGCAGGAAATGAAAGAGCGGACTCCCTAGCAAGACAGGCCTCTGGAACGGAGAAAGCAAACGAGGAAGTCGAACTTATACCAATTACATTTAAAACAATTCCAGGACAGGCTATAAAAAACGGCATATCAGCAAAAATCAAGAGAGAATGGCAAGAGCGATGGAATAATGCCACAACCGGTCTGTGGACCAAAAAATTCATACCAAATATAGAGGCATGGATTAACATAGACATAAGACCTACACATCACATGGTCCAGCTGATAACTGGCCACGGAAATTTTAAAGCCTATTTATACAGATTTGGTAAAAGACAATCTCCGCTTTGTGCATGCGGTGAGGAGGAAACCGCCGCCCATGTTCTCTTTAGATGTCCGCTCACGGAGAACTGGCGAGAACAATCAGCAGCCAGTATGGCTAAGGCAGGATGCCACTGGCCACGGACCGAAGAGGACTTGACTACAATCGTGAAAAATAACAAATGGTGGATGACCTTCAATAGAAACTGTAAAAAATTAAAAAAACTGGACCACGATCTAACCACTTAGACTAAATTCTGACATTCAATTTCTCCCGCTTATAGTATTTGTACAATTTTTATGTAATATTCTAACGTATAGTGTAAATATGTAACAGTAATGCAGTATAGTGTAATATGTAACAATATGTTGTGATAATACGATGTAATAATACCCATGTAACTAGCTATGAAACCAGCATAATGTCTAACCAGATGGAGTGCTGGTCACATAAGCAAAACATTTCTTATGTGAATAAACAAATAAGATGTCTAGTCTTGTCTGTCTAGTCTTGTCTGTCTAGTCTTGTCTGTCTAGTCTTGTCTGTCTAGTCTTGTCTGTCTAGTCTTGTCTGTCTAGTCTTGTCTGTCTAGTCTTGTCTGTCTAGTCTTGTCTGTCTAGTCTTGTCTGTCTAGTCTTGTCTGTCTAGTCTTGTCTGTCTAGTCTTGTCTGTCTAGTCTTGTCTGTCTAGTCTTGTCTATCTAGTCTTGTCTGTCTTGTCTTGTCTGTCTAGTCTTGTCTGTCTAGTCTTGTCTGTCTAGTCTTGTCTGTCTAGTCTTGTCTGTCTAGTCTTGTCTGTCTAGTCTTGTCTGTCTAGTCTTGTCTGTCTAGTCTTGTCTGTCTAGTCTTGTCTGTCTAGTCTTGTCTGTCTAGTCTTGTCTGTCTAGTCTTGTCTGTCTAGTCTTGTCTGTCTAGTCTTGTCTGTCTAGTCTTGTCTGTCTAGTCTTGTCTGTCTAGTCTTGTCTGTCTAGTCTTGTCTGTCTAGTCTTGTCTGTCTAGTCTTGTCTGTCTAGTCTTGTCTGTCTAGTCTTGTCTGTCTAGTCTTGTCTGTCTAGTCTTGTCTGTCTAGTCTTGTCTGTCTAGTCTTGTCTGTCTAGTCTTGTCTGTCTAGTCTTGTCTGTCTAGTCTTGTCTGTCTAGTCTTGTCTGTCTAGTCTTGTCTGTCTAGTCTTGTCTGTCTAGTCTTGTCTGTCTAGTCTTGTCTGTCTAGTCTTGTCTGTCTAGTCTTGTCTGTCTAGTCTTGTCTGTCTAGTCTTGTCTGTCTAGTCTTGTCTGTCTAGTCTTGTCTGTCTAGTCTTGTCTGTCTAGTCTTGTCTGTCTAGTCTTGTCTGTCTAGTCTTGTCTGTCTAGTCTTGTCTGTCTAGTCTTGTCTGTCTAGTCTTGTCTGTCTAGTCTTGTCTGTCTAGTCTTGTCTGTCTAGTCTTGTCTGTCTAGTCTTGTCTGTCTAGTCTTGTCTGTCTAGTCTTGTCTGTCTAGTCTTGTCTGTCTAGTCTTGTCTGTCTAGTCTTGTCTGTCTAGTCTTGTCTGTCTAGTCTTGTCTGTCTAGTCTTGTCTGTCTAGTCTTGTCTGTCTAGTCTTGTCTGTCTAGTCTTGTCTGTCTAGTCTTGTCTGTCTAGTCTTGTCTGTCTAGTCTTGTCTGTCTAGTCTTGTCTGTCTAGTCTTGTCTGTCTAGTCTTGTCTGTCTAGTCTTGTCTGTCTAGTCTTGTCTGTCTAGTCTTGTCTCTCTAGTCTTGTCTCTCTAGTCTTGTCTGTCTAGTCTTGTCTGTCTAGTCTTGTCTGTCTAGTCTTGTCTGTCTAGTCTTGTCTGTCTAGTCTTGTCTGTCTAGTCTTGTCTGTTTAGTCTTGTCTGTCTAGTCTTGTCTGTCTAGTCTTGTCTGTCTAGTCTTGTCTGTCTAGTCTTGTCTGTCTAGTCTTGTTTGTCTAGTCTTGTCTGTCTAGTCTTGTCTGTCTAGTCTTGTCTGTCTAGTCTTGTCTGTCTAGTCTTGTCTGTCTAGTCTTGTCTGTCTAGTCTTGTCTGTCTAGTCTTGTCTGTCTAGTCTTGTCTGTCTAGTCTTGTCTGTCTAGTCTTGTCTGTCTAGTCTTGTCTGTCTAGTCTTGTCTGTCTAGTCTTGTCTGTCTAGTCTTGTCTGTCTAATCTTGTCTGTCTAGTCTTGTTTGTCTAGTCTTGTCTGTCTAGTCTTGTCTGTCTAGTCTTGTCTGTCTAGTCTTGTCTGTCTAGTCTTGTCTGTCTAGTCTTGTCTGTCTAGTCTTGTCTGTCTAGTCTTGTCTGTCTAGTCTTGTCTGTCTAGTCTTGTCTGTCTAGTTTTGTCTGTCTAGTCTTGTCTGTCTAGTCTTGTCTGTCTAGTCTTGTCTGTCTAGTCTTGTCTGTCTAGTCTTGTCTGTCTAGTCTTGTCTGTCTAGTCTTGTCTGTCTAGTCTTGTCTGTCTAGTCTTGTCTGTCTAGTCTTGTCTGTCTAGTCTTGTCTGTCTAGTCTTGTCTGTCTAGTCTTGTCTGTCTTTCTGCAATTTCTAACGCAATTTCTAACTGGTCACGGTTGTTTCAATGACTTTCTACACCACATTGGTAGATCATCGGATAATTCCTGTGTATACTGTGGTGAAATAGACACAGTAAACCACACAATATTTGAATGCTACAGATGGGAAAGTGATAGGGATGAAGCTGTAAAGAATATGGGTACACCTTTTGACGCACGAACAGTCATGGCCTATATGTTAGAAAATAAAGAAAATTGGGACAAGATCCACAGACTTATCCGAACAATAATATCGACAAAAGAAACAGACGAGAGAAAGAGACGAGTGACCAAGTATAGTCAAAACTAACTACAGCGACTAAATGACAACAACCAGCACTCTGAAGCCATGCGATAAGCGTTTCCGGAGAGCCTGGTTGGTTTCCTGGGGACCACTTGTCTGTATAAAGTACAGCTACGCCCCGAAAAAAAAAAAAAAAAAAAAAAAAAGTCTTGTCTGTCTAGTCTTGTTTGTCTAGTCTTGTCTGTCTAGTCTTGTCAGTTCGTCAGAGTCGCTCGACAGAGACGGACGTGTGCTTTGGTTAATCCAAGAAGTGAGAAGTTTTATAAGTTCAAAAATACATTTTGTGTTTATAACTATAGTGAGGAAAAAGACTCTATTATATGTGAAGTGTTATTAGTTTTATAAAAAGAATTCTCGGTGAAAAGACACTTTGGTTTTTCGCCACGTGGCGGAAACATATTGTTGAGAGAAAGGTTGGCTATGACCTTCGGACGCTTGGCGCCCTCTTGTAGCGAGTAGCCCCACCGCGGTGCGCACGGCTGCGGTGGCCGTTCAAATCCGTGCGAACTCTGCATCCGAAATGGAACTGCAGAATAATGAGAACCCGAACTCTCCAAATACGGGCAATCTTGATAATCAGGTGACGGTAGCTCCGCCCCGGTTCCTGATTATCAAAAAAAAGGATGGAACGAGCTTCGATAAAGTTAATCCTTGCAAAATAAGTAAGAGTTTATATAGCATAATTGGAGAATGCAACAATATTAAGAAAATTAAAGAAGGACTGCTAGTAGAAACCAAATCTTCCAAGCAATCACAGAGACTCATGTCTATAAAAGAATTTTGCGAATTTGAAGTTGAGATAGTTCCACATAGGACATTAAACTATTGCAAAGGCATAATCTTTTGTTGGGACCTCCTCGACCTTTCTGAGGAAGAAATCCTACTAGAGTTGAAAGAGAAGAATGTTTGTGAAGTCAAAAGAATTAAGAGTAAGAGGGATGGCGAACTAAAGTGTACCCCCTCATTGATTTTAACATTCAATACCCCGATTCTTCTTAAAAAGAGAAAGGTGGCGTTTTATAATCTTGAAGTCCGAGAGTTTATCCCAAACCCTATAAGATGCTATCGTTGTCAAAAGTATGGTCATAGCTCCGCTCGATGTTCAAGCGAAGCTGTTTGTTTCTGCGGAAAGCTACTACACGAAGGATCTCCCTGTGAAACTCCCAAGTGTGTCAATTGCGAAGGAGAGCATCCTGCAAACTCAAGGACTGTCCCAAATATAAAGAAGAGTTCGCAATTCAGAAACTAATAACTCAAGAGAAGTTGTCTTACTACGAAGCGAGAAGAAAGGTGACCGTCACTGCCCCGGTAGGGAAAGTCACATACGCGAAAGCGACAGCTGTAACCAAACCTCAACTACCTGATATTAAAGAACTTGCTGCTGCACTAATTCCAGCGATCATGAGCTCCTTAAAGGAGCTGGTGGCCGCTCAACTTAGACAGGCAACAGCTCAAACAACTGCAGACTCCGAAGCCGTCAGGACGCAGGTGCAGAAATCGACGGAACCGGATACTTCTCCCTGGCGCTACATCGAAGCGACTGGCATTTCAGCCAACCCGAGTTTCAAAACCCCTAAGTTAGCTGAGACAGAAAAAAGAAAACGAGGAACGCTCCCAGATCGTTCCCCTACAATCTCGGAAGAGAGCTCTGAGGCGGAACTCGGAACTAAGAACCCAGGGGCTGAGAAAAAGGGCACAGGATGGGAAAGAGAAAGAGGAAGACTTCGAAATAAACCACCTCCATCTGACAAGCAGCATTAAATGGTCATTCAATACCCATTCTATGACATTTTATGGTATCAGTGTACCTTATATCTCTGAGGGTATACTTTGCAATACAATTGTACCCAATATGTTTATCGATTTGTTTACGCTATTGTCATGTGTCGAATCATTATTTTATGTGATTGCGATTTATTTCGCAGCTTATCTACGATTTGCCACTCTGTCTCAACGAACTGCATATTTATATAGTTTTAAAGTTACGTCTTATCCCTGTAAGGATAAGTGGATTGTAGTCTATATAATTGTTTTAACTTGTATGCCAATGTATCGTTTTCGATTTCTTCTGCGATATTTTTAAGCCATGGCAGGCATTACAAATGATCACAACATCAGATGCCTACAGGTCAATCTAGGTAAATGTAAGGCAGCAACAGCGGCCCTTGTGGAGAAGATCGAAAGGGACGGAATTCAAATCGCTTTTCTTCAAGAGCCACACGTCTTTCGTGGACAACTCCTAGGCTTTCCGGCCCACTATACAATTTTGCACTCCCGAAAGCAAAATGAATCAACCATTAAAGCCGCTTTAGTGATAACCGACTCACGGATGACCGCTATGCTTAATCCGGCTTTCTCCAACTGCTTGATGACAGTTGCCCAAGTTCTCTGCGGCATGTTGAATCTACACGTTATCTCTGTCTATTTACCTCCACAAATGAGGCCGGTGGAACAGGATAAATTCGAAGATAATCTAGACGCCCTCAAGAAAATAATTATTGAGGTTAGTTCCAAGTCTGAGGTATTACTCGCCGGTGACTTCAATGCAAAATCCTTTTCGTGGGGTAGCGCCTTGGAGGAGAAAAGGGGCAGATCTCTTGAAAAGTTATTTTCGGACAATAACCTAACCATACTGAACATTGGATCGGAACCTACCTTTATCGGACACAATGGACAGAGCGTCATAGATCTTACCCTTGCCACCTCCACCTTGAGCAGGATGATTTTTGATTGGCACCTTCCAGATGAGAGTAGTTTGTCAGATCATCGCTATATCAGTTGGTCTATTGGAAATGAAACCGAGCTTCCGGAAGTCCAACGTGGTTTCTGTACCAGAAAGGGGGATTGGGCAGAATTTAGCAATAAATTCCTGCTCAATCTACAAGACATTACTCCGCAGCTACACGATTGTTTGACCACCGAGCATATTTCATTATTTGCAACTAGATTGAATCAGGCTATGATGTGTGCTGCGCGTGACACTTTTCCAGCAAGGAAATGTTTCAGAAATTCTGTTCCCTGGTGGACACCAGAGCTTACTGCCCTGCGCAAAGAGACTAACAGGCTACGTCGGAAATACCAAAAAAGTAGAGGTGAACTTAGATTATCTAACAAATTAATCTACAACACCAAGGCAAGAGAGTATAAGGATGCAATTTTGGAATCGAAGAAACAAAAGTGGAGAGATTTCTGTACACAGTCTTCAATTGGAAATCCATGGGGTCCCGTTTTTAAAATACTAAGGGGGAGAAAAACATCCACAAGCTACCTGAGTAGCCTTAAGGTTGGGGGTAGATCGTTGGATATCTTTGACACCTCTCGACAACTCCTAGATACATTTTTTCCAGAGGACGACGAAGACGACTCTGAATTACACACTCGCGTCAGAGCACGGGCGGAAGTCGATGGAGGTGGACCTGATGACACGCAGTTCACCTTTTCTGAAATAGAACGCATCATACGCGGGATGAGCCCGAAGAAGGCGCCTGGTCTGGACGGCATATCATCAGACATAGTGTTGGCGGCCTTTTATTCGAAACCAGACACATTCATTACTTTGTACAGCGAGTTCCTAAAAAAGTCTATATTCCCATCTTGTTGGAAAGAGCAACTCATCAAAATCATCCCCAAACCCAACAAACCGGCACTATCCACGAAGGACTTCAGACCCATAAGTTTACTTCCTGCTGCCGGAAAGGTGCTAGATTCTTTACTCATCTCGAGAATCGAACATCACTTCTACCGGCACAAGCTGATTAACCAAAACCAATTTGGCTTTAGAAAAGGGACTGGAACAGTTCAGGCTATTTCTGAAGCGGTCAGGTTTATACGTCAGTCGGTAAGATCTAAGTATTATTGTTCTGCAATAGCCTTAGACATTAGTGGGGCATTCGATAACGCCTGGTGGCCGCTTATTATCTGCAGGCTAATAGAGAAAGGTTGTCCTGACAATCTCATCAAATTAGCCAGGAGCTACTTTTCAGAACGCAAGGCCATTATCAGCGAACCAGGTTTGTACGTTGAGAAAAGAATTAGCAAAGGATGTCCACAGGGTTCTAAATCAGGTCCAGGTTTTTGGAATATTTTGTATGGAACTATCTTTGAAAGTAATCTGCCTGAAGAGTGTAAGATCGTAGCTTATGCCGATGATACTCTTCTGCTTTGTAAAAGCATAACTATTGTTGGTCTGAAAGAGACCACTGACCGTGCTTTAGACAATCTTCGCCAGTGGGCAACTGAAACTAGGCTCAGTTTCAATGCCCAAAAGACTGAAGCCCTCTTCTTCAGCAGATCCTCAAGTCAAAGGAGTCCCGTTTTCACACTAGAAAACGAAAAAATTAAATGCCAACAGCATCTTCGGTATCAAGGTGTCACTATAGACAGACTCTTGAATTTTAAGGAACACATAAAGCAGGCATGTAGTGAAGTTAAACAACTGAGTATAAAATTAGGTATCGCTGCAAAGAAGGAATGGGGTCTAGGAAGAACAGAGCTCTCCGAAATCTATCGCGGCGCGATAGAACCCGCGTTATTATATGGAGGTCCTATCTGGCAGAAGTCATGTGGCGTGAAAGGTAGCCTCAAGCTCTTGGGCATACAGCGCCTCAGCACCATCCGCGCTGCGAAAGCCTATCGCACAGTATCCACAGAGGCAGCTTGTGTGATTACAGGTCTCCTTCCAGTAGACATCCGCCTCAAGCAACTAGCTCTCTACAGCTCACACCAATTTGCAGACGATACGTTAATTAAAGATGTCATAGGCCTACCAAATACTTTGAAAAATATCGAACTGGACGTTAACACACAAGAACACATTCATCCTTCAAAGTTATCATTGATTAGGTACCATTTGACACTGTCAAATCTTTTCCATCTTCGGGTATACACGGACGGTTCGAAATCGGCGAAGAGGTTCACCACAAGCTCATAAGGTTGGAACACTACTGCTCAATATTCCAAGCAGAGTTCATCGCCATACTACATGCCTTGCAATATGTTGAAAATCACAGCAATAGTTCTTGCTTGATAATATGTGACAGCCGATATGTCCTCGATGCACTGAAAAGTTTGAAAGGAGCCACTGAACTGTTGATGGAGACATGGACGACAGCTGCAAGGGTCTCAAGGAAAAATGTGATCCGATGGCATTGGATTAAAGCCTATAGTGGAGTCGAAGGCAATGAGCGAGCGGATTGTCTCGCAAAACTCGCAGCAAGCAATGGTAATCTGCCAATTGCATACGACAAATTGCCTAAACAGGCGCTGAAATCTGGTTCCAAGGGACATTTCGAGAAACTCTGGCAGGACAGATGGAATGCAGCTACAACAGGCTTGTGGACTAAGCTGTTTATACCATCAATAAAGGTCTGGTGCAGCTTAAACGTCAGTTTATCCCACCATGCAATTCAAATTATAACAGGGCATGGCAACTTCAAGGCATATCTCCACAGATTTGGGAAAAGAGATTCTCCTCTCTGCGAGTGTGGGGAAAACGACGATGCGGCACACGTGATATTTTCCTGTCCCGACACAGAACTATGGAGACGATCCTTAGTGACAGAAATGCAACAGCATGGACTGACGTGGCCCGATAATGAGAATGATTTAAGTAGAGTAGATAAACCCAAAAAGTGGTGGTACATGTTCGATAAACAGGCCAAGAAATTGTCCAGATTGGACCACGACAGTCAGTTCAGGTGTTAACAATTTGGGTCAAGAGACGCTTCTGTAAATAGTAGAAATCGTTACAGCCAGCATAGTGTCGTATTTGACGGAATGCTGGCTTTCATATGCTTGCATATGAAAAAACAACAAAATAGGCTGTCTAGTCTTGTCTGTCTAGTCTTGTCTGTCTAGTCTTGTCTGTCTAGTCTTGTCTGTCTAGTCTTGTCTGTCTAGTCTTGTCTGTCTAGTCTTGTCTGTCTAGTCTTGTCTGTCTAGTCTTGTCTGTCTAGTCTTGTCTGTCTAGTCTTGTCTGTCTAGTCTTGTCTGTCTAGTCTTGTCTGTCTAGTCTTGTCTGTCTAGTCTTGTCTGTCTAGTCTTGTCTGTCTAGTCTTGTCTGTCTAGTCTTGTCTGTCTAGTCTTGTCTGTCTAGTCTTGTCTGTCTAGTCTTGTCTGTCTAGTCTTGTCTGTCTAGTCTTGTCTGTCTAGTCTTGTCTGTCTAGTCTTGTCTGTCTAGTCTTGTCTGTCTAGTCTTGTCTGTCTAGTCTTGTCTGTCTAGTCTTGTGTGTCTAGTCTTGTCTGTCTAGTCTTGTCTGTCTAGTCTTGTCTGTCTAGTCTTGTCTGTCTAGTCTTGTCTGTCTAGTCTTGTCTGTCTAGTCTTGTCTGTCTTGTCTTGTCTGTCTAGTCTTGTCTGTCTAGTCTTGTCTGTCTAGTCTTGTCTGTTTAGTCTTGTCTGTCTAGTCTTGTCTGTCTAGTCTTGTCTGTCTAGTCTTGTCTGTCTAGTCTTGTCTGTCTAGTCTTGTCTGTCTAGTCTTGTCTGTCTAGTCTTGTCTGTCTAGTCTTGTCTGTCTAGTCTTGTCTGTCTAGTCTTGTCTGTCTAGTCTTGTCTGTCTAGTCTTGTCTGTCTAGTCTTGTCTGTCTAGTCTTGTCTGTCTAGTCTTGTCTGTCTAGTCTTGTCTGTCTAGTCTTGTCTGTCTAGTCTTGTCTGTCTAGTCTTGTCTGTCTAGTCTTGTCTGTCTAGTCTTGTCTGTCTAGTCTTGTCTGTCTAGTCTTGTCTGTCTAGTCTTGTCTGTCTAGTCTTGTCTGTCTAGTCTTGTCTGTCTAGTCTTGTCTGTCTAGTCTTGTCTGTCTAGTCTTGTCTGTCTAGTCTTGTCTGTCTAGTCTTGTCTGTCTAGTCTTGTCTGTCTAGTCTTGTCTGTCTAGTCTTGTCTGTCTAGTCTTGTCTGTCTAGTCTTGTCTGTCTAGTCTTGTCTGTCTAGTCTTGTCTGTCTAGTCTTGTCTGTCTAGTCTTGTCTGTCTAGTCTTGTCTGTCTAGTCTTGTCTGTCTAGTCTTGTCTGTCTAGTCTTGTCTGTCTAGTCTTGTCTGTCTAGTCTTGTCTGTCTAGTCTTGTCTGTCTAGTCTTGTCTGTCTAGTCTTGTCTGTCTAGTCTTGTCTGTCTAGTCTTATCTGTCTAGTCTTGTCTGTCTAGTCTTGTCTGTCTAGTCTTGTCTGTCTAGTCTTGTCTGTCTAGTCTTGTCTGTCTAGTCTTGTCTGTCTAGTCTTGTCTGTCTAGTCTTGTCTGTCTAGTCTTGTCTGTCTAGTCTGTCTAGTCTTGTCTGTCTAGTCTTGTCTGTCTAGTCTTGTCTGTCTAGTCTTGTCTGTCTAGTCTTGTCTGTCTAGTCTTGTCTGTCTAGTCTTGTCTGTCTAGTCTTGTCTGTCTAGTCTTGTCTGTCTAGTCTTGTCTGTCTAGTCTTGTCTGCCTAGTCTTGTCTGTCTAGTCTTGTCTGTCTAGTCTTGTCTGTCTAGTCTTGTCTGTCTAGTCTTGTCTGTCTAGTCTTGTCTGTCTAGTCTTGTCTGTCTAGTCTTGTCTGTCTAGTCTTGTCTCTCTAGTCTTGTCTGTCTAGTCTTGTCTGTCTAGTCTTGTCTGTCTAGTCTTGTCTGTCTAGTCTTGTCTGTCTAGTCTTGTCTGTCTAGTCTTGTCTGTCTAGTCTTGTCTGTCTAGTCTTGTCTGTCTAGTCTTGTCTGTCTAGTCTTGTCTGTCTAGTCTTGTATGTCTAGTCTTGTCTGTCTAGTCTTGTCTGTCTAGTCTTGTCTGTCTAGTCTTGTCTGTCTAGTCTTGTCTGTCTAGTCTTGTCTGTCTAGTCTTGTCTGTCTAGTCTTGTCTGTCTAGTCTTGTCTGTCTAGTCTTGTCTGTCTAGTCTTGTCTGTCTAGTCTTGTCTGTCTAGTCTTGTCTGTCTAGTCTTGTCTGTCTAGTCTTGTCTGTCTAGTCTTGTCTGTCTAGTCTTGTCTGTCTAGTCTTGTCTGTCTAGTCTTGTCTGTCTAGTCTTGTCTGTCTAGTCTTGTCTGTCTAGTCTTGTCTGTCTAGTCTTGTCTGTCTAGTCTTGTCTGTCTAGTCTTGTCTGTCTAGTCTTGTCTGTCTAGTCTTGTCTGTCTAGTCTTGTCTATTATTTACAAAATAGTAAATACAAGATGTTTCATATACCATTTTTAATATAGGAAACTTTTTTTATAAATTTATAGACCTAGAAAAATAATCATCCAAGTTATATGGTTTAATATTACTAATAAAATTATAAATGTTTTGTTTAAATTGGAGGTAGGACATTATACTTTTAAGCCAGAATAAATATCATTGACAACGTGTTATTTAATTGTGTTCTGCAATGTGCAGGTTCCATTCTGCCTCCTCCACTTAACTCTATTCATAGCCTTTCTCTTCATATCCATGTATTCTTTCTCTTCTTTTAGATCGTCAACCATTTCCACTCTTCTTCTACCTCTAAGCCCTATACCCTCCACAGTTCCCTCCACTACTTATCTCAACAAATAACTCCCTCTCAACACATGCCCAAGCCACAGTCGTAGATTTTCAAGCTTTTCCTCTTTTATTAGACTTCTGACTTTCAAAGTTCCTATTCTCAATTTACCTTTCTCATTTTCTTATTGTTGCCCTTAATTGCATTCTTTGGACACTGTCCACACCGGAGATCTTAGTTGGTGACTATTTTACCTCCGGATAATTTATTATTCGAAAAATCCATATTTCTTTTTACCTTCCAGGCATTTTGTCGTAGGATACCGTGAGGTCCTTAGTAGAGTGGTTTCCCCTTGCCTTCTCCATCCTGATTCCGTTGATTCTATTGATTCCGCGTTTGACGTGAGTTCTCACTCCCTGGACAACAGAGTGCCCCAGCCCTATACCCGCTCATTCGCCATCCAGGAATGCCGTTGGCACTTGGTATAATGTATATGGATATACTTCCGTATATCCCGGAAGTGTCTCGGTCGATATGTCAAAATGACATTTTGACATTCTCAGAAAATTTCAAAGACTTGCAATTAACACAAAATCTGGTCTATCCGCACAATATTCTTTTTTCAAAACACTAATCACTAAAAAGGGTCACTGTTGGCACAATTTTTGACTTTGATTTCGCTTCATATCTTCCACAAATCAAATTATATCTCTCACAAATTAGATATTTTCCGGAGCAAAGATAAACAACTCCTTAACTACTGGTTGCTAAGGGGTTGCATATTACAACGTGTGTCAGACGTATTATATGATCAAGTGGTAATAAATTAAATTGACATGGCAACGGAAAAATAATGTGAGTCGAAAAATAACAAGAAAAGTTGAAAGTGAACATATTTTTGGGAATGCAGCGAATTTTGAAGAATATTGGAACCAATTTGAAGAATACTCAACAATCAGAAACGAATTTTAGAAATACGTAACAATTGGCGTGAGAAGTGGGATTGTTGAATAATTCTCCACCGCGGTAAACTTTGCTGATCTGAAAATACCGCATCTATGAAAGGAAGCCCGGGGATTATCTGCAACTGGACAGAAAACAGATCTCCAGATACATATGTGTGAAACAGAGAAGGCTGAAGGCAATACTGTCGAGGAACACCATCAAGGTACTTCATAAATTGTCCTCTAAAATTGAAGAAAAGCTAATATAGTATACATATAGATATACATATATTGTTCACTATAGTATACATATATAGTTCACTAATAGTGAACTCAGTCAGCTATAGCTGTCGACATGAATTCACTCATGGTCGCGTATGTAAGAGTACCTTGATTCAAACATTCAGTAAAAATTGATGCATGTCGAGCAGATGCAGGCAAGTTTGGTAGAAAATTCTTCTCAAGTTCGTGAGCATATTTCCTGTGTTGTAGAGAATTTAATCAAATTGAAGAGTCCAAGCAAAGCAAGGCAAAGTTGAGGGGGACTTCGACAACATAAACGCTAAAATTTTACGGTTGGGGAACCGTATACATGAGCGGCAGTGGAATGGGTCATCAACGTTGATCGACACTATGAAATTTAAAGCACCAACCTTTGACGGAACTACACCCTACAAAATCTTCAAGTTGCGGTTCGAAACGACAACGTCAACTAATCAGTGGAGAAACGAAGACAAGATAGCCGCATTGGTTTTCTCGCTGAAGGATTCTGTCGCTGAAATATTACTCACAGTTCCAGGCATTGAACAAGGCGATTATGACTCTAAGGGCAGGATTAAAAATACGGTATGGCAGTGAGCATACGAAACAGATTTTCCAGATGGAACTCCTGAATTCCCACAAGAAAACTAACGAGGCATTACTAGAACACGCAACCGAGATTGAACGCACATTTAGCAAATGCTGATGCACCTGCCGAGTTTCTTTCGAATAGGCCCTACTTTGGACCACGCTTGTTCAACTGCTGGGCTTTAATATTTGCCCAGTATTGTCGCATCTGCAGCCGGTGTAACTTCTTCCTCTCTTCTGTCCTGGGAGTATCTTTCCTACGGGGTTTTCCCTTAAATCCACGGACTTCCTTCAGGGTGCGCCTCACAGACTGTCTGTTTTGGAGATCTGTTATTCCCATTTCTTTAATATCTTAGATATTTTAATTTCTCAGTCCTCTTGATGTTAACATCTAACATCTCTTTGCTTCTTTTATGTTGGTGAAAAATTTTGTTTTCTCCAGTGACACTTAAAGACCCACCCTGGCAGCTTGTTTTCTGAGGCAATTTTCCTGCATTGTTGCCATCTCAAGAGAATCAGCAATCAGTGCCATGTGTCATTCGTTCCATCGTTCTTACGTCGCAGGTAGATAACACCCAAGTTGATCAGTTATTTGCGCCATTCTCTCATAACCTTTTCAAGGACACAGTTGAAGAGAAGTGGGGAAGTACATCTCCTTGTCTCACTCCAGTTTTTATTTCGAAGCTTTCTGAAATCTCGCCTCTAAATTTAACCTTGGAATGGGTGTTGGTCAAAGTATCTAGGATTAGTCTGCGGGTGTTGTTGTCTAGTGCTAGTTCCTGGAGTTTTAGGTAGATCTCGTTGCAAACTCCAGCAGTAGTCTGCAATTATGTGAGAGCGCCACCGCCCCTGATAACGCTCTTCCATTGTCCGAAGATCCTGATGAAATCTTTCACCCTGCTCCTCACTAAAATCACCTAGATTTTGTGGAAATCGGTCTAAATGCGAGTACAGGAAGTGGTTTTTTATGCTCATGTTGATACCTAGCTGATGTAGTATTGTTGTAAGTAAAGTATTGATGATACGCAGTTTTCACAAAGCCCCATATAGATTTTCGATATTTTGCAAATATATCATCATCATCATTTCCTTTACTCCTCATGGGAGCATAGGGCATCAACAAACGCTCTCCATCTGATTCTATTCTGAGCCAGGGCCTTTACCTCGCGCCACTCCTTTCCGCTTGCCCTGGCTTCCTGTACGACTGTCCTCCGCCACGTGATTTTTGGGCGGCCTCTCTTTCTTGAACCTTGGGGGTTCCAGTCAAGAGCTTCTTTTGCAATATCCCCCTCCGGCCTTCTAAGTGTGTGTCCGATCCATTTCCACTTCCTTCTTCTTATTTGGGTTTCAAGACGCTCCATATTTGCTCCATACGCAATTTGCAAATATATATTCACTACAAATGTAGCATATAATTTCTTTTTTTAATTTTATTTATTAATTAATTATTGATTAATAAATTAATCATTTCGTTGGCACTCAATTCTTTTGTCGGACTTGCAGAAGTCAGACTTGTATTAGTTGGACAATCTTGTTCGATAGTCGTCAGACGTATTGGTTTGTTTTTGTCGGTCTCTTTATCAAATTTCCTTTTTATATTTTTCGGTACAATTTTTTCGTTTCCTCCAAGTCATCATTTATATATAAATGAATAGATTCAAGGGAGTTAAGCTAAAATATTTTAAAGATTTAGAAGCTGGCCAAACTTGTGAAGGCAAGCCAAGAATTCGTGCAATTATGGTAGGGACAAGTGGAAGTGGAAAAACACACTTGAGTCTAAATTTTATTTTTAATGAGAAACTGGTTTTACAATAAAAATTTATACATTTATACGAGATCACCAGATCAACCCTTTTACCAAAACTTAAAAAAGGTTTTTAAAAATAAAAAATGTAAATTATTTTTTGAAAGTGAATGGGAAAATATCGTATCTGTAGACGAATGTTTAGTTTGGTTGTATTTAACAATGGATCTTTAGATAAGCAAACCAAAGTGCAAGATTGCTCAGATTTGAATCCTGCGCGCTTTCAGGCCACTTACAACGCATGCGCCTACGAAAGTGCGTGTGACGTTGTAGAGCGGTTACCGCGCAGATCAATAATAAAAGTGTACGCGACACGTTTAGATATACCCAACCACATTGTTTTAAGTTTAGTTTTGCTGTATCGTTAAGATTAAGTTTATTTTATTGTTAAATTAAAAGTGTCTGTGTCTTTCTCTCAAGCCACTATCCACTTCACGAAATCATACGTCCAACAGGTTATGGACCCAGATACGATAGTGAAGTGAATAAAAAGAACATAGAAAATAATGGCGGACAATCTCGATTGACGAAGTTGTAGTGAAATTTAACGGTGCAAATTTCCAAGCGTGGAATTTTCAAATGAGAAAAATTTTCGTCGCGAATGACATTCTCGGTGTTGTAGAAGGCAACGAAGTACGACCCGAAGGAGAAACCCAAGCTAAAGCCTGGAAGAAACGTGATGCCATAGCCATGTTTATCAATGGACGCCGCTCAGCTTAATCACTTGTTTACATATGAAAGTCCAGTGTTTTTCTCAAACTTTTGTTCCTCCATGAACAACGCAGTGAGTCAAGCTAACTTTTATTAATTACACGTTTTCCTGATTATAAAATGTCAACAGGTGACAGCATGGCCCAACACATAGCGAAAGTAGAAAATATGGCGCGGTAACTTATCCATGTGGGAGAAAATGTCTCAGATTTGACAATGGCCAAATTGCTTGGTACTGCTTTGTCAGTGGAAACAGATGCAGTCTTTTTAAAAAAAAGCTGCCAACAGAAGAAAATTGGATTGTGACAGTGGCGCTGCGAAACACATATCATACCAACGTGACTGGTTCCGTGAACTACATGTCTGCAGCAATGAATTTGTGTCACTCGGAGATGGGACATCGTGTAAATTCGATGCTCGAAGTATTATTTTGGTACTATTTTGGTGGCACAACGGATGAGAAACTTGAAGATGTTTTATATGTTCCTTCGCTCAATAAGAATTTATTTTCAGTGGGAGCTTGTGCCACAAGAAATTATGTTGTCAATTTTGAAGGAAACTGTCAAAATTCTAGTCTAGTCTTGTCTGTCTAGTCTTGTCTGTCTAGTCTTGTCTGTCTAGTCTTGTCTGTCTAGTCTTGTCTGTCTAGTCTTGTCTGTCTAGTCTTGTCTGTCTAGACTTGTCTGTCTAGTCTTGTCCGTCTAGCCTTGTCCGTCTAGCCTTGTCTGTCTAGTCTTGTCTATCTAGTCTTGTCTGTCTAGTCTTGTCTGTCTAGTCTTGTCTGTCTAGTCTTGTCTGTCTAGTCTGTCTAGTCTTGTCTGTCTAGTCTTGTCTGTCTAGTCTTGTCTGTCTAGTCTTGTCTGTCTAGTCTTGTCTGTCGAGTCTTCTCTGTCTAGTCTTGTCTGTCTAGTCTTGTCTGTCTAGTCTTGTCTGTCTAGTCTTGTCTGTCTAGTCTTGTCTGTCTAGTCTTGTCTGTCTAGTCTTGTCTGTCTAGTCTTGTCTGTCTAGTCTTGTCTGTCTAGTCTTGTCTGTCTAGTCTTGTCTGTCTAGTCTTGTCTGTCTAGTCTTGTCTGTCTAGTCTTGTCTGTCTAGTCTTGTCTGTCTAGTCTTGTCTGTCTAGTCTTGTCTGTCTAGTCTTGTCTGTCTAGTCTTGTCTGTCTAGTCTTGTCTGTCTAGTCTTGTCTGTCTAGTCTTGTCTGTCTAGTCTTGTCTGTCTAGTCTTGTCTGTCTAGTCTTGTCTGTCTAGTCTTGTCTGTCTAGTCTTGTCTGTCTAGTCTTGTCTGTCTAGTCTTGTCTGTCAAGTCTTGTCTGTCTAGTCTTGTCTGTCTAGTCTTGTCTGTCTAGTCTTGTCTGTCTAGTCTTGTCTGTCTAGTCTTGTCTGTCTAGTCTTGTCTGTCTAGTCTTGTCTGTCTAGTCTTGTCTGTCTAGTCTTGTCTGTCTAGTCTTGTCTGTCTAGTCTTGTCTGTCTAGTCTTGTCTGTCTAGTCTTTTCTCTCTAGTCACAAGTTTTGGAATACAAATATATTTATTACAATATATAAGCTTTACAGTCGAAATAAATAATGTGTTCACATAATTACAACTGTATGCTAAATGTAATATGTCACAAGTTTTGGAATATTGGGGCTTTTATATTCGTATGGTACTCCTGTAGAGTGTAAGGGGCTCTATGCTGACGAGGATGCTACGAAGTGCCTTCTTGTATTCCTTTAGATTGTTTTTCCGTTTTAGATTTAGCGGTAGTGCATTAAATAATTTGATGTTGCTATAAGGCGGATGTTTCTCTGTCATGCTGAGATTGTGTATGGGGTAATTGTAATTTATATTATTATTTCTGGTGTTCTTATTGATTTGATAATCCGCGAAGTAATATCTGTGTTTAAATAGGAAAACTAAACTTTCAAATATGTACGTTTCTATTGTTGTTAGTATATTCGCTTCTTTGAATATTCCTCTACATGATTCAGTGAATTGGAGCTTAAAAATCACTCGGATAGCTTCTTTTTGGATCTTAAAAATTTCGGTTATCAATGTTCCGCTGCCCCAGAACATGATCCCGAACCTCAATAAGCTATGAACATTGGCAAAATAAACTGCTTTTAAAGCTTTCGAATCTAAATAGCCTCTGAGGATTCTAAGTGCATATACGGACCTACTAAGTAGTTTTCATAGTTTAATTATATGGGTTGTCCAATCCAGGTTCTCGTCGAAGTGGATTCCTAATAGTTTGACGCTTTTTTGTACTTCCAGTTTATTGTGTATCGTAATCTCTTTAGGGTATACTCTGGTCACGTTTTGTTTTGAAAAATATAAGGTTTGTTTTATCCTCATTCATAATAAGTTTATTTTCATTAAACCATGTAGTTAGCGCTTCAATAGTCGTTGTAATGTTCGTCGAGACGTTTTCAAAGGATTTATTTGTTATTATAACGCTTGTATCATCCGCGTAATTAATCATTACTGTGTCCGTTTTCTCCGTTATTTGTGGCAGATCATTTACATACAATGTAAATAATATAAGGCCCAGAATACTTCCTTGCGGAATTTATACATTTGTTATGCGTTTTGCTGATGTGATTTTGCCTTGTCCTGTTGTAATTTCCGTTACCTGGGTTCTATTTTTTAAGTATGACATAATCCATTCTAGGGTGACTCCTCTGATGCCATATTTATCTAACTTCTGGATTAGTAGGTAGTGATCGACGGTATCACACGCCTTGGATAAATCAATGAAAATTCCACATGGGATCTTCTGGTCTTCTATATGGCGTATTGTGTCGCTAATATATTGGAAACAGGCCGTTTCGATATTTTGTCCTGCTATGAAGCCATGCTGACATTTATTAAAAATATGGTACCTATTTACAAAGGATAAAATTCTTGTGCATATCAATTTCTCAAATATTTTTGAGAAAACTGATTGCAGACTAATTGGTCTGTAGTTTTCTAAGTCATTCACGACACCCTTTTTGTAAACAGGAACCACCTTTGAGATTTTTAATGCCTCTGGGAATATACCTGTCTGCAAAAAATTATTAATAATTAGTTCCAATGGACTAATTATTTCCATTGCTACCCATTTTATAATTGGCATATTAATTTCGTCTATTCCCGCACTTCTTTTATTTTTAAAATTTATTATGGCATTAATTAATTCTTCTTTGTTGATTGGATCTAGAAAAATTGTATTTGGATTATTTCGTATGCTATTGCTGGCACTTCCATTGTTCAGATGTTGTGTCATATTATTTCCTCTGTCAGCGAAGAAATTATTTATTACGTTTGCCATTTCTGGTCCAAAGTTATGATTAGTAATAGATTCCTTACTTGTCTTAAGTTTAGTTATTTCTTTGATAACCTTCCATGTGCTTTTGATTTTATTTTCGCTGTTTTCTATTAAGCATTGGTAACGTTTCTTTTTCTCTAATCGCAACGCAGCTTTATATTTCCTTCGCAGTCTATTGTAGCTTGGTTTTAAACCCTCAATATACATAGATAATATTTGCATAATCTCCAGTTCTCTTTTTAACTGATTCAGTGCACTGTTTACAAATACCTTTTTTTTCACTTGCTTACAATTAATCTTTTTAATAGAAGCATTCACAAAAATGCATTAGAAATATTTCTATGAAATTGTCCCACTGATCGTTTACTTCCTTATATTCAATTGAATTAAGTTCTTCCCATGATTCTTTACTCAGCGCCAGTTTAAACTGATTCATGTTGTCTTCGTTGTAAATTCGAAATGTATGGTAACTCTGTTGGGTTTTGTTTGTTGAGAAAGTGATTTGTTGCGCGAGGTGGTCAGAGATTTGATAATTAAGCGTCTGCACTTCATAGCCCATGTTTGTGCAGACCACTATATTGTCTAAGCATGTATTTGATGTTGGATGGCTGACTTCCTTTAGTGTAAGAGTTGCATTGAACGATTCTAGCAGATATTTTAGTTCGCGGCTATTTTTGACAGTTTTAAGACATCGATGTTAAAGTCTCCTGTGATAATAAACTGTTTCCTTTCATTTGTGATATTAGTAAGTAGTGCATGTAGTTTCTGGAAGAATTGTTTGATATCTGCTACCGGTGTTCTGTATATGGCGATGATTAATAATGAGTTTGAGTTGATTGTTGTTTCCATAGCTGCACATTCAAATGTGTAGCTCTGCATGTGAGTTTATATCATTTCTAATTTTATACGACATATTATCGTGACAGTAGATGGCTACTCCGCCATGCCTTCCTTCTTCCCTGCAGAAACTCGAGACTAGATGAAAATTCTTAATTAATATTGTTTGCAGCTGTACTGAACTCTGCCAGTGTTCTGTTAGGGCTAGGTATTTACAATTACGAGTATCTTCGATCATATATTCAATTTCATCAATTGAGTTTCGGACAGATTGGGTATTTAAATTAATTACGCTGATGTTTTCTCTCTTTATATCTTTAACAATTTTTTTTCTTAAAGGTTTTGGATTCTTTGGGCACGTTGGGTAAAATTTCCTTGACGGTTTCTATTGCTTAATCTAAAATTGAACCGTTGGTGTAAAATACCCTCGGGCCAAAATGCTGCATCATACACTTCCCTTTAGGTTCAAGTCTACGCCTACTTTAAAGCTATTATTATCGGGCATTTGGAATTTTTGTGTCAGTTTTTCGACGATGAAGCTGTTTCTATCATATCCTGTTTTTTTCATTAAATAGTTTAATACAATCTCCTCATTCACATGTTCCTTTGCTCTAGATATATGGAGCCAGATTTTACTAGGTAGTCTTGTCTGTCTAGTCTTGTCTGTCTAGTCTTGTCTGTCTAGTCTTGTCTGTCTAGTCTTGTCTGTCTAGTCTTGTCTGTCTAGTCTTGTCTGTCTAGTCTTGTCTGTCTAGTCTTGTCTGTCTAGTCTTGTCTGTCTAGTCTTGTCTGTCTAGTCTTGTCTGTCTAGTCTTGTCTGTCTAGTCTTGTCTGTCTAGTCTTGTCTGTCTAGTCTTGTCTGTCTAGTCTTGTCTGTCTAGTCTTGTCTGTCTAGTCTTGTCTGTCTAGTCTTGTCTGTCTAGTCTTGTCTGTCTAGTCTTGTCTGTCTAGTCTTGTCTGTCTAGTCTTGTCTGTCTAGTCTTGTCTGTCTACTCTTGTCTGTCTAGTCTTGTCTGTCTACTCTTGTCTGTCTAGTCTTGTCTGTCTAGTCTTGTCTGTCTAGTCTTGTCTGTCTAGTCTTGTATGTCTAGTCTTGTCTGTCTAGTCTTGTCTGTCTAGTCTTTTCTGTCTAGTCTTGTCTGTCTAGTCTTGTCTTTCTAGTCTTGTACGTCTAGTCTTGTCTGTCTAGTCTTGTCTGTCTAGTCTTGTCTGTCTAGTCTTTTCTGTCTGGTCTTGTCTGTCTAGTCTTGTCTGTCTAGTCTTGTACGTCTAGTCTTGTCTGTCTAGTCTTGTCTGTCTAGTCTTGTCTGTCTAGTCTTGTCTGTCTAGTCTTGTCTGTCTAGTCTTGTCTGTCTAGTCTTGTCTGTCTAGTCTTGTCTTTCTAGTCTTGTCTATCTAGTCTTGTCTGTCTAGTCTTGTCTGTCTAGTCTTGTCTGTCTAGTCTTGTCTGCCTAGTCTTGTCTGTCTAGTCTTGCCTGTCTAGTCTTGTCTGTCTAGTCTTGTCTGTCTAGTCTTATCTCTCTAGTCTTGTCTGTCTAGTCTTGTCTGTCTAGTCTTGTCTGTGTAGTCTTGTCTGTATAGTCTTGTCTGTCTAGTCTTGTATGTCTAGTCTTGTCTGTCTAGTCTTGTCTGTCGAGTCTTGTCTGTCCAGTCTTGTCTGTCTAGTCTTGTCTGTCTAGTCTTGTCTGTCCAGTCTTGTCTGTCTAGTCTTGTCTGTCTAGTCTTGTTTGTCTAATCAAACAAATCAAATCAATATCAAATCAAATTTTTTACACCAAAAGATATACAGATGTACATACTGTGTTCGTCGAGAAAAAAATACATACAAATTTGAAATACACATACAAGTATGAAAATTAATTAAAAATGATTTAAATTTAATGTGACAATCAAGTGGAGTTAACACCACTTCTCTTTACATTGAAAAAATTCTTCAAGGCTATAGAAGGCCTTCTTAATTAGGGCATCCTTCAGTTCTCTTATGAAATGTTTGTAAGAGGACTCCTGCCTTAGCTTTTCGGGTAGTTGGTTGAATATGCGGATGCCTATTCTATCCGGCGCTTTGCTGCACATAGTGAGATTAGATCTTTTGACTCGGAGTTTGGTGCTGTCTCTAATGTTGTGGCAATGTTGATCCTTACTCGTTATAAATGTATGCCTGTTTTTATATATATACGAAGATAATTCCCATATATATATGGAGTAAACTGTAAGAATTTTAAAATTTATAAAATATCGTTTACACGAAGTTCTCTTATCGATTCTTGCCATGCATCTTATTGTTCTTTTTTGGGCTTTGAATATGGTATCAATATGAGGTGAGGAACCCAATACCATAATTCCATATGTTATGTTCGCATGTATTTCCGCGAAGTATATATTAATAAGCATATGGATATGGATTAAATTCTTCAGTCTTCTCAGTATGAAAATACTTCTATTAATCTTGCTTACTATTTTCTCTGCAGTTATTTTCCACGTCATTGTTTCTTCAAAGACTATTCCTAAAAATCTTGTATTTGAAGCTCTTTGTAGTTTCTTCTGACCAATATATACAGAGATTTTCGCATTGTTCCCTTCTCGTCGTTTGAAAAATCGAGTAACTGTTTTTTTCTGTGTTTAAATACAAGTTGTTCGCTGAGAACCACTTATATATTTTAGAAAGCAGTTTATTTGTCCCTTCCTCATTTTCCTTCGCCGAATTTTCTGTTATTAAGAAGGTAGCATCGTCTGCGTATAGGGTGCAGTAGTTACCTTGCACATATTTTACCAAGTCCGCTATGTATATTGAAAAGAGAGTTGGGCTTAATACACATCCTTGAGGGACACCTATATTTATTGTGGTTGCTGGCGATATTCCACTGTCATTGCTATTTGTAACTATGACCACTTGCTGTCTATGTTCAAGAAAGGATGTTAGCCAGTTGCCCACTTTTCCCCTTATTCCGTATATGTGGCATTTATCTAGTAGGATGTCGTGTGACACACAGTCAAACGCTTTAGTGAGATCACAACATATTCTATAGTGAGAATAAGTGAGTATCTAGTGAGATCACAACATCTAGTCTTGTCTCTCTAGTCAAAATCAAATCAAATCAAAATGTTTTATTTCAATATTTAAGATATAGGTATACAATATCTAACTGAAATATGTCGGCAACATAGTATCCTTGCAAATATATGCAAACACAAAATACAGATATAAATTTAAATACAAGAACATTAAGATTAAAATATAAATACAGAAAAAAAAAAATAAGATTAAAATAGAAATACAGGAAAACTAAGATTACAATATAAATACATGAAAATTTAGGAATTCTTTACTTTGCACAAGAATTCATTAATGCTATACGGTTCAATTTCATTTAACAGATTAAAAAGTTCTCTTTTGAGCTTTTTGAGGTTATCAATTTTTTTTATCCGCCTTGGCAATTTATTGTATAAGTTGATGATGCTGTATGGAGGTATTCGTTCCGTTAGAGTGAGGTTGTGTTTCGGAAGTTCATAAAGTTCTCTATTACGTCTTGTATTACGTTCACTTGGCTTATTATATATTTCAAATAGATGTTTATATTTGAAAAGAAATAATATACTTTCCAATATATATGTACCAGTGCATGTTAAAATTTGTGAATTTTTAAAGTGCCCCCTACAAGACTCCCTGAATGTTAAATTTAAAAGAATGCGCACTGCTTGTTTTTGCACTCTAAATACTTTGTAGATGTGGATTCCATTTCCCCAAAAAATTATTCCATATCGTATGTGAGCATGGAAGTTTGCAAAGTATACCATCCTCATAACTTCTGGGTTCACATATCGACTAAGGGTTCTTAAAGCGTATACCGCAGTACTAAGTTTAATCACGACTCTGTTAATATGTGATGTCCAATCCAAAGTATTGTCGATGTGTAGACCCAAAAGTCTCACTGTCTGTTGCGTTTTGATGGGTTCATCACCAATAATAATTTCTTCAGGGTATGTGACTGTCGATCTTTTAGTTTGAAAAAAGATCGATTTCGTCTTTTCCTTATTTAAAATAAGCCTACTTTCAGCGAACCACGATAACATCGCTGACATCGCTAGGTTGGCATTAGGTATAATCTCTGCTAAAGATTTATGTACTAATAGTACCGTAGTATCGTCGGCATAATTCACCATCGTATGTTGAGGTATGATCGGTATTTGTGGTAGGTCATTAATGTAGATTGTAAATAATAATGGGCCAATGGTACTACCTTGCGGAATCCCCATATTTACTACTCTTGGCATGGATTTCACTATGCCGCTCGGACTATCTAACCTGGTGATGTGGATTCTGTTATATAAATAGGATTTTATCCAGTCCAACACGACTCCTCTGCATCCATAACTATATAATTTTTCAAAAAGTATACCATGGTCGACTAGGTCGTAGGCTTTTGACAAGTCAACTAACATTCCATGGGGTATCTTTTTTGCATCCAAGTTTTGAATGACATCTGCTATAAATTGGTAGCATGCGGTATCTGTGCTCTTACCCTTTATGAAGCCATGCTGTTGTTGGCTAATAATTTTATGTTTGCTTGTAAAAGACAGCAATCTATTACATATTAATTTTTCAAAGATCTTTGAAAATGTTGAAAGAATGTTAATTGGTCTGTAATTACTGATTGACGTATTATCACCAGCTTTAAAAATTGGAGAGATTAGAGCCACTTTTAAACTATCAGGGAATACCCCAAATTGAATTGAATTGTTTATAATGTGCTGTAGTGGATTAATCACACTGGAAATAACATTCTTTATTGCCACACTAGGAATATCGTCATTACCCGCACTTTTTTTATTTTTAAGACTATAGATGGTATTCCATAACTCTTCTTCGGAAATTGGATTTAAAAACATTGTATTATGATTATCTACAATTTTATTTACAAACGGTAATCCAGGTTGTACTTCAGATAGATTATTCGCTTTATCAGCAAAGAAATTGTTAATATAATTGGACAATAAATATGGTTCTTCAATACCATCGAGAGCCACTAGTTGTTTTGCTTTGTAACCTGTAACTTGTTTTATAATATTCCATGTTGTTTTCTGAACGTTGGGTGATTCTTCTAGCTGTTTGTTAAAGCGTCTTTTTTTCTCATCGCGTAGTAATTTCACGTACCTTCTGCGTAGCTTATTGTACAATGGTTTAAGGTTACGATCATTATAAGATATTGTTTGCACTAGCTCCAGATATTTTTTCATATCCTTTAGTTCTGGATTTGAAAAGACCCGGGCCGTCATTGGTTTGCTGTTGACACTCACTTTAGGAAATGCTTCATTAAATTTTGTGTAGAATATTTCCATGAACACGTTCCATTGTTTGTTAACTTCGGTACAGTTAATGCTGTATAGGTCACTCCATGATACATTATCCATGAGCTCCCGGTGGAGTTTTTTATTGTCATCGTTTAGTACTCGAATTTGTTTTCTTGGTATATTTCCATCCTTTTTAATTTTCAGGTTCAAAACCTGGGCATAATGGTCAGATATTAGATAATTTAGTGTCTTCATATCGTACTCAAACTTTGTGTTTACTATAATATTATCTATACAGGTTCCAGTTTGAGGATGGCTTACTTCCTTCGCTACTGGTACAGCGTTATACGATTGCAATAAGGACAGAAATTGCTGACATAAGTTCGAATTTTTCAGGGTATTAATATTGAAATCGCCTGCGATAATAAATTGCCTTCCATCATCTTCTAGGATTATTAGGAGTTCATGAAGTTTTTCAATAAATCTTTTACTGTTTGTCAAAGGGGCTCTGTAAATTCCCACTACTATTATATCATCTCCGTTTAGAACAGATTCTATAGCAGCACATTCAAATATATTTTGTTCAGCAATGCCACTAATATCGGTCCTTGATTTACTAGTGATACCTTCTCTGCAATAAATAGCGACCCCCCCATGCAAACCTGCCAGTCTGCAGAAGTGATCCGTTAGTTCAAAATTTTTTAATTTTAAGATTTGAATTTGTTCAGCGCTCACTAGTCTTGTCTGTCTAGTCTTGTCTGTCTAGTCTTGTCTGTCTAGTCTTGTCTGTCTAGTCTTGTCTGTCTAGTCTTGTCTGTCTAGTCTTGTCTGTCTAGTCTTGTCTGTCTAGTCTTGTCTGTCTAGTCTTGTCTGTCTAGTCTTGTCTGTCTAGTCTTGTCTGTCTAGTCTTGTCTGTCTAGCCTTGTCTGTCTAGTCTTGTCTGTCTAGTCTTGTCTGTCTAGTCTTGTCTGTCTAGTCTTGTCTGTCTAGTCTTGTCTGTCTAGTCTTGTCTGTCTAGTCTTGTCTGTCTAGTCTTGTCTGTCTAGTCTTGTCTGTCTGGACAAGACTAGACAGACAAGAGTCTTGTCAAAAAACTGTCAAACGTGACACGTTTTTATAATTTCTCGCAAAATTTCTTCAATTTTGCGCTTTATCCGTTCGTTCTCAACAGTTTTTCACTTCTCTACGTATGCAGTGGGACCAATATGGAAAAACTTAATAAAGATCAGGAGAATCCCCCCTCCAATACAAAGGGGACCGATTATGAGATGACGGCGGCCCAGCCCCGGTTTCTCATTATCAAGAAGAAAGACGGGAACAGTTTTGAAAATGATAATCCTTTTAAAATAAGTAAATACATATATGGTATTATTGGGGAATGTGCATCCATTAAAAAAATAAGAGAGGGTTTGTTTGTGGAGACAAAATCCAACAAACAATCAACGAGATTGATGAAAATAAATACGTTCTGTGAACACCCGGTTGAAGTCTCAATACACAAAACTTTAAACTTCAGCAAAGGTGTTGTGTATTGTAAAGATCTCCTAGCCGTTCCGGAAGACGAAATACAGGAGGAACTAAAGAGTTCAGGAGTTTGCGAAGTGAGACGAATTAAGTCAAGAAGAGACGGAGAAATCAAAAATACTCCGTCTCTCATTTTGACATTTAACTCGCCAACACTCCCAAAATATATAAAAGCCGCGTTCTATAAACTAGAGGTACGAGAGTACATCCCAAATCCAATGAGATGCTATCGTTGTCAAAAATTTGGTCACAGTTCAATCAGATGCTCTAACCCACAAATCTGCCCTTGTGGAAAACCTCTACACGAAGGTAGTTGCATCTCACCTAGTTGTACTAACTGCGGAGGAGACCACTCGGCCAATGCTCGAACATGCCCAAAATTTAAAGAAGAACTAGCCATACAGGAAATCAAAATAAGAGAGAAAATTTCGTACTACGATGCAAAGCGAAAAATCACTGCAACCGCTCCCATAAACAACATATCCTACGCGAAAGCAGCATCAATTACCGCAAGACCTACCGCGCACGACGTGAAGGAACTGGCCGAAGCACTGATTCCGTCCATTATGATTTCCCTAAGAAGAATAATCCAAGAAGAAATGAACAAAACAAAAGCATCCACAACAACTGTAGCCGATAGCTTAATGGAAAGTCCAATAGACGTAAACAAAGGAACAGCGGCAAATGAAAAACGAACTTCCACTACCGCAATTTCCTCAGTGGACATACTGTTCCAACAGGCGACAAACACAGCACATGTAAACAGGGAAATCTTCAAACCCCCTGCACCAATAGAGGAGCCAGATAAGCGAAAACGAGGAGGCCCACCTGCCAGAACATCATCAATTTCTGATGACATGTCAGAATCAGAACCGGACCCTAAGAAAGTTTGGGAAAAAACGAATGCAAAAGGATGGGAGAAGGGGAGACTTCGAAATCATGGAACCATAGTGTCAAAGGATCAAACCAAAAATTCTTAACTAATCTCACAATTTACATTTATATACATTTATATCCACACATTTTACATACTTATTTAAAACACAACACTTATTACTTCTAAACTTGTCTATATACAGATTTACAGTAAATCACTTATTCACATTCATATTAACACATTCATTAACCGACAATGGCATCAAAAACAACTGAAAACAAACCCAAGAAATATCGGATAAGATGTTTACAAATAAACCTTGGTAAGTCAAAAGCGGCAACAGGCGCCTTGGTAGAAAAAATATCCAGAGACAAAATCCAAATTATTTTCTTACAAGAACCGCACGTCTTCCGTGGAAAGCTCCTTGGTTTCCCAAACCACTATAAAGTCATATATCAAAAAGACACGGGCGAACACACAACAAAATCTGCCATCATTATTACGGACCCCTGCATAAGTGTGCTTTTTATCTCGGAGATCAGCGACAATCTTCTTACAGCTATCCAGGTGATTTGTGGGAATATTGAGTTTTACGCAATATCCCAATATTTACCACCACAGGGTAGACCAGTGGAAAGCGACACATTCGAGATCCACCTAGAAGCAATGCAAAAAGCAATTAAGCACCTTAGTCCCAGAGGTGACATTCTCATTGCAGGAGATATGAATGCGAAATCGCATTCCTGGGGAAGCTCAACAGAAGATAAACGAGGTAGGCAACTAGAAAACATGTTTAATGAGTGCCACCTACTTATATTAAATAGTGGCTCAGAGCCTACTTTCGTTGGTCATAATGGCATGAGCTTAATCGATGTTACCCTTGCCAGTAGCAAGCTAAGCGATCTGATATTAAACTGGCATCTACCCGAAGATGACAGCCTATCTGACCATAGATACATAAGTTGGTCAATAGGCCTCGAGTCAGAAACGCACGAACATCTTAGGGGCTTCTGCACAAAATACGCAAATTGGAAAACATTTGAGGAAATAATAATAAGACTAGTAAATTCTATCATACCCAAAATTGACGATTGTAAATCAACAAACGAAATATCGGATTTCGCAAAGGCATTAAATCACGCAATCTTTAAAGCCGCTCAAGATGCAATTCCTGGTCGAAAATCTTTCCAGAATTCAGTTCCATGGTGGTCAAAAGAACTGACAGCCCTCAGGAAAGAAAATAACCATCTAAGACGCAAATATCAGCATAGTACAGGAGCTATCAGAGAAACTAGATATGCGGCCTACAGAAACAAACACCAGGAGTACAAGCGAGCTATCACAGACACCAAGAAACGAAAATGGCAGGAATTCTGCACACGCTCCTCGCGTAGCAATCCATGGGGAGCAGTGTATAGAGTTATAAGAGGAAAGAACTCAAATTCAAAATTCCTAAACACCCTGAAAAACATCCCAACAAATTTGGAGGATACAACACGAGAGCTTCTTAATGCATTTTTCCCGGAAGACGACGACGACGACACAGAAAAACAGGCTTTATTAAGACAAGAAGTATTAACAGAAAAAGGAGGACCAGAAGACAGAGATTTTACGGTACAGGAAATAGAACGAGTAATTAAATTAATGAATCCCAAGAAGGCACCTGGGGCAGACGGCATTACGTCTGACATAATAAATGCAGCATTCAACATCATACCGTCCACTTTTCTGAGCCTTTAGAACAAGTGCCTTAACATAGGAGTATTTCCAAGCTGCTGGAAAGAACAGTTAGTAAAGATAGTTCCGAAACCAAATAAACCAGGAAACTCGGTTAAGGATTTTAGACCTATTAGTCTACTCCCAGTAGCTGGAAAAATCCTAGATTCTCTACTTATCTCCAGAATTGAATACCACATACAAACCAACGATCTCCTCCACCAAAACCAATATGGTTTCCGGAAGGGCGTGAGCACAGTAGACGCTATAAATAGAGTCAAAAGCTTCATTATGGAATGCAGGTCCAATAGGGTGTACTGCGCCATAGTCGCACTTGACATAACTGGGGCATTTGACAATGCCTGGTGGCCTCTAATAATACACAAGTTGATCAACAACAGATGCCCCAACAACCTAATCAACCTAGTACGAGACTATTTCCATGAGCGTAGTGCCTTAATATCGGAACCAGGTATTTCAGTCCGGAAGTCCGTTCAAAAAGGCTGCCCTCAAGGATCCATATCAGGTCCCACATATTGGAAAATATTGTACAACACGATCTTCGACATAAAGCTGCCTGAAAGAACCAGCATAATCGCATATGCTGACGATACGATGTTAATGGTATCAAGCAACACAAAATTTGGACTGAAGGAAAAGACAGACCGGGCCTTGGATGCATTGCGATTATGGGCACTCGACTGCAAGCTAAATTTTAACGCCTCGAAGACGGAGGCATTGTTTTTTGGCAAATCACCTAATCAAAGACGACCACAATTTAGCCTTGGAGGAATCACACTTAAATGCCAGGAGAACATAAAATATTTAGGGGTCATCATTGACAGAAATCTCAACTTCAAAGAACACATAAAACAAGCATGCATTACAACAAAGCAGCGCTGCTCAAAACTATGGCTCGTATCCAGGAAGGAATGGGGTCTGGGGAGAGCAAATATATCACTAATTTATCGTGGCGCTATAGAACCAGGGCTGCTATACGGTGCTTCAGTATGGTACAGTGCATGTGGGATTAGGGAAAAACAAAAACTCCTAGGAGTACAGAGGAAATGCACTATAATTGCAGCGAGAGCTTACCGCACTGTTTCAACAGAAGCTGCGTGCATTATCTCCGGGTTTCTTCCGGTTGACCTTAGACTAAAAGAGATTGCTTTATACGGATCCAAGCAATCCATGGATGAGGACACAATAAGAGAACTCACCGGAGTTAACGCGTCTCCGAACATGATAGAAAGAAAAATCAACATGTCTCTAATTAAACATCCAGCTGACATAACACTAATAAATTACTGCTTTACACATAGCAACACCTATAGTATCACTATATATACAGATGGTTCTAAATCAGAATCGGGCGTAGGGGCTGCATTTGTTTTGTATGTTAAAGAAGTTGAGATTCACAATGAGACTATGAGGCTTGAAAAATATTGCTCCATATTTCAGGCAGAACTCTTGGCAATTAACAGGGCACTAAGACACATTCTATCGAACAACAGATCAATCCCAGAATGTTCCATCCTCTCGGATAGCAGAGCCGCTCTCGAAGCCTTAAAACATATGACCTCGCCAACCGAACTGCTTCTGGATACATGGCAGTTAATACAGGAAGTCCGAAAAACAGTGAAGCTCCAGCTACACTGGATAAAGGCTCATGTGGGTCACGCAGGAAATGAAAGAGCGGACTCCCTAGCAAGACAGGCCTCTGGAACGGAGAAAGCAAACGAGGAAGTCGAACTTATACCAATTACATTTAAAACAATTCCAGGACAGGCTATAAAAAACGGCATATCAGCAAAAATCAAGAGAGAATGGCAAGAGCGATGGAATAATGCCACAACCGGTCTGTGGACCAAAAAAATTCATACCAAATATAGAGGCATGGATTAACATAGACATAAGACCTACACATCACATGGTCCAGCTGATAACTGGCCACGGAAATTTTAAAGCCTATTTATACAGATTTGGTAAAAGACAATCTCCGCTTTGTGCATGCGGTGAGGAGGAAACCGCCGCCCATGTTCTCTTTAGATGTCCGCTCACGGAGAACTGGCGAGAACAATCAGCAGCCAGTATGGCTAAGGCAGGATGCCACTGGCCACGGACCGAAGAGGACTTGACTACAATCGTGAAAAATAACAAATGGTGGATGACCTTCAATAGAAACTGTAAAAAATTAAAAAAACTGGACCACGATCTAACCACTTAGACTAAATTCTGACATTCAATTTCTCCCGCTTATAGTATTTGTACAATTTTTATGTAATATTCTAACGTATAGTGTAAATATGTAACAGTAATGCAGTATAGTGTAATATGTAACAATATGTTGTGATAATACGATGTAATAATACCCATGTAACTAGCTATGAAACCAGCATAATGTCTAACCAGATGGAGTGCTGGTCACATAAGCAAAACATTTCTTATGTGAATAAACAAATAAGATGTCTAGTCTTGTCAGTCTAGCCTTGTCTGTCTAGTCTTGTCTGTCTAGTCTTGTCTGTCTAGCCTTGTCTGTCTAGTCTTGTCTGTCTAGTCTTGTCTGTCTCTCATACTCAGCTATCGCACGCTCGAAGAACTTCTCCCTTTCATGCGGTCCAATTTGTTCCACATCATTGTCGCCAGCAGCTATAGCAAGCAGTTGTTTTCTGTGGTGTAAATAACTTTTCACAAACGCGGCAACATCGGCTTCTGCGCTGTTTTCCGACACAAAGTAATTCTCGAAAGTGAAATTCTCGAACTGTGCACACGCGGTGGCGGCAGCAGTATACAGCGAAAAGATGTTCCGATTGAGCTCCGCTCTGTCTGACTTAGGATGAAGCATGCGTACATACATACGCTCATCCTCCTTGAATGTTTGCAAGCGAGCCTGCGCCTGTAAGAACTTTCTCTCCACCCCTCTTAGTGTGTGCACTTTAGCGAGCTCTCTGTATTTAGTTATCAAATATTTGTCGATCAAGACAATATGGTTTAGCTCTGTTCCCTTGAGGAGGTGAATCAATTCCAACATCCCTTTGGTGATTGCGCATACTTCCCCAGTCTTCGCTAAGGTAACACAGCTTATAGAGTTCGCGCATAACCGTAAAAGCAGAGCTAACCATGTTAGAGTATTGGGCCAAAACATATACTAACAACACACTCTGACCAACTGATCCTGCGAAGCCTTTAACCCTATTTCGGAACCACTTGTTGATATGCTCCTTATTCACATTCTTACCCATGATCAGTAAAATAACCACGAGATAAGATAAGCATGGCATCGGTGCGTGAAGCAATATATCCCCAATTTGCTCCGAATAGTCTAGCAAATTTTAGGCACCTCATCATCTTCACACAAGTCTCTCATCTCGTTACTGGTCAGCTCTACAAAGAAAAGATCGACCCCTATCTCTCTACCTGAGTTTATCATGTTCGTCCAGGGCTTAAGGCTCCCCCAGTCAGTCAGGTTTACAAAGATCCCGATAGCCCCAACGACTAACCGTTCCACACTAGTATCTTGCTGCGAGTCTTGAAAACAGAATTTTGATAAAAATTAAGCGAGAGCAAGGTTTCTATCTGCTTTTATAGGAGTAACATCTCTCTCATACAAAACAGGTATCCGTTCAGTATTTAAAACAGCCATTCCTGGATTAATGCTCAATGCAGCAGTTACTTTTGGAATTCGTCGAATATTCGAAGATAGACTGAATTCACCTCTCCTATATCTCCCAATAGATTATGCCATTGCTTTCTTAACTGGATATTTGGGATTAATTATATATATCTTAATGTCTTGACTAGGAAAACAGCCTTTAAGACAAATTTGCGCTTTGGCATCGAAGCATCGCACGCTGTTGTAATGGTTTCGACCGCATATTCTACAAGTCCATCTACGTCACCTATCTCTGAGAGTCTTTGCAACTCTCCATGCATCTTAGCTACTTCCAGTGTCGCTCTTAGCTGAGTTCTATCGAGTTTCTTCACCAGCCATCCGTTTCTGTTTCCATGTTCGATCGTAGTGTTTCTCTGTTGACTCTCTGGGTTCGTTTTCAGGCTAAATTCCAGATATTGGTGGTCGCTAAGGGTAGCGTCCTCTAGTACTCTCCATCTCTCCACCCGAGGCGCGATGCCTTCCGATGTTATTGTAACGTCGATAACCGACCCGGTATTTCTTCTTCGGAATGTAAAAGAGTTTCCCTAGTTAAGGATCACTAGGTCCAGCCTCGCTATCATTTCAGACAGAACTTTGCCTCTTCTAACCATTATCTGGTGATTTGCAATTAAAATCACCAGCAGCTATAGCAAGCAGTTGTTTTCTATGGTGTAAATAAATTTTCACAAACGCGGCAACATCAGCTTCTGCGCTTTCCGAGACAAAGTAATTCTCGAAAGTGGAATTCTCAAATTGTGCACACGCGGTGGCGGCAGCAGTATACAGCGAAAAGATGTTCCGATTGAGCTCCGCTCTGTCTGACTTAGGATGAAGCATGCGTACATACATACGCTCATCCTCCTTGAATGTTGGAAAGCGAGCCTGCGCCTGTAAGAACACTCTCTCCACCCGCTCTTAGTGTGTGCACTTTAGCGAGCTCTCTGTATTTAGTTATCAAATATTTCTCGATAAAGACAATGTGGTTTAGCTCTGTTCCCTTGAGGAGGTGAATCAAATCCAACATCCCTTTGGTGATTGCGCATACTTCCTCATTCTTCGCTAAGGTAACACAGCGTATAAAGATTTCGCGCCTTACCGTAAAAGCAGAGCTAATCATGTTAGAGTATTGGACCAAAGCATCAGCTGTGGAATATTTATCTTTTTCTAGATATACTAGATAGATTGTACATATGGTGGTGACGACTTGTACTGCGACCTTTATAGATCTATTGTACCCCACCCTCCTCCTCCAAGTGTTGGTGTACTTACCCATTTATAGCGCCTCCTCTAATCCTGATTCCTTTAGGAATTTCAGGATCTGGGTGCGACTCAAGGCCTGCAGCTCCTCTGTGTTCAAGCAGCGTGCCCCAAGGTACATCTGTCTCTTGCGGAGTAATGCTCCGCAGTCTTTGAACAGATGTATGGGGGTTTCCTCTGCTGAGCCACAGAATCTGCATCCGTCATCCTCCTCTAGGCCTAGGGCCTTGAGATGTTTCCTAAGTCTGCAATGTCCCGCTCTTGTCATCAACCATTTTGCCGTTTGTTCATTTGCACAGTCGACAATGACTAGTCCTGGTTTGAAGTGTATTCCTTCAAACTGTATCTCGTCTACGACTGTCTCCTTTATAATTGCTTGCTCAAGAGCAGGCATGTCCTTCTTACTCAGGGGATTTCTTGGGTAGTCTCTGAACACCACACCAACCATCACCAAATTGACGGCGGTGGCGTAGCTGGTGCTCGGTCCAGAAGTCTTCTCACTCCCATTGCCCCAGTTTGGATGTTCCCCTTCTGTCTCTTAGCTGCCTTGTCTTGGGGCGTGATAGATTCAGCCCCTCTTTTGGTAGCTCTTTGTGTTTGTGGTGTAGTTCCCACCTTTTTCTCTACTGCTCTCTTCTTAGCTTCCTCGGGTTGTAGCCCGTCTGTTAAGAAGCGCAGATACCATCTCACCCCGGCTCCACTGAGGCCCTTTCTCAGTGGGTCGTCGAGTCCGCCTGGACTATCTCGGGGTGGCAAGGGATGTGCCCATCTCGTCTTCTTCTTACCTACCTTGGGCTTTGTCTCCTCTTGCTTAGTTAAGGGCTTGATGGGAGTAACGGTGTTACTGGTCACCTTGCCCTGAGTTTTAGAAGCCGTTTTGGGAGCGGGTCTCCCTTGGCTTACTGGCTTGGTGGTAGTAACGGTGTTACTGACCATCTAGCCCTTGCCTTTTGGTGACTATCTGGTAGTTGGTCTCTCTCGACTGGTGCCCTCGCTCATGCTCCATCTGATCCGCCAATTGTGTGGCGGTTACATCCCGCACACACGGATTGAATTTTTGTTTGTTTTTCATTCGAAACCCACGAGTCGCAAGGGAAATAAAGGTCCACCACATCAGAGCCCCGCTTGATAGTGGTAAGGCTGGATACCCTCTGAGGTCGCCAGGTATCAGAGGGGCTCCGTAAGCGATGGCCGGTTGCTCTTGGCCATCAACCAGTTCCTTCGGCACGGGTCGCATGACACCTTGGGATTAAGGGTTTGGAAGTTCTTTGTTGTTCGCCCTCCGCCGAACGCCCCGACCGGAGTTGTTCCAGTCGTGACGTCTAACGGTATGTTGCGAAACTAAGCCCTCACACCGCGACAAGGTGACTTCCAGGTGAGGGTAGATATACTAACAACACACTCTGACCAACTGATCCTGCGAAACCTTTAACCCTATTTCGGAACCACTTGTTGATATGCTCTTTATTCACATTCTTACCTATGATCAGTAAAATAACCAGAGATAAGATAAGCATGGCATCGGTGCGTGAGGCAATATATCTCCAATCTTCCCCGAACAGTCTAGCAAATTTTAGGCACCTCTCATCATCTTCACACAATATCATCGTCTCTCATCCCGTTACTGGTCAGCTCTACAAAGAAAAGATCGACCCCTATCTCTCTACATGAGTTTATCATGTTCGTCCAGGGCTTAAGGCTCCCCCAGTCAGTCAGGTTTGCAAAGATCCCGATAGCCCCAACGACTAACCGTTGTAAACGACTAACACTAGTGTCTTGCTGCGAGTCTTGAAAATAGAATCTTGAAAAACAGTAAGCGAGAGCAAGGTTTCTATCTGCTTTTATAGGAGTAACATCTCTCTCATACAAAACAGGTATTAATGCTCAATGCAGCAGTTACTTTTGGAAGTCGTCGAATATTCGAAGATAGACTGAATTCACCTCTCCTATATCTCCCAATAGATTATGCCATTGCTTTCTTAACCGGATATTTGGGATTAATAATATATCTTAATGTCTTGACTAGGAAAACAGCCTTTAAGACAAATTTGCGCTTTGGCAGCGAAGCATCGCACGCTGTTGTAATGGTTTCGACCGCATATTCTACAAGTCCATCTACGTCGCCTATCTCTGAGAGTCTTTGCAACTCTCCATGCATCTTAGTTACTTCCAGTGTCGCTCTTAGCTGAGTGTTATCGAGTTTTTTCACCAGCCATCCGTTTCTGTTTCGATATTCGATGGTAGTGTTTCTCTGTTGACTTTATGGGTTCGCTTTCAGGCTAAATTCCAGATATTGGTGGTCGCTAAGGGTAGCGTCCTCTAGTACTCTCCATCTCTCCACCCTAGGCGCGATGCCTTCCGATGTTATTGTAACGTCGATAACCGACCCAGTATTTTTTCTTCGGAATGTAAAAGAGTTTCCCTCGTTAAGGATCACTAGGTTCAGCCTCGCTATTATTTCAGACAGAACTTCGCCTCTTCTAAACATTATATGGTGATTTGCAATTAAAATCACCAGCACCTAAAGCAAGCAGTTTTCTATGGTGTAAGTAATTTTTCACAAACGCGGCAACATCGGCTTCTGCGCTGTTTTCTGACACAAAGTAATTCTCAAAAGTGGAATTCTCGAACTGTGTACAGGCGGTGGCGGCAGCAGTATAGAAGGAAAAGATGTTCCGATTGAGCTCTGCTGTGTCTGAATTAGGATGGAGCATACGTACATACATACTTTCATCCTCCTTGAATGTTTGCAAGCGAGCCTGCGCCTGTAAGAACACTCTCTCCACCCCTCTTAGGGTGTGCACTTTAGCGAGCTCTCTGTATTTAGTTTCAAATATTCTCGATAAAGGCAATATGGTTTAGCTCTGTTCCCTTGAGAAGGTGAATCAATTCCAACATCTCTTTGGTGATGGAGCATATTTCCTCACTTTTCGATAAGGTAACAGCTTATAAAGAGTTCGCGCCTAACCGTAAAAGCAGAGCTAATCAAAGTTGGATGTCTGCTTACTGACTTCCCGGATTCGCAGGTTCCAATTCAGCACGGCGATGGCTGTTCTACCTGTTTCATTCTGGAACCATGAGCTTGTATCCAGACATCTATACTGCTCGCTGATTATTAGCACATCCGTACATTTTTCCGCAGCCGTCTGTAGCATGAGATCCTGTGCTTCGCGGCCTCTTTCTAAGTTTATCTGAAGAAACTTAGAAACATTACTTCGTTTTCTTTAGTGCCTCCTGGAATGACTGACATCTTATACCGCCAAGGGTGTGTTTCGCGTCTCTTTTTTTCATTGTAGACTGCGCAGAAGGCTTCCTCTTTGCAATCTTTCGCAAAGTGGTCTTGCTTTCCACAAATTTGGATATGTCTGTTCCTTTGCAGTGTAGTGCTACGTGACCAAATCCTTGGCAGCGGGAGCATGGAATAACCTCTGGCTTCTGTCTAACACTGCATATGATCCATCCTACTTTGATTTTGTCAGTCTTCAGCAGTCGTTCTGCAATTTCCTTCGTTGTTGTCACTACTGCTGTTTGAGTGCCACTGAATCCTTTTCTGAGTGATCGCACTTTCACTGAATCTGGGGAGGTATCTTCTACTACCGCAAATAATGCGGCAGTCATATCCGCTTCCTTCGTAATCTCATCTAGATCCCGGATCTCGATTATGCAGTTCCGTGTTATGGTCCGCACAGTTGCTTGCTTTCCTAAGAATTTGCGACTGCAGTTCTCAAGGTTCCAACACTCCCTTTTTTTATTCTTACCAGTAGTTCGTTGTTTTGTGTACGCCTTATCGCTAATATTTCAACTCTGCATTTTTCTGGATCTATGTTTTTTTTAATCCTTCGTAGTATGTCTGCGTATGAGACACCTTCTATGAGACGCCGTTTTAATAGCTAACGCCTCCGGCTGTGTAGTGCGGATTTGGCTTCCATGTGGTATTTTCGTGCTAGTCGTATCACAATTTTCTCTTTTTTTTCTCCATAATTTGCCAGTTTTGATCTTCCGCTACCGCTAATGTCTCAATTTGGTTTTCCTTTACGCTTTGTATTGGTGCGACTTGTTTCCTTTTTGTGGGGGTGTTTTTACTTGCGCTGGGTGTATGTACTTATGTAGCATGTCTGCGTATGACAAACCTTCCGCTGGTTTAACGGTCAATGTTTCTGACCGTTTAGCGCCGATTTGATTTCCATGCGGCTTTTTTGTGTTAGTCCTTTCTCGTGTTACGTTGTTCCGTTATGACTTCTATACTTTTTCAAGGTGTTGGTACTTGCGGTAGTGTGTCTCTCTGTTTTGGGGGGAGTTCCCGCTCGGCATTCTTAGCGGTATTATTTCCCGGAGTTCCAGTTTCTCGCCTTGTGTCCTGGTACGTTCGCTCCAGTTTCTCCCTTTCCTCCCGATGGTCCTTCATTCGTTTCCATAAAATTCCCGCTTCGTTGTTTGCGGTTCTAATGGATTTGTGGACGTTCCTGTAAGTCTTTAATACATCATCGATTTTATCGATACTTATATCTAATTCTGCAACTTGTTCCTCCTTTTTCAGCTGTTTCAGCCGTTTTTCTATATCCGTCGTAACGAGATTTAGTTTCGCTTCCGAATTTCCAGTAATTTCCATTTTTGTTGTCTTTTTTGCCCCTGACTCCTTCCTTTTGTTGTAGTTGTCCATCATTACACTTCAATTTAGATTAAAAATGCTACAAGGGAAAAAGGAGCTAAAAATTAGTAAAAGAAAAATTAAAACTTAAATCAACACTGCTTTGATAAAAAAAATTTAGATAACAAGTGTCAAAATGTCTGGTTTAAAATATCTGCGCATTCTGGGGTTATTACTACGCAATTTATATGAGTTCCACTAAACCAAGGTAAGCTCTTGTATTTTGCGCTGTATGTCCTAATACATCGCTTTTTTTGCTGCTTGTAAGTAGGGCTTGCAGGAAGCTCTTGTTCTGATACCGATAAGTGCCCGGAGCAACCTTTTTTGTGCAAGGAAAACTCCATGAGATTTTGACGAACTTCCCCATAGTAATATGCCATACGCCAAGATGGAGTGGATTTCTGCATGATACACATTAAGAAGATCTTCTACAGTTGGGCGCACTTGTCTTACCAAAAATGCTTTTGCTGTGTATCTTTTTAATTATTTCTTCAATAGTTGAGTTTCATTTTAGGTGCTCTTCTACATATATCCCCAGAAATTTGACTTTCTTCTCGTTGTAATCCGCAATCACCAATTTGAAGTAAAATATCATTTGAAGGTTCTCCTACTACACTGAAACACTACATAGTTTGTTTTATTGACATTAAGAAAGAGGTTATTTGCGCAGAACCCTTTGTACAGCTTCTCTAAGGTGGCATTAGCTTGTTTGGTGGTTTCGGCCAAAGATCCCTCCGCGAATATAAGGCTCCTGTCTGTAAATATATTTAATCATATCTGCTGTGTATAGAGAAAATAACGGGGCTAAAATACTTCCTTGCACGCTACAGTCGTCGGGCAAGCTATTATTGTGGGGACAATAATATAATTAATAACAAATTAATAATATAATTCTTCCAAGTAGCTCCTCGTGATATAAACAACTCAATCATCATGTCTTTCATGGCAGTTTATATGTTGGTCAGAGTCACAGTCGAAGTTTGACCATCCACATTGACATCAATTTCAATCTTCAGTGGGTCCCTGCCAGTGTTGTATTCCTTGCATTTTAGAAGGATGAACTTCATTGTGTGTTTAGGGGAGAATCCCTGATACATCATGACTTGTCGCCAACACTGCCATTCAGCCACATCAACAGCAAACGTCTTGCTGAAGTCATCAGTCCCATAAGCTGCAAAGTAGTATTGGAGTATGGAATCCAGATCGGTGTATGATGCATTCCTCTTATGAAACACATCGTCAATTAGTAGGTGAATCAAATAAAAGAATGTGTGGCACCCTTTGCCAGTTTTGCATAGGGTTCTTGGAATCAAGGAGCAAAAGAAAGGAGTGAGGGTAGATTTGGACCGTCCAGCATAGCCCTGCCCTAATCCAGTATCTGCGATGTCAAAGATCACTTTGCCGATGATGGTTATATATAGATGTGGAGTTCATGAAAGTTCAGGATCCCCGATGACCTGCTTGCCCTATCTTGACTGGGGGTGGATTGGATGCCACCTGGGGTATAATTTCTGTTGATATTTCGCTTCATGTTGAGCCCAACGAGGGTATGTATGGGGTCACCCCAGTTAACTCTCAAGGTTGTTAGCCCTGAGGTATATTTTATCAGCTACCACTAACATGTGGAACAGACACTGCTGGGGTACTGCCACTGACATTTGGAACCGCCGTGCCCTCGGTGATAGTTTTGGTCCACCTCGGGTATTTTATTTCCCCAGTACCCACCATATCTGGTAAGCATCTCCCTATTCGCCACCTAGGGAGGTGCTCGGTATTAAACTAGTAACTCTCCCCGAGAATATTACTATTATATTTAGCAATTTGTCGTAGATATAACATCTCCTTAATGGTGCTACAGTCCTAGTAGGACCTGGACCCCCTCCCACAACCTACACTTGTGCTTGTTGTCTTAATATTAGACACAAGTGTAGGTTAGGTTAGATATGATATCTGATTCCTCAAAATATGAATATTTTTCTGGTATTGTATATGTAATGAAAATTATTTCTGATTTTCTTGAGGAAAACTTACATTGAAGAGTTTTAGAGAAACATTCATGAAAGTGTCCCATTGCTTGTTTACTTCAATTTCATCAACATTTTAGATGTTGGGCCAAGACTCTTCTTGGACCGCTGTTTGAAGAAACCCACTTTGTTTTCTCTTCTCAAAGATTATCTGTTGGACCTAGTGGTCAGATATGGTATCTCCTTCCATTTGTTGTAGTTGTCCATCATTACACTTCAATTGAGATTAAAAATGCTACAAGGGAAAAAGGAGCTACAAATTAGTAAAAGAAAAATTAAAACTTAAATCTACACTGCTTTAAAAAAAAAACATAACGTCAAAAGTGTCAGAAGGTCTGGTATAAAAGATCTGTCTTTTCTGGGGTTCCTACTACGCAATTTATGTTTTCTACTAAACCAGGGTAAGCTCTTGTATTTTGCACTGTCTGTCCTAGTATATCGCTGTTTTGCTGCCCGTAGATTTCTCTATTTGTGCGAGCGAATTTTCTTACGTCTGTCGCTTGTTTGCCCGCTGCCAGGCCTCTTCTGTCTAGTCTTGTCTGACTAGTCTTGTCTGTCTAGTCTTGTCTGTCTAGTCTTGTCTGTCTAGTCTTGTCTGTCTAGTCTTGTCTGTCTAGTCTTGTCTGTCTAGTCTTGTCTGTCTAGTCTTGTCTGTCTAGTCTTGTCTGTCTAGTCTTGTCTGTCTAGTCTTGTCTAGTCTTGTCTTTTTTTTTTCAGAGAGGAGGGGGAATGCATTGTTGCACACCGGATATTCAAACCCGTGTAGTGTGGGGCTCTCTGATCGAGTTCTTCGTGACCAGCATACCCACTAAACCCCCTCCTCTGTCTCTACACTACACTCCACCCGGAACTGCGTGAGCATTACTTCAGGTGGGTGGTGGTGTTTGTACCAATTGTTTCCTTATTGTTTTTTTTATTGTGCTTTACTCGTTTCGATATCGTCTTTCGTCTTCTGTCGTATTAGTTATGTAGTCGTGTGATAAACCATTTTCCGGTCTTTTCGTCACATATCTAGTCGTCCATGTTAGCTTCTTTGTGTTTCGTGTGATATTATAATCGCCTTCCATTCTCTCTCCATTTGTTCTTTTCCCAACATGATTTCGGTTATGTAAGCTTGTACTGCATCCCAGTTATGCTCACTTTCTAACATAACTTCCATGATGTTCTGTTCTTCTAGTTTTGTACCGCCTAGTGTCTCCGCGAGTCGAGTTCTTTCGTTCTCTGATTCTGTACACATGAAGATAGTGTGTTGTGCGTCGTCTGGGATATGACCGCAATAAAAACACTCCGCCGTGTCTCTTTTTTTAAACCGTTCGAGGTATGCGTTGAAGCATCCATGATCAGTGAGTGCCTGTGTAAGATGGTAACTCATATGTCCGTGTGACCTTTCATACCATGCTGTTACGTTAGGGATAAGTCTGTATGTCCACCTACCACTAGTGTCGTTATCCCATCTTGTCTGCCATCGGTCCATGAGTCTCTTGCGTGCTCTCTCCTTAGCGGCTGCTCTTTCGTGTTTTACTTCTTTTTTCGCCCTGTGTTGTTGCAGGTCTTCGTAGACTTCTTGTTTTTCGCGAATCAGTAAGTCTATTGGGGGTGTGCTTGCAAGTACCAGCGCCGCGGCCTTCGAAACCGTTCTGTAGGCAGAAATTACTCTTAGAGCACTTCTTCTCTGTACTCCTGTAAGTTGTTTTCTCGCTCCAATCTTTTTCGTTACGCCCGCCCATATTTCCGCCGCGTAGAGAATTTTTGAGTGTACCACATTGTTGAGAAGTTTCCGTTTCAATTCCCTCGGTCCTCCAATGTTCGGCATCAACCTTACCAGAGCTGTCACTGTAGACGCTGCCTTTTTCGATGTTTTGGCTATATGGTCTGTGTATCTCAGACCGCTATCGAGTTGGACGCCAAGGTACCTCAATGATTTCGATAAAGGGATATTTTGCCCTTCCAGAACGAGTTTCGGTGGGGTGAATAGTCTCTTATCCCTGATAAGTATCGCTTCTGTTTTATGAACTGCCATTGTTAGACCCTGCTCTTTAACCAATTATTTGCCCGCCGAAGGGTTTCGTTAGTTGCTAGTTCTAGTGTACTTATTTCCTTTGCAGTCACTACCACTGCGGCGTCATCTGCGAACCCAACTATTTGCGCTGTTCTAGGCAAGTCTAGGTTTAGCAAGCCATCGTACATAATGTTCCACAAGAATGGTGCCAAGACCGATCCTTGTGGGACACCCGCCGTTACCTCATTCTCAACTTCACCTTCGTCCGTGTGGTATATCAACCGTCGGTCGCTCAAGTAGCTGCTTATCATCTTTCTCAAGTATTCTGGTGTCTGTCTTGATGCTAATGCCTTCATGATTACATCCCACCTTGCTGAATTAAAGGCGTTTTTAACGTCAAGGGTCACTAATGCATAATAACCTTTCGATTGCCGTGTTCCATTTTTGACCTTTTCTGCTGCTTTAATTACTTCAGCAATAGCGTCCACGGTTGATCGACCTTTTCGAAAACCATACTGCCATTGGGACAGTCCTCCGTTGTTTTCGATATATGTCTCAAGTCTCCTAAGTATTAGTCTTTCAAAAAGTTTCCCTATGTTGTCCAGGAGGCATATCGGTCGGTATGACGATGGTTCTTCCAATGGTTTGTCCCCTTTTCTCAGTAAGACGAGTTTTTGTCTTTTCCATTGCGTAGCGAAAATTCCCCTTCGAAGACACGCATTGTAAGTTTCCAGTAACAACTCTGGCCACATTTCCACCACTTCTGTGATGATCTCATTTGGAATATTGTCTGGACCAGGTGCTTTCTCTGACAGTAATCGTTTCCTAGCCTCAAAGATCTTCTCTACGCTGAAAGGTGTTACGAGATTTTCAGTGGTTTGCCATTTTTCTGCCGGTCTTCGTTCGTGAACTGGAAATGGTGTGGTAACTATTTCTCTCATCCGTTGTGGGCACGATATCCCAGGTATCAGTTGTCTACCTATTAGGTTTTTCGTAGCAATTCGATATGGGAGGCCCCATGGGTCTTCATTTATGGATTGGCAAAGTTCGAGCCAGCATTTCTGCTTGCTATTTTTGATGGCCATGCGTAATTCCTTTCTCGCTTTTTTGAAATTCGCGTCTAGGTCCACTTCTTGTCCAGCCACCCTGTCTGTTGTGCTTTGCCGCCGTCTTCTGTGGCGTTGGGCGGACCTGCGTGCCGTAACGTACTTCTTCCTTAGATTATTGATTTCAGCGTTCCACCAGTAAACTGACTTTTTCCATTTAAGGCAAATTTGCGATTTGGCATCGAAGCATCACACGCTGTTGTAATGGTTTCGATCGCATATTCTACAAGTCCATCTACGTCACCTATCTCTGAGAATCTTTGCAACTCTCCATGCATCTTGGCTACTTCCAGTGTCGCTCTTAACTGAGTGCTATCGAGTTTCTTCACCAGCCATCCGTTTCTGTTTCCATGTTCGATGGTAGTGTTTCTCTGTTGACTCTTTGGGTTCGTTTTCAAGCTAAATTCCAGATACTTGTGGTCGCTAAGGGAGGCGTCCTCTGGTACTCTCCACCTCTCCACCCTAGGCGCGATGCCTTCCGATGTTATTGTAACGTGAATAACCGATCCGGTATTTCCTCTTCGGAATGTAAAAGAGTTTCCTTCGTTAAGGATCACTAGGTCCAGCCTCGCTATCATTTCAGAACTTCGCCTCTTCTATCCATTATTCTTGAGCCCCATTCTGGTGATTTGCAATTAAAATCACCTGCCACAAGAACTTCACTGTTCGCCGATCTCAGATTCTGTTCCAGCTCATCTGTCTTAGGAAATCTTCGTGGTCAATATTTGGTGAGATATAGCAGCTATATACTCTTAACCCTTCGATATCGATCCATACAAAGTTGGATGTCTGCTTACTAAATTCCCTGATTCGTAGGTTCTGATTTAGCACGGCGATGGCTGCTCTACCTGTCTCATCCTGGAACCATGAGCCTGTATCCAGACATCTATATTGCTCGCTGATTATTAGCACATCCGTACAGTTTTCCGCAGCAGTCTGTAACATGAGATCCTGTGCTTCGCGGCCTCTTCCTAAGTTTATCTGAAGAAACTTCGTCATTACTTTGTTTTCTTTAATGCCTCCTGGAATGACTGACATCTTATACCGACAAGGGTGTGTTTCGCGTCTCTTTTTTTTCATTACAGACTGCGCAGAAGGCTTCCTCTTTGCAATCTTTCGCAAAGTGGTCTTGCTTTCCACAAAGACGGCACGATTTGGATCTGTCTGTCCCTTTGCAGTGTAGTGCTACGTGACCAAATCCTTGACAGCGGAAGCATCGAATAACGTCTGATTTCTGTCTAACTCTGCATAAAATCCATCATACTTTGATTTTGCCAGTTTTCAGCAGTCTTTCTGCAATTTCCTTCGATGTTGTCACTACTGCTGTTTGAGTGCCACTGAAACCTTTTCTAAGTGATCGCACTTTCATTGAATCTGGGGAGGTTTCTTCTACTACCGCTAATATGGCGGCAGTCACATCCGCTTCCTCCGTAATCTCATCTAGATCCCGGATCTTGATTATGCAGTTCCTTGTCATGGTCCGCACAGTTGCCTGCTTTCCCAAGAGTTTGGCTACCTGAGTTCTCAAGGTTCCAACATTCCCTTTTTTAATTTTTAACAGTTATTATTCTTACAATGTATTATTCTTACAATGTATTATACTTATTAATCTTAACAATGTATTATTCTTACCAGTAGTTCGTTGTTTTGTGTCCGCCTTATCCCTAACATTTCAACTTCGCATTTTTCTGGATCTATGTTTTTTTTAATTCTTCGAAGTATGTCTTCGTATGAGACACCTTCCGCTGGTTTAATTGCTAATGCCTCCGGCTGTGTAGTGCGGATTTGGCTTTCATGTGGTATTTTCGTCTTGTCACGATTTTTTCTTTCTTTTCTCCACTATTTGCCAGTTTTGATCTTCCGCTAATGTCTCAGTTTGGTTTTCCAAAACGTTTTGTATCGGTACGACTTCTTTCCTCTTTGGGGGTGTTTTTACTTGCGCTGGGTCTATGTACTTACGTAGCATGTCTGCGTATGACACCCCTTTCGTTGGTTTAAAGGTCAATGTTTCTGACCGTTTAGCGCGTGTTTGATTTTCATGCGGCTTTTTTGTGTTAGTCTTTTCACGTGTTACGTTTTGTACCGCTATGACTTCTATCCTTTTTAAAGGTGTTGGTACTTGCGGTAGTGTGTCTCTCTGTTTTGGGGGGAGCTCCCGCTCGGCATTCTTAGCGGAATTATTTCCCAGAGATCCAGTTTCTCGTCTACTTTCCTGGTACGTTTGCTCCAGTTTCTCCCTTTCCTCCCGATGGTCCTTCATTCTTTGCCATAAGATTCCCGCTTCGTTGTTAGCGGTTCTAATGGATTTGTGGACATTCCTGTACGTCTTTAATACATCATCGATTTTATCGATGCGTACACCTAATTCTGAAAATACCTCCTCTTCCTCCTTTTTCAGCTGTTTCAGCCGTTTTGCTATATCCGTCATAACGTAAGATTAAAAATGCTGCAAGGGAAAAAAGGACCTAAAAATTAGTCAAAAAAGAAATTTTTAAAACAAATCTACACTGCTTTGTAAAAAAAATTTAAATGACAAGTGTCGAAAGGTCTGTTATAAAAGATGTGTCTTTGCTGGGGTTCCTACTACGCAATTTATGGGTTTTCTACTAAACGGAGAGTTTAGTCTAATGGTAAACGGAGGTTGCTGGGCTTGGTGGTCCAGTCTACTTTGACGTACGGTGCACAAATCTGGGCCAATGAACTCAAAAAAGAATCTAAAGCACACAAACTTGCAAATGTCCAACGGAAAGTGGCCCTGCGTGTGTGTAGCTCATACCGAACAGTCTCTGGACAAGCCGCCCTGGTTATTGCCAGCATCTTCCCGATCGACCTAGTGGTAATGGAGCGGAAAAAGCTACAAGAGGCTGGCCACAACAGGCTTGAAAAAAGACGGGTCAGAGAAGATCTGCTGAAAGAATGGCAGGAACGATGGGAGTCCAGCGATAAAGGGCAATGGACAAAACTTCTGATCCCAGACGTAGCCACATGGATGAACAGACAGCATGGCGAAACGAGCTACTACTTAACTCAAGTGCTAACAGGTCACGGCTGCTTCAGAGACTACCTGTTCAATCTGGACCGAGCATCTGACGATCTGTGCGTGTACTGCGGAGAACAAGATAGTGTGAGCCATACAGTTTTCGACTGCTGCCGTTGGCAGGATGAAAGAGAAATACTTGAAATGTATCTGAATAAACCCATTGGCCCAAGAAGCCCAGTAAAGCAAATGTTGCAAAATAAAAAGAACTGGGACAAGATCCATGGGTACATTTGTAAAATTTTAAGCAGCAAGGAAAAAGATGAAAAAACTTTTAAGCAAATCTAACTACACCAGTCCACCCGCCACTCAGAGGTTATGCAATGAGCGGTTCCAGAGTGAACGGGTGTGATCTTTCCAGGGGCACCACTTGTCTGGAGCGGTGAAAGCCGCCAGCTACGCCCCCCAACAACAAAAAAAAAAGTCTTGTCTGTCTAGTCTTGTCTGTCTAGTCTTGTCTGTCTAGTCTTGTCTGTCTAGTCTTGTCTGTCTAGTCTTGTCTGTCTAGTCTTGTCTGTCTAGTCTGGTCTATCTAATCTCGTCTGTCTAGTCCTCTCTGTCTAGTCTTGTCTGTCTTGTCTTGTCTGTCTAGTCTTGTCTGTCTAGTCTTGACTGCCTAGTTTTGTCTGTCAAGCCTTGTCTGCCTAATCTTGTCTGTCTAGTCCTGTTTGTCGATAATATTGAAAAATTGTAATTTTGACAGACAAAATACTTAATATAACTACAAATCACTGACACAATACGGTTAAAACGTTCACAGCTTCCGTGGCAAAAATTGCTAACTAGTAAAAATGCACAGTGACAACACATTGTTTGGTCGTTGTGGATGTAACCTAGGTTAAGCTATATCGAATTTAAATTCGGTTATAGTTAGGTTGAATATTAGAGTCAGATAAATCCAGGCTGATAGACCGAGACTTTTAATTCACAATAAGAAAAATCAATTTTATTTTAATATACGCCAGAAAATTTATTTTCTCTACGTCTGTTTTTTGTTTGGTGCTGCGACGTATATTGGACTTTTACGCACGATTTGGATACTCTTACACATTAATATAATAAAGGAATCCTTCACATACAATAATTTACTTATTGATATGTTCATTTAGGTGTTCGAATATCTAAAATATTGATTTTGATTTGATGAAAATTTTGATTTCAAACATAATTCATAAAATCTACCCTTTCAACACTGTGGTTCCCACAACACAATGTGTGCTAAACTAAACCATGGTCAACTTTTATATTTTGCTCTATTTGGTTTCAATATATCACTACTCGCAAACTTCTCTATTTGCACAAGCTAATATAGACAGGTTCAACCGAATCCTCCGAAATGATACAACTTGCGGCGTCTGCAGCGAATGCACATTTGTTTAAGTATCGTGGGAGGTCTGCTATATACAGAGAGAAAACGTGAGGGGCGAGAACTCTGCGGGACACCCATTTTTATGTTGGTCGTTGAAGATGTGCACTCCTCTATTCTTACTTATTGCCTCCTCAATGACAAATATGATTTGAACCATTTTCCATATTTTCCTCTAATGGACGTATTTTTTACTTTGGGCTTTGCCTTTGGATGTGAAACGCAGTCAAAGGCTTTGGTCAGATCACAAAAAATACCGACTGGGCACTTTTGGTTGTCGATTTCCTGGAGAAAGTGTTGGTGCAATTTTTGTAATGCAGTTGTGGAAGACTGCTTTTTGTTCCTCTGGAATGATGTGCTGTTTATTACGATCTCTTCGCAAAACCTGCCTTGTTCAGACTCTTTGTTATACGATAAATATGTGTAGTCAAACCTAGCGATTGATCTATATAAAGTCCAAGGAGCCTAATTGAATGTTGCACTTCGAAGCTTTCTTCATCAATTCGTACTGCGAAGGGTATTGGTTTGTATCTTTTAGTTTGAAACATTATAATTTGAGTTTTATCCTTATTTATTATTAATTTACATTATTTGTGTATTTGACCATCTTGAAGTTTTGATATTTTTGTTTTGTTATTTCAAACTTGATTTTCTTCAAGAAAATGAATAATTAGTATTATTTCCAACTAGTTTCGGCTCTATATTTATATTAAAAATTACCCGTCATCAGGGAAAAATATGAACTTTATATTTGAAAATAAAAACTCAGTTTTTACTTCACCACTTATGGTATTCTTCTTTGTTGTTTTCTACCTCTATGCGTGTAGGGAACCTCGCTCGAACCTAGGCAGCACAAATTCTCTTTTTCCAGAAAATTTGTCAGCATTTCTCCTCTGCTGTTTCTTAAGCCGAGACCTCGTTTTCCAATATACTGGGATTCGATGTTGCTGTTGGTCCACTCACCGATTTTGGCGTTGAAATCGCTTCTGTGTATTGAGGTCATGAGGTGTATTGAGGATATGAAGTGTATTGTCTTACTGTTTTGCTCCTCCTTAATTATTAATTTGGGTTGGGTATGATATAAAAGAAGACTTCTTCCTAATAATTAGCAAGAATTGCTTATGGAATTATAGAAATATTACTCGAAATGTTAATCTGCACCATTCTAGTGTTAAAATTTTTGAAAAAACGAGTTAATCTTATAAATTACAAAAAAATCAAACAATTTATCCATATGACCAAATTAAACACATGAAATTTTGTGAAGAGATGATTGAGAGGTCGAATCATGATGAAAACTTTTTAAATAACATACAACTATTATTTACTGATGAATCCACGTTCCCTATCAATGTCCATTGATAGGGAAACCATTGATGGTTTCGCTATCAATGGACTGCACAATCCCGCAGTCGCTCGTTGTTGGTCGAGAAATAATCCTCGCCTACATTACAACTGTCGCACGTAATATCCACAAAAATTGAACACTAAGTGTTATATTAGGCAATCACGTTATTGGCCCGTATTTCATCCAAGGAAATTAATAATTTATCTTCATACATTTGCTATACTACTTCGTCATCTGAGCTGCTTATCGGAGAGTAGATATTGAAAATTTGCAAGCGAGTGAGTAACCATTCGTTGGGGAGGTTCCTTCGGCTGTTGCGGTTCTCGATCATTTGAGGCGTTGCATCGCGGATACAACACCAAGTAGTATGGTTGAGGCGGGCTGGAATCATAACTTGTACGGGCTCATCGGCTTCATCGAGCTGATCTTCAGGGCGTGCGGGTATATTAGCTGGTTCTTTCGAAAGCTGGTAATTAAACAAAAGCGCGCTACCGAATATAGCCGAAGTTTCTTTGGTGAGTGAGTGTGGTGGCTGAGCGATGCCAGACACAATTGAAACATTCTCGCTTGACTGTGGTCAACAATCACTATCTGCGCTAAGGATCCTCGATCAGACATAGATCTGAATGAAGAAGACATTATGAATTTTGAATGTTGAAGAATGTTGAGCAATAATGGCAGCTACTGTCTTAATGAATGTCAAATTAAAAGCTGAGAATCCTGGGTACGATTCAAAATCCTCCGGCGTGACGTGGTTGTTAAAAGTGATGTTCTTTGATTCTGGACGTCTATAGCCCAGACGACGGTAAGATACTAGGTTACTACCACCACCTACCGCCTACCGCGTGGCATTAATTCCAAGTATTGATAAGTATGGAGCCGGAGGTTCGTTAGAAATGGAGTGAAGAACGGCATCTGCTAGAACTCCTAAACACAGCATTTCCTCGTAGAGGTTATGGGTGTTTGATCCGATCCTTCCGTAGTATCCGTTGTGCCGCCTGTCGACACCCATGCGGGTGACGGGGAGCTCAGGAAATTCTGGCTGGAGATTAACTCCGGTAGCGGTGGTGATATTACCAATTGCAGAGAGGTACTGGAATATGGGATCTGGTACGGGAAGAACGACTGACTCGTGTAAATCGAGAGGAACCTGCTCCGTCGGGGAGATAGGCTGAGAGTTTTTCGCTTTAAGCGTGACAGCACGTAGCCATACGCAAGCCGTCGTATAATAGTCTAAAATTTCGGGGGTCAATATCTTTCCTAATGCGGGGTGGCCAGTTTCCAACTGGCAAAAGGTCTCACGGGAGACCTCAATAGACGCTGCACACAACGAGGTGAATCTGACGTCGAGGGAATCCTCTGTCACAGAGACTGCGACCGAAAAGATCGAATCTTTAAACGGATCTCCTGTTCACGTAGCAACGTGGGAGCCGACATGTAACGCCTTCGGACGTGGTAGCTCCCGAAGGGGCCTACGCACGTCTGGTTTCTGAGGAGCTTCGGGATTTCTCTTGTTTCTGGGTTTACCCCAGTACCCATGCTCTTTGGCCTGGTTGTTGGGACCAGGCTTAGGTGGATGAGCCACCTGTGGTTGATTAACGTCCATTCTTGAAGATATGAAACACTCCGTAAACACAATAGAACCGAAGTTAACGAATGAGAACTTCTCACCACAATAATAATTAGTTGGAGTAGCGCTTGTTCAGTCTTATCGTGATATATATATATATATATATATATATATATATATATATATATATGACTGTTAGATAGAGAAGCGTACTTTATGTCACTTTATCGTACTTTAACATCACTTTATGTTTCATTCGCGCATTGACGAGATATCCTATGCCTTCCAGATGGTCTTCATCTGTTGTGTTTTTCTGGTATAACACATGTCCTGAGGTTAATGTGGTAGTTTTTTCACCCGGGAGACGTGTTTCCGATAGTCCCACGATATTAAATGGATTCCAGCTCGTTGTTCAGTTCGTGAAGGTGTTCCTTGGATCTCATAGTGCGTATATTATATGTAGCAATATATAAGTTAAGAATTAACAAAAATTGAAAGTAGGAGATTATCGTTTCGAATCTATCAATAAATAGCTGGACTTACACTGATATCTAATGTTATCCTTTGGCACACTTTGCTCAAGATGCGTTGTGTGAGCCGTTCGCTACGTCAAAGCAAGTAACGAGAACGGTCAAGACCAAATTTTGCCAGGGGCTGAAGGCCAATAGTTATTATAACAGAACAGAAAATATAAAGTTAGAAGTTGTGTAATTAGATGCCTACACCATAAAAAGTGTTAGATAGTAGGAAGTATACCTTTGAAAAGGTTCACAAATAAGGTAATGATTCAATTTTCTTCTTTTACTATTATTTGCACCGTGTCTCACGAAAATCAAATTTTCCAGATTTTAAAACAGGGCTGGTCTAATCACTTACCTGTTTGGGCTGCTCGCGTCTCCGCCACGTGTGATCGTCCTTCCGGAGCCTTTTTTAAGGGAGGAAATGGGGATAATAAGTGGAGGGATTCCCTTAAAATTGTTGTCTTCCAGACGTTGGATGCCGCTTCAACCCTTTGGGCTCGTGATTACACCGCTGCTTAACTTGATTTAAAACGATAAACTTAAAGATGCGTGCACGTGTCGGTCGAGCTTCGTTCGCGCTTCGATTCTTGTCTTTTCACTTCTCACACTCGCAGCATACTGCCGAAAATATATAAATTCGCGACGAAATTAATTAATAAATCGCGCGATTTCAGCCCAGGTCGATACAGCTTCCCCTTCTGTTGATCGGTGCCGAAATCGATTCAAATGTTAAATTAAAAATACAGATTTACTAAAATTGGCGCGAGCAACTATTATCTAGATCTGATCCAGATGAGCTTTCGGTTACAATTGTGGTTTCATCCATTCTTCTTTTCCCTGCTCTTCTAAATTCTTCTTACATGTTTATGAGCTCTTGAATTTCGTTGTATCTGTCCAGGGTGTGGTGTATTTCACTATCAATGGTGTAGCTTCTAGTAGCTTTAAAAGTGCATGTTTGCACTTAGTGTAAAATGTTTATCCATCAAGAATCTTGATATTGTCTTACTGTTGCTCCTTTTGGTATGTCGTTTATCCTCTTCTTCAATCCTTACTTCAATCCTGGCAAAGCCCTAATGTAGTGATCTTGTTTCTATTATATTTCTTTTGCAGTCAAATAGTAACTTCCCATCAATCTCAATTGTGTTTATCATCTCCCTCACCTTTAGTAATCCTCTCATATTTCAATTTATGATGTCCCCTGAGAAATAAAATTGAGAGTCCCTGGACATCTGTGGCTTGCACGATTCACTTAAATTAGAGACTGCATTGGTGCTCAAAATATTATATAATACCATCGTCGCTGATTTCTATGATTTTTCTACAAGCTATTATTATTCTTTTTCAAGTAATTTTCGTTTTCTTTGTCAATTACTACCTTAGAGTCTAAAATAAGGAAATCTTGTCGGCTTCTTATCCAACGGGAATTCTTATCTGAAGGGAAACTGACAGATAGCGTACAATATGTAAGTGTTCTTGTATGTGGTTACTTGTGGTCGAATTTTTGCCCTTCCCAGAATCCGTAGGGCAGACTGACGGGTCAGTGTGAGATTTCGAGTTAGACTCGCTACTCACCTGGGATATGTTTGTAAAAACTGTCGTGTTCATTTCATTTTATTCGGAGGTTTTGACAAAATTGAAACACCGCGCTTGTCCTGCGTATTGGTGAGTTTGTTAGACACCCGACCCTCTGGGTGCAGATGCTGGTTGCAGCCCCCATTTTGGGTCAGACGCTGCTGTAGTGGTTTAACTTATCTTCCTTTCTTGCCTTTGACCTTACCAGCAAGGGTGGCCCTACCAGGAGGATATGCTCCCGCTGGCATCGCTCTCAGGATCCTTGAAAGTACTGAGCCCTCTCTCTACGACAAAGTGTTAATCTCTGGGAGGGTTTTTTTCTTTTTTGTATGTAAGTTGGTACTTCTCTTGGTAAGTTGGTACTGGTATTTCTCTTATAATTTTCTTAGCGTCTTTGGTAGGCTAGTTGATGTGTCAATTTGTCGTTTAAATCCCTCTTTCTTGCTTTTTTTAATAACGATAAAGTTTATGCGTTGGTTATTGTACAAATTTTTAAACAATGGATTATAGAAGATATTGTTTAGTGGAGCCTCAAGTTCTTTTCAAACAATATAATTTGTGGGTTGGTAAAGATCCGTACAGTTGTACCTTTCTTGTGTCTAGGGATTTTGGGAAAGGCTTCATTACAATTCCTTATGAAAATGTCCGTGAGCAACTTCCATTGCTTATGTGGTTGCAGCTGACTTCAAATAATTCATTCCATACTACGCTTTCCATTAGTTTTGGGTATGGTGTTTTAAATTCACTTCAATCTTATAGCTTGTTTTACATTGGTAGATGCATCCTCCTTTTTGGACTCCATAGCAGTTTTGTTTTGATGTTGTTTTTTGCAAAGCAAACTTGACTTCATTTTGTGATGTTTTTTCTATTTTCCTACGCTATACTCATTTTTTCTCCGTGGATCCTCTTCTTCCGTCCACTTTGTTCCGGTCTTCTTGGGCTTCTCATTCTCCGACATCACTTCCTATTTGCTAACCTTTTGTCTGTAAGTCTCTCTATTTTCAATTTCTGTAATGTTTATTTGTGCTTCTTCCATATCTTTTCTTACTTGGACTATCCATGGAGTTGTCGTCCTTGTATGTATGTGAGCACTCGCTTGGCGATCCTGGTTTCTGGTAGTCTGTAGAGGTGTCCATAAAATTTGAGTCTCCTTTTCCTGATGTCTGAAGCGAGGTTGGATATTTTTTCTGTTGTTTTCCTGGAGTGTAGTCTGTATCCGTCTTCTGTTTGTTTTGGGCCTACAATTTTTTTCACGATTTTCCTTTCTTCTTTTAGAAGATTTTCTAGATCTCTTTTTGTGTGGAGTGTAAGCGTCTCACTCGCATAGAGTGCTTCTGGTTTCACTACAGTGTTGTAGTGTTTAACTTTTGTGTTTATTGACAGGCATTGTTTGTTGTAGATGTCTCGTGTTTTGAAGAAGGCCCTCATCATTTTTTGTTGTCTTGCCTTTTGCGCTATTTTTTCTCCTCCTGTAGGTTCTAAAATTTGAAATGGGATACTCTTTTGATTTCACTGTATTTCGTATTCAATTTTTGTATGTTGATTTTTGTGCAAATGAATTCGGTTTTTGCGAAGGAGATTTGTAGTCCAACTTTTTCTGCGCATTCTTTGAGGACTTCCATCTGCTTGATTGCTGTCGCTTCACTCTCCGCAAGTATTGCTATATCGTCTGCAAAAGCTAGACATGAGATTTCTACTTTGTCTTTAGTCCTTCCTAATTGTGTGGGTTTCCAGCGCTTTTGAGCTTTTAGCTTTTTTCCCATTGTTTCATCACTTTGTCTAAAGCCACATTGAAGAGTAGCGGGGACAGGCCATCTCCTTGTCTGACACATGTTTTTATCAGAAATTGTTCGGAAATTTCTCCCATGAACTTTACTTTTGATGTTGTGTCTGATAGAGTCCTGGGTCCTGTTTGTTTAATGAGTCCTAGTGTTTTCAAGTCCAGTCCTTGGTCTTCCAGGATTTCGAAAACTGATTGCCTGTCTATGGAGTTATATGCTTTTTTGAAGTCCACAAAGGTGCATATAACTGGTGAACTTCTGATGGCTTTGTGCTTGAGTACTGTTTTTAGTGTGAATATCTGTTCTGAGCATGAGCGACCTGATCCGAAGCCTGCTTGGTATTCCTCTATTTTGTGTTCTAGTTGTTCCTCTACTCTTTGGAGGAGGCAGATGGACATGACCTTGTAGACGACTTGTAATAGGGAGATACCTCTGTAGTTGTTCACATCAGCTTTGTCCCCTTTTTTATGTAGTGGGTGTATGAGTGCGCATTTCCAGTCCTCTGGTAATTTTTCAGTTTACCAAATTTCTTGAATAATTTGTGTGAATTCTCGTAGTGAGTTTGGTCCTAGATTTTTCAGTATTTCCGCAATGATTCCATCTTCTCCAGATGTTCTGTTGTTCTTGAGCCTTTGAATGTGTCTATTGATTTCTTCTTGTGTGGGTGGTTTTGAATCCGGGTGTCTTTCTGCTGTTGCTCTTCTGAAACATAGGTTTTGTGGTGTGTAAGCTTTGATTTTAGCTTGCGAATGTTTTATAGAAGTCTCTTATATTGTAGTTCCTGAAGTTTTCCTCTATGGACTTTAACTGTTCTTTCATAAATTTTCTCTTGGTTTGTCTGAAAATTTTTGTGACCTCTCTTCTTGTTTCATCAAATTTCTGTTGCGTTACTGGTGATTTTTTACTGTTGTAGGTTTGGAATGTCCGTTTTCGTTTTTCTAGTGCTTTCTCACATTATGAGTCCCACCACAGGTGTTTTGTGTTCTTCTTAAGTGGAATCAGTTCCTTTGCCTTCTGTACGATTTTCCTGTGCTAGTCTGCCCAGTTGTTTGCCTGTTCTTTATCCAATTCTTGTTTTATGTTTGTTTCCTTGATCATTTTTGTATCGAATTTCGGCAGTTGTTTTTTTTTATGTATTCTATTTGGAGTGAATTTTATTTTAATTCTAGTTAGATAATGGTCGGAGTCTATGTTCGCACCTCTGCGGACTTGTACATCATGGATCTCTCTTTGTGCCTGGTGTGTGATTGCGATATGATCGATTTGGAATTCGCCGATGGACTGTATTGGAGACCTCCAAGTCTTTTGTTTTTAGCTGTTTTTCTGAGGGAGGTGGAAATGATTTTGGAAATGTTGTTCTGTTGACAGAGTTCGATTAACCTTACGCCATTTTTATTGGTGAATTTTGTTTTAATTTCCCAACTGTTTTCTGATACAATTTTTCCCTGTCAATTTGTGAGTTGAAATCTCCTTGTAGGATTTTAATGTCTTCCTTCGGGATTTTAGTCATTATTTTCTGTTTGCCAAAATATCTCTGTTCTCCTTAGATCTTTTTTGTTGTCCCCATTTGTAGGTGCGTGTATATTAATTTTTTGTTTACTACAAAGGCCATTCCTAGGATAGGGGCACCTTTGGCGACTCGTTTTTTAGTTTTGCTCTTGAATTTACGGTAATTACCATAGTCTACTGTGTCTTCCTCTGTGAAACGTGTCTCCTGTAGTGCGAGGATCTGGATCTTTTCTTTGTCTAATTCTAATGTTCGGTTGTGTAGCTTTTCTGGTTGGATTAGCGTATTGATGTTAAAAGTGCCGATGTATGTATTAGTTTTACGGGGAAGTTTGTCAGAGAACTCCGACTTTCTCTGTGTTCGTGTAAGCCCGGGATCCCCAGAATTACAAATCCCGGTTGTCGCCTCTTGTTGACGGGTGTAATGGTTACCACCTGGGGTACTATTTACTTTACTCGCACGAGCCATGATTTGCTTGTCATCATGTCGTTTGTCCAATGTTTCCACTGGGTTTTCTAGAACCAGGGATTGTTAGTTCCTGGAGCACGTTTTCAGCCGCACCCTCTGGGTGAACAGACGCTGACGAAGTTGCCGGTGGTCTCCACTGCAGACGCAACTGGATTTTGATTGTTAGTTTTGGTCCGCCCTGAGTATTTTATTTCCTCGGTACCCCCCATATCTGGAGAGCATTCCCCTATCCGCCACCAGGGGAGACGCCCGATGGGAGACTAACAACTCCACACCGTTAATTTTGACATTACTATCATTTCTGTTCATTCCACAAAAGAATGTTAAACCCAAAAAATGTTCAACGTGTTTCAACTAATCACAGAATTCTCCTCCGAAACAGAAATTTTCAAACTTATCCACCCATCACCGTATCTATGAAATTTTGGCGGTTCTTAAATGTCAAATAAAAATTGTTCAAATTTAAACCAAAAGTTTTATTATAAAGACTGGTGCAGATTTCTACAGTCATACTATCAACACTGTTCCGTCGCACGTTTTCCACTGATTTGTTTTGAATAAATTTATAACTTACCACTTTTTGCAACTTTTTACGGAGAAATTTCAAAACGATCCCGTTGTTACCGTTACTAGGGTAACTAAGTATATATATATATATATATATATATATATATATATATATATATATATATATATATATATATATATATTCATTTAGTCTGAGAAAGATTTTTCTTTCAATTTTCCAAGAAATTTTCGAAGAAATCATGATGCGTCGGTCTCCATCGTTTCCTTGGTAGGGATGGCAACGTAATCAAAATTAAATCGTCTTTTGACTTCTGGTATCTTTATATCCCTGCGCACTGAAATAGCGAATGTCTGTAAGTATTTAAAATGCTCAGGATGGTTCGATAAAAAGTCCTCCATAATTTCGCTCTACAATCCTTCTAGCTCTTTTCTGAGTAACTCAGCTGCTATGAAGAATCGCTTAGCGTATTCGAGTTCAAAGCATGAATATGCGCATCTCCTTTGGTTTTAAAACCTTGATTTTTAAGTGGAAAACCGGGAAATTTTGACAGTGCTAGGTACGAATGTTTGCTTGCAGCACCGTGAGTCAACTGATTCAAGTAAAAAGCGACCGAATGTTTCCTATCTGACAGGACTACTGAATTCAAAGATCATTTCTCAAATCTTTTCTCTGTCGTAAACTCTGTTCAACGCAAAAAGCGCATCCCTGTCTAATATTGAGGGTTGATAGTTAAACGGAAAGCCTAAACCTGGTGGTAGAGGTTGACAGCATTGTGAATTTTGAATATTCATAGTTTTAAAAACCTATTTGTTTGAGTTTAATGATCTGAAATATGATGGTATTTAGTTTTAATTTTGAACGGTATATTAATTTTAGCAATGAAATGGTTAATGCATGTTCCATATTTATAATCCTTATGAAAGGAATTTGGCGTTAAACGACTCTAACAATGATAAAAATTGCGGACTTGTATTCGTGTTTTTTAACAAATTTTTATTAAAGTCTGCAGTTTTTGTAATTTGAGGAAAAACACCCCATGTTCGTTAATGGGGACGCTCTATAGACGCTTATTACTATTACTACCCTACCTTTTGATTAATTTTTGTTTCAATACCTGAACATTCAAAAACTTACTTCTGAAATCATATTTATCATATAAATCATAATCATGTCTTGTTTTAAATATTGATCCACTTTTGCAGTAGATACCCGAACCCCCGTGCTGTCCTTCTCGACTTACTTTACTTTTCCAAGACCGTAATCAAGTCTATTCAAAGTTTTTATGCCCAGTACCTTGCTACGTCTATGGCATTTTCATTTGCAATCCACATCACATCGATGCAGCACGTTGCAGGGCATAATGTGCATCCCAGCAGCTTTGTATCTCCCCACATTCACAGAGGCATTGTTGGTCTTCCTCAATTTTCTACTTTAGTTTGTTTGTTTTTATGGGTGCCACGCCGGCTCGTATTCTGTTTAGCGTTCTCCATATCTTCCAGTCCAAATTTGACCCTGCACAGGGGCTTTTGTTGACAGGGAAGTTGTCGGGCGGTTCCACAGTGGCACATTGAAGAAAATTTTTCCGAGATTTGGCCATAAAGGATTATCATTACGATATCTTCGAATCTATCAATAAATAGCTGGACTTGTACTGATATCTTATGTTACCCTTTGGCACACTTTGCTCAAGATGCGTTGTGTGCGCCATTCGCTTTATAAGTTATTATAAAATAGTAAAGAATATAAAGTTTGAAGTTGTATAATTAGATGGCTACACCATAAAAAGTGTTAGATAATAGGAAGTTTGCTTTTGAAAAAGTTCACAAATAAGGTAATGAAGGGGCCTTTTCCAATTTTCTTCTTTTACTACCATCTTGATCTGATCCAGATGAGCTTTCGGTTATAATTGTGTTTTCATCCATTCTTCTTTTCACTGCTCTCAAATTCTTCTGACATGTTTATGGGCTCTTGAATTTCGTTGTATCTGTCCAGGGTGTGGTGTATTTCACTATCAATGGTGTAGCTTCTGGTAGCTTTAAGAGTAAATGTTTGGAACTTAGTATAGAATGTTTATTCATCAAGAATCTTGATATTGGCTACTGTTGCTCCTTTTGGATTACACAACAAAAAGGCGCGGTGAAAAAGGCGCGCGACAAAAGGGAGCGGCAAAAAGGGCGCGGCGACAAAAAAGCGCTGCGACAAAAGAGCGCCTGCAAAAAAGGCGCCTGTTACAAAAGGGCGCATATTATAACTAGCTTGAATGTATGTTTCAGGTCAGAAAAGCAAAGTTTTATTCAAATTTGATACGTCTAAATGCAACAAATAAAGCCGTCTTAAAATGCACACGACACGTTAAGGAATTACGAATGTACACAAACATAACTCGAAAATTACAAATTGAAGTTAAAATTGTGGGCCAATCCACGCAAATAGTCAATCAATGGCCTATTTTCATAATCAGAAACGATATTCTTAGTGCGGATGGCGCAGTCTTTGTACTTTTTTCGAGGTGGTGCGCCGTTAGCACCAGCCATGAGTTGTTCAATTTTTAACTCGTTGTAACTTTGTTCTTTCTTCAGGCAATCAATAAATTTCCATTTGCTAGGATGGCAAGCTCCAACAGTTTCTCCAAAACTGCGATGCCACCCTTCAATGGAATTATTGGTTTTTGGAAGGTCTCTGTTGACAGCTTCAAAACAATTCCAAAATGCATGGGTTCTCGCCGCCTTCTTCTACGATCTGGTCTGCCAATCCACGTATCTTCAAAATAATCAGTGACTGGGCGAATTATTTTCTCGGTTTCAACGAGTTCTTCAGTATAACGTCGTCTAACATCGGGAACTGTTTGAATTTTTCTCCTCACACATTGTGTTAGGTGAGCTACAGGAAATTCCGCCGAAAAAGCGTTTAAGCAGCCGTTTCAAAATCAGACATCGATTCTGGATTTAAATCTGGGTGAATTTCCTTTATTTTGGAATAAAAGCGTCGATAAATTGCTTCAGACTTATTAGGTAAAAGAGCAAAAATAAGTGGAATGGACACGTTCAGATGTAAACCATGGAGAGTAAACAATTGTGTGAATAAAGAAGGTGCAGTTTTAAAAGTTCCATCACAGTACCAATGCTTCTGAAACTGCAGAAGATCCATGTTTTGACGGGTTGAGAATATGAGGAATCGGTCGGCGTCTTCAGGACCGCTATCGTACAGCAAAAATGGCTGACCAGTTAGCGTTACGGTAAATTCGTCTGAAATTCGTAAATATTCTAAGAGCGCAGGTATAAGAAGCCGTTTTCGCGTCGACGAATTCGTTGAACCATCCGCTTGAGTGACACAATACGTGGTAGCGGACCAGCAATATCTGCTTCGACATTTGAAGTTGTTTCGGCAATGATTTGATGAGTAGTTCCTACAAAAAACAATATTGACGTTTGAGACTTTTTTACTTAGTTTAGCAGAATGTTTCTAAAAATTAGGCTTAAAAATTATTGCAACAACAATATTCCATTTTTTTGCTAAATTACAATTATAAGCTGTAAAAATATACCGGGCTGATTAGTTGCTACTAAAAACAATATTGACGTTTGAAGTTGTTTTACTTATTTTAGCAGTGTCTTTAAAAATTAGGTTTAAGAACTATTGCAATAACAATATTCAACTTTTTTGCTGAATCACAATTATAAACTGCAAAAAATTGCCATGCTGATTAGTTGCTGCTTGACGTAGATCTACGACTTCCTTTGCTTGGGTAACGGCTATATTGGCGACGTGATTATGTGCTGTTTCTGTGGCGATGCGATCACCAATTGTATGACAACGTCCCCGACAACTATGTGTCCGATACTCAATACATTTGCAAATAACTTTCTCCTATATTTCTTTCTCACGGCGGAAAAGGAATCCATTATGTTTTAAAAAATTGTTATTCTTTTGACTATAGTCACAAATTCAAGTGGCGTTATAGACAAAATTATTTGCAATAAGGGCACACAACAACACCAGACATTAATAGGTATTGTAGTGCTGCGCCAGATATACAGTAACTCGTTCCAATTCTGTAAACGTTTCAACGTGCTCATCTTTATTGTTACACACGTAATGGCGCCCTTTTGTAGTATGCGCCGTTTTTGCAGGCGCCTTGTATAAGCGCTCTTTTGTCGCCGCGCCCTTGTGTCGCCGCGCCCTATTTGCCGCGCCCTTTTGTCGCGCGCCCTTTTGTCGCGCGCCCTTTTTGCTGCGCCCTTTTGTCGCGTCACCCTCCTTTTGGTATGTCGTTTATCCTCTCTAACTTCAATCCTGGCAAAAGCCATAATGTACTGATCTTGTTTTCTATTATATTCATTTTGAAGTCAAATAGTCACTCCCCATCAATCTCAATTGTGTTTATCATCTCCCTCACCTTTATTTATCCTTCTCTCATGTTTAAATTCTCGATGTCCCCTAAGAAATAAAATTGAGAGTCCCTTGACATCTGTGGCTTGCCTGATTCACTTAAATTAGAGACTGTATTGGTGCTCAAAATATTACATGCATCGTCGCTGATTTCTATGATTTTTGTACAAGCTATTATTCTTTTCAAGTAATTCTCGTTTTCTTTGTCAATTACTACCTTAGAGTCTAAGATAAGGAAATCTCGTCGGCTCCTTATCCAACGGGAATTCTTATCTGAAGGGAAACTGACAGATAGCGTACAATATGTAAGTGTTCTTGTCTGTGGTTATTTGTGGGCGAATTTTTGCCCTTCCCAGAATCTGTAGAGCAGACTGACGGGTCGGGTCAGTGTGAGATTTCGAGTTAAGCCGGGGTTATATTAGAGCCACGCCGCGTGTCGCAATGCTGCCTGACGCAACGGGCTGGTGATTATACGACAGTGTCGCGTCGCCGTGCGTGCTGATTAATTTTTGTGTCAGTTTAGTGGCGACCGCGTAAACGTCCGCATCTATTACTACAGTGTCGCGTCGCCGTGCGTGCTGATTAATTTTTGTGTCAGTTCTGTGGCGACCGCGTAAACGTCCGCATCTATTTGCAATGTTGTCTTCCGACTGTTTTATAGCAAATTTTATAAATTCGTTAAAATAATTGTTTAAAGTATCTTACCCTGTTGCCAATTGGGTGTAAAGCTCTTATTTTCTCAATTTTCTTCATGAAATATTTGCGTACAGAAAATATTAATCTCATTGCTACAAAGTCCAGAGCTTAGGGCTTCAAGCCATATCATTTCCGGGCTTTAGGGCATAATTATTGTGGCTTTTCACTATTGCGGATTTCAACAAAGTTTATTCAACAAAAACGATACAAATATTTTACAAATAGATGGTTTAATGATTATTCCGGAGCATAGTTACCATCTACAAGAAGACAAGAGTAGACAAGGTCAGACAAGAGCAATTTATACTCTCTTACTAATAAATTCGTCGGCGGACATCTTGCGCGGGTACCTAAATGTGGTAGACGTCTGCTTACTTGCTCGTCAACACACTGCGCCGGAATGCGCGTAGCCACGTGGTGATTATACTAGCGCGGTGCGAGTCAACGCGTTACTTCCCCCACCAGCGATGCCACGCCAATCAAAATCGAGTGGTCTGCGTGGCGTCAACTCCCTCGGCGACACGCGGGACTGAGCTAATGTAATCACGTTCATACTAAATGTATGTAACCGATTGCAATCCCACCCGTTGCGACACGCGGCGTGGCTCTAATATAACCCCGGCTTTAGACTTGCTACTCACCTGGGATAAGTGTTCATTTCATATCATTCGGAGGTTTTGGAAAAATTAAAACACCGCGCTTGCCCTGCGTATTGTTGAGTTTGTTAGACAGCCGACCTTCTGGGAGCAGACGCTGGTTGCAGACCCCATTCTGGGTCAGACGCTGCTGTACTGGTTTAACTTGGCTTCCTTTCTCACCTTTGAATTTACCTGCAAAGGTGGCCCTACCAGGAGGATAGCTCCCGCTGGCATTGCTCGCAGGATCCTTGAAAGTACTGTCTCTACGACAAAGATTTGTCTTTGCTGGGGTTCCTACTACGCAATTTATGGGTTTTCTACTAAACCAAGGTAAGCTCTTGTATTTTGCGCTGTCCTTCCTAGTATCTCGCTGTTTTGCTGCCCGTAGATTTATCTATTTGTTCGAGCGAATTTTCTTACGTCTGTCGCTTGTTTGCCCGTTGCCAGGCCTCCTGTCTAGTCTTGTCTGTCTAGTCTTGTCTGTCTAGTCTTGTCTGTCTAGTCTTGTCTGTCTAGTCTTGTCTGTCTAGTCTTGTCTGTCTAGTCTTGTCTGTCTAGTCTTGTCTGTCTAGTCTTGTCTGTCTAGTCTTGTCTGTCTAGTCAAATTCAAATTCAAAATAATTTATTTACATTATTTAAGCACCCGATACAAACAGGCCTAAATGAAAATATGTCAAACAAAACAAAGAAAGAAAATTTAATTTAAAAGTTTGCAAAACATCACAAAACTTTAAATTTAAAAATTGATTATAACATTTACAACGTGTACCACCGATTTTTATATACAAATATTAAAAGCGTTAAAAAGAAGCAATACATTTAAAATAATAAATAATTAAAATATAAATATGAAATTAAATAATATATAATTAAAATATAAAATATAAATTGCATAATAATAATAATCAATAATTAGCAGCGATTTGAAAGTGCAGCAGTATATTCTTCCATGTTATAAGGTTCTATATTATTTATGAACTCGTGTAATTCTTTTTTCACCTTATTTATGTTTTTCAATTGCTTTAAATTTTTCGGAAGGTTATTATAACCGTATGAAACTGTAAGGCGGGTTTTTTTCTGTCAACGACAGTTTGTGCTGAGGCAAGTCGTACAGGTCATTCATATGTCTGGTCTCTCTTTCGTTTTGTTTCTCGTGTTCTGTAAACAAGACTTTATGTTTGAATATAAACATGACACATTCAAAAACATATGTTCCTGTGGTTGTTAGGATCTTAGCTTCTCTAAACTTCCCCCTGCATGAGTCTCTATAGTTTAGATTGCTCAGAATCCGTAACGCTTGTTTTTGTATTGTAAATATCCTTTTGGTCTGAGCTCCATTTCCCCAAAACGCTATCCCGAAACGCAGATGACTATGGAAATTTGCGAAATAGACCAATCTTAGAATTTGCAAACTTAAATACGGTTTTAGAGTACGAATCGCAAACACTGCTCTGTTCAGTTTTGTTGTTAGCTGGCTTATATGAGATGACCATCCCAAGGTGTCATCAATATGGATACCTAAAAATCTTACAGATTGTTTTATTTCTACTCTGTCCTCATCTAACTTTATTTCATGGGGATAGTTAATAGTACTACGGTAGGTCTTGAATACTATTATATTAGTTTTGGTGCTATTTATCTTCAGTTTGTTTTTGCTAAACCACTGTCCAATTTCCGTTATTACAGTATTGGCTGTAGATTGTATTTCTTCCACGGTTTTGTTCATTAGTAATAGACTAGTGTCATCGGCGAACTGAATTATGTCGTGGAAAGTGTTTCTATTATAATCTGGCAGATCATTGACGTATAGGGTGAACAATAACGGGCCCATTATGCTGCCCTGTGGGATACCCACATTCGTCTTCCTGGGCGGGGAAAATGCAGTACCTTGCCACGTCTCTAGTTTCGTGATCTGCCTTCGATCTACCAAAAATGACTTAATAAATTTGAGAGCCACTCCTCGTATACCGTATTTTTCCATCTTTCGTAGCAGTATGGTATGGTCAACTAGATCGTAGGCTTTAGAAAGATCCAATAAAATACCACATGGAATTATATGTTTTTCTAAATTTTCAATAACCTTCTTTGTTAAATAAAAACATGCCGTGTCAATACTTTTCCCTTTAGTGAAGCCGTGCTGGCTTTTACTTATACAATTATATTTCTGTAAAAAATTTGATATTCTGTTCACCATAATTTTTTCAAATATTTTAGAAAAATTTGATAAGAGACTAATTGGTCTATAATTGTCAATGTTATGTTTATCACCGTTCTTATACACTGGGGTTATAACGGATGTTTTTAGCATCTCTGGGAAAATTCCATGTTGCACCGAGTTATTGAATATATGCACTAAGGGTTTTATTATATAGACACACGCGGATTTTATCACATTAGCTGGGACTTCGTCATAACCTGCGCTTCTTTTATTTTTCAAACTCTCGATTATTATACCTAATTCTTCGTTTGTTACTGGTTGTATAAAAATAGAACTCGAATTGTGTTTTATAATATCGTTATAGTCAGTAGTAGGCATCCCAAGTCGAATATAAGGAGCTCTATCTGCAAAGTGGTTGTTTATTTCTGTAGCCATGGTTGTCGAGTCTTTAACTTCATTTATGAAAGTATGGCTTGTTTTTTTTAGATTGGATATCTCCCTGATAATATTCCAGGTTGTTTTTTGCTTATTTTCTGCTTCTATAAGTTGTTTTTTATAAAATTCCATTTTTTCCTTTCTTAGCTTAGATATATAATATCTGCGGAGATTGTTGAAACTTCTTTTATAATTAGGGTTGTAGTGTGCCATAATTTGTACTATTGCCAGTTCTTCTTCTATTCTCTTTAGTAGAGGATTTGAGAATATACGCCGTTTTCTATTCCCAGTATTAATTTTTGTTCTTGGGAAAGATTTGTTAAAATAATCGAGGTATGCTCCCATAAATAAATCAAATTGTCTGTTTACGTCTTCGCTTTCAATTTCAAAAATTTCTTCCCAGTTTTCCTTATTTAAATAATCTAAGAACTGACTCATATTATTCTGATTAAAGAATCTGACATATTTAACTTTTGATTTCTTCTTGTTTACATTTATATCCAATATTAATTTTTGTGCACAATGGTCAGATATATGATACTGGAACGTTTTTACATTGTATTTCAAATTGGTATTAATCACAATATTGTCGATGCATGTACCCGTATTTGGGTGACTAATTTCTTTACATGTAATCTCTGCATTAAAAGATTCCAGGAGAGATTCAAATTGTTTACAAAGCGGTGTATTTTTACGAATATCGATGTTAAAATCACCCGCAATAATATACTGTTTTGATTCTGTACTTAATTTTAACAACAATTTATGGAGATGATCAAAGAATAGTTTATTATTCGATAATGGAGTTCTATAAATGACGATAATTACGAAAACGTGATTCTCAACTTCGGTTTCAATTGCCGCACACTCAAAATTGTATTTTTCCGCCATACCGTTTACGTCTTTTCGTATTTTCCATTTTATATTGTCTTCACAATAGATCGCTACTCCTCCATGTTCACCTTCTTCTCTGGAGAAATTTGATGCCAATTTGAATTTTTTCAGATTTAATAAATTTAATTGTGATTCACTTTTCCAATGCTCTGTCAGTGTTAAGTATTTACAATCGGGATTTTCCTCCAACATTCGTTCTATAATATCAATAGAGTTTCCAATAGATTGTGAATTCTGATTGATAATACTTATTTTATTTGGTTGTTTTTCCGTTGTTGTTAAGTGTGTACTCAGTTCTGTAATATATTTATCTGCTCCCCTGTCAATCTCGGAGTTTTCATTTTCTCTAATCTTAATAAAAAATTATTTATGCAAGCGTGACGTGGCCAAATATCTGGGTTTTTCACATTTTGAAAATCGTCAAAAGGAACAGACACCTTAAATGAAGAATACTCCTCTGGATGCTTTGACTGCAGCTTTTTACACATAACTTGATTAAAATTTTTATTTGAATATGTGGTAATATCTTTTTCATTTTATTTGAATATGTGGTAATATCTTTTTTTTATTTTATATGTGGTAATATCTTTTTCATTTAACTGAGGATCCAACTTATATACATGAAGGTGTTTATAACGCATTGCAGCTTTTATTTCAGTTATCTCATCATTTGTTCCATGTATTATGTTGGATTTCCGTGTGGACCTTTTTCTTTGGCGCTGCACCTCCCAAGGCTGTTCTAGAGATACATTTCCATTTTCTGTATTATTTCGGGTGGATTTATCTACCTCCGGTTGATTGTTTACATTTTTTGTGATGCTCTCTTCAACCTCTATCGAACTCACTTTTTTGGCTTGATCGTGCTGGGTGTTATCTCCGTTATCGCCGATTTTTTGTGCCGAGTTTTGGGATTTATTCGTTGAAATATTTAAAGTTTCTCTCTCAACAATAGTTTCACTCGATGTGATTTTCTTGTTTTCTTCATTTAACGTTTCTATTTGTTTGGATAATTCAGATATGACGGTAAGCAACGGTTCCACTTCTTTTTTTACAATATCCGATATGAATTTTCCGAAATTTTCACTTTGTAAAAAAGTAGTTAATATTTCGAATTGCTTTGTCGACGGGATGTTCGACCTAAGTTCTCTAGACATTTTATACTAATTCAAATACTATTCTCAAATAACTATTAAAAAGAGAAGTAGTCTTTAGAATTCACTAATAAATATACTCTCACTTTCCGCTTTGTGGGCACAACCGCTCGCGTTGGATGTCGACCGTCAACTCAAAAGTCTTGTCTGTCTAGTCTTGTCTGTCTAGTCTTGTCTGTCTAGTCTTGTCTGTCTAGTCTTGTCTGTCTAGTCTTGTCTGTCTAGTCTTGTCTGTCTAGTCTTGTCTGTCTAGTCTTGTCTGTCTAGTCTTGTCTGTCTAGTCTTGTCTGTCTAGTCTTGTCTGTCTAGTCTTGTCTGTCTAGTCTTGTCTGTCTAGTCTTGTCTGTCTAGTCTTGTCTGTCTAGTCTTGTCTGTCTAGTCTTGTCTGTCTAGTCTTGTCTGTCTAGTCTTGTCTGTCTAGTCTTGTCTGTCTAGTCTTGTCTGTCTAGTCTTGTCTGTCTAGTCTTGTCTGTCTAGTCTTGTCTATCTAGTCTTGTCTGTCTAGTCTTGTCTGTCTAGTCTTGTCTGTCTAGTCTTGTCTGTCTAGTCTTGTCTGTCTAGTCTTGTCTGTCTAGTCTTGTCTGTCTAGTCTTGTCTGTCTAGTCTTGTCTGTCTAGTCTTGTCTGTCTAGTCTTGCCTGTCTAGTCTTGTCTGTCTAGTCTTGTCTGTCTAGTCTGGTCTGTCTAGTCTGGTCTGTCTAGTCTTGTCTGTCTACTCTTGTCTGTCTACTCTTGTCTGTCTAGTCTTGTCTGTCTAGTCTTGTCTGTCTAGTCTTGTCTGTCTAGTCTTGTCTGTCTAGTCTTGTCTGTCTAGTCTTGTCTGTCTAGTCTTGTCTGTCTAGTCTTGTCTGTCTAGTCTTGTCTGTCTAGTCTTGTCTGTCTAGTCTTGTCTGTCTAGTCTTGTCTGTCTAGTCTTGTCTGTCTAGTCTTGTCTGTCTAGTCTTGTCTGTCTAGTCTTGTCTGTCTAGTCTTGTCTGTCTAGTCTTGTCTGTCTAGTCTTGTCTGTCTAGTCTTGTCTGTCTAGTCTTGTCTGTCTAGTCTTGTCTGTCTAGTCTTGTCTGTCTAGTCTTGTCTGTCTAGTCTTGTCTGTCTAGTCTTGTCTGTCTAGTCTTGTCTGTCTAGTCTTGTCTGTCTAGTCTTGTCTGTCTAGTCTTGTCTGTCTAGTCTTGTCTGTCTAGTCTTGTCTGTCTAGTCTTGTCTGTCTAGTCTTGTCTGTCTAGTCTTGTCTGTCTAGTCTTGTCTGTCTAGTCTTGTCTGTCTAGTCTTGTCTGTCTAGTCTTGTCTGTCTAGTCTTGTCTGTCTAGTCTTGTCTGTCTAGTCTTGTCTGTCTAGTCTTGTCTGTCTAGTCTTGTCTGGCTATTCTTGTCTGTCTAGTCTTGTCTGTCTAGTCTTGTCTGTCTAGTCTTGTCTGTCTAGTCTTGTCTGTCTAGTCTCTCTAGTCGAATGTTTCCTATCTGTCTTAGGACTACTAAATTCAAAAAAGATCATTTCTCAGATCTTCAAGATTCAATTTCGCTCTATGCCATTTTGTTCGGACTAACCCTATCTTTTCTCTGTCGCAAACTCTTTTCAACGCAAAAAGCGCATCCCTGCCTAATATTGAGGGTTGATAGTTAAACGGAAAGCCTAAATCAAGAGGTAAAGCTTTAGCTCTTCACCCTGAATGTTTTACCTTGAACTGTGACAACTAGGTCGTCAGCGTACACGTAGTGTTTGGTGTTTTGTGTTATAGGTTGGTCATTGCTGTATATATTAAATTGAGTGGGGGCCAGAACACTTCCTTGTAGGAGACCGTTTCTTTATATTCTCTAGCGGCTTTTTGAACTCCAGAGTCAGCAGTTTTGTTTTGATGTTGTTTCTCTTGAATCGATTGATTCTGGCGGGGAACCTTTGCGATGTATATTTCATTTAGCCTGAGAAAGATTTTTCTTCCCATTTTTCAAATGATATTTTTGATAATTCGAAGAAATCATGATACGTCGGTGTCCATCGTCTCCTTGGTAGGGATGGCAACGTAATCAAAATTAAATCGTCTCTTTTGACTTCTGGTATCTTTATACCCCTGCGCACTGAAATACCTAATGTCTGTAAGTATTTCTCTGAGAGACCACAAAACAAATACAAGTCTTCCACATAATAAAAAGAATTGCTTCTCTAAAATGACAATGGGCAGGACACGTGGCCAGACATACAGAAAACTGGAGCGGGTATATCACCAGATAGAGACCTTGGGAAGAGAGAAGAAGTGTTGGAAGACCCCAGCAAGGATGATACGACGAGATAAAGAAGGTCGCTGGCTTAAATTGGTATCGAGTTGCGCAAAACTAAAGCCAATGGTCTAATTTGAAAGAGGCCTTTACCCAAAAGATATAAAACAGATTAAAAAAAAGTCTCCAGCTGTTGTAATTTGAGGAAAATACCCCATGTTCGTTAACAGGGAGACGCTTATACTATTACTACCTTTTAATTAATTTTTTTTTCTATAACTGAACATTCAAAAACTCGTACTTCTGAAATCATATATATATATATATATAAATATATATATATATAAATATATATATATATATATATATATATATATATATATATATATATATATATATATATATATCATATAAATCATAATCATGTCTTGCTTTAAATATTTCTCAACTTTTGCAGTAGATAGCCGAACCCCGCGCTATCCTTCTCGACTTACTTTACTTTTTCGAGTCCGAAATCAAGTCCATTCAAAGTTTTTATGCCCAGTACCCCGGGCTACGTCTATGGCATTTTCATTTGCAATCCACATGTCATCGATGGAGCACGTTGCAGGGCATAACATCCCAGCAGCTTGGTATCTCCCCACATTCAGAGAGGCATTGTTGGTCTTCCTCAATTTTCTACTTTAGTTTGTTTGTTTTTACGGGTGCCATGCCGGTTCGTATTCTGTTTAGCGTTCTCCATATCTTCCAGTCCAAATTTGCACAGGGGCTTTTGTTGAGAGGTAAGTTGTCGGGCGGTTCCAAGGTGGCATATTGAAGAAAAAAATTCCGTGATTTGAGCCTTTTCCGGTGCTGTTCTTGGCCATAACGGATATAGCGATCGTCGATGGTTTGCTTACATTTTTATACGTGCTCTATACGCATTCTTCTTTCACTTGGTTCTGCCAAGTCCGCTACTTTGTACAATTGGTTGATTGGTATTGGTTTCATGCAGCAAGTAATAAACCTGCAAGTTTGGTTTAAGGCGATGTCGACCTGTCTTGCATGACTTGATCTGCATGGCTTGACTGGGCAGGCACATTCTGCAGTTGAAAAACAGAGGGCTTGCGCGGATGTTCTCAAGACTTGAGGTTTTGCAACCTATTTGCTTTCGGCTAGTTTTTGTACAAGGCTATTTCTAGCAACTACTTTTTGTCTGGTTTTGTGGCATTGCTGTTTGAAAGTTATCGTTCTGTCCAAGTTTACACCCAGATACTTTGGTGTAACGGCGTATTCTAATTCTTTCCCTCCCAAGACACGTTTAGTTTGTTGTGAGCCTTGTGGGTATTTGAATGGAAAGCACTTAATTGGGTTTTTGATTCAACAGTTTTGATTTTTGATTGGGTTTTTGGTTCGGTTTTAGCGAGTTTTTTCGATAGTATTTGGACATAGGTCCATTGCGTCTACCAGCCTTACCCCTAACCGAATGTTTTACCTTGCACTGTGACAACTAGATCGTCAGCGTACACGTAGTGTTTGGCGTTTTCTGTTATAGGCTGGTCATTGGTGTATATATTAAATTGAGTGTGGGCCAGAACACTTCCTTGTGGGGGACCGTTTCTTTGGATTCTCTAGCAGCTTTAAGATTCATATAAAAGCTACTGTTTTGGAGTATTTATTGAACTGCTTTCGTTAGTTTTTCGTTAGTCCTTTGTGGTTTTGTAGACTTTGGATAAGCAGGGTTTTATGGTTTATTGTAGTGAGTGGCGGCTGTGAGATCGATGAACACAAAAAATCCTTATAATTGTAAAAATCCCAATTTTACTGTGAAGTTAAAGAAGTTGAAAATATTTTCGAAAAATTGAGCTTAACCGATGCGACGAAGTAAAAAAAAAAAAAGAACGCGCAATAGTTCTGTTTGAAGTTCCTGGTAGAACTCTTATAGTTCTGTCTTCGAAAATCCTTATAAAATTTTTCTGTAAAGTTAAAAATTAGAAAGATATGCGAGAAATTAAACTTCACCGATGTGACAAAGGAAAAACGAAAAAAAATCGGGGCGACCGAGCGGCGTTTTGAATGTTTCTGCTTTGTCGGCGAACAGATCGGCTTTCTCCTTTGTCGGCCGCACGAAAATCCACGCGCGGAGCTTGTAGTAAATACTTTTAGTTAGTAAATTTTAGTTAGAAAATGTGCATATATTTGTAGTCTCTCCTCTATGCGTTCTGTGAGATTTCTTTGATGGTTGTATTGTTAATTAGAATCGTAGTGTCATCAGCGTAGTTAAACATAAGCTGTAAGCTGTGGGTTCACGGTTGTAAGGGGTAGATCATTCATGATGAGCGTTGATAATTATGCTTCCTTGTGGAATACCGATGTTTATTTCTCTTGCACTGGATTTCACGGGATCGCGGAGGGTGTCCAGTCTAGTGATTTGTTTTCTATTTTTTGGATACGTTTTTATTCAATCCAATGCAATTCCTCTAATACCAAATTTGTGAAGTTTATTTAACAATATGTTGTGGTCCACCAGATCGTATGCCTTCGATAAATCCAGTAACATTCTGAAAGGGATTTATATGCCTTCAGTTGCTCTGTTAAATGCGTTATAAATTAAAAACATGCCGTCTCAATGCTTTTCCCTTAATGAATGCTGGTGTTGGTGTAATGTCTTATGTTTCTCTAAGAATGACAATAACCGAGAGTTAGAAGTACTTGTCAAATATCTTAGAGAAAACGGGAAGAATGCTAATTGGTCTATAGTTTGCTATATCTTTCTTATCGTCGGCTTTGTGAATTGGGATAATTAGGGCAAGTTTTATAGCATCCAGGAAGATACCTGTAGTAAATGTGTTATCTATGATTGACTTCAATGGTGTTATAATAAATGGAAGCACATCTTTTATTACAAGTGAGGGTATTCCGTCATGACCCAAACTTTTCTTGTTTTATATCCAGTACGGCGTTTTGTAGTTCCTTTCTGTTTCAGGCAGTTTCTGCAGCTCATTGGTGTTTATCTTTGTCCAATTTCCCGCTAAGCTCTGGATAGAGCAGATGGTCGTTGCGTGAGGTTTGATGTTGGCTTGAACCTCTATTTCGCATGTGGGTTCTTGTGCTCCTCCCACAACCTTTCTTCTGAGTCTTTTTCGAAGACCTGCGCGTTATGATGAAGTTCCGCAACGAGTGTTTGATTTTCCTTTTTGTGTTGTTTGTATGGATAGCCTATATATTTTGTAATCAACTTCATAGCCTCTGTAATAGGGCTTTAGAACATAGGACCTGTAAGCCAATCTCCTGTCCGACTATTACTGGGTATCCAAAAACCTGCACCGTAATTATTGTTCCGATATTCATTGTTTTGGTGGATGATTGGACTTTGAAGTCAATCGCGGTAATAATTTGTTATCTGTTTACTAAATATGATTTAATCCAGTTTATTACCTCTCCCCTTGTTCCTTGTCTAAATAGTTTTCAAGTAATATTTTGTAGTTGACGGTATCATACGCTTTAAACAGGTCTAATAAAATCCCGAACGGTATATTTCAGGTTTTTTTTTTCAATATTTCTTCAATATGCCACCGTGGAACCGCCCGACAACTTACCTCTCAACAAAAGCCCCTGTGCAAATTTGGACTGGAAGATATGGAGAACCCGGAGAAAATTTTTTATAAAATTTTCTTCTTATATGCAAATAAAAACCAAGTAATCACTTAAGATAAGATCAAAAATTTTAAATTATGTCCAGTTGTTGATTTTAAATATGACTTTCTGTTTGTAAACAAGGATGGCACGAGACATTTATCTTATTATTTTCTGAACAAAAAACCTCTGAAAACATTGCTTCATCACTAAACATTAAATGTTGATAAAATAGGCGATGTTCCAAAGTGTTCTTCCAATCCATAAATAAATTTTTCTAAGCTCTTTGAATCTATGAGGTTTATATGGATAATTTTTATTCGCTTTATAAATTGTCTGCAATAATGTATGACTAACATTGAATTCAGTTGCTCGCTGGCGTAAAGAAATCCTAGGATGTTCCGCAATTGATTTCATAGCCACAATAGGTCACAGCTTCATCACAATTGTAGGCTTTGCGAGGCTTCTTTTGTCGGCAATGGATCCCGTTTCATGAAAGCTACTGGCAATGTAACACTGTCCGCCATGCTAGATGGTGCTCCCATCTCGGTAGATGCCACAAATAAAAATATCTGCGGGTCAAAGGAAATTGGGCATACGTATATGCAGCGTCTATCGAACGATATCTCGTGACGTAGTCCACGTAATCTCAGGCATTCCTACAATTGAACCACAAGCGATGTACAGGAAAGACCTGTATGATACCGAAAAAACAAATTCCAAAAAAGAGGCAGAAGTAAAAAGAAAATGATGCGATGAAATGTAGAGTGAAATGTATCGAACCCCTAATCGTTCAATCCCTAATCTGTAAATATACATGTCAACCAACCACCCTGATGTAATACGAATAACTGTCCCAGGCTCCTCGTTTTTTTCCAAGGGGATCACTTGTATGGTTAATGGTAATGTACCATCTGCACCCTTTAAAAAAAGTCTCGTTTGTCTAATCTTATCTATCTAGTCTTGTTAGTCTAGTCTTTTTCTTCTTTGGAGGAGGGGGAATGTGTTATTGTAAACCGGGGCCTTCGTTTCCGTGTAGTTTGGGGCTCACTGATAGAGTTCTTCGTGACCAGCATACCCACTAAAACCCCTGCTCTGTCGCTTCACAACTTCTTCTTCTTCTTCTTAATGGCACTACAACCGATTGCCGGTCTGGGCCTCCTTCAGCATGTTTCTCCAAGCGGACCTATCACTCGCCAACGTTCTCCAGTCCCGTACTTGAAGTTTTTGTAGGTCAGTTGTTACCGCATCCTTCCATCTCCCTCTTGGCCTTCCGGCCCTTCTCCCTCCCTCTGGTTGGCCATTGAACAACTTTTTCGGAACCCTATGTGTCCGAGTTGTTCTCTGCATGTGTCCGAGCAATCTCAATCTTGCCACCTTGATGAAACTCACAATATCTGGTTGGTTGTAGAGCTGATATAGTTCGTGATTATATCTTCGGCGCCAGATTCCTCGTTCTTGGGTCGCTCCAAATATTGCACGTAGCATTCTTCTCTCAAATACAATTAAAGCCTGTTCTTCGCTCTGTGTTAAGTTCCATGCTTCTGCACCATAGGTTACCACCGGTCTTATCAGTGACCTGTACAGTGTGCACTATTGCTTGGGGTGGATTGTTTTGGACCTAAAAAGTTTAAGTAGCCCATAATAGCACCTGTTACCAAGAGTTATCCGCCTTCTAATCTCCTCGCCCATCCGGTTTACCCTGTTCAGTTGCGAGCCCAAGTACACAAATGTATCTACTGTGTCAAAGTGCTTTTCGTCTAGTTCTAGCGTTGGTCCTACCTTCCGATGAGTTTCGTTAGCCACCATGTTTTTCGTTTTGATTACGTTGACAGTGAGTCCTAGGTTACTTGCTTCCTTCTCCAGCAGCGAGTAAGTAGTTTTGGTCGCCTGTTCGCTTCTGCAAATTATATCAATGTCGTCTGCGTAAGCCAATAGTTGTGTTGACTTAAAGTACACAGTGCCGTTAGTATCCACTCCACTACTCCTAACGGCTTTTTCTAGTACGATGTTAAACAGTAAAGTTGCCAGTGGGTCTCCCTGTCGTAGTCCGTCCTCTGTTATAAAAGTCTCAGACAACTTGTTTCGTATTCTTACCACAGACGATACTTCAGACAGTGTTACTCTGGTTAGGGCTGTCAGTTTTTCAGGGAATCCGAAGCTTGTCATTATCCCCCACAGTTTGTGTCTTATAACGCTGTCGTATGCTGCTCTGAAGTCCACGAATAGATGGTGTGTCGTGATATTGAACTCATTACATTTCTCCAGGATCTGCCTAATGCCAAACAGTTGGTCTGTGGTTGACCTGTTTGTGCGGAAACCGCACTGATATTCACTCATATTCTCTTCTGCGTATGGTAGTAAGCGACGGTACAACACATTAGCGAAGACCTTATATGCAATGTTTAGCAGCGTTATCCCCCTGTAGTTAGAACAATCTAACTTATCACCTTTCTTGTACAATGGGCATATTATCCCTAGCTTCCATTCATCCGGTAGCTTTTCCGTTCTCCATATGTTTAATATGAGATCATGCATGCACGATATTAGGGCTCTACCTCCATACTTCAACAATTCTCCTGGAATGCCATCTGCACCTGGCGCCTTATTGTTCTTGATCCTGCGCACTGCAGTCTCTACTTCTTCTAAGGTGGGTTCCTCCACTTGTTCAGTCCCTAATATTGATGTTGATGTTGGCGTTATACTTTCATTTTGGACTACGCGAGTGTTCTGGTTGAGCAGGTCCCTGAAGTACTGACCCCACCTCTTGATACATTTTTCTGTGTGTCCGATTACTCTGCCGTCTTTATCCTTACACAGAAGTGGCTGCTGTTTGTAGCCAAGTCTCGCATTTCTGACCTTTTGATAGAGTCCCCGAGTTTCGTTGGCATTACTCATCGCTTCACAACACTCCACCTGAAATCGCGTGAGCATAACTTCAGGTGGGTGGTGGTGTTTGTTCTAATTACTTCCTTTTCATTCTTGTTGTCCTTTCCTCGCCTTGGTTACGCCTTTCGTCTTCTGTCGTATTTTTCATTAACTATTTCCTTCTTTACGGCACGTGTCTACACGTCCATGTTACCTTCATTGTGTGTCGTGGGATACTATGGTCGCCTTCCATTCCCTCTCCATTTGCTATCTAATAATCCCGAAATGATTCCGGTTATGTAAACTTGTACTGCATCCCAGTTATGCTCACTTTCTAACATAACTTCCATGATGTTCAGTTCTCCTAGTCTTGTACCGCTTAATGTCTCCGCGAGTCGAGTTCTTATATTCTCTGATTCTGTACACATGAAGATAGTGTGTTGTGCGTCGTCTGGGATATGCCCGCAGTAGAAGCACTCCACAATGTCTCTTTTTTTGAACCGTTCGAGGTATGCGTTGAAGCACCCATTGCCAGTGAACGCCTGTGGAAGATGTTAACTCATATGTCCGTGTTACTCTTAGGGCACTTCTTTTCTGTATTCCTGTAAGTTGTTTTCTCGTTCCTACCTTTTTCGTTACGTCGACCCATATTTCCGCTGCGTAGAGAATTTTTGAGTGTACCATATTGTTGAAAAGTTTCCGTTTCATTTCCCTCGGTCCTCCAATGTTCTGCATCAACCGTACCAGAGCTGCCACTGTAGACGCTGCAATTTTCGCTGTTTATAAATTGTTAGATGGCAACACCATTCAAAGTGTACCTAATGCAGAATTATAATTAATAAATGGGTTACAAGTCAGGTAGTGAGGATGCCTTTTCCAACTTTCATCTTTTGGCACCATCTTGGTGTGATGAGCTGTCTGTCATGTTATTGTGCTCTCCTAAACTCTTCAGACATATTCAATGGTTCTTGAATTTCTATGTATTTATCCAAAGTGTGATGGGTCTCGATGTCGATTGTGTAGATTCTTATGGCTTTAAAGGTACACGTTTGGAAATTTGTATAAAAGATTTGTCGTTCAGCTTCTTCTTCTTAGGACGTCGTCTCCCTACGAAGGTTGGCGATCCAACTGGCTACAATGGTGCGTGAAACCGCACCTCTGAAAATCTATAGATGTCCGTCCGAACCATCGACGCAGAGCTTTTAGCCATGAGTGCTGCCGTCTGCCCACAGATCGTTTGCCCTCGATCTTTCGTTCGATGAGGAGGCGGAGGGGCACGAGTTCCTCCGCCTCCTCATAACGTGTCAGATGTATTGGAGCTTTCGTTCTTTGATGGTTATCAGCAGTACTTTACCTTTACCTATTCTCCTTAACACTTCCTTGTTGGTTATCCTGTCTACCCAGGATATACGCAGTATCCGGCGATACAAGTACATCTCGAAGGCGTCAATGCGGCTCTCCATGATTGGCAGAATGTCCAGCTCTCGGAGCCATAGAGTAGCACTGGGAAGATATAAGATACAGCGCAATATGCATATGCGGAGCTGTAGGTTTAGGTATCTACTGGTAAAGAGGTTCTTCATGGACATGAATGTCCTTCTGGCCTGTTGTAAACTTGATCTAATTTCCATTTTGAGGTCAGTGTTCGCGTTGACGCGGGTTCCAAGATATTTAATGGACGGCATTTGTTCCACAACCAGGTTGTTAATTTGGAGGGCCGTCCGTCTTGGTGCCTTGGAGAACAACCCCCTTGGTCTTGGCAACGTTTATGTGTAGACCATACTGTGTGCTATGTTCAACGATAAGATCCATCATATTCTGGTAATGTGGGGGGCTGTCGGCGAGCACGACCGTATCGTCAGCGAATCGTATGTTATTAATAAGGGTGCCGTTGATTTTAACGCCCTCTTTCACATTCTCCAGTGCCTCCCGGAACACTGCCTCCGAGTATATATTATAGAGAGGGTACAGGACACACCTCTGTCTAACACCTCTTCTAAAATTGAAATTCTCTTGACACTTGTGGTTTTCCTGATTCGTTATTTGTAAAATTGAAGAAAATTGAAATAAAATAATAATTGGGGTTGGTATTCTTTATTTCTTCCATCAAGAGTGCTTTTAAGCGATTTGACCCTTTTTTTCTCTGGGAAGTGTGCATTTCATTATATAAATGGTGATATGGTCGAATGAAATCTTCTTATTCTTGATATGATGTTCGGAACAGTGGAAAAGTTTATTAGAGATGCTTTCTTCAACAGTTTTATGGGATGCAATAAGTGTATTATTTCTGGATGAGATGCAGTTATGGACTTGTCCTTCTGATGTTTAGTAACTAGAGGTTTTCTACATATTGGCCGACATGTTCCTTTCCTAAATAAAACATCCCCTTTAATTTCAGTTTCCACCGAATCTGGCATACTAGTTTCCATTCCTTCCCTCAGTACCACTTTCTTATATGAATATTCAGGTCCAGGAGAATCTAATTGTTCTATAATGCTCTTTAGCTCTGTTATGGTTAGTTGTAAAACCTTATGTGGTTCAGCTCTTATTATCTTAGATGCTTCATTCCCCATCCCTTTTTCAAATTTGGAATTGGTGCAAATGCCATTTTACAAAATAATCCAACATACACAATCGCATTTATGAATTCTTTTCTGTGTCTTATTTATTGCAATATATCCGATAAGGTGTGAATTGTGGTCAAAGAATCCTTTAGAGGAGGAACCCTCAAAGAAAACACGTTCTTCCCCATTATAGGTTCTATTTATGTATTCCCTTTATTATTTATCTTTGTGGTATCATATATGATATGTGAGTTTAATGGATAAAACTTAAATCCGCCTCTCTCTATACATGGATTTATTTTGACTCCTAATATCCCTTTTATGTACCTAGTATACTTGTTATCTTCCACATTCTTTATAAGTGGTGGTACTGGGAAGAGGAAAAACTTCGAATAGATCTTTCTTCTCAACTGCTTCTAACTTGAACCCTCCGCATGGAATTTCTCCTGGTACTGAATCTTTTATTTTGATGTTTATGAAGCTATTCATTAGTTTTAGGTACTCTTTAATTTTGCTACTCTTAAAGACAATATTTGTTAGTCTTTGTTCATCTTGTATTGAGTCCAATATCCCTAATGTGGTCATCTTTGCTCTCCTAAGGTTTATAAAATTCAACATCTTTGAAAGTCCTGGCATTGTATCTGCTTTGTTGATTGTGTGACAGTCTAAGTTTTGTAAGTCTATTACTATCAATGAAGTGCTTTTGTCTGTATCAGGGTTAGCTTCATATTCCTCAATGGATCTTGGTGGGTTTACAGTAGTTTTAACTTCTAGGAACAGTTTTTCCTTTGTATCTATTATATCACATCTTTTTTCTCTTCCTTACACCCCATTTTGATTCATAATGATCCTGAAAACGGTCTGCATTTAATAATCCTTCTAGAACTGTATATCTATAATTTGTTTGCTGTGTGTTAACACTTTCAAAATCCTCTTCTTCATAACTATAGTCACTGTCGCAGGAACTATCATTTGATTCTATATCACTTATAGGTTTAGCTTCGTCTGTTACATCAAAACTTCCTGTCATGTATGAAACACTTGGATATTCTCCTTTCATCTTCTTTGTCGGGGGTTCCATGTAAGAATATTTTGTTGCTGCTCTTTTCAAATTGTTTATCATTTCATTATCAAGATTGGTAGATGGTTCTGAATTACTCAATAGGATGCAGCACATGTCGTGACAGAGTGATCTTTCTCTTTTACCCCATGTTTCAACCTCCCAATGTGCTGATGACTTTCCAAATCTTTCAATGAATGGAGCACTGTCATACATTTTACAGTTTTCAATTAACTTTCTTAGGTGATGAGGCCTCAAATTTCTTTCTTGAGAATGCAAAATCAAGGGGTAAGCAAAGTCAAGGGGTGACAGCACACGCTGGCCCAAATGACAACCTTACCTGCACGTGGTGCACCCTGCCAGAAACTAACAAGGCTCTGTCGACCGAGTGACTACCGGTATAAGTAGTCGGGGTCAATCAACAGCGGGTGGAAGAATTGAGAGGAAGAAGGGCACTCTTTTGTCCAGGGATTGAGAAATCGACCCAAAGGCGGATGAACTGTAGAAGGAAATCAATGCAGTGTACGGCATAATAATAATAACCTTTATTGGCATAATTAAAATAATTTCCATACAAAATATACATACAAAATAAAACAATAAAAAATAATAAAAAAGTTGTGAAACTAAAACCCCATTAAAAAGAAAAAAGAAATTTTACCACCCTATAAACCTATACTTCAACACCTGTACATCGGACATAAGCTCACAAAAAAAAGAAAAACTAAACCGCAACACAAAAAACTACGCCGTCGCATCCGCTCTTTCCATGCTTTCACTCTGTGTAAAAACGACAGTCCCTTCCCGCTCTCGTCCATACACTCCCTCCAATCCTTCTCTCCTGGTCATTCCACTCCGCCATCGTGCATTCTTCCAACCAATGACTCCACATATCTTCCTTCAACCCACACACCAAACACCTTCTACTTTCCTCCTTCATCCAATGTCTCCTTCCACGCTCGCCAACACTGACTGGTCGTCCGACCCTTTACTTGTCCTCAAATAACCAGGAACACGGCCGTGCACTTTTATCTGACTGTAGCCTTGGTGATATTTACTAGCCTCTATTTTCGATTGGCGCTCTTGGAAGTCCACTTCTAATAACCTCTCTTTTAGCATCCGTTTCCACTGAGCACCCGCACTTTTTTCCGTTTCCAACCCCTCGGATGATAACCCGCCTCTCTCATACAGTTTCCTTTTATTCAACCCCCAACCGCTCTCTCTTCTACCACTTAACCCCTCTTTATTCACTACTCGAAAGATTTCCTTTATTATCCTTTCATCTCCTAACCCATCCACCCTATACTCGAACTTTATCACTCTTTCCGCAGCAATTACCGCCACCTTACAAGCACTCACTTCCTGAAGCACAATGTGACCAGGCGTCGACCTATCAAGTTTCAACACTTTCTTATAAAACTTTATCTGCACCCTTTCGATCTTGTCTTCCTCTTTCGTTCCCCAGACCTCGCATCCATACAGTAACACGCTTCGCACACATGCCTTCCATATGGTCTCTGCTGCTCTAAAGTTTCCATCAAAGTTCCTTTTCCAAACCTCCCAGATACGACCCGCCGCCACCCATGCCTTTTTTGTAACATACTCTATGTGTTCTTTATTACTGTATCCAGTCCCAAAGACATACCCCAAATACTTAAATTTACTAACTTCCTCTATTTCAGTACCCTGCCATTCAAACCTTTCTTTCTTATATCGCCCAGCCCTTTTAAACCGAATCCATTTTGTTTTACCAACATTCACCCTTAAATCCCTCTTTTCGAAATACCTGCCGAGCCTTTCAATCACGTCCTTCATCTCACTAGCCGACTTTGCAAATACCACCATGTCATCCGCATATGCCAAGCTCCACACCTTCTTTTTCCCAATCACCACTCCTCCAGCTTGCCCGGCCTCTAGAACCTTTTCCATATCCGCCACATACAGATTGAAAAGCGTGGGACTCAAAGGGCAGCCTTGTCTCAGGCCCTTCCTCACCTCAAAATAGTCCGATTCCCATTCATTCGCTACTACCTTACAGACCGTTTCCTCGTACAAATTCCTGATGTTCCTTCTTACACTCTCTGAGATACCTAGCTTGCCCAAACACTCGTCAAGTCTCCTTCTGTTCACCGAGTCATATGCGGATTTCAAATGAATGAAAAGAGCAAACAGGCATCCCTTTCTTATTCCTTGGTCTATGATGACTCTCAAGGTCACCAGGTGTTCCACCGTGCTCCTTCCTTCTCTGAACCCCGCTTGTATTTCCGGCAAAAGCTTCCTTTCATTGATTTCCTTCCTCAAGCGACAATCCAGGATTTTAGCAAATATTTTGTATGAGGAGTTCATCAAAGTTATACCTCTATAATTTTCAAGCGCGTCCCTCGTTCCACTCTTAAACACCGGTTGAATTATCCCCACTTTCCAGATGACTGGTATCCTTTTCTCTCCTCTCCCTATCCTTCTCAATTCCTCCGTAAACTTCTCCTTACAGATTCCAGGTGCTTCTTTCCACGCTTCATTTCCGAGCCCATCCAAACCTCCCGCTTTTCTTGGCTTTAGGGAATCAATAACATCCTCCACCTCTGTCACGGTGATATCCTCGGCGAGCTCTTCCTGCTTTCTCTGTCGATCTCCTGAACTATCATCTCTTTCTGACCGCATCTCCACCCCTCCTAGCATCCTCACGAAGTGGTTTTGCCATTCTTCTATCGCAATGCTCTTGGGTAATCTTTCCTTCCTTTTCCTATTCTCTCTCACGTATTTCCACAGCTCAGCTTCCGTCTTGATTTCTCGTACCCGCTGCTTCTCCTTCTCCTCCCAAAGCTCCTTTTTCTTCTTCTCCATTTTTTGCAATTCAGTACGGCATAAGGATGAGGAAGAAGTTTGGACACTCACCTCATTAAAGATCGAAGGAGATAAGTCCTAGTAAATTGAACATGACTATGCTCAGAACTAAATTTCAATCCGGAGTTTCAAGTCTCCCATTCGGATCTCCGGGGGAGACAGTGAAGAGCGAACCAACTACATCAATAGATACAAAGAAAAGTAAAATGAGAATTTGTACGTGGAATGTTAAAACAATGGCACAAGAAGGAAAAATATACAACTCACTGAATGAAATGAAACGACTAAATATTGGCATAATGGCGGTAAGTGAAATGCGGTGGCCGGGCACAGGAGTTATAAATATAGATGAACACAAAGTCTTTTATTCTGGAACATCTAATAACAAGCACGAACAGGGAGTTGGCTTCATTATGACCAAACAAATGGCACGAAGCGTGAAGAACTTCACACCGGTATCAGAAAGAGTTATACTGATACAACTGGACGCAACTCCCGTAAACATCAATATTATCCAGGTTTACGCACCTACTGCGGATAAACCAAACGAAGAGATGGAAGAATTCTACGGATCCATCACAGAACTAGTACGAGCCTTACCAAAACAAGAAATCATCATTACGATGGGGGACTTCAATTCAAAACTTGGAGCAGGATTCAAGTCGGAATACATCGGTCAGTACGGGTTAGGAGAGAGCAACCATCGGGGGGATACTATGGAAGTCTTCGTCGAGGAGAATGAATTCGTCGTACTAAACACTCAATTCAAGATGCCCCCAAGGAAGCTCTATACTTGGAAATCTCCACTCAGCAGGCCAGACCATCTCATCAGAAATCAGATTGATTTTATACTGATAAATAAAAGATTCCGAAATAGCTGCACTTGTGCTAAAACATTCCCCGGTGCCGATATTAACTCCGACCATGAACCAGTGGTTGGGGAATTTAAAGTTCGGTTTAAGAAAACGAAGGCCAAAAGCTATAACAAATATAACATGAGAATACTGAAGGATCCTAACATCAAAAGAGAGGTAGAAAAGGAACTAAACGAGAAAATCAATAAAGAAATTGATGAAACCGCGTTAGTAGAACAACAAATAACAGTTTTAAATAAAATCATCCAAAATACCAAGAAGACACATATGAAGGAGAGAGAAAATAAAAAGAAGAAATCACAAACGAGATACTAAAATTAATGAACCAGAGACGTGAACAAAAGCAACAACAACAATGAAGAAAACAGAAAAATAAACAAGACAATTAGACAAGAAATTAGCAAGGCAAAAGAGAGAGAAAGAGAGGAAGCATGTCAAGAGATAGAACAGCTGCAGAAAAGATATGATGATTTTAACGTGCATCGAAGAATTAGAGAACTTACAGGCAAAACAAGAAAAAAGAACTTTGGAAAGCTGGTGAACAACGAGGGAAAAATCATCATAAACTTAGAAGACAAAAAGAAAACGTGGAGGGAATATCTCAACAAACTATTTGAAGATGAAGAGAGAATAGCAACACCAATCATCGAAGGAGAAACGGGACCGCACATCTAGGAAGAGGAAGTAGACGTAGCAATAAAACGAATGAAAGATGGGAAAGCGGCGGGGCCGGATGATATACAAGTTGAAATCCTGAAACTGCTAAGTGACAAACATCAAAATACTTACCAACATCTTCAACAAAATATACAACTCGGGCAGCATACCAGAAGAGTGGTTGAAGTCGGAATTCATCGTATTACCAAAGCAAGTAGGAGCAAAAAAGTGCGAGGAATATAGAAGTATCAGTCTCATGAGTCATCTTCTCAAAATATTCCTAAAAATAATACACAAGAGAACGTATAACAAATGTGAAGAACAAATCTTAGCAAATCAATTTGGATTCATCAATGCCGTAGGCACAAGGGAAGCGCTTTTCTCAGGGCAGGTGCTCTTTCAAAGATCTAGAGACGTAAACTGCGATATCTACGTATGCCTAATCGATTATCAGAAAGCGTTTGATCGAGTGCAACATCACAAAATGATAGACATCCTTAAACAAGTGGGAATTGACGCCAAAGACCTACAAATCATCACTAACTTGTACTGGAAACAGACAGCATCCATGAAAATTGAAGAGGAACAAATAGAAGACATTGAAATAGCTAGAGGGGTAAGGCAGGGGTGCATTATTTCTCCAATTCTGTTCAATCTATACTCCGAACAGATCTTTAATGAAGCGCTAGAAGGCATAGAAGAAGGCATTTTACTGAACGGAGTCAGATTGAATAACATCCGATATGCCGACGACACAATGGTATTCGCTGACTCTCTTGAAGGACTCCAAACACTAATGAACAGAATTGTAGCGGCTAGTGAAAAATATGGACTTAACATTAATAACAACAAAACAAAATTCATGGTCATTAGCAAAGACAATATAGCTAATGAGAATCTCTACGTTCACAACCAACAAATAGAGAGAGTGAGACAAACAACATACTTAGGTACACTTGTGAACGAAAACTGGGACAATAGCCAAGAGATAAAATGTAGAATTGGAAAAGCCCGAGCTGCCTTCAATACAATGAATAACCTCTACAAAAATCACGAACTACATCTTGAAACCAAAGTACGCATGTTGAGGTGCTACATTTTCCCAATATTACTTTAAGGAGTCGAGTCCTGGACACTAAATGACGCAACAACAAAAAAGCTTGAAGCCTTTGAGATGTGGCTATATCGACGTATCCTGCAAATATCTCGGAAAGACCGGGTAACAAACATCGAAGTCCTCCACAGGATGAAGAAAGAGAAGGAGATCATGGACACCATCAAAACCCGCAAGCTCCAATATCTAGGCCACATCATGCGGAACGAGGACAGATACGCCCTATTACAAGCCATCATTCAAGTCAAGATACACGGAAAACGAAGACATGGACGAAGGAGAATTTCATGGTTGCAGAATCTCAGGGCGTGGTACGGGAAGACTTCGAACGAGCTCTTCAAAATAGCAACCAATAAAGTAAAAATGCTCATCGCAAACATCCGAAATCGGATATGCACATGAAGAAGAAGGTGATGAGGCCTCAAATCTCTTTCTTGAGAATGCAAAATCAAATTTACGCATAAACCTGTCAAACATTTCGTTTCCTGCAGGTTGCTGTTCTGCTGCGGTACCTATAGTAAGTGGTCGATAGGTAGGTTGAACTAAGGCATGGGCATAATAAACTACACTTCCTTTGATTCCGGGTAACATTGGTATGTACCACATTCTGGGATCCATCTGAGCTTTTAAGAAATTTAATATGCTGGGTAACGTTTGATTTTGTAGTAGTCCTTCTGAAATTATCTGTTTGAGCTGCAGATGATAGTACTCTGGGACCTTTTGATACTCTATATAATTCCTTATACCCAACACAGTGCCGATGGCAGTGTCCTTTAATTTCTTCCTGGCTCTGCGATGTCAAAAATCACTTTGCCGATATCCTTGTGGTACATTGTGGTGTGCATCCACAGTTGGCAGGCAGGCTATTATCCTGGGGATGGTGATTATCTCCCATCAGGACCTAATGATTGCTTAATGATCCACTTAAGGTACTCCCTCAGCTGTTTATATGATTGCCCTGGTAACTTCTTCCAAGTAGCTCCTCGTGATCCAAACAGCTCTATTACCATGTCCGTCCGAACCATCGACGCAGATCCTTTAGCCATGAGTTTTGCCGTCTGCCCACAGATTGTTTGCCCTCGATCTTTCCTTTGATGATGAGTCGGGGGAACTCGTACCGCTCCCCTCTCATAACGTGTCCGATGTATTAGAGCTTTCGTTCTTTGATGGCTGTCAGCAGTTCTTCACCTTTACCTATTCTCCTTAACACTTCCTCGTTGGTTATCCTGTCTACCCAGGATATACGCAGTATGCGGCGATACAAGTACATCTCGAAGGCGTCAATGCGGCTCTCCATTGATTGGCAGAATGTCCAGCTCTCGGAGCCATAGAGTAGCACTGGGAAGATATAACAGCGCAATATGCGTATGCGGAGCTGTAGGTTTAGGTCTCTACTGGCAAAGATGTTCTCCATGGAGATGAATGTCCTTCTGGCCTGTTCTATCCTTGATCTGATTTCCATTTTGGGGTCACTGTTGACGAGCCTCCAAGATATTTAATGGACGGCATTTGTTCCACAACCTGGTTGTTAATTTGGGTCGTCTGTCTTGGTGCCTTGCAGAACAAACACCTTGGTGTTGGCAATGTTTATGTGTTTTAGACCATACTGTGTGCTATGTTCAACGATCTATCATATTCTGGAGATGTGGGAGGCTGTCGGCGACCACGACCGTATCGTCGGCGAATAGTATGTTATTAATAAGGCTGCCGTTGATTTTAACGCCCTCTTTCACATTCTCCAGTGCCTCCCGGAACACTGCCTCCAAGTATACATTATAGAGGAGAGGGGACAGGACACACCCCTGTCTAACACCTCTCCTGATTACTATTTCTTCGGATGTTATGCCCTCTATCCTAATCTGCTAGTCCTCCTAGTCCTTTAGCTATTTATATGCTATTGTCTCTTACAGTCTTTATGTTGGCTACTGTCTTCCCTATTGGTATTTCATCTATTCTTTCGAGTATAAATCCAGGCAATAGTCCTATTGTGTCCAATCTTATTTTCGATTGCATTTCTTCTACAGTCAAATAGTGATTCCCCATCAATCTCAATGGTGTTTATTATCTCCCTAACCTTTATTAAACCTTCTCGCATGTTTAGATTTATTATATCCCCGAAAAGTAAAATTGAAATTCTCTTGACACTTGTGGTTTTCCTGATTCGTTATTTGTAAAATTGAAGAAAATTGAAATAAAATAATAATTGGGGTTGGTATTCTTTTTTCCTCCATCAAGAGTGCTTTTAAGTGATTTGACCGTTTTTTCCTTGGGAAGTGTGCATTTCATTATATAAATGGTGATATGGTGGAATAAAATCTTCTTTTCTTATTCTTGATATGACCGGAACAGTGGAAACGTTTTTATTAGAGATGCTTTCTTCAACAGTTTTATGGGATGCAATAAGTGTATTATTCCTGGATGAGATGTAGTTATGGACTTGTCCATCTTCTGATGTTTAGTAACTAGAGGTTTTCTACAAATTGGCATGTTCCTTTCCTAAATATAACATCCCCTTTAATTTCAACTTCCACCGAATGCTTGTTTCCATACCCTCTCAGTACCACATCCCTATATAAATATTCAGGTTCAGGAGAATCTAATTGTTGTATGATGCTCTTTAGCTCTCTTATGGTTAGTTGTAAAGCCTTATGTGGTTCTGCTCTTATTTTATCTTAGATGCTTCATTCCTCGTCTCTTTTCCAAATTTTCAAATTTGGAATTGGTGTGTGCAAATGCTATTTTACAAAATAATCCAGCATACACAATCGCATTAATGAATTCTTTTCTTTGTCTTATTTATTGCAAAATATCCAATAAGGTCTGAATTATGGTCAAAGAACCCTTTAGAGGATGGGTCATTAAAGAAAACACATTCTTCCCCATTATAGGTTCTATGTATGTGTTCCCTTTATTATTTATCTTTGTGGTCTCATATATGGTATGTGAGTTTAAGGGATAAAACTTAAATTCGTCTATCTCTATACATGGATTTGTTTTGAATCCTAGTATCCCTAGGTACCTAGGTATCCCAGGTGCACCTAGTATACTTGTTTTCTTCCACATTCATTATTAATGGTGGTACTGGAAAGTCATACATTTTACAGTTTTCAATTAACTTTCTTAGGTGATGAGGCCTCAAATTTCTTTCTTGAGAATGCAAAATCAATTTTACGCACAAACCTGTCAAACATTTCGTTTCCTGCAGGTTGCTGATCTGCTGCGGTACCTATATTAAGTGCTCGGTAGGTAGGTTGAAGTAAGGCATGCGCATAATAAACTACACTTCCTTTTATTCCGGGTAACATTGGTATGTACCTCATTCTGGGATCCATCTGAGCTCTTAAGAAATTTAATATGCTGGGTAACGTTTGATTTTGTAGTGGTCCTTCTGAAATTATCTGTTTGAGCTGCTGAAGATAGTACTCTGGGACGTCTTGATGCTCTATATAATTCCCTATACCCAACACAGTGCTGATGGCAGTGTCCTTTAATTTCTTCCTGGCTCTGCGATGTCAAAGATCACTTTTCCAATATCCTTGTGGTACATCATGCACACCACAGTTGGAAGGCAGGCCATTATCCTGGGGATGGTGATTGCATCAGGGCCTAATGATTGCTTAGCACTGTGCACAGACGTGTCCAGATCGTACTTAGCCTCCATCCATTTAAGGTACTTCCTCGGCTGTTCACATGATTTCCCTGTTAACTTCTCCCAAGTAGCTCCTCGTGATCCAAACAGCTCTATTAACATGTCCTTCATAGCAGTTTGGATGTTGGTCATAGTCATAGTCGAAGTCTGACCGCCCACATTGACTTCAATTTCAATCTTCAGTGGGTCCTTGGCAGTGTTGTATTCCTTGCATTTCAGAAGCATGCGCCTCATTATGTGCATTGGGGAGAATCCCTGATACATCATGACTTCTCGCCAATTTTGCCATTCAGCCACATCAACAGCAAACATCTTGCTAAAGTCATCAGTCCTATAACCAGCAAGGTAATCTTGGAGGATGCAATTCAGATCGGTGTATGATGCATTTCTCTTATGAATCACATCGTCAATTAGTAAGTGAATGAAGGAAAAGAAAGTGTGGCACCCTTTGCCTGCTTTGGATAGGGATCTTGGAATCAAGGAGCAAAAGAAAGGAGTGAGGATAGTTTATGACCGTTCAGAATAGCCTTGCCCTAATCCAGTATCTGCGATGTTTAAGATCATTTTTCCGATGTCCTTGTGGTTCATCATGCATTCCACTGTTGGCAGGCAAGCTATTATCCTGGGGATAGTGACGGCATCAGGGCCTAATGATTGCTTAGCACTGTGCACTGACGTGTCTTGATCGTACTTAGCCTCCATCCATTTAAGGTACTCCCTTAGCTGTTAACATGATTTCCCTGTTAACTTCTTCCAAGTAGCTCATCGTGATCCAAATAGCTCAATCAACATGTCCTTCATGGCAGTTTGGATGTTGGTCAGAGTCACAGTCGAAGTTTGACCACTCCATTGGCTTCAATTTTAACCTTCAGTCGGTCCTTGTCAGTGTTGTATTCCTTGCATTTCAAAACGATGCGCTTCATTATGTGCCTAGGAGAGAATCCCTGATACATCATCACTTCTCGCCAACGTTGCCATTCAGCCACATCAACAGCAAACATCTTGCTGAAGTCATCAGTCCAATAAGCAGCAAGGTAGTATTGGGGGATGGAATCCAGATCGGTGTATGATGCATTCTTCTTATAAATCACATCGTCAATTAGTAGGTGAATCAAGAAAAATAAAGGGTGCGAATTTGCCTGCTTGGGACAGGGATCTTGGAATCAAGGAGCAAAAGAAAGGAGTGAGGATAGCTTAGGACCGTTCAGAATAGCCTTCCCCTAATCCAGTATCTGGGCTGACAAAGATCATTTTGCCCATGTCCTTGTGGTTCATGCACACCACTGTTGGCAGAGAAGCTATTATCCTGGGGATAGTGACTGTATCAGGGCCTAATGATTGCTGAGCATTGTACACTGACGGGTCTAGATTGTACTTAGCCTCCATCCATGTTTTTTATAGGGTATAAAATATACAGCTTGATTGCTCATAAATAGTGACATTAAGCTCGTAGTCTGCGTTCAGACGACCGTTTGTTTGATATCTTCAGAACAAACCTGGTAGACATATTATCTTGCTTTAAGACCGCTAGTAGCACATGAATGATGACACTAACTCCTCCTGTTCCATAGCCTGGGGTAGCATTGTGGGCCATGTTTGCATCTTGACTGCTTGAGCCGGGGTTAGACAATCATTCGCATGATCATGCATTGATACTGCGAAAGATTCAGCAATTGAACGGATGTACATTACTACTGCGTCAAGTGCAAGTAAATTCTTGACAATCCGCGCAATGTACTTCCTTGCATCTTTTTTCTACATGACTCTATGCTCTGCTAGTTCTGGAGCTAACAAATCCCCCCAGGATCTTACTTCAGTTACGTCACGATTGACGGGAGAGTTTGGTTTCATGAGTTTGTGATGTGCAGCTATGCTAACTTTGTTATCGTAGGCACATGAGGGTCAGAGTAATACCCGGATAATGGAAAGATGTCAACAGCGTATACAAAGACACGACAGTATATCTCGCCTGTTGAGCAGTCATATTGGGCCTTTCAATTTTATGGGATGCAATAAGTGTATTATTTCTGGATGAGATGCAGTTATGGACTTGTCCTTTTGATGTTTAGTAACTAGAGGTTTTCTACATATTGGCCGACATGTTCCTTTCCTAAATTAAACATCCCCTTTAATTTCTTCCACCCAAAACTTCCACCCAATCTGGCATGCTAGTTTCCATTCACTCTCTCAGTACCACATTCCTATTTGAATATTCAGGTTCAGGAGAATCTAATTGTTCTATGATGCTCTTTATGCGTTATCTTCCACATTATTTATTAATGGTGGTACTACGAAGTGATACATTTTACAGTTTTCAATTAACTTTTTTAGGGGTTGAGGCCTCAAATCTTTTTCTTGAAAATGCAAATGGTCGCACAAACCTGTCAAACATTTCGTTTCCTGCAGGTTGCGGTTCTGCTGCGGTACCTATATTAAGTGCTCGGTAGGTAGGTTGAACTAAGGCATGGGCATAATAAACTACACTTCCTTTTATTCCGGGTAACATTGGTATGTACCTCATTCTGGGTGGGATCCATCTAAGCTCTTAAGAAATTTAATATGCTGGGTAACGTTTGATTTTGTAGTGGTCCTTCTGAAATTTTCTGTTTGAGCTGCTGAAGATAGTGCTCTGAGACCTCTTGATACTCCATGTAATTCACTATACCCAGCACAGTGCTGATGGCAGTGTCCTTTAATTTCTTCCTGGCTCTGCGATGTCAAAGATCACTTTGCCGATATCCTTGTGGTACATCATGCACACCACAGTTGGCAGGCAGGCCAGTATCCTGGGGATGGCGATTGCATCAGGGCCCAATGATTGCTTAGCACTGTGCACTGACGTGTCCAGATCGTACTTAGCCTCCATCAACTTAAGGTACTCCCTCAGCCGTTCACATGATATCCCTGTTAACTTCTTCCAAGTAGCTCCTCGTGATCCAAACAGCTCTATTAACATGTCCGTCCGAACCATCGACGCAGATCCTTTAGCCAAGAGTTCTGCCGTCTGCCCACAGATCGTTTGCCCTCGATCTTTCCTCCGATGAGGAGTCGGAGGAACTCGTACCGCTCCCCTCTTATAACGTGTCCGATATATTGGAGCTGTCGTTCTTTGATGGTTATCAGCAGTACTTTACCTTTACCTATTCTCCTTAACACTTCCTCGTTGGCTATCCTGTCTACCCAGGATATACGCAGTATACGGCGATACAAGTACATCTCGAAGGCGTCAATGCGGCTCTCCATTGATTACATTTCTTCTACAGTCAAATAGTAGTTGCCCATCAATCTCAATGAGGATGGATTAGAGGATGGGCCCTCAAAGAAAACACGTTCTTCCCCATTATAGGTTCTATGTATGTGTTCCCTTTATTATTTATCTTTGTGGTCTCATATATGGTATGTGAGTTTAAGGGATAAAACTTAAATCCGTCTATCTCTATACATGGATTTATTTTGAATCCTAGTATCCCTTTTATGTATCTAGTATACTTGTTATCTTCCACATTCTATATTAATGGTGGTACTGGGGTTGTACTGGTGGGACTGGGGTTGAGGCCTCAATTCTCTTTCTTGAGAATGCAAAATCAGATTTACGCACAAACCTGTCAAACATTTCGTTTCCTGCAGATTGCTGTTCTGCTAGTAGGTAGGTTGAACTAAAGCATGCGCATAATAAACTATACTTCCTTATATTTCGGGTAACTGTTCTGGCACCTATTAAATTTTATTGGAAAATGTTGCCAAATTGAGGCGGTTGAATAAATTTTTTTTTGTGAACTTAATTTGTTATTATTGATGGAATGGATTTTTGCTAAATGTGTAACGGCGTTCGCCGAAATTTTTGACAACTCTCGAAACTATTTCAACCGATCTCTGAAATAAACGATTTTATAAATATTTTAATATGCTGGGTAACGTTTGATTTTGTAGTGGTCCTTCTGAAATTATCTGTTGGAGCTGCTGAAGATAGTACCTCTTGATACTTACTATATATAATTCCTTATATACAACACAGTGCTGATGGCAGTGTCCTTTAATTCCTTGGGTATATTTACAAAAAATGGATTTGTAGAGCATGAAACTCTAGAAAAATGCACGTTGCCAATAGTGAATTTGGTGTTTTTCCAATTGATTTTTCTCACTTCCTCTAGCTTTTTCATGTTTATTTGATATACGTTGTCAATCAGTAAAGACTTCATTTGTAGGTTTTTTCCGTACGGGCAATCCAGTACCTAATTGCATCCATTTTTCATAGGAGTCTGCCCCTTCTTCGCGTGTCTTTGACTTTACTCACCATTCTATTGGGGAATGTGAATTCTTTAGGCATGCTAAGGTATAACTATTGTTAATAGGGTATAACTAGGGTATTGTTATTGGGGTATAACTATTGTTAATGTTATGCTTAGGTATAACTATTGTTAATGTGTACTTAAGGTTTGCTGAGGTAAGGGTATTCATCAAAGGATTTGGATCTTTCACAGACATGGAGTTTCTATGGACCGTAAATTTGAAACTGCATTAGTGTTCAAAACTTGATATGCATCATCGCTCATCTGTATAATTTTTCTACAAGCTATCATTATTCTGTTCTTCAGAAACATCTCTTTTTCTTCCTCAGTAATGTCGCTTTTTGTACTGCTCTCCATTCTTTTTTATTTTTGTTTCGTCTGCTACTGCTTTGACGATTCTGTCGAGTTAGACGCCAAGGTACCTCAATGATTTCGATAAGGGGATATTTTGCCCTTCCAGAACGAGTTTCGGTGCTGCAAATAGCCTCTTGGCCGTGATAAGTATCGCTTCTGTTTTATGAACTGCCATTGTTAGACCCTGCTCTTTTAACCAATTATTTGCCAGCCGGAGGGTTTCGCCAGTTGCTAGTTTCAGTGTGCTTATTTCTTTTGTAGTAACCACCACTGCGACGTCGTCTGCGAACACAACTATTAGCGCTGTTCTAGGCAAGTCTAGGTTTAGCAAGACATCGTAGATAATGTTAGACAAGAATCGTGCTAAGAGCGATCCTTGTGGGACACCCGCCGTTACCTCATACTCAACTTCACCTTCGTCCGTATGGTATATCAACCGTCCGTCGCTCAGGTAGCTCCTTGTCACCTTCTCAAGTATTCTGGTGTCTGTCTAGATGCTAATGCCTTCATAATTACATCCCACCTGGCTGAATTAAAGGCGTTCTTAACGTCAAGGGTCACTAATGCACAATAACCTTTCGACTGCCGTGTTCCATTTTTAACCTTTTCTTCTGCTTTAATTACTTCAGCAATAGCGTCCACGGTTGATTCTCATTTTCGAAAACCATACTGCCATTGGGACAGTCCTCCGTTGTTTTCGATTTATGTCTCAAGTCTCCTAAGTAATAGTCCTTCAAGAAGTTTTCCTATGTTGTCCAGGAGGCATATCGGTCGGTATAACGATGATTCTTCCAATAGTTTGTCCCCTTTTCTCAGTAGGACGAGTTTTTGTCTTTTCCATTGCTTAGCGAAAATTCCCTTTCGAAGGCACGCATTGTAAGTTTCTAGCAACAACTCTGGCCAAATTTCCACTACTTCTTCCACTACTTCCACTACATCTCACGCGATGATCTCATTTGGGATATTGTCTGGACCAGGTGCTTTCCCTGACAGTAAACGTTTCCTAGCCTCAAAGATCTCCTCTACGCTGAAAGGTGTATTTTCAGTGGTTTGCCATTTTTCTTCTGGTCTTCGTTCCTGAACTGGAAATAGTGTGGTAACTATTTCTCTCATCCGTTGTGGGCACGATATCCCAGGTATCAGTTATCTACCCATTAGTTTTTTCGTAGCAATTCGATATGGGAGGCCCCATGGGTCTTCATTTATGGATCGGCAAAGTTCGAGCCAGCATTTCTGCTTGCTATTTTTAATGGCCATGCGCAATTCCTTTCTCGCTTTTTTTAAATTCGCGTCCAGGTCCACTTCTTGTCCAGCCATTCTGTCTGTTGTGTTTTGCCGCCGTCTTCTGTGGCGTTGGGCAGACCTGCGTGACGTAAGGTACTGCTTCCTTAGATTATTGATTTCAGCATTCCACCAGTAAACTGACTTTTTTCCATTAAGGGCAAATTTGCGTTTTGGCATCGAAGCATCGCACGTTGTTGTAATGGTTTCGACCGCTTATTCTACAAGTCCATCTACGTGACCTATCTCTGAGAGTCTTTGCAACTCTCCATGCATCTTACCTACTTCCAATGTCGCTCTTAGCTGAGTGCTATCTAGTTTCTTTACCAGCCATCCGTTTCTGTTTCCATGTTCGATGGTAGTGTTTCTCTGTTGGTTCTCTGGTTTCGTTTTCAGGCTATATTCCAGATATTGGTGGTTGCTAAGGGTGGCATCCTCTAGTACTCTCCACCTCTCCACCCTAGGCGCGATTCCTTCCGATGCTATTGTAACGTCGATAACCGATGCGGCATTTGTTCTTCGGAATGTAAAATAGTTTCCCTCGTTAAGGATCACTAGGTCCAGTTTCCCTATCATTACAGAGAGAACTTCGCCTCTTGTATCCATTATTCTTGAGCACCATTCTGGCGGTTTGCAGTTTAAATCACCTGCCACAAGAACTTCACTGTTGGCCGATCTCAGATTTTCTTCCAGCTCGTCTATCTGTCTCAGGAAATCTTCGTGGTCAAGATTTGCTGAGATATAGCAACCATATACTCTTAAACCTTCGATGTCGATCCATACAAAGTTGAATGTCTGCTTGCTGAATGTCTTCTGTATGTCTTCTGAATGCTATGCTGAATGTCTTCCCTGATTCGTAGATTCCGATTCAGCACGGCGATGGTTGTTCTACCTGTCTCATCCTGAAACCATGAGCCTGTATCCAGACATCTATACTGCTCGCTGATTATTGGCACATCCATACATTTTTCCGCTGCAGTGTGTAGCATGAGATTCTGTGCTTCGCGGCCTCTTCCTAAGTTTATCTGAAGGAACTTTGTCCTTACATCGTTTTCTTTAGTGCCTCCAGGAATGACTGACATCTTATACCGCCAAGGGTGTGTTTCGCGTCTCTTTTTTTTCATTGCAGACTGCGCAGAAGACTTCCTCTTTGCAATTTTTCGCAAAGTGGTCTTGCTTTCCACAAAGACGGCACGATTTGTATCTGTCTGTCCCTTTGCAGTGTAGTGCTACGTGACCAAATCCTTGGCAGGGGAAGCGTCGAATAACCTCTGGCTTCTGTCTAACTCTGCATATGATCTATCCTACTTTGATTTTGCCAGTCCTCAGCAGTCCTTCTGCAATTTCTTTCGATGTTGTCACTACTGCTGTTTGAGTGCCACTGAACCTGGGGAGGTTTCTTATACTACTGCTAATATAGTGGCAGTCACATCCGCTTCCTCCGTAACCTTGGCTAGATCCCGGATCTTGATTATGCAAGGTTCTCAACACTCCCTTTTTTATTCTTACCAGTAGTTCGTTGTTTTGTGTCCGCCTTATCTCTAATATTTCAACTCCGCATTTTTCTGGATCTGTTTTTTTTTAAATCCTTCGTAGTATGTCTGCGTATGAGACACCTTCCGCTGGTTTAATTGCCAATGCCTCCGGCTGTGTAGTGCGGATTTGGCTTCCAAGTGGTATTTTTGTGCTAGTCTTGTTGGTCGGTGCATCTAGTCGGCATTCTCAGGGGTATTATTTCCCGGAGATCCAGCTTCTCGCTTAGTTTCCTGGTTTGTTCGCTCCAGTTTCTCCCTTTCTTCCCGATGGTCCTTCATTCGCTTCCATAAGATTCCCGCTTCAAAAAAAGAGCAAAAAATTAGTAAAAGAAAAATTAAAACTTAGATCAACACTGCTTTGTAATAAAAAATAATGAAAATTATTTCGCTCTAAAGTTACAAATAAACTAGTTTTATATATATTTGCGCTTTACACCATCTCGCATTGCCGACTGATTTGACGCTGTTATAACTTTTGAACGGCTCACCACAGAGATTTCTAGTCTTCACCAATCGATTCAGCGTCCCAAGTTTAGTCCGATAACGTATATAATATTAACGTATATTGTATTCTGGGGTTCCTACTACGCAATTTATATGTATTCCACTAAACCAAGGTCAGTTCTTGTATTTTGATTTAGATTATGGCTATTGCGTGTTTTGTAACCATGATGAGTTTCGCTGGTACCAATTATGTGTCTATTTGTAAATATGTGACAGGCTACTTCCCAAATGTATATACAAGGTACAGAAATAATTTTTAACCTTTTAAAGTAGGACCTGCAGGAAGCTCTTGTTCTGATACCGGTTAGTGCCCGGAGCAACCTTTTTTGTCCAAGGAAAACTCCATGAGATTTTGAAGAACTTATCCACAGCAATATGCCATGCGCCAAGATGGAGTGGATTTCTGCATGATACACATTAATAAAGAAATCTTTTCCCACTGTTTGGCGCACTTGTCTCAACAAAAAGGCTTTACTGTGTATCTTTTTAATTATTTCTTCAATAGTTCCATGTTAGGTGCTCTTCTACATTTATCCCCAAAAATGTGACTTTCTTCTCTCGTTGTAATCCGCAATTACCAATTTTAAGTAAAATATCATTTGAAGGGGTTCTCCTACTACAATGAAACACTATATAGTTTGTTTTATTGACATTAAGAAATAGGTTATTTGCGCAGAACCATTTGTACAACTTCTCCAAGGCGGCATTAGCTTGTTTGGTGGTTTCGGCCAAAGATCCCTCCGCGAATATAAGGCTCGTGTCATTGGTGTAGAGGGTGGTGTACTGCTTTTCTCCAATATATTTAATTATATCCGCTGTGTATAGAGAAAATATCGGGGCTAAAATACTTCCTTACACACTACAGTCGGCAGGCAAGCTATTATCGTGGGGATAATAATATAATTAATAATAAATTAATAATATAGTTCTTCCAAGCAGCTCCTCGTGATCTAAGCAACTCAACCATCATGTCTTTCATGGCAGTTTGTATGTTGGTCAGTGTCACAGTCGAAGTTTGACCATCCACATTGACTTGAATTTCAACCTTCAGAGGCTCCCTGCCAGTGTTGTATTCCTTGCATTTCAGAAGGATGGGCTTCATTGTGTGTTTAGGGGAGAATCCCTGATACATCATGATTTGTCGCCAACGCTGCCATTCAGCCACATCAACAGCAAACATCTTGCTGAAGTCATCAGTCTTATAAGCAGCAAAGTAGTATTGGAGTATGGAATCCAGATCGGTGTATGATGCATTCCTCTTATGAAACACATCGTCAATTAGTAGGTGAATCAAGGAAAAGAAAGTGTGGCACCCTTTGCCTGCTTTGGATAAGGATCTTGGAATTAAAGAGCAAAAGAAAGTAGTGAGGATAGATTTGTACCGTCCAGCATAGCCCTGCCCTAATCCAGTATCTGCGATGTCTAAAGATCACTTTGCCGATGTTGGTCATATATAGATGTGGAGTTCATGAAAGTGTAGGATTCCCAGAATCCGATGACCTGCTTGTCCCATCTTGACTGGGGGTGGCTTGGTTGCCACCTGGGGTATAATTTCTGTTGATATTTCACTTCATGTTGAGCCCAACGATTGTATGTATGCGGTCACTCTAGTTACTTCTCAAGGTTGTTAGCCCTGAGATATATTTTATATATTTAGGTATCATTAACATGTGGAACAGACACTTCTGTGGTACCGCCACTGACATTTGGAACCGCCGTGCCCTTGGTGCTAGTTTTGGTCCACCCCGGGTATTTTATTTCCGCGGTACTCACCATATCTGGCGAGCATCTCCCTATTCGCCACCTAGGGAGGCGCTCGGTAGGAGACTAGCAACTCCCCGCAAGAATTTTTCTATTATATTTAGCAATTTGTCGTAGATATAACATCTTCTTAATGGTGCTACAATCCTAGTAGGACATGGACCTCCTCCCGTTTTCCTCCATCATTTTACCTGAAAAAGCCTTGTGTCTTGTCTACAGAAAATAGCAACACCTCCACGCTCGACACCTTCCCGTAGCAAGCACTAGAGCTAACTTGTCAATTGGTCCCCTTAGAAGTCACGAATATCCCAGTGCCGCTTTTCGCATGTCATCAGGATGCCGTTGTCTTTGTTGCCTTACGTCCCCCATTTCACCTCATCTGCTTGGGGGTTCAGGTATTTTGTCAGATTAGTTTCTCCCTTCTCTTTTTGTTTGTATGTATGTCTTTTTGTTGTGCAGGTAATCTCTTAAGCATCCATCCCCGCTGAACGCTTGGTTGAGGTAATAGTTCATGTCGCCATATTTTCGTTTTACCCATATTTCCATTGGTGCTATTAATTGTTTTCTCGACTTTCTGTTTGTATAGGATATCCACCGCTTTTGTTTATCCTCCAGTGTTTAACCTCCAAGTAGGAGGCACTAGCTTAGCATTACAGAAAATGATGTCCCCGTGAAAAACATTGCTCCGGTAGTATCATTAGCAAATCCTATTATATCAACATCTTCTGGAAGCTTTACCCTAAATACTCCATCGTATAGGATGTTCCACAGTGTAGTACCCATTACTGAGCCCTGTGGAAGCTACTGTGCACTTCTCGCTCCACGACTTCACCGTCTGCTTCGATTATGATCTTTCGACCATGTAGATAACTACGCAGTAGTTGCAGCAGATATGGTGGGTGGCCTCTCTTACTAGCCTCATTCTCAATGTCATCCCATGCTGGCGTATTGTAAGCAATCTTGACGTCTAAAGGAATGAGCACACTAATATTTTTGTTGCCCTCGTACCAGCTAAAGCTTTCTCCACCACGTCTAGGATTGTCTAGGATTTTCTAGTCTTATGTGTCTAGTCTCGTCTTGTCTCTCAGTAAAAACAGACTTTTTCAATTCTCTCAAAATCTAGTCAGCCAAAATTAAAGATCATCCAGGAAATCCTGTTCTGGATTGTTCTAATATTCTACATCCTCTTCAGGGCGATCCAACAAATTAACATTTCCTGATCTCAAGACCACAATTGCTCTCTCCACTATCTCTTTTTCTCCTTGATTTAATTCTATCGATGCCTTTTCTATCTCAATCACTGATTCAAGATATGACCCTATGTTGGCTGATGATGTAGGGTATGAAAGAAGGGTTGTTGGGTCTACAAAACCGATTATTTTCGTTACATGGTGGTTGGCCTTTTCTTCTTGTTCCTCCTCTTTCGTTTCTTCTCTGTTATACGTTCTATTCGATTTTTTGATATAACTGAAACAAGTTCTGGGCATTTCGACTTGCTGTAGGGTTAAAGTTCCATTATCTTTTGAGTATGTTATCTCTTCAGTGATTTCCTGGCTAAAAGGGTTGTTAGGCTTTCGTATTCTCAAAAGAATTGACCTTCTCATTGATGCATTTTAGAGATCGAATTGCTGTTTTTTTCCAAATGGCTATTCGTGCACGTCCATCACTTATTTCTGGCCGCTTGTTTTTGACTGATTTTATCTTTTGGTGCCAACTATCCCTTCTCTAAATCGTAGTGATGCTCCGATGTGATTTATGTTGAAGGTACTCAATGCTGTTGATGTTTCTTTAGCTATAGAGTGAAAATCATCATGTGATGTTACTTTTGGTCTCATTGATGCAGTTTCAGTACCAAATTGCGAGACAAAGCTACCCTCCATATACCACGATGTGTATTCCCCCATTCTTTCTCTAAAGGACAACGTTTTGCCCATACTAAGATTTATTCCTAACATTGCTAAGTTTCTTCTATTTTGTTCAATGCACATTTTTGTTATGTCAGATGTCGCACCCATGTATAGTGACATGGAATCATCACTTGATCGTAATGTCAATACCTTCATCATTTGGGAATCCATTCTATGATTGACAGCAAGAAGTCCATAGGTTGTAAATAATGCATAGTGCATAGCCAATAACATTCCAGGGCTTGATCTTACGTGTTCTCTTGATTCCATCTTCTTCTTCTTTAATCCATAGCCGGCGCATGGAGAGGTGGTCGACCTCGTAGCCAGTACGCTGCTGTTGGTGCCGCTAGATTCCGTGCTCCATTCACTATACGCTTCCATGCTAATCGATCAGTTGCAACGGTTCTTGCCTCAGCTGTTGTTATTCGCTGGTTTTTTAAATCGTTCTCTACGTGTTTCAACCATGTGGTCTTCGGTGCTTGTTTTTGTGTTCTCCAATCAAGAGGTCGTTTTTTCCATAGGAGTTTGTGCGGTACTCGATTGTCGCCCATCCTACAGATGTGGCCGAACCATCGTAATCGCCGTCTTTGAATTTCCTCAACAATCGGTGTCTGTTGGTCGCACCTTTCTCTGATTGTCTCATTTCGGAGGTGGTTGAAGAGTGAGACGCAGAGAATCTGTCTCAGGCATCGCATTTGGAAGGCCTCGAGCTTGTTAAGGTCTGGTTTGAGTAATGTCCATGTTTCCGATCCATAAAGAAGAATTGGGAGGATCAGCGTCCGGTATAGGCGTATTTTGGTTTTGATGGTAATATTCGTCCGCTTCCATATGCACCACTTGAGTGAAGCAAACGTTGCTGTTGCCTGGCCTATCCGGCTGTGAACTTCGGCTGTCGAAGCTACTTTCTTCTCCACAACCAGTGATCCCAAATATTTGAACTGTGGTACCTGCTCGATTGTGGTTCCATCGAGGTAAACTCTGGCTTCAGATCCATCCGTTGTAAGCACTTTGGTCTTATCCGCATTGATTCTCAGTCCGTATGACTGGGCAATGCGTTGGCGAAAACCGCACTGTCATCGGCGAACATCAGATCGGTTAGGAAGTTTTTTTCATCATATCGAACTCCGCGTCGCCCATCAAACGCTTTTCGCATAATCGTGTCGATCACAATGTTAAAAAGGAGCGGCGAGGCCATGTCTCCTTGCCGGACTCCGGTTCGAATCGGGAATTCCTCAGACATGTCGTTTCGGATACGAACATTGCTGGTTGAGCCGTCGTACGATGCTTGAAGAAGTTGAATGATTTTCAGTGGCACGTGTTCGATCTTCAGGGCTTCCCACAAGCTTGTCCAATCGATGCAATCAAAAGCAGATTTGAAATCGATGAAGACGATGACAGTTCGTTTGCCACATCGAATTCTTTCTTCCATTAGCTGACGGAGAGCAAATATCTGATCGATGCATCCTCGATGTGGTCGAAATCCAGCTTGTTCTTCCCGGCTTGTTTGCTCTCGATGTTTCTGTAGTCTTGAATGTATGATTTTCATAAATACTTTGCCGACGGTCGAGAGGAGGCTAATACCACGGTAATTCTTGCATTCCCGACTGTCGCCTTTCTTCAAAATAGGCACAACAATCGCTTTCTTCCACACGGATGGAACACAATCTGAATGCCATATATGCACTGTGAGAACGTGAAGTTGATGTAATAAGACGTCTCCCCCGGCTTTGATCATTTCGGCAGTTACTTGATCTCCTCCCGGCGCTTTACCATTTTTCAGGGATTTTATTGCCGTCTTCACCTCATTGATTGTTGGTTCAGTATCGGGAAACTGATTTATCGGCTGCTCAATAATCGGCAGTTCGGGTGCTGGACCTACTGGCGGATTGTGGTTGTACACCTGATGAAAGAATTCTCTCCACCGCTGTAGACGTTCCTGAGGAGAGGTCACGAAAGTTCCATCCAATTTTTTGATATTGTCATTTGTTGATGTTGTTTTGCCACTTAACCGTTCGATTGTCTGGTACAGCGTCCGGTACTCATGCCTTGACGCTGCTTCTTCCATGTCAGCGGCGATGTTATTCCAGTAAGCTTCCCGTTCCAATTTCATTTTCTGTCGAACTTCTTTGTTCAATCGTCGGTATTGTTTGAAATCGACGTGTTCCATTTGCTTCCGCTGGTCGACTAGATTGAGACAGTCGTCCGATATCCATTGCTGCGTCCGTCGACGAATGGGCGGACACAGCTCCGTTGCACACCCCACAATAGACTCAGAAAGTTGTTTTTCTTCTATGTTGATATCGACTGGTATCGTGAGTGCTGCAAATTTGTTGGATAATGCGATTTGAAATTTTCTCTTGGCTGATGGTGGTGCCTTTTTCTTTGCTCTTTGTAATTTCAATTGTAGTTTCACTCGTACAAGATAATGGTCTGATCCACAGTCTGGTCCACGCATCGCACGTACATCTTTGAGCGTCGATCGGAATCTGGTGTTGACCAAAATGTAGTCCAACATCGCCGAATCGTTTCCGGATGGATTTCGCCACGTGAGTTGATGTTTGAGGGGGTGACGAAAGATGCTGTTGCCGATGATCAAGTTGTTTGACGCTGCAAATGATAAGAGGCGTAATCCGTTGTCATTTATTTCCCCGTATCCGAATTTTCCCATCGTTTCTTCCCAACCGGTTCGATCTGCACCCGTATGTGCATTAAAGTCGCCCATAAGTACGATTAATTCGGTTTGGGGTATTGTATCCAGTGTGTGTTGAAACTGGGCATAAAATTCATCCTTGTTTGTGTCCGGGCTGGTCTCAGTTGGGGCGTAGACGGATACGATATGGGTCTTAATCGTTCCATCAATAGTGATAACCGCCAGACGCTCGGATATCGGTTGGAATGCGATAACACTGGCAAAGGCCCGTCGATCAACCATAAAGCCAACGCCCGCTTCTCGTTTGTCGCCACCAGAATAGAATAGCGTCATCGTCTCGTCGATTGATGGTGGGTCAACCTTCATTGTCCCAGATCCTGTGAGCCGCAGTTCTGATAATGCACAGATCGATATTTTGCATTTCAATAATTCCTTGGCGATAATTTCCTTTTGACCAACGTGATGTCCCGTTCGCACATTCCATGCGGCGATTCGTATTTCTGATTTCGGTGTGATTAACCTGAGTCTTTGGCCAGTAGTCCACTTCTCACCAGCATACCTGGTTCCCACAGCTGGCGCATCGGCTGCCCCGGATGCGGTAGCATTAATTCGTAAGTGGTTAAGTCGTGTATCCATGTGGTTTCTTGCCTAGTTTCTTCGGTTTCCCGATTCTGGTCGGCGCGGCAGGCCGACCACCCTCCTCCTTTCACACCCTGGGCTTGGGACCAGACGACGGCGGAGACGACGGTGTATTAGGTCGAAATAGGAGGGAGAACAAAAAATACGTTTATGTCACTTGATTCCATGATGAGTGGCTCTAGTAATATATACCATTCTTTTGATTTTCTACTCATCATCGCTATGTGCTCGTTTTTCCATTCCAATCTTGAATACTCAGTTATGTTATATATCATGGGTCCTAATCCAAGTTGAATATGTTTCAAAGTTAATAGGAACTTTGCTTATATTGCCAATTCTCTGAATATTTCACCTGCTTCAGGAGGTTGAGGAAGCCGTAATCTTGTTTTTGTCTTGCCATCAAAAAGAAAGAAATGGAAAAGCGCAAATGCGTAGGGTGCTAGATATTCATTCCATTTTGTGGCATCTTCTGTTCTTTGGCAGTTCGAAGACCAACTACCTGATAATGCTGTACTTGCTGTTAGATTGTTTGAGATTTTTTGTTATTTCTCTTCCTCCTATAGAAATAGTGGCGCCTTCTACTTTTTTAGCTAGCAGCAAATTCTTCTTCTTCTTATTGTGCCATATCCTCAGTGGACGTTGGCGATCAATATGGCCCATCGGATTCGATCCACAGCCGATCTGAACAAGTCAACCGATGTTCTTCCGGTCCATTGTCGCAGATTCTTCAACCAGGAGATCCGTCGTCTTCCCTGTGACCTCTTCCCCTCGATTTTTCCCTGCATGATGAGTTGAAGTAGCCTATATCTGTTGCTGTTTCTCATGATATGGCCAAAGTATGACAGTTTTCTGTGTTTGACTGTTGTGAGCAGTTCTCTGTCCTTCTGCATGCGTAGGAGTATGGTTTCGTTGCTAACATGGTGGGTCCAGGAAACGCGAAGCATTCGACGATAGCACCATGCTTCGAAGGCCTCCAGTCGCTTACTAGTTGCCTCGGAGAGTGTCCATGCCTCCACTCCATACAAAAGCTTAGAGAAGACGAAGCATCTAAGTATGGAAATCTTCAATTATGAAGCAAATGGAAATCTTCAATTATGTCAAAAAACATTCTTTATATAATGTTAGCAGATGCTATGGTCCTTTCTTTCTTTCTTTCCTCTCTCCTTATGCTTGATGTAAGAGGCAAATTTGGTGGATATGTCTAATAACATATTTCTTACAAAATCTTGAAAAATTCACTATGTTTTTAATACACTTAGACTATGTCAAAATGTTATACAACTTGTTATTCACAGAAATATAAATTTCTACACATACCACGACTTAAGTTTCGACGTTTGACGGTCATTTTCAAGTGACTTAATAAACTAATGATGTTGAATATATAACCCTATAATTTTGGAAGGGAGGGGGGTTGTTTGTCTGTAGTTGAGGGCTTATCTGCCGGGGATTGGGTCAGATTAAAAAGTTGGGAAAAGATTATGTCCGTTTGCTCGTTAAGGAGATTAACGGAGGGATTACGAGTTGTTTTGAAAATCTCTAATGAGCTCTAGGAGATTAACCTTTGGGCCTTTGTTGCAGTTATTCAGGATTTTAAAATTAGATATTTCGGGGAATTTGTGATTATATTCTAGACAATGGTTAGAGAAGTAGCTTTTTTCTTGTCTCTTCAAATTCAACATTGAAAAGAAACATTTTTCTTGTCTTTTCTTTGGTTTTTCGATCTTTGTTTTCTAAATTTCCTTCGTCTTCCTATCGAACTCTTTCATTGGTTTGTTCACCCAATAAGTAGTAGTATATTCTACAGAATCTTTTCCCCATATTTCCCTATTTTTTTTTTAAACAGGGGCTATATTGATACTTATAGATGTATCTTAACTGTATTTTCTTATAACATTAAACTGATATAGAACATTGGAATAAAGATATATCTTTAAGCATATACGTTAGGCCCCTCATTAATTGCGTCAAGGATCTCGGTGAGTACTGGGTGATGTTCATCAGACGGCATGACTCCTGTCCCATCAATATTGGCACGACGCCTCTCCTCATAGTCAGCTATCACTCCATCAAGGGATGCTTGCTCACAAGCACGTCTAGTCTACCCTGCATACTGGATAAGCTCTGAATCCCCTCCTATCTTGATGAGCAGCTCTTTGTCCACGTATTTAAAGTCTTTATAAAGGGTACTTTTAACGGGACCAAGATCTTTACGAAACCTATACCATACGTTATCCTTCACGGATTTCACTGTGACTAAAGAGGCAGTAGCTTGTTCCGGGAACAACTTAAGCATCTTACTCCAGCCAAAAGACTTATAGGTCTTAATAGCCTTACCAGTTACAATCAAAGCAGTCAATCTAAAACCCGAGGCTTGAGACAGAGTCAGGAAAAAGACGTGCATCCGACGCCCCCACAAAATAGCTTTTCCACCTGTTCACAATGACTTATATTTACGTCATTAATTAGGTCACCAAAATACAGTATAAAATATACGGCGTGATTGCTCATTAATAGTGACATTAACCCTTAACCACCTGCCATACGTCTCAGGTGAGAAAATGACTACTACTTTGGGTCTGAGATACGTATGTCAGGTGATTAGGTGTTAAGCTGGTAGTCTGCATTCCGACCGTTGGGTATCTTCTTAACAAACCTGGTAGAGATTACCCTGCTTTAAGACTGCTAGTGGCACATGAACAATAACTCTAGCTCCTCCTGTTCCATAGCCTGGGGTAGCATTGTGTGTCATGTGGAGCAATATCTTGACTGCTTGAGTCGGGGTTAGACGATCATTCGGTTGATCCCAGAGCCCAGCATCTTCATTCATTGATATTGCGAAAATTCAGCAGTTGAACGGGTGTACATACCTCAGATGCAAGTAAACTCTTGACAATCCGCGCAATCTACGTCCTAGCATTTTCTTTCGACACGACTCTATGCTCTGCTAGTTCCGGAGCTAACAAATCCCCCCAGGATCCTACTTCAATCACGTCACGATTGACGGGAGAGTTTGGCTTCATGAGTTTGTGATGGGCAGCCCATGCTAACTTTGTCATCGCAGGCACATGAGGGTCAGAGTAATCCGCGGATTACGGAAAGATGTCAACAGCGGACACAAAGACACGAGAGTATATCTCGCCGGTACGTAACCAACTGTTGAAGAAATTTGCCTGTTTAACTCTTGCCTGTTAAACAACCATATTATATCTTTCAATTCGAGGAATGGTATATAATGCAGCACGAACAAGCCAATTCCAATGTTCTTAAATTCTCACTTCAGCTTGGTAATCCACAATGCAAAATAAGAGTTTTAAAACAATAGTTTTTTCAAGTTGTATCTTCGTGTTTTTTAATTTAAAATATGCAGCTATCCACTCCATGCAACTCATGTATTTCATTCCACTGTTTGATGATGGAAAATTGTACATTCTTTATAAGCATCTGCAGAAGTGACACTTTGGTTTGTGAAGGGACATGGCGTCTGTGTCCCCTTAGTTAGAATGTCTGAATTTGATTCCATAGCTTTTGATATAATTTCTTTCACACATGTATCTATGAATAGCTGATTCTTGTTGAGAAACTCTTCAGTCATTAACCTCAGTTGTGAGGGTATATAATTTCCGTGTACTTCGTTAAATGGAAATTTCCCGTCTTTTTTCTTCTCCCAGTGCATTCTTTCTGTATCGATACCGAAAATGTTTATGGTCTTGCCTCGAGGTTTTAGGTTTAATGAGTAGGATCGATTTACGATCTCTGCAACTTTGGGAGCTTGTGTGCCGTAACCGTGTTGCGGATTTCCTGCATACAAATAGAGACTGCTTACCATGCGTAAGTTTTAATTTAAGATCTTCGGGTAATTAGTATCTTCGTTTTCTAATATTTATGTTGTTTGTATATCCATGGGGTTTAGTTCGTTTATAAGACTTAGTTTTGTCTCTCTAGTCTTGTCTATCTAATCATGTCTGTTTAAATTCCAGATATTGGTGGTCGCTAAGGGTGGTATGTCCTCTAGTGCTCTCCACTCGAGGCGCGATGCCTTCTGGTTCAATTGTAACGTCGATAACCTATCCGGTATTTCTTCTTCGGAATGTAAAAGAGTCTCCCTCGTTAAGGATCACTAGGTCCAGCCCCGCTATCATTTCAGACAGAACTTCGCCTCTTCTATCCATTATTCTTGAGCACCATTCTGGTAATTTGCAGTTAAAATCACCTGCCACAAGAACTTGACTGTTCGCCGATCTCAGATTTTCTTCCAGCTCGTCTATCTGTCTCAGAAAATCTTCGTGGTCAAGATTTGGTGAGATATAGCAGCTATATATTCTTAAGCCTTCGATATCGATCCATACAAATTTGGATGTGTGCTTACTGACTTCCCTGATTCGTAGGTTCCGATTCAGCACGGCGATGGCTGTTCTACCTGTCTCATCTTGGAACCACGAGAACGTGTCCAGATATATATACTGCTCGCTAAGCACATCCGTACATTTTTCCGCAGCAGTCTGTAGCATGAGATCCTGTGCTTCGCGGTCTCTTCCTAAGTTTATCTGAAGGAACTTCGTCATTACTTCGTTTTCTTTAGTGCCTCCTGGAACGACTGATATCTTATACCGCCAAGGATGTGTTTCGCGTATCTTTCATTTCATTATATTTTCATTTCATTATATTTCATTATATAAGCTACAAAATATAGCAAATACATTTAAAAAGAGAACATATATTGTGAACATTTGTAACTAAATGAAATTTGTCGGTTAGCTTTAACTTTAGTTGGCCCTTAGTCCTATGTAGTATTCTTCTATGGAGTACGGCTAAAGTATTGAACCTGCTTCTTGAAAACGCTTAACGTTGCTACCAATTTTATTGCCTTTAGCAATCTATTAAATAAATCTATGTTTCTGTATGGTGGTAACCTTTTTGACATGGTAAGTCTGTGAAAAGGAATATTGTAATTCAATTTGTTGGTTCTTGTATTCGTAGTGTTGTCAATACGATATTGGTCAAACAGACTTTTACTTTTAAATAAAAATAATAGCGCTTCATATATACAAGTGCCGACAGTCGTTAATAATTTGGCACTTATGAATTGACCTCTGCAAGACTCCGTGTAATTTAAATCGTAAATGGTTCTTATGGCGGCCTTTTCAATTTTAAAAATATCTGATACTAATGTTCCGTTACCCTGGTCTCTGTCCTTCAGAGACCAGGAGATGACTGTAAAAGTTGGAGAAATACACAATCTTTAAGATATCCCTATTTAGGTACCTTTTAAGTATTCTTAGAACATATACTGCTCTGTTCAGATGTTTTGTTAAGTTCATTATGTTTGGAGTCCAGTCCAGGTTTTCGTTTATGTATAGTCCAAGTAGTCTAACGACTTGTTGAAGTTTTAATGTATTGTCCTCAAATGTAAATTCATTATTGTAGGTTCTTGTGTCTCTTTTTGTTTTATAGTAAATGACGTTGGTTTTCTCTTTATTTAATACTTAGTTGTTAATATTAAACCATGTGGTCATAGTTGTCATCGCAGATTTGAAATTCGTTATAGAGTCCTCTATTGATCTGTTCGCTATTAATATACTAGTATCATCGGCATAATTTATTAAAGTACTGTTTGCGTTTTTTAAACTTAATTCTGGCAGGTCATTTATGTACAGTGTGAAAAGAAGCGGTCCTAACGTGCTGCCTTGGGGAATTTCCATATTGATAGTCCTGTGTGTGTATGATTTGTTACGAGTGACTGATTTGCTAGTCCCGGCTTCGCCACGGTATACTTTTCTCGGTACTTTTCGTCTTGGATGGGATGTCTTACGACCATCAGGGGCTGGTCGCTTGTCATTTCTGGGTCTGGCTGTTCTCTCCTGATTTTCGTCGGGCTTTCGCTCGTTGCGAAGTGAATCAGACATTGCTCTTACTGTAATAAGTATGTTGGAAGGTCTTATATCTAGTCTTATGTCTAGTCTTATCTGTCTAGTCTTGTCTGTCTAGTCTTGTCTGTCTAGTCTTGTCTGTCTAGTCAAATCAAATCAAATTAGTTTATTTCCTTATTCAAGTTACATAACTAAGGGAAATATGTCAAACAAATACAAATATTAAATAGTAAAACATAAATAATAAAAAATATTAAAATCACTTCAACTTTCTTTTCCATTGATGAAATCTTCTACACTGTAGGGTTCTAAATCATTTATAAGGTTGAATATTTGTTTTTTAAATATTTTGAAATTTTTTATATCCTTCATATGTCTGGGCAGGTGATTGTAGAATGTAATACACCTATAATAAGGACATTTTTCTGTTAATGTTAAATTGTGAATTGGTGGGACATATTCCAAATGTTTTCTTCTTGTCGGTATATTGTGGCTGGTTTCGCTCTTGACAAAATTAGTTTTATGCTTGAAATTGTAAATTAATATCTCATAAATATATTGTCCGGGAACAGTTAATATATTAGCTTGCTTGAATTTTCCTTTGCAGTATTGATTATATTCCAAATTTAATATGATTCGTAGAGCTTGTTTCTGAATCTTGAAAACGTCTGTAATGTTTTTTTCCAGAACCCCAAAAAATTATGCCAAACCGAGTATGTGATTGAAAATTCGCATAGTAAACCATTTTTAGAACTTTTGGGCTTAGAACTTTTTGTAATATTCTTAAAGAAAATGTTGTTTTATTTAAATGGCTAACTAAGGAGTGTAAGTGTGTTCTCCAGTTTAAAGTGTTGTCAAAGTGTATCCCCAAAAGCTTCACACTCTCTTTTATATACACTGTGTTTTTATATATTTCAATTTGCGTTGGATAATTCAGTCGGGATCTGTTCGTTTTGAAAATAATAATGTTTGTTTTTAGCTGATTTATTGTTAATTTATTTTTTTTAAACCAATGTTCCACTAGGTCTAAGGCAGAGTTTACACTAAAAATCACTTCCTCCTTATTTTTGTTTGCTACTAGAAGGGTTGTGTCGTCGGCAAAGTTTAGAATTTTATATGGAGTATTATTTAAGGCTAGGGGTAAATCATTTATATAAATTAAAAACAATAGTTGGCCTAATATACTTCCCTGCGGTATCCCTACCACATTCCACATATATAACCACATAGTATAACCACATTCTGTGTTTAATTTTGTTTGTTGAGTTCTACCAGACAAGTACGACTTGAACCAGTCAAGAGCAATACCTCTAATGCCATACTTTTCAAGTTTACTCAACAGAATTTTATGGTTCACAGTGTCGTACGCCTTTGATAGATCGATCAGGATCCCACAGGGAATTTCATGGTTTTCGAGATGCTCTAGAATATTATTGAGAAAGTGGAAACAAGCCGTTTCTATATTCCGTCTATCTACATATCCGTGCTGAGCGTTGTTTAATAAATTATATTTCTTGAAGAAAGCAACAGTCCTACTAGCTACTATTTTTTCAAATATTTTTGAGAACGACGATAGTAGGCTAATCGGTCTATAGTTTTCCACAAGTGATTTGTCTCCTTTCTTGAAAATTGGTGTAATTATGGCGTGTTTCAATTTGTCTGGAAAAACTCCATATTTAATTGAGGTATTTATTATATATTCCAATGGTTCTATTATTTCCTTTATAACAGTTTTTATCACACCTATAGGAATTTCGTCTACTCCAGAACTTTTTTTGTTGTTGAGATTCATTATGACGTTTATAATTTCTTCACGAGTTGCAGGTCTTATGTATATTGATTTGTTGTTTACGTTTATTGTATCTGAGTATTCTATATGCTCGATTTGTCTGGACAATTGAATTGGATTGTCCGAGTAAAATTTATTGAATTTATTGACTGTTGCAAAGACGTTCATTTGTTCTATAGGGAAAATGGTACTATGCCGTTGGTTCTTCAAGTTTACGATTTGGTTGACTACATTCCAAGTTGATTTCATTTTATTTTTAGAATACTTTATTTCATTTTCTAACTGAATGCTTTTTGTTCTTTTTAGTACTTGGTCATATTTTCGTCTAGTTTTGTTGAATTGTTTCCTGCTTTTGTCATCAAATTTTGATAGTATTTCCAAGAAATCTAGCTTTTTTCTGATTGATGTAACTTCTGGGCATGTATATCTATGATTATTGCTTGCTTGTTTATTTTTTAATAAACAAGGATAACTGCTATTGAACAATAATAGGAATTTTTCCATAAATATATTCCATTGGTTGTTGACGTCATTTTGTTTTTCCTCATATATTTCCAACCAGGTTTCTTCGGAAAGTAATTTCAAAAATGTTGTATTTTCTGGAGAAAAATTCCTGACTCGATATGTAGTCTTCTGTTTTTTATTTTCAATTATATTTATTATTTGGGCTCTGTGATCGGAAATATAATATTCTTTAGTTTTGACCGTGTACATTATATCTGATGTTATAGCTATGTTGTCAATGCATGTTGACGATTGGGGGCGACTAGGTTCTTTAAATGCCATTTCTAGGTTGAATGATTGAAACATAGACTTAAGTTGTCTACATTCATAGCTTAATTTTAGCGTGTCTACGTTGTAATCTCCAGCTACAATGCATTGTTTTTTTTTTCTTTATTTAATTTTATTAGCAATTGATGCAAGTTATCTAAGAAATTACGAAAACTAGTTAGAGGGGCTCGATAAATTGCCACAACTATTGTTTCAATTTCATTCAATATTGTCTCTATAGCTGTAATTTAAAAAATGAGTTCTTCTGCTAGCTTATCGATATCAGGTCTTGCCGTCCATTTAATGTTATTTTTGCAGAAAATAGCTACACCTCCATGTTGTCCCACTTTTCGACAATACGATGCTCCTAGGTGAAAATCTGAGATTTGATAGATTCGCAATTGTTCGTAGTTTTTCCAATGCTCCGTTAAAATAAGAAATAACTAATAATACATCAATGTTGGGGTTCCACAAGGCAGTGTATTGGGCCCTCTACGGTAAATTAGGTAATTCCAGCTTTCTCAAACCTACTTAGATCATACCTACACAACCGACAGTTCAGAACCAGAGTCAACAATGAAGTATCTGCAGCATTTCCTATCAATACAGGGGTCCATGACCCCCATATGGGGGTCATGCAAAGGCAGTGTATTGGGCCCTCTACGGTATGTGCTGTACACCTCATATATTCCCGAAACACCAAACACAACCATAGGAACATTTGCAGACGACACAGCTCTACTAACTGCTCAGATCCCGATATCGCCACAAAACATCTCCAAGACTACATACATCTACTGGAGAAGTGGTTAAAAAGTGGAAAGTCCAAATCAATGAAAGCAAGTCCTGCCATGCAACATTCACGTATCGAAAAGGTCTCTCTCCTCCAGTTTATTTAAATAACATAGAAATCCCTCAATACTCGACATTAAAATACCTAGGACTAGATCTAAACAGCAAACTCAATTGGAAAAACAGATTTAGCTCAGACAAAGAGAACTCTGCTGGCTCATCGGCAAAAACTCGTGTTTAACGCTAAGCAACTAAATACTTTTATATAAAACTATCATGAAACCTATCTGGACTTATAGCATTGAACTCTGGGGATGTGCCAGCAAATCGGATATTGCGATCATGGAAAGAAGCCAAGCTAAAATATTAAGATCAATTGCCAACGCGCACGTGACGTTCGTCACAAACCACCTGATCCAAGAAGACCTGCGAATTACCCCAGTGAGGAAAGGAATCCAGGAAAGACGAAAAAAGAATCAAGCAAAAATAGAATCACACACAAATCCACGTTTTACCAACACCTCAGAAGACTCAAAAGACGCTGGCCATCTGAGATGTATCCAGAGGTCCCATCGTGGAATGGATACCTCATCACGCCAATTCGTATATCATAACTTCAGCTTTTAGAATTAAGGAAATGTATATATTCTGATTGTTAATATTTTCGACTAAATACTTTTTTTAAAAATTTTAGAGAAGTTTTCTATAGCACTTTTATTTCCGGCCTTAAATATGATAAGTGCAAGTTTCAGTTTTTCAGGAAATATACCAGCTATTAACGAGATATTTATTATAAACTGCAAGGGGCTTAATATAGAAGATAGCGCATTTTTTAGAACAATAAAGGGGATATCGTTAATGCCCGCAATTTCCTTATTTTTAAGATTAACAATTGAAAGAGACAGTTCTGCTTCACTAATGGGCATTAAAAATATGGAATTATTATTTTTCTCGATATTTTCATAATTAGACATCGGATTATATGCACTATCAACATGCCAAAATATGCATGCAAATATGCACTAATAATGGGCGGAATATGCAAAAAAAATGAGCGAAATATGCATAAAATATGCACAATCAAAATACTATTTATTATTGGAATTTACTTAATTTTTACAATATACATTTGTAGTTCTTGTGACAAAATACAATTAAATATTTTTTCTGTTTTGCGTCTGCAATGGACTCATAACAGCACTCATATGCTTGCGGTTATGGCTCACCGAGTGCTGATATGAGTTAATTTTTTTGTAAGGTTGGCACTGAAATTCAGAGCTGTCAGTGTAAAATTTTCGGCGAGATAGTTTTGAGGTTATGTGAAGTGTGAAAATCGCGAATACACAAATTTAATTAATTAATGGTAATTAACAGAGATGTTATGGATATGAAATTTCGGACACGGATACGGATATGAATTTTTTTCCGATTATCCGTTAGTTTCGGATAGTTTCGGTTACGGATATTAGATTTCTAAGGGATTTTAAAAGCAGAGTAGGTAATTGGTAAATAATTTGATTTTCTTTCTATGTTATAATTTGGTACTACAATCATGTGTCATACAAGTAAGTACTACAACATAAATAGGTCATAACAATTTCTTTTAGATATTGAAATATCTTTATAGAAATTATTACAACATATCAATTAAAATTATCCGAAATTATTCGAAACTTATATCGGATACGGTTACGGATAGAGTTTTATTTCGGATATCCAATAGTTTCGGTTACGGTTACGGAGCTCCATAATATCCCTGGTAAAAACAGCAGTCGGCGAGCCATAACCGCACGCATATGAGTGCTGTTATGAGTCCACTAAAGACGCAAAATAGTATATTAAAGGACGATTTCAGTAAGCGCGATTTTTCAGCATGCGTCCAAGTTTAGAAAACGACGGGCGTAGCTGAAATTCCTCCTGAATCGTCCTGAATTCGACCTTGTGACCAAACGTCACAAGTTTCCTCTATAAAATCTAGAATACTATATTATTCTAGATTTTATAGAGGAAACTTGTGACGTTTGTAACTTAATATTAGTTCCTAGGCTGAAAATGACCTCTTTACGCCAACTGACGTTACTGGACCGAACTTGAAATTTGGCGTCACTTCTGCAAAAACCCCTTCAGGCAGAGTTTGGCTGGTGCCTTTTATAAATTCATTTACTTTCTGTATTCCTTCAAGACCTGTTTTTTTTTATAGAGAACAGCGTTTAATTTGCCACGGACCATTTCTGATAGTGAACTGGGAAGGTCGTAGCTCCGTTTAATCACTTTTTCCAATATTTCTTTCAAGGCCATGCACAGAGGAAGGTTTTTAGTTTCTAGAGTCTCAATTGCGTCGGGAATATTGCTGAAATCAATTAGAGCAATATTTTGTTTGATTAAAGGAACCTGAAATGCTAGCTGGCTTGAATTAATAGACCTTTTCATAGTTGAAATTTTCTTGTGCGGATTTGTCAATTTCCGTCAATTTCAACTTTTTGACCTATAACTAAATATGTGCCCGAAACTTTCATATTCCCGGCTCTTAAACTTGGCGGATGCGCATGCGCTTAACTAACCGTAAAAAGGTGTATTGCAATGGCTTCTGAACTGTCAAATTGACCAACTACTTCTTTTATGGCTTCAAAATTTTAAGCATAGAACAATACAGCTTTCAACCATGTTCTTCACCGCGTTAATATTCGTTCTGGAGGTAGTGCTAGGTTTGGTAGTCGCTCTTTATATTTTTGTACGCGCGATGGTGCTTTTAAAAACACTTTCTTTCAGAAGAGGAAATCAATTTATTGGCTAGTGCAAGCCAGTAGTCGGGTTGTCGAGTGCGAGGTGCCTGCATGGCACGTCACTGGCTGCGACCTGCCACCGTTCCAGTCTAATATAAAACACATTTACACTACTGAAATAAGCACTATAAATGAAAAAGTACTATGCTATAATGCATGAGTAAATGCAAAAGTAAATATGCTATAATGCTATAAAAATAGCGTTTTATGCATACGCAAATGCAATATAATCCGATGTCTAGTCATAATAATGAATAGTTGACTGAGATTCCGATTTATTTAATCGTGTCTGAGCTACTCAAAAATATAAAAATATATGTATATCACACATGTCATGAAATGTCAACTGTTCAAAGAAAATGTTCTTACAAAGTTCTCATATATCACTCCAATGTTCAGCACACATCACAGCATTTTCGTTACACGACTATAGGTCACAGAGGATACATGGAACTTGTGGGGATTGGCACACCAGAAGGTGTCCCATTGCCTGGGATTCTCCGCATTCATATGTCAAGTACACACCCGACTCATATACGTTCGAGATGACACGGCCCACTCGTCTATCATTGACTGCGGGTGATGACGCAAACATCGCTTGGCCTTACTATGCTGCAGGAAATTTGTTGCGCCCAGTATTCGAATTGTGACTACCGTGATTGTACGTCGTGTGATTTCTTTCTTAATAATTTAATCCCTGCATACTGTGTCGAGCAAAAAAAGAAAGTGGTCGGAAGAATATGTACAATATGGATTCACATGTATAACGGAACGTGATGAGAGTCAGCGTCCTAATTGCATGATGCAAATACCAAGTTGAGCAATCCTAGTCTAGCACCGGAAAAACTAAAAGAACAATTCTTTAATCTGCATGGAAATTACAAAAATAAACACTCGCTGAATTCAAGGTGAAGAGGCACAGATTTGATGAAAAGGTACTCTGCCTGTCTTCGGCTTTGTAGCCATCGACAAACCGATCCTTGCTTACCTTATTGAAAAGCAGGGCAAACCACACAATATTGGGGACAAACTCATAAAACCAGCCGTGTTAAAGATGGCGAATATCATGCTGGGAAAAGCGGCTGAAGTTAAGTTATCCCAAATTCCTGTTTCAAATGACACCATCAGTGACAGAATAGACGACATGAGTAAAGATATCTTGGCCCAAGTAGTTGCAGATCTGATTTCAAGCCCAGCAAAATTCAGCCTTCAACTCGATGAATCTACAGGCGTTTCCAATCTAAGTCAGCTTGCAGTATTCGTGCGCTATGTGAAAGACGACGTGATAAAGGAAGATTTTTTATTATGCAAGCCTCTTACAACAACAACTAAGGCAGCCGATGTAAAGAACCTTGTGGATGACTTCTAATGAAAATATTCTATCGTGGGATATGATTTCTGCAGTTTGTTCGGACGGAGTTGCCATGCTGGGAAAAGCCATGTTCCAAGCCATGCTGGGAAAAAAGTATGGTTTTGGTGCGCTAGTGAAAGCCGATGCACCATACATCCTTGTTACGCTTTGTATTCTTCACAGGCATGCGTTGGCAACAAAAACCATGCCTCCAAAACTAGCAGAAGTCTTAAAAATCGTAGTGGAATTTGTGAACTATGTCCGAAATAGTGCTCTGAGGCACCGCATGTTCAAGGAGCTGTGTTAAGGAATGGGATCTGAATTCGAGGTACTTCTGTACCATTCAAACGTTCCGTGGTTATCCCGGGGACAGGTTCTGAATCGTGTTTTTGCCATACGTGAGGAATTAGCTCTGTTTTTGCAAGAGCACCAACATGGTCATGGAGATTGCTTAAAAAATTCTGAATTTATCCTCATGCTTGCGTACATGGCTGATATCTTCGCAGCTCTCAATCATTTGAATCAACAGATGCAGGGCGGTGGTGTTAACATCATCGAAGCGGAAGAAAACCTGAAGGCGTTTCATAAAAAGCTACCGTTGTGGAAACGACGAACTGAAAACGGTAACTTTGCAAACTTTCCCCTGCTAGACGAATGTGTAAATAAGATCGAAGATGTGCCTGGAATCGGAGATATTTCTGTATAGGGGAACTTAAGCTCGCAATTTCCATACACTTAGACGAGCTTGCAAAATCTCTTGAAGGGTACTTCCCTTCAAGAGAGTTATATCCAGTATGGGTGAGGCAGCCGTTTACGTTTGATGTTGAGACAACAGATGTCAATGATACATACCTGGATGAAATCATTGAAATTCAGCAGAGCCAGGTTCAACAGCAACTCTTCAAAAGAACAACGCTCTCGTCGTTTTGGTGCCACCAAATAGTAACGTATCCTGCTATTGCGAAGAAAGCTCTGGAGATTTTGATACCGTTTATGACAACATATCTTTGCGAGCAATCCTTTTCGAGGATGCTGGACATTAAAACGAAGAAAAGGAACAGACTTAGTGGCAAAAATGACATGCGAGTGGCACTTGGCAAGGTAAAGCTGCGCATTTCCGAACTGGTTTCTAAAAGGCAACAGCAGCAGTCACACTGATTTGCAATTTTGTTGTTTGTTCTTAATGTTTTATTCTTTGTTCGTAATGTTTTGCTCTATAATGGTTTTGTTTATTTTGTGGACCAATAAAATATATACCTATGTTTTGAATTTGAAAAATTATATCTTATTTTTCCAATTAAAAAGGGTTCGGTGAATGCTGATATGAAACTGACGGGGTTCGGTACCTTCAGCAAGGTTAAGAACCACTGTGGTAATGTAACCCCCAAATAGACTGGGTTTGGACCGTGTCACAGAGTTCCACTCTATTTGCAGTTCTCTTTTCCCCAGTCGGTTATCAAGGTGGAATTTCATGTCTGCGTCTTTGCTGGGTTGGGCCAGACCTGGTTTAATCTATAATAATTGCTCAACCCTTAGAACGATTCTGTTAGGCGCTCTTCTATCTCTTTAATGTTTTTTGATTGGTAGGTGATTACTACATCATCGGCATAAATGAAGCTCCTTGTTGTAGGGCCGGTTGGTTGATCGTTGGTATACACGTTGAAGAGTATGGGTGCCAGCACGCTACATTGGGGGAGACCATTCTTCTGGCTCCTCCAGCGGCTTCTTGTACCTTGAAATTCTACGTAAAATCTTCTGTTAGATTGCATTGTTTTCATTACTTTAGTCAGCTGGTAATCTCCCGTCCTTTTAAATTTTTTCACCAGTAATATTTTGTGGTTTATAGTGTCATAAGCCGCTGATAAATCTATAAAGACTGTCCCCGTTTTTTCCTTTCTTTGAAAGTCAATGTGTTGACTGAGGCTTAGTACCTGGCCAGCGCAGGACTTCCCAAGCCTGAAACCTGCTTGCTGGGGGATTAGGTGGTTTTTTATTTGGGTCCCAATCTTGTTCAGTATAAGACGTTCATAGATTTTAAACGGAGAGCATAACAGTGACACCGGACGGTAGGTTTTGGCATCTTCGCGTGGTTTCCCCGGTTTATGGACGGCTATTACCTTAGCTTTTAACCACAGTTGTGGTATAGTGTTGTTGGTCCAGCAGGAGTCGTATAATTGAAGAAGCCAGCTCAGAGCTAATGGGCCTAAGTTTATCATGAACTCATTCAGGATGTCGTCTGGGCCAGGGGCCTTCCTGGTCTTCAGGAACGTGATTGCGGTTTTCAGTTCCGTAATGGTAAAGCAAGCCATATTAGTATTACCAGACTGTTATGAAATCCTGAAAGTGAGAGCCCCTTTTGCCTTTTGATCAGTCTTACTAGGCAGGAGTAGTTGGTGCGCAATATCGTTAGCAGTGATGTTTACCTGGTCTTTGGAAGATGTTGGGTCGCCTAAAAGGTTTTTGATAAGGCTCCAGGCTTTCCTGCTGATGTGTCTCATATCCAGGCTTTCTATCTTGTCTTTCCAAACCTCTTGTCTATTTCGTTCTATTTCGTTCTTCTTGTCGAGATTCCAAAAGTATTCTTGCTCTGTTCACAAAGGTATTATTAATTTTATGGCACTACTGTGTGCTTCTTATTTGGGGTTTAAATACGAATTATTTGTCTTTGTTCTGTTATTGTTCTGTTTATATTTACATTATTTGTTAAAGTTCTGTTATTTCTCTTATAATTAAATATAGGGTGAAACTAAACTAATTACTGATACAATCATACCAATTTATTACAGCGGAATACAGCTTGAATATATAAATATATTCCACAGTTCCGAATCTCTATAATATTCTTAATAAGTATATTAAGACCATAAAACAAATCTTATGTTGAAAGACAACAGATATTTGTGTTAGTCTTGTCTGTCTAGTCTTGCCTGTCTAGTCTTGTATTTGTTGTCTTTCCTGTCTAGTATAATCTTATGTACGAAATGTTCGTGGAAGAGAAGGCACATTATGATAAATATTCACAAAGGAATTATTAATTTTATGGCACTACTGCGTGCTCCTCTATTCGTTGAATAAAATTAAGTTGACAAAAGAAATAGAAAGAAGGAACAAAAAAACTAAATGAAACAAAAACTGAACTGCAGGAGTTTTCGAAACTAAGTTAACTGTCCAGAACGGACGACGACAACATTCTTCTGGTACTCTGCGATAATTGAGCGGAAGCAATCAGTGACTAACAACGAATTTCGTTTACACACAAAACAAGAACAACGAGGGACAGACACTACGAATATGTGTAACGAGATTATAAACCATTCAGAAAAATATGGAGGAAACTGTTTCATTGTTGTTTTGTTCTTCTTTACTCGTGCGTTTTATCACTTTTACTTGCATTGTTTAGGAAACTTCGTGCATGTCTAGACAAGTGTCACGGGTTTGACTAGACTAAACAAACAAGACTAGACAGATAAGACTAATCTGAAAAGACTTGACACACAATACTAGACATACAAGACTTCATAGACAAGACTAGACAGATAAGACCAGATACACAAAATTAGATAGACAAGACTAGGCAGAGAAAATTAGACAGAAGACTAGACAGACAAGACTAGTTCAGACAGTTCACAGTCGAGTGTCGTTCGTGTAGGACGTGTTATAGAGTGCTCCGTTTTAAATAGTTTTATTTTGAAAATAATCTATATCTCAGGACTTTATATAGGAAGTAATAAGACCGTTTAGTGTTGTACAAATCTCACTGTTTTTAGTTGGTTTGAAAATTGACTCGATAACAGTTTTTATAAAGTGATTTTGTCTTCGGCACGCTGCGCCGTGCCATGTTTCACAGGTTAATTTCACCAATATAAACCTACCTGCGCGATAAGCTTAAATAGCGCGATAAACCTTTTCTACACTATTATCAACAAAGAAAAGAAAAACAACAGCAGCGACACATAGCGATATCAGAATGGCCGAAAAAAATGATATAAACGAAAAACTATGCAATATTTGTGGAAGAAAAGCCACAGACTTTTTATTTTGTATACAATGTAAACAAATTTTTCACACAAAATGTATATCAAATGTGAGAACTACTAGAGCTAGTCAATGTGATTACGAATTTCAAGAATCTCAAGAAAAAACCGTGGAAAATTGGGGAAACACCGTTAACCACATAAATAACAACCTGATACAAGAAAATGAATATTTAAAAAAGCTTTTGGCTGAAATAGAAGACAAGAATAAGATCCTAAAAGTTAACGTAGAAGTTCTAAAAGAAAATGTAGTGTTACTAAAAGAAAAGATTGAAGTGCTAACGAATGTGAACAAGCGGGAAAAAAGGTCAAGTTTCTGGTTTAAACTTGACCCAGTCAGAATGGCATCAATGAGCCATCTACAGCCGTGGATACAATAATGTTGGAGGCCGAAAACATAACATCTCAATCTACGCAAACATCTCAGTCCAAAAGATCAGAAACTGAACTAGACCACCAGAGGCACATGAACATGACACACAATAAAAGGAAGAACCTAGTATCAATAGGAAACAGGAAGGTACCCGAAGCCGAAAAGAATAGTGGTTTCATAGGACGAGACTCAAAGCCCAAAATTTGGCTTTACATATCCAGAGCCTTGAATCACGTAAACTCGCACATAATTGCAAAATCGTAATCAGGCTTAACGTGTAATAAACAATTAACGCAATTAACAGAAACAATAAAAATTCATTCCAAAATCTACAGAAAAAACTAAAAGGAAACATTTCATCAATCACAAATTTAACTTAGGGATCAATCTGATTCGCAATTTTAGCAAACAAAGCTAAGACCACCTTCTGTGCACTCTTCGTGAGCCCACTGTTTACAAGTGGTGCATTGAATCCACTTTTCTCCGGATCCGCTCTCTGAATATGGTGTCAAACAGACAATACAGTAGCATTGTCCTCTTCTGATATCACTTTTCTTTCCTTTTAAAGTATTTTGTTTACCTTTTATTCCATTCAATTTTTTCTTAACTTGCGTAGCTTTCGTCCGTTTCATTCTTGTTTCATGTTCTTTTCTCATCTCTTCTATCTCTGAGTTATCAGTATAAATTGTAGACTTTCTCGTTTTACGGTCTTTATTAGATTTCCTCGGGGGAGCTTTGGGTAATGGCCGTACTGCTTCTGGTGTAAATACTTCTTCTTCTTCTTAATGGCACTACAACCGATTGCCGGTCTGGGCCTCCTTCAGCATGTTTCTCCAAGCGGACCTATCACTCGCCAACATTCTCCAGTCCCGTACTTGAAGTTTTTGTAGGTCAGTTGTTACCGCATCCTTCCATCTCCCTCTTGGCCTTCCGGCCCTTCTCCTTCCCTCTGGTTGGCCATTGAACAACTTTTTCGGAACCCTATGATCACCCATTCTCTGCATGTGTCCGAGCCATCTCAATCTTGCCACCTTGATGAAACTCACAATATCTGGTTGATTGTAGAGCTGATATAGTTCGTGATTATATCTTCGGCGCCAGATTCCTCGTTCTTGGGTCGCTCCAAATATTGCACGTAGCATTCTTCTCTCAAATACACTTAAAGCCTGTTCTTCGCTCTGTGTTAAGCTCCATGCTTCTGCACCATAGGTTACCACCGGTCTTATCAGTGACCTGTACAGTGTGCACTTATGCTTGGGGTGGATTGTTTTGGACCTAAAAAGTTTAAGTAGCCCATAATAGCACCTGTTACCAAGAGTTATCCGCCTTTTAATCTCCTCGCCCATCCGGTTTACGCTGTTCAGTAGCGAGCCCAAGTACACAAATGTATCTACTGTGTCAAAGTGCTTTCCGTCTAGTTCTAGCGTTGGTCCTACCTTCCGATGAGTTTCATTAGCCACCATGTATTTCGTTTTGTTTACGTTGACAGTGAGTCCTAGGTTACTTGCTTCCTTCTCCAGCAGCGAGTAAGTAGTTTTGGTCGCCTGTTCGCTTCTGCAAATTATATCAATGTCGTCTGCGTAAGCCAATATTTGTGTTGACTTAAAGTACACAGTGCCGTTAGTATCCACTCCACTACTCCTAACGGCCTTTTCTCGTACGATGTTAAACAGTAAAGTTGCCAGTGGGTCTCCCTGTCGTAGTCCTTCCTCTGTTATAAAAGTCTCAGACAACTTGTTTCGTATTCTTACTACAGACGATACTTCAGACAGTGTTACTCTGGTTAGGGCTGTCAGTTTTTCAGGGAATCCGAAACTTGTCATTATCCCCCACAGTTTGTGTCTTATAACGCTGTCGTATGCTGCTCTGAAGTCCACGAATAGATGGTGTGTCGTGATATTGAACTCATTACATTTCTCCAGGATCTGCCTAATGCCAAACAGTTGGTCTGTGGTTGACCTGTTTGTGCGGAAACCGCACTGGTATTCACCGATATTCTCTTCTGCGTATGGTAGTAAGCGACGGTACAACACATTAGCGAAGACCTTGTATGCAATGTTTAGTAGCGTTATCCCCCTGTAGTTAGAACAATCTAACTTATCACCTTTCTTGTACAATGGGCATATTATCCCTAGCTTCCATTCATCCGGTAGCTTTTCCGTTCTCCATATGTTTAATATGAGATCATGCATGCACGATATTAAGGCTCTACCTCCATACTTCAACAATTCTCCTGGAATGCCATCTGCACCTGGCGCCTTATTGTTCTTGATCCTGCGCACTGCAGTCTCTACTTCTTCTAAGGTGGGTTCCTCCACTTGCTCGGTCCCTAATATTGATGTTGATGTTGGCGTTTTACTTACCTCTTGGACTACGTGAGTGTTCTGGTTGAGCAGGTCCCTGAAGTACTGACCCCACCTCTTGATGCACTTTTCTGTGTGTCCGATTACTCTGCCGTCCTTATCCTTACACAGAAGTGGCTGCTGTTTCTAGCCAAGTCTCGCATTTCTGACCTTTTGATAGAGTCCCCGAGTTTCGGTGGCATTACTCATTCTTTCTATTTCCACGAAATCTTCTTCATCTTTTTCCGATTTCTTTCTTCGGAAGAGTTTTTTTCTGGACTTTCCGTTTGTTTCGATAATCCTCTACATTCGCTCTAGTATTTCGTTGTAGTACTTTTTCTCTGGCTTTGTTCTTTTCTGTCAGAGCTTCCTTGCATTCTTCATCGAACCAGTTATTACGCCTTTGTCCCTTCTTCCACCCCACCTCTGCTGCTGTATCTTCGATGTCCTGCTTGATCTTTTGCCACGCTTCATTGACATCTACTAGGGCGTTTTCTGGCCGTTTGGATATTCGTTCCTGCATTTGGTACTGAAATCTCTCTTTCATCTCATCGGTTTTGAATTTTTCCAGATCGTATCTCTTAACTGCCGGCTGCTGTGTGCGTTGACAATCAATTCTAGCCCTAAGCACCGCCCTTACCAAATAATGATCCGAATCTACATTGAGGCCTCGACAGGCTCTTACATCCAGGATATTTGAACAGTGTCTCTCATCTATCATCACATGGTCTATCTGGTTCAATACTCTACCACCTGGTGATTTCCATGTGGCTTTGTGAATATTTTTGTGTGGGAAATATGTGCTACTGACTACCATGTTGTTGGTCGTCGCAAAGTCTATCATCCTACTTCCGTTTTCATTAGTCTCCGCATGAAGACTGTGCAGTCCGATTGTCGGTCGGTATATCTCCTCGTGTCCCACTTTCGCATTAAAATCACCAAGGATGATTTTGATATCTCCTTCTGGCGCATCACGATATGCTTTCTGCAGTTCCTCGTAAAATTGGTCCTTCACGTTTTCTTCCTTGTCCTCAGTTGGTGCGTGGACATTAATCAGGGTGGCGTTTCTAAATTTCCCTCTTAGCCTTATGGAGCATAATCGTTCACTTATTGGGTTAAAACCAATTACTGCCTCTCTGGCCTTTCCTGTGACAATAAAACCCACTCCAAATTCCTTTTTGCCGCCCGTTTTACCACTGTAGTAAAATGAGTACTCCTTACTGGTTAGTAAGTTCTTTCCAGGCCACCTTGTTTCTTGAACAGCAGTTATGTCCATTCCGCCGATATTTAGGGCATCCGTTAAAGTTCTCAACCCACCAGGCCTCGATAAAGTTACAACATTCCACGATGCAATTTTCCAATCGTTCTCTCTTTTCCGTTGCTTGTGTCGTTGCCGTATTTCCAGTCCATTCCGAGGCATTAGTGAAGGTTTCATAACAGGGTTTGTTTTATGGTGCTGGTTGTTAACCACACGCCCAAACCCCCTGATGATCGGAGGACCATTTCTCCCGCTCTCGCTAGCCCTGACCACCCTTACCATCCATACGGGTTGGTTACCGCATCTCAGACTAGAGTGGTCAGGTTACCAGGGTTCAGCAGACGTGGAAGTGAGAGTCGGAATTGGGTAGGTGAGGCTATGCGACAATCTCTTTCAGTGCGATAGTCGTGTGGTACGCATGCACTACCCCCTTTGAACCCCCTGGTGTAAATACAATAGGATCAATAGAAATTGCTTGTGCACTTGTAGACGGTCTCGGTGAAGTTCCCGGATTTATAATGCTGCTGTGACATCCAGGTGGTGCATCCAAACTCCCTCGTCGTTCATCAACGTTTTCTTGCTCAATTGTTGAAACTGGTGAGTTATTGATAGCCTGTTGTTGAACCGCTGTCTCCAAAGTTGTCTCTTCTTGTAGTTCTTTAGTTAAAATAGAAGGAGCACCTCAGATACGCAGGAAGCAAATCCGCTACAGCTGCCGCAGCTATCTCGAGGCTTGCTAAAGAGCGCATGCGACAATATAAAAAGAAGAAGGGGCCGGCCCTGGACGATCCCCAACAGACGGAGGCCGACAACGATCGAGCACAGACCGAGAGGGCGATCACTCTTACGAAGTGGCAGGAAAGATGTAACACATGAAGTAACGGTCGCTGGACCTATCGCTTGATCCCTTCCATCGATCCGTGAATCTGTAGGATGTACGGTGATGTGAATTATCACCTCACCCAAATACTCACGGGACATGGTGGCTTCCGTGAATATCTTCACCGAATAGGGGCAGCAGTAACACCCGACTGTCCCCAGTGCCCAGCGATCTCGGAGACTGCAGAACACGTCCTGCTGGAATGCCCCAGATTCCAGCAGGAGAGACAGAGATGGGAGTGTATTTCTGGCGCACGCATAACTGCCGCTGGCTACGGTGCGTCATTGATGCACTCGGAGGAGCAATGGAATGCTGGCTGCGAGCTAGCCGTAAACATCCTGAAGACACTACGCCTCCAGGAGGAGGCGGATAGGAGGCCCAGGAGAGCAGGGCGCAAAGGAAGGCATGAGAAAAAACAAGTAACTCGACAAAAGTGAAAGTCGGCAGGGCCGAATCTTTTATCTATTTCCCCCTTCCGCGCTATGTGCGATTTAGGGTTCAATTTTCGAGTTTTATTTTTCTTTCGTCATTTTCCTTTTCTGTTATTATTTCTGTTACCATTTTGTGGATATTGTTCCATCCTTCCAGCGATCCTAATAGGTGCGCCAACATATTTTGCGAATCGAGTTTGTCTTGCTCGAACATTTCCCTCTTGTTGCACCATCTCGGGCACTCAAATAGAGTATGGGTAATACTATCGGCCAACCCACAGTATACGCAATCTGCGTCGGATGCTCTCCCGATGTTGTGGAGGTAATCTCGGAAACAACCGCGGCTAGTGAGGACCTGAGTGAGGTAGTATGAAACTTCCTCGTGTCGTTGAGTGGTCCAGATGCCAATATCCTCGTCCACTGACCTTTTGTGGAGCTATTCCACTCCTCCTGCCACTCTTGCGTGAGTTTGGTATCGGCCTCATGTCTAGATGTTTTGTTCTTGCCTGTCTCATATCGAGAATTTCTATGCTTTTTCTGCAGTTGGATGGAAGGGATGGATACCTGCAATAACCAAAAGTGCATGGCGCGGTATTGTAAGGTAGGCACAGCAAACTCGGATTTTTCTCTGAAATACAGCTAAGTCGGTTATTCTCGCTTTGTTTTAAGGACCTGTACCCATATGGGAACTACATTTAGGTTATACCTACTGTTCGCGCCAATTTTGTCGCATCCAGGTTTTAAATTTAATATTTGAATTTATTTCGGCACCGATCTATAGAAGGGGAAAAGGTGTATCGATCTGTGCCGAAATAGCGCAAGTTAATTAATCATTTTCGCGAATTGATAAGTCAGTCGACTAAGTACGCTCGGAAGGTGCAAAGCGTGGAGAGCGAGAGCAAAAACGTGAAGGCCACTTCGACCGGTACATGCAAGCGTTCTTTAGTTTTCAAGCCAGACTAACTAGGGGGTAATCACGAGCCCAAAGGGCTGAAGCGGAACCGAACGTCCTGAAGACATCGATTTTAAGGGAATCCCTATACCCACTATCCCCATTTCCTCCCTTAAAAGAGGCGCCGGAAGGATGATCCCACGTGGAGGAGAAGCGAGCAGCCCTCACAGGCAAGTGATTTGACCAGCCTGTGTTTTTGCTTGGAAATTTTGGAATTTCGTTACACGGTCCGAACACCTACATACTTAGGCATCTACGTTCTGTTTACTGCATCTAGGTTCGCCCACATTGGGCATTAGTTTTTCCAGTGCCGCAGTAGTTTTTATGTCAATTTCCCCTGCTTTTTTGATTTGCTCTTTAAAAGAGTCGATCTTTTGTAGATTGTAATGCCAAGGTATTTTAGAGGGTCTTTTGGTTTAATGACCACACCCATCACTTTGAAAGACATAGGAGTCAACTTTCTATATCCCTTTAATAGGAGCGCTTCGGACTTCCGGCGCTAGGTGGAGATTTTGGTGACATCCATTTAGTAATTTGTTCAATCGCCAAGTACCTCTTTCATTCTTTCCCACTACAGAGCGTGCCAGGTTGTCCGCAAAACCAACTATGTTAACTCACTCGGGTAGCATCAGCCTGAGGACACCATCGCAGAGTACGTTCCACAGGTTTGGTCCCATAACGGAGCCCTGTTGAGACCACTACTGACGTCCCAACTTTTAAGTTCGTTTTCAGTACGGAGGATGATGCCGCGGTCACAGAGGTAGCCACGTATTATTTTTTCCGTTAATTCAAACATGTGCTGCCAGGCCCAAATGCATTTTTGATGTCTAGCGTTATAAGCGCACATATTTGCCCGGTCCGTTTTGTACCTTCTTTTTTCTTTTCGGCGGTATTTATGACATATTTTACGGTACATTGTAGATCTACTTCCTCTAAATCCGAATTGTCCTTCAGATAGGTTCATTCTGCTTTCTAGTTCTTTTTAGAATGTGCTAAAGTTAGTTGTTCTAGCATTTTGCCAGCGAATCAAGGATACAGCCTATTTATTTGATTTTTTCATATGTGTGCATATGAAAGTCAGCATTTTGTCGAGCTCGACACTATGCTGGCTGCGTTTCTTAATCTACTGATGCTTAGATCTATTTTCAGTTTATATCATATTGATCTTTTTTTTAACTAAACCGTCTGTCGTGGTTTAGTCTGGTTAGTTTCTTCGCATTCTTGTCGAAGGTAAGAAGCCACCACTCTTTAGTCTTTTGAATTAACTTAAGCTGCTCTTGGTTATTAGGCTAGGTAAGGCCATTTTGTTTTTAGTCTAGCTCCAGAGTTTGTCTCCACTGTAAGGTATCTAGACCCGAAAAGATGACGTGTTCGGCAGTGTCGTTTTCACCACACTTGGATAACGGAGAATCGCTCCTCCCAAATCTGTGAAGATATGCCCCGAAGTTACCATAGCCAGTTATTAGTTGAACCGAGTGGTGAGACAGACTGACGTTAAAGCTTTTTCAGGTTGTGATGGATGGTATAAACGTCTTGGTCCACAATCCTATTTTAGCAGTCCACCATCTATCCTGCCAGAGATTTTCCAAGTGTTCCCTGGAGTTCGATTTAAGTGCTTGCCTAGGCAATCTGCTATAAGCGATGGGGAGATCTTCCATGTCTACTGCAAGTTTGGCGAGCCTGTCTGCTCTCTCGTTACCCTCGATTCCAGCGTGAGCTTTAACCCAGTGCCATTGGAGCTTGATCCTCTTCGATACACGAGCAGCTATATTCCAGGTTTGCATTAACAATTCACTGGACGAATTCATGTATTTCAATGCGTCAAGAACGGAGCGGCTTTCACATAAAATAGAGCAAGATCAGTTGGATTGCTTTTCGACATAACGCAAGGCGTGTTGTATGGCTATAAGCTCCGCCTGGAAGACAGAGCAGTAATACTCTAGTCCAGGGCTTCTTAAACTTTTTTCATTCGCGACCCCATTTAGGATTGTGATTTTTTTTTTGCGACCCCATTTATGATTTAATATTAATACGATTTAATATTTGATGAAATATATTACTATTTTTTCCTTGAAGAGACAAGTTTAGATCGTTTAACTTCTCGAATATGTCTGATAGATAACACAGCTTGGATAGCCACAGATCATTTTGAAAAAAGTAGCAAGATCACATTTTTGTTCGTTTAAAAATATTTCGATTTTGTCCTTTAATAATAATAATCTTCTTGAACTTTCACCTCTTGATATCCATCTTATTTCTGGATGTAGTAATAAATTTGTATAGTGGGAGTCCGTATCCTTACAGAGATTTGAAAATAAGCGGCTGTTATGGGCATTGCTCTTAATAAAATTTATTAAGACAGACTGTCAAAGAGAATAAACCGGAACAAACTGAGGTATTTCGGGCACATCTCCAGAAGACCGGATGCATTAGAAAAGCGTGTGTTTCAAGGCAAAGTCGACGGATGAAGGTCACGAGGAAGATCTCCAACCCGATGGGTAGACGGAATCATTAGCTTGACTGGACTCTCTCTGCACGAGGCCACAGAACTATCCCAAAACAGAGAGGAGTAGAAAATGGTAGAAGCATAGTGCCACCAAACCCTTGTGAGGGTAATAGGACCGAGGAGCACATCGTTCAATTCTAGTGCTATTATTTTGCTGCGAGGGCCTCCCGATGAATAAGGCAGTGAGTAAAAGTTTTATATGATCATAATGAGCAGCTTGAAAAAATTATTTAAAACCAATATTTTGGCCCGTCATCGCTTTTGTATTATCGGTGCATACTCCGCAGCAATTTTTCCATTCTAACCCTTCAGCTTTTAAAAACTCCTCAACTTTACAATATATGTCTTTCCCTCTAGTATGGTCTTTTAAAGGACGACAAAATAACAATTCTTCCTCGACGTTCTCTTTATAAAGATACCTGACATATACTAACAACTGAGCTAATTTAGTAATATCAGTTGTTTCGTCCAACTAATTTGAAAATGTTGGGCTTTCTTTAAGTTGCACTAATTGTAATAAGTTGCACTAAATGATCCTTGTTAATTTCAGAAATTCTATTTGCGACAGTGTCGTTTGACAAAGGAACTTTTTGAATATCATCGCCAGTTTTTACTTCCATGTAGTATTTCTATCATTTTAATAGCAGCAGGTAATACAAGATCTCCAATCGCGAAAGGCTTCTTATTTATAGCAATACAGTATGCAACTTCATACGACGCGAGTAAACATTTTTCATAAACGGTCACAATTTTTTCAAAAGATTTTATATCTTCATTTTAATAGTCTTTCAAAATATTCTTTTGGTTTATTGGCATACGAAGTATGCTTTGATTCAAGATGTCTTTTTAATTTTGATGGTTTCATACTCTCCGTAGCCAATAATTTATTGCAGATCAAAGAAATAGGTTGTTCATTACCATTACATTTTTTAAATGTAAAGCCAAATTGAAGAAAAGACTCGTTATATTTTCTTTTTCGCACATTAGATGCCGGTTTGTCAATAATAAATCCTGCTTGTGAAGACTTTGTAGCAGTATCTTCTGCAACATTACCTGTCTTACTTAGTTCGGCCATTTATCCATTACCCAAAAAATGATTTTAATCCTAAAAATACCTAATAACATATATATAAATAACCTATTGTACATAATAATAAATAAATTAATTACCGAATAAATTAAAAAACCTTCTTGCGAGGTCCACTCTCGTAGTACAATGGAACAGAGACAACTGACTACACTGGAAAAGTGATAACAGTCACATGATGAATCGTTGTCTCTGAAGCGCGCCATTTTCAAACTCTTACAAATCAATTTAAATATTTTACATTAACATCTCGCGACCCCAAGATTTCGCAAAGCGACCCCATTTGGGGTCGCGAAACATAGTTTAAGAAGCCCTGCTCTAGTCTAAACTGCTTATAATGTACCTCCTCTCCGTCAAGGTAGGCTTCAAAGGCAGCCCCTGTACCACTGTTGGATTTTGAACCAACCGTATACACCCGACATTAAGGATACAGAGGGGCCGGTATAAAGAAGGTACACATAGGCTTTTTTATTTATACTAATTTAGCCTGCTTCCACCTAGCAGGAAACGTACCAGCCACCAGGTTCTTGTTTTATATTTTCAGCACTTGACAAGGGAAGTTGTTTACCATTAATTAACTGCCTCCATGGGGATACCATCTGGTTCTTGAGCTCTGTTGTTGCGCAGACGGTTACATAGCTCTTCTTCAGTGAACGGAGGAGTATTGCCAACTTTATGTTGCTCCCCGGTTGGTTTGGGATGGACTGGAAATAGTGATTTGGTTACCTAACCTCTAGCATTTTATCCATCGGAAGTTCTGAATTCGGCTGCCGTATACGTCGCCTTTCTATACGTGTCTGCCCATATATCGTCGTCGATGCCTTTAGATAAGTTTTCCCAGTGGGATTTCTTTGAGAGGTTAATTGAACCCGTCATTTCGAAAAGGGCATGAGTCAATGAATTAAAAATGTTCAGAATCAACAAAAATATGTTTTTTTTTTGTAAAAAAAGTCATTGATGCTAAATGATGAAATGAAACTGATGAAACTGAATATAGAGGTTGTTAAATAAAAAACATACACGCTTTTTGGAATATTTATTTATTAAAAAGAAAACAATTTTCATGAAGATATTTTGAATTAAAATTTTGGACTTCTGCCTTCTCTGATCAAGAATTGATAATTTGTTTGGTATTTCTTGCTTGCTGAAGTTGTAGGCCATGCAAAAACCTCTTCATAGAAACTTTGGTACTCTGCTGGGATATATTTTTCCAGGTCTAAAAGCATTTTCGGCAAGCTCACGATGCTCCAGTTCCGTAACTAATAAAGTGATGTTATGTCATATCTGCAAGATGCGTTTCCTTTCATTTCAAAGGGAAATAAGTCCAGGACTCGTGCCCTTCTCATTGCCTTTTAAGTTGACTTGTGGTGTATACACATGTGCTCTTTTCGCATGGAATATGTAAAACGCTTCAATGAATCAAATGGCGTAAAAAAGTGATATTTCAAAAAAGTGTGACTCGTGCCCTTTTCGAAATGACTAGTTCAATTGCCCTTCGTAATTGTTTTTTAACAGCGTTGTACGCTTGTTTAAATTCCTGTAACTCCTGTAAATTTTTAGTCCTTTTGGCTTACCGAAGGTATGTCTTTCTTGCGTCAATATATGTTGTTCTACAGTTCGCAATAATTGCAATGATTCCACCAGTATACAGGCTTTCTCCTGCAACTTTTCCTTCTTTTTGACATCGAGGCATCACATGCATAGCATTTAATATGCTTCTCAATTTGTTCGAGCTCTTCTTCGCGTTTTGGTCATAAACGTTGTAGGTACATTTTTAATTAAATTTTCTGTCTGTTGCCTCCAGTCGATAGGTACATGCCCAGCGTATCTTCCCGTGGCCATTCACATGTCGGAGAATTTCTTTTTCTAAATCTTTTTTTTTTTTTTTTATTGTGGTGAGGGGAAGCTTTTGTTGCCAAAGTGTGAGACTGGCGATTTCACGTCTTACTCACTAAACCCCATTGCACTTGGCGTCCATATGCCACCCCCGGTCGCGCTAGCATTCCGTCAGGGGGGCCGCCCGGACATGTCGCAATTACTGTCATGCCCTAGTTGTTCTTCTCTGTTTCCTTTCTTCTTCGATTTCGTTATTAACTTTTTTCCTCATTACTTCCTCTATGTAGTCCAGAATGTACTTTGTCTTCCGACTATCCGCAATTTCCTCCGCAATATTCTCCGTCCCTATTCGTCTGCCGCATAACAAGTTGACTCTCGTTCGTTCTGGAGTCCATCTGTCGCATACAAACAGGGTATGCTCCACAGTGTCCTCCCGTGGGCAGAACCAGCACCGATCGTTGTCCCGAAGCTTAAACCTGTACAGATAAGCTCCAAAGGATCCATGTCCAGTTAGAGCTTGCGTAACGAAGTAGTTCGCTTCCCCTTCACTTTCCAGCCAGGATTTAATGTCCTTAATGAACAACTTCGAGACGCCCTGGTATTCGTCCCATCGCGTTTGCCATTTAATTATGGTCTCTTCTCTGCACTGTTCTTTGGGTTTGTCCCCCTTGTACATCTCTGCCCTTTCCATTATTTGCAGCTGGAGCGGAATCATCTTCCCAATTACGTATAGTGCTTCTGTCGGTGCAATAATATAGCCAGATGTTATTTTTAGGGCTATTTTTCATCCTGTCCGCTGTACCCATTGTTGGCATTGCTTCATCTTCAATCCTTCCCTCCAGATCGGCGCCGCGTACAGGACTACCGACGAGGCCGCCGTAGCAACTACCCTTCTCTTCTGTGCCTTTGGACCATGAGTGTTTAGAAGGATCCTCCCTATTTGGTTCATTGCTTTTGTTGCTTTCTCCGTCGCATTTTTAATGTGGGCTTTCATTCTTGTGTTCCGATCTAGTGTCACTCCCAGGTACTGTACAGTTTCCTTACTACTTATCTCCCGCCCTTCCACTGCTATCTTTACTTCTGTAACCTGCCTTCTACCCTCCAGAACTATCACTTCTGTTTTTTGTGGTGCTATCTTTATCTCCATGTTGTTTAATCGTGTTATTACTTTCTCCACCATCCTGTCTCCTATTCTTTCGACTTCTTCCCTGTCTTTGCCATGAATCACTATACATAGGTCATCCGCAAAACCTATTAGTTTAGCTTTCTCCTCTTCTTTGTCCTCCTCAAATATCTCGTCGTAAAAAATGAGCCATAAGACGGGTCCTAGTATTGAGCCCTGTGGGACTTCGCAAGTTACCTTGTGGCGTTTCCCCGATGGGAGTTGTATGCCTCGGTCCTTCAGGTACTCCTGGATAATTCGGATCAAATATGTGCTCAGTTTCTTCCTCTTCATAGCTTCGATGATTTTGTCCCAAGGAGCGGAATTGAATGCATTTTGTATATCCATAGCTATAAGGATAACAATTTCCCTGCCTTTGGTTGGTCGCGTTTTGAGCCACTTTGGGTATTGGAGGACGGCTTCGAGCGCGTCCATTGTTGATTTGCCAGGGAGGAAGCCGAACTGGTTATCGCTTATTAGGTGCCTACTTGTTATTTCTTCCATTATCCTCTCCTTTATTATGCTCTCCAATACTTTCGCCATAGAGCTTATCACGCATATGGGTCTGTATTTTTTCTCCGTCTCATTTGGTTTTTGAGGTTTTTCTATCAGAACCATTCTAGCTACTTTCCATTCTTTAGGAAACCTGCCATTTTCAAGGCATTTATTCATTTCTTTTAGCACTATTTCCTGGTTTTTCCCCCATGCCGCTTGGACGATTTCCGGTGTGAACCCATCTATGCCGGGTGCCTTTCTTTTCTTCATGCGGTTCAGACTGTTTTCCAGCTCCTGTGGTGTTACATTCCATTTTTCTTCCCATCGGCACTCGATCCTTTCCATATTGATACCTAGTTTTTGGGGGAACAGTAGCTATACCTGTTCGTTCCAGGTCTTGTCATCTAAAGCTGTCGTCATTTGTCCCGTTTTTTTTGCGACTATGCGGTATGCCTTTCCCCACACATCATCTTCTAGTTCTTTGCATAGCCTGTTCCAGCATTCCTTTTTTTGCTTCCTAATTTCTTCTTTTAGCGTCCTCTTAGCGGTTTTGTATTCCTCCTTTATACGCTCCCATTGGTCGTTATTACAGCTTCCTCTTTTCCTCATCATCGTCCTTCGACGGTAGATACTGATCTTTCTAAGATCTGCGATCTTTCCGGTCCACCAATATGCCGCTTGCTTTCTTGGGTTATTGCCGTAGCGTTTTAGATACTTATCACAGGATACCTCGGTTTCCCTGACTAGATCCCTCATATTCTTTATTTTTTTCTCGTCTATTCTGTTATTTTCCCGCAGCTTCTCCAGGTCCTCAGTCGGCTGACGCCACTTCTTATGTCTTATATGGGTAGATTTGTGTCCTTTTTTATTTTCTTCTCTGATACTGTACGTTGTAAATAACTGTACTGTTCTAAATCTATAGAGATGGGACTGGACATTTCCGTGTGATATAATTAGCCGGACTGCATTTTGAGGGAGCCCAATTTGCCTTCACATCCAAGGTTCAATGGAAGGGATAAACTTTTTTGTCCAACGACCTCCAAACACTTCAGCACCAGTACCTTCCTTTGTCTTAGAACCATCTGTTTGAACCATCTTAGAATCATCACTTGACTCCTATCGACAGTTTCCGTTTTACAACTTGAATAGAAATTTTTTCAGAAATTTTTGTATATAATTTGATGCTCGAATGATCTGTCTTCCTCTAAATCCCAACCAGACGCCTGTCAAATCAAATCAAATCATTTATTAATCTTCCGATGTATAGTTATACAAATAACATAAATCACAAGGTTATAAGTAATAATACAAAAGAAGGAAGATTTACACAAAAGAAAAAAAAGTAAATAAATAAATTACATTATAACTTTAAATTAAAGAGAAAGCACTAATTGTTGAATGATATAAGTCTGTACAAGAAATTCATCGATTGAACAAAAACATTTTTTAATTAGGAACTCTTTCGTTAATTTTCGAAAGACTTTGTATGATTTTTGTTCTTTGATTTCTGTAGATAATTTATTAAATATTTTGACCCCCAGCCTATTGAGCGCTGTACTGCAAAGCGTAAGATTGTTCTTCTGATTACGTAGTTTGGACGCGTTTCTTGTATTAACGTTATGTATATCTTTATTTGTAGAGAACTTAAATTTATTTTTAAAGATATGACACGCTGCCTCTCATAGGGTTAAAATATTTAATTCTACAATTTAGGTTTACACGATACATTTGAATTTACTCCTGTAATTATCCTAATAATTCTTTTTTGTGCTTCTTCGGCTTCTTCGTAAAAACGGCCTTTTTGAGACTGGAGATAATCCCTAAGATTGTAGATATGGTGGAGACGACTTGTACTGCGACCTTTATAGATCTGTTGTACCCCACCCTCCTCCTCAAAGTGTTAGTGTACTTACCCATTTAGAGCGTCTCCTCTAATCCTGATTCCTTTAGGAATTACAGGATCTGGGTGGGATTCAAAACCTGCAGCTCCTCTGTGTTCAAGCAGTGAGCCCAAAGGTACATCTGTCTCTTGCGGAATAATGCTTCACAGTCTTTAAACAGATGTATGGGGGTTTCTTCTGCTGAGCCACAGAATCTGCATCCGGCATCCTCCTCTAGGCCTAGGGCTTTGAGATGTTTCCGAAGTCTGCAGTGTCCCGTCAGGACTCCTGTCAGAATTCTAAGCTTGTTCCTGCTTAGTTTCAGGCAAGCTTTTGTTCTCTTCTGGTTAAAAGATCACTTTGGATTGCCTTAAACCTGGAAGTTCTTTCCAGGTTTTCATCCATTTTCCTCTTGTTTCTTCATCTAAACTTTTGTGGATGGTGTTCACACTCATACCGCAAAAGAGTTCCGGACCTATAAAGGGGCGACTGGATCCCTTGTTTGCGAGGTGATCGGCTTCTTGGTTTCCGTCTATACCAGTGTGTCCTGGTACCCAGTATAGCGTTACTTTATTATCCCTGCCAAGCTTGTTCAGCTTCCCCACTCAGTCCCATACCAGTTTGGATCTGATGGTGTATGAGCTAATAGCCTTGTAGGCTGCTTGGCTGTCTGACAGGATAGCAATTCGTTTTTTGCGGTAATTGCTGTCGAGGTTAAACTGTGCACATCTTTCGATTGCGTGTACCTCTGCTTGGAAGATACTTGAGGATGTTCCCATGGATTCGAAGTATCTGGTACGAGGTCCAAACACTCCTGCCCCAGTGCTTTCCTTTGTCGTCGAACGATCTGTATACCACTTGATGGTATTTTGCTCTATGTGGTATGCTGAGGATTCGTCGCTCCAATCGGCTTTACTACTACACATTGCTGTGTTGTTTTTCTCGAAGTGGTATTTGCATACCATTTTGTCTTTTGGTACTTCCAGCCAGGGGATCTTGGCAGCGAGGCTGTTTCGGTCTCTGCTCCCGATTATTTTACCTCTGCCCATTCCTTCCTTGCTGAACCTTACGATCGCCGATCTGGCGGTGCTTTCCACCACAAGGTGCAGCGGAGTCAGATCCATCAGCAGCTCCAATGCTGCTGTCACACATGACCCCATCAACCCCGTAATGCAGACACGCCAGTCTTTGAATCCTCTCAAGCTGTTTTCTATGTTTTCACAGAAGTTCCTAAAGTTTTCCCTTTTTGGGCTTCTGATCTCTTTGTTGTAGGTGGTAAGCACCTCAGAGTATTCTAGCCAATTTCCGTATTGCTTGGCTTTGTTGAAAAGCCTACGTACTTTTGCTCTTAATGTAGACAAATTTTTGTTCCACCATTTTTCGTCCTTATGCTCCTTCACGGTGTTTACCGGGCAGCTGGATTCAAATGCCGTGGTGATTGCTACATTTATTTCTCCTATAGCCTGCTCCAGCACGGTGTAGTGTTTAATACTACCCCGCACTGTCACCTGCTCTAGATTTTCTTTTAGTTGCGAACTAAACATAGGCCACACAGTTTGTATGGGGTTTTGAATCAGGGTGCTTTCCTCACTCGCTCCTTCCAGCTCAAACTCTATGATCCTATGATCTGACATTGAGGATTCACTTGAAACATTCCACTTTTTAATTAGTTTACTTACGTTAGCGCTACCTACCGTAATATCCAGTACCTCATTTCCTTAGTGACAAAAGTTGGTGTGTTCCCGACGTTATACCCAATTAAGTTCTCTTTAATGAGGTATTCTAAAAGGTACTCTCCTCTCTTATTAGTGTCCGTGCTGCCCCACATCTCGTTGTGGGTGTTCGCGTCACATCCCAAGATGAGTGGCAGCGTGGGAAGGAGGGGCGTGGGTATTCTCCTAATACAGTGCTCGACCAGCCTTTGTACCTCCATGGGTGGTATGCTGTTACCATCGCCAGCGAAGTATGCTGATGCGATAACTACTTCGCGGTGGAGGCCCTCGGTCTTGATGAGGACCTGTATCGGAAGTAAGTCCCGCGTTAAGAATTCTGAAAGACAAGTATTTAAAGCCCTTCCTTACCATAATGCAAGTTCTAGGGGAGGCCTCACGGCTGTCCCATATCAACTTACATTCCCTGTTGCTAAAGCCTCTGATATTACCTCCATAGGTCCAGGGTACTTGCAGTAGCGCTAGCCCTAGGTGCTGTTTGGTGAACATCCTAGCCATCACAACCGAGGCTGCCCTGGCATGGTGGATGCCCACCTAGGATACTTTGGTGAGCCTGCTGGTCATTCTTGGTTTGTGACAGGAGGCGACAAGTCCTCCTCTGTCTCCACCAGAACAACATCTACCTCTTCCTCCATAGACATAGCTGGACTGCTCATGTCTACGAGTGTGAGGTCGAGGTCGTCCTCCCGGTAATCCGGGCTGACTTCCTCGTTCACGGCATTGGCCATTAAAGGTTCATCAGAGGGAGTTGCCGCCACCGCTATTCCTTCCACCCCGGAAGTGGCCGTTGTTGTGGTAGTAACTTCCGAGGGAGGGGCCGCTATGACTGCCACTACCTCTCCATCCGCTTTTTTTGGGGCGTTTTGGGGCTTTTTTTCTTCCGACCATGGACTTTGATCCGCCCGAAACTATAGTAGAGGCCATGGTTGGCCTCCGCTATAGCTCCAGCGGACTCTTCGTCAATTCCCACCGTTAGGAGTTGACCCCCATTTTCCACCCGGCACCCAAGGACCTTCCATTCGGAAATGTTAAGTCCTTTGTTTTGGGCCCTGAGGTAGTTGATGGAGGCCTCCGGGGTTTGGTCCCCGCTCCTTGGTAGGAACATGGTGATGACGTGTGGCTTGGGGATATCATCACCCAATTTCGCCACCAGAGCCCTCCTTCCCAATGTCTTAGGATAGGCGCTCTTGTCATCAACCATTTTGCCGCCTGTTCATTTGCACAGTCGACAATGACTAGTCCTGGTTTGAAGTCTATTCCTTCTAACTGTATCTCGTGAGACCAGTCTACGACTGTCTTCTTCATAATTGCTTGCTCAAGAACAGGCATGTCCTTCTTACTCAGGGGAAGGGACTCAGCCGAACGCCCCGACCGGAGTTGTTCCAGTCGTGACGTCCAACGGACATCGAAGAATAGATTCCACTTCCGCATGGTATACTTGCATTAAACCTGTTTTTCCTATTAGATTTTTCACCCTTCTATTAAAGTATGCTTTTCCATTTAGTTTTTTTAATAAAGCGTCCATCATGACATCCCATTTAAGATGTTCTTCGATGAATACATCTAGAAACTTTATGTTCTTTGCTCTTTCAATTTTGGTATTATTAATTTTTAGGTCAATGTCATCATGATATTTTTTCTTGTTGGTTTGGAAAGTAATATATTTAGTTTTCTGTAAGTTTAAATATAAGTTATTGGCAGCAAACCATATGTGCATTTTTTGATAAGATATTCTGTGCTGTGTGCTTCGTTTCTTCTATAGAAGAACCTGAAATAGTCACACTAATATCGTCAGCGTACATAGTGCAGAAATCGGATCCGATATAATAAATAAGGTCCGCTATGTAAATTGAGAAGAGTATTGGAGCTAAAATTGTTCCCTGTGGCACAACAGATATGGATGTTATTCTTGAGGTAGCCTTTCCAACTTTTACATATTGACTCCGGTTAGATATATATGATTGGAACCATCGCTCTGCTTTTCCACTTATTCCAGCAATACTAAGCTTGTCAATCAATTTCGATTGAGCAACGCAGTCAAACGCCTTTGACAGGTCACAGAAGATGTCAGCAGAACATCTTCCCGTATCTACATCATTAATTATTTTTGTATAAAATTCCTCTAATGCTGTTGATGTTGATTTGTGTTTACAAAAACCATGCTGTTGGGGAAGTATTTTTTTATATTTTATATTTGTCAAGCTAAAACATCGACCCTTTTATTTCCTTGACGAACAACATGATCCTTTATCCAGTACCTGGTTTATATATAGGGTAACATCTCTTACCAATTGCCAAATATCTTTAATTTAATCACTTGCATCGCCGCTTCTAGAGCAGAGGAGCTATATGAAAGAATTGAGCAAATGTGAAAGTTATTGATGTTTAAATTGACAACGATTTCTACAGTCACATTGACAATCCCTACTCAAAATTTAAAAGTGATAATAAACATCCACGTTGGGACAGCTTTACTAATTAAATCAAGGGAGGAACACGGAAATCTTCTGTTACTCTTTAGCACACGGCGCTCAAGATGCATTGTATGAGCCTTTTGCTACGTCGAAGCATGTTATGAGGCTGCCACCAATGTTCTGGGGCTGCCACCAGTGTTGTGAAGGGGGTTATTGTGTGAACCACCGCCGACTTCAATGTTGAGACGGAAGGACTGCTATCCAACAATTCTTCGAACCCTGAGATATATCTAAATATCTCGGGATCTTGTAATGTAATGTTCACCAGGATTCGCAAGGCACGTAGTTTGTCGAATAATAGTCGAGTTGGTTTTAACAATTTAATTAAACAATAATACAATGAAATAACTTAAGACTTAAGAACTGTATCTTACCACTCTACTCTCTTTTCTCTTACTTCTTACTTGTAACTGACAACTGGGGAATGGTATTTACACCATTCCTAGTGTAATATATCTGTAAGACAGGTTAAATCATCCCTCTAATTCAAATAAGGGGGAGATTGAATTTTCTTGGCTCCTCCCATGAACAATCGAGGCTTAAATTCTCTAAGTCCCTGAAAATGTCTGGTCCTCTAGTTAATCTCTATAAGAACGTTTTTATAGGCCTTCGCACGTTTTCTAATATGATTTGGGGCAGGTAGATTTTAGCGTGGTAATAAAAACCCTTAGTTTCTGGACAAACTATAAAACTATTGCATTTATCCAGAACGTGGGACAAAGGGCACGTTTTAGAATGTGCGCCTATGTCACAGATGTCCAGTCCTGGTTTTTATTACAACAAGCAAGTAACGAGAAAGGTCAAGACCTAATATGTAAGGGTCTGAAGGCCATGGGTTTATTCACTAGTAAAGCAACATAAGATAGTTATAATTTGTGTCATCACACTCCTTAGGTAAAACGAGAAACCTCACCTTTGTTCGTGAGTTCTTCTGCAATTCCTCGTCACCGGACCATTTGTAGTATCGTGTACAAACCATACAAAGGAATCGTATATCATGCATACGTCGGAAAATTGGACAACAATCGTGTCTAGTTATCTAACGTTGCACACGGGACCCATGCTAAGCTTATATATACACATATAAATACATAAACAAATGGTGTAAACCCATACAAGTAATACAAGTAATAAATATCAATATACAAAACAGTAAAAATGATTACATAGAACAAGTAAATAAGTATATAAACATTAGTCTTAAAATATATCCTGAGATGCTTCGTTAGCAGCTTTACACATTACGAAGATAGGTGCTCTACGTAGTACGTCAGTCCTTGGAATCGGCAGACGAAAACTGGCGGTAGATCTAGACGATGATCTGGGAATATTGATTGGAATTTTGCCCAAGAGAAATGAACAGTCTATCTGACTATGCAAGAGGTATATTGTGCACAGCAATGACTCCTTCTGTCTTCTAGAGAAACCATGTTATGTCTAATTAACAATTGTTTGAGACTAGTTCCTATCTCAGGATAAACTCCATCAAGTCTGTAGGACAGGTATTTCAAAAAACGTCTATGAATTCTGTCAAGTTTGAACGCGTGTGATGTATATAAAGGATAGCACACGAGAATAGCGTACTCCAGTTTGCAGAACGTATGTACTAAAAAGTTGCTTCATTAGGTTAGTATCGGTGAAGTTGCGACTAACGCGCATTACAAATCCTAAGGACTTCGATGCAGAGGAGCACACGCTATCGAGGTGGTCGAGAAATGTTAGCCGAGAATCAAATATGACACCGAGATCTTTCATTATTTCCTTCTTGGCAATAGGGCTACCATCAATTGTTTTCGAGTAAATGTTAATTGAGTACGAAACATAACAACACTTGGTGGTATTAAGTAATAATTTGTGTTTAACACACCATCTCACAAATGAGTCCATGTTATTTTGTAAGTGTAACATATTCCCATGGCACTTAATCGGTTTATATAATTTTATGTCATCAACAAATGCTAATACGGGACACGATATCGTGGACAGTAGGTCATTAATGAAGATAATGAATAATAAGGGACCCAAGTTAGAGCCTTGGGGCACACCCGATGTTGCTAGAAATTCAATTGATACGAACCCATTATAGTATACGTAACAAACTCTATTTTCTAAATAGGACTTAAGTAGTGCTAAAGCTTCACGGCTTTAGTGCTTAAGCCTAGGTTGTAAAGTTTTTGTAAAATAAGGTTATGTTGAATCTTGTCGAAAGCTTTAGATAAATCAGTATATATCACATCAACATGTCCGCGGTTATCAATTTCTTCCGATACGTATTGTGCAAATGTTGCTAAATTAGTACATGTGGAACGACCATTCACAAATCCATGTTGTTTGGGAGAAATAAAACTTTTTACTTTATTATAAATAACACGATTGAGGAAAATTTCAAAAACTTTGGCAAAGTTGGATAAAATGGATATCGGCCTATAGTTGGAGATACAAGACTTGTCGCCATTCTTGAAGACTGGTGAGATGCGAGCGCGTTTCCACCTATTCGGGAATGTGCAAGTTTTAATGGATAGATTAAAAAGAATCATTATGGGTTGAGCGAAAACAAACCTACAATCACGTACTAAAAATGAAGGTATAGAATCATCACCAGCTGTAAATTTATTAGATAATTGGGACATAAATAGTAGAAGGTCTTTTTTATTAACTTCAGGAAAGTTAAAAGAAACAATGTTATTTAAATATTCAGTAGGAGCAGTAGCATCAATTGAAGAGAACGAACTTGAGAAAAAGTCAGCAAAAGCGTTAACTATGGTGTTAGGCTCAGAAAACTCGGAATCTTCATTATGAAGCGTACCAGGAATTCTTGAGTAACCACGCTTGTTATTTAAATATTTCCACACGTCAGTTGGATTTTTCTTAATATTGCTTTCCATCCTAAGGATATAAGTTTTATAGCAATTCGCAATTTTAGCTTTACTTTGTCTGCGTAGTTGACTGTATTTGTCATAAAATAGGCGATCACCAGTTCTTGACCATTGCTTCCTATATTTTTCTTTCAATCGTAAGAGAGACCTAATTTCGGGGGAATACCATATAGGATACTTTGAAACAGAGTAAGATTTCTTAGGCACAAACTCATCCAAGCATTGATATAATGTGGTATAAAAGGAATCAACAGCATCATTGATGTTATTATACTGTTCCAATGAAGATGACCAATCAATATCGCAAAGGGATTGATACAATAACATTAAATTAGATTTACGAAAATTATACGCCATTTGGCTATTAGACGGAAACGAACGAAAATGATGTGATTCGAGAATACATATATTAATGTCTAGCGCAGGATGATAATTATCTTCCTTAACTAGGGGAGATATGGAGTGTAAAACAGACAAATTGTGATTTATATTGGCTAGCACTAAATCTAACAAATTATTGCTTAAGTTACTGACGTTATTATATTGGGTAATGTCGAGAGCATTGTTAAATTGTTGCAAACAGTGAGCTTTATTCGAAGCTGGAGTACCAGCTCTTGAAACATCAGGAATGTTAAAATCGCCAACAATAATTAACTGATGATCAACAAGGAGTGTTTCCAAGGCGGACATGAAGGTTTCGAAGTCTTCATTTGGAATATCAGGGGCTATGTAAACTACACCAATAATAAGCTTCAATGAGCCGATGAAGCACTTGCATAATACAATATCAACGAGGGGAACAATATTAATAAGCCTGGAAATATCCACTGGTATGATCTTGATTTTATCACTAAATGCTGCTAACATTCCTCCACCTCTAGTTCGACTAACTTGCTTAAATTTGCGGTCGCAGCGCACTATCTGATAATTAGACGGAAATAATTCAAAATCGAATACAGAATCATTAAGCCACGTTTCACTCAGCAGAATAATATCAAAATCAGAGCTACATGAGTTACAATAAAAGTTATCAGTCTTAGAGTTCAAACCTCTTACATTTTGATAGTAAATTGAACACATCTCAGATTTTGATGCGGTGTTGGACACCTGTTGGTTTTGTTTTGAATGTTTCAAGAGATGGTTCTCAGCTTCCTTGATTATTTGGGTATCTGTTGGGGATTTTATATTTATTTTAGCATTTTTGCTGGGGCCCTTTCTAATCTTAATAAAAAATTATTGATGCAGGCATGACGCGGCCAAATATCTGGGCTTTTCACCTTTTCGAAATCATCAAAAGGTACTGTCACTTTAAATGACGAGTACTCCTCCGGACGCCTTGACTGCAACTTTTTACAAATCACCTGATCAATATTTTTATTTGAGAGATATGTGGTAATATCTTCCTCACTTAATTGAGGGTCTGGCTTGTAAACATGGAGATGTTTATAGCGCATTGCTGCTTTTATCTCAGTTACGTCATCATTAGTTCCATGAATTACATTAGATTTCCGTGTATCCCGTTTCCTATGTCGCTGTACCGCCCATGGATGTTCTTGAGATATATTTCCATTGATTTTATTATTTCGAGTAGCTTTATCTATCTGCGGTTGATTGTATAGATTTTTTGTGGTGCCCTCTCCAATCTCAATCGAATTCGCTTTTTTGTCTTAATAGCGCGGAGTGTTGTCACTGTTATCGTCAAGTTCCAATGCCGAATCTCCTTCTTGGGATTTATTTTTGGGTATATTAGCAGTTTCCTTCTCAACAATAGTTTGCTGGGTTGAGATTTTCTTCTTATCTTCACTTAACACTTCTATTTGTTTAGATAGTTCCGAGATGACAGTAAGCAGCGGTTGTACTTCTTTTTTCATTAGTACGGAAGCAAACAATAATGTTCAATAATTTTAATGTTCGGTATTGATGTTCTTCCTAATACAAATCAACGCGTGGTTTATGGCTACAAGTTCTGCTACCATAGTGTGCTAAACCAATTTTTTCTTCATGCCTCTCTTCATTACCGATGTATAGCACAGATGCAACACCCACTCCCTTATTTAATTTGAAGTGTCTCTATTTAAAGTGATACGATCTCTGTACACGCTAATGCACCTGTCGATAGATTGGAAGACCAGGGGTGATCAGGTTCGGAAAAACGACTTCTTGTGCAGTAGTAATTCTTATTTGTTTTTATTTTAATTCGCTATTGCGATCTCCCTCTCTTCGTGGCGCTACAGTCCCATTTGGATCTGGGCCTCCTCCCACTGCCTACACTTGTGCTCGGTGTCTTGATCTTACACAAGTAAGCACAAGTGGTTGGCGAGCCACTATTTTTAAGGGACGTTTCGAGGTAGATTCTTACTGTGATGACTTTGCCAGAGCCATCTACAGGAGAAAGGTGGCTTATTTTGACCTTGTCCAGTATTTGAACCCGGGACTTGCGGCTCCGAAGTCTGACACCTTGACTACTAGGCCACCTTCGCCTCCTACTATCGTGATCACTGTTGTTTACATTGAATTCAAAAATTCCAATTTTTTAAATTTAACGTGATGATTTACCACGTAGTAACAGTCGCAACCATTCTATTCACTGTTGTTTATTTTAAATTACTTACTGTTTCTGTTTTTGACACCTTTTTTATCACAGAAGAGAGGAAATGCTTTTAGGAACCCCCATCTATAGTATCAATTTGGGGAGTGTGAGGCTCACCAGCCCTCTAAGGCAGTCATACCCACTAAAGCCATCTCCTCTTGTTTCTCTCCTGTAGTGTTCCCGCTTTTCAGCCATACGTGCTACAGATTTGGTGTTAATATCATTTTGTCAGGTGTCGCCTCTTTCTCGGCTCTGTTCTTCTAGTTCTTCTTTTGCCTTTTTCCGCATCACTTCTTCTACAAAATTCTTCACAGTTTCCCAGCTATCCTTGTGCGCGATCATTTCCTCTATTATGCTTTCCGGGGACATGGCTGCCGCTGGTAGGTTTCTTTTGTTATTGTCCCTTTCGTTACCCCAATTCCCACAATGGAATATTGTGTGTTCTGGAGTATCATCTACTTGTTCTGTACAGTATCGGCATTGTGCACTCCCCTTCTTTCCAATGCTCTCCGTGTAGGAGCAGAAGACTCCGTGTCATGTAAGGCACTGTGTAATGTGGAAATTTACCGAAACATGCCTCCTCACTACCCATTTCTTAATGTCAGGTATCATGCTCTGGGCCCACCTTCTGGCTTTAGCGATTTTCTCATTCTGTCTGCCACTTTTGGTAAGTCATTACCCTCTGTTCCTGTTCGAATCTGTTACTGTTATTACTCTGTGTAAGTCATATAGTCGCTTTCTCTCTTCGGCAAGGAGGTGTAACGGTACGAGGCCTACCACTACGAGCGCGACATCTGCAGATTATGCGGTATGCACTGCATATTCTCAAAGCCATTAATCTTTGGGTGGATTTTTTTGGGTGATTTTCTTCCTATAGATTTGATATCTTGCTGCCCCGACCCATAGCGGAGCCTCGTACATCACAATCGACTTCATTGCCATCGCTAGCATCTTCCTTTTCAGTTGTCCTGGACCTCTAATATTAGGCAGTGTACTGCCTAGGACCTCCATCGTGCGTTTCGCCTTCTCGCACGCATAGTGGATATGTCCCCCGAACGATCTATTACCATGCCCAGATATTATATCTGTCGCACGGGATATGCCATGGTACACTTTATGCGAGGTAGTTTTTTTTTCTATTTAGAACTATTGCCACAGTTTTATTCAGGCCATTTCAATTAATTCCGTTTCATCCACCTGTCTATAGTACTAACGTTTCATTCACCTTGGGTACCAGCTCTTCGAAATTTTTTGCAGACGCCAATACGGCCAGGTCGTCCGTGTAGATTGTGTGCTACGCGGACAACCTTGCCCTGTTTACCTTCCATCCATTTGTCTATTAATAGCAATGCTTCATTTGGCCTCCGCTTTAGCTCATCCTCGGTTCTGCAGCATACCACCAGGACCAGATCGTTTGCGAAGCCAACAGTCACCACTCGTTCTGATCTTGAGTCTGAGAACCCCATCGTACACTATGTTCCACAACGTTGGTCCCATTACTCTGATCCCTGTGGAACACCTCTATGAATCTTCTTGGTAGAGAGGTAGCTGTCTTATTCCATGCCAATTATCCTTTCAGATAGGTAACTATCTATCATCGCTATCAGGTATGGCGGAAAGCTGCTTTGCGTGCAGTGTTGCCAACCCGAAATTTAGAAAATTAGTAGATTATGTGCCAAATGTTGGTAGAAGTTGGTAGAATGTAAAATGCAACATTGGTAGATCTACCACCTCAATTTAGAAGATTTTTTAAGATTAAAAATGCATGAACTGTTCTTAAATTGTTTATTTTTGGAAATTACATATTTTTATTTAAAAAATTTTAAATGTTCTGGGCTAGGCTGCTCGTTGTTTGCTATGAATCTTTTAGTACGCAACAATCCCTCTAGAGTCTCCGTGCAAATTCTATTTCTCTTGAAGGTTTTCATATTATTAATTGCAGAAAACCATCTCTCAACGTTGGCGCTACTATGTGGAAGTGCGAGTAATTTTCTCACGAATTCGCATAGCAGGGGAAACATTGGAGACTGGTCTCCTTTATTAATGGATGAAACATGCTTCCAGAATTCTTCAGGTGTAGGATCCACATTTTTTTCTGTGAAATGAAATGTCATGTTTCTTAATAATCTCCACTCTCGGTCCAATTCGGTCATGTTTTCTGGGCATAGTCCTAAAAATGAAAATGTAATGTAAATAAAAAAAATATTCTAGAGTGGACAACATTAATAATTAATTATGTTTAACTTGCCTGGAAACTGAACTACTAAATGAGAAATAGTAGTGACTGCATGTTTTTCAATCTAAATTCTAATCTAAATTCAAAATTTTGTTCTCTAAATCTAAGTTAAGATCCTTGCTACTGCTTTTTTTCACCTTCAGTCAGCTGCAGTAATTCTGGTTTAATAAAACATTCCAAGAGAGTTTTGTATGTTGTAAAAATCCGTTCATATAACAAATAAAGTTTAGGACTTTCTGATTGCATTTCTTTATTAATGTCATGGAAATAGGGCAACACATAATCAAAAAAATATAGCAAGTATAGCTCTGTTTAAGTATTTGGACATTTGGACTATGGACTTCACATGAATGGTCTGAGCTGTTAGTAGCCTGTCATTCAAAACAGCATTTTGGAAGCATAGCTTTAAAGCTGGAAGCTGTTCTAAAAGCCGTTTGACCACAGGAAATAGAGACAGCCATCTTGTTTCAGCTGATTGTAGAAGTTTGTGGGGTTTTATATCTAAAAAGGACTGGAATTCTTTATAGTCACCCAGACGTTTTGGCAAATGCACTTCATCATGAATAATTGTGGGATCTCATTTGGGGTCTCATTTGGGATCTCATTTGGGGTATCTCAAATAGGGTGGACAATGAATGGTGTGAACCAAACATAGTATTTGCACCATCAGCTGTAAACCCAATCATGTTCTCTTTGTAAGGTATATTTTCATTATCAAAATATTCTTTGCATTCATTATGTAATGCTGAGACTGAAGTGAAAATTGGTAGATCTACCAAAAAGTTGGTAGATATGACAACACTGTTTGCGTGACTTCCTCTAAAATGACTTGCCAGCAGGCCGAGTTAGACGCGTTGCGCACATCCAACGTAATTAAAGCGCATATTCTTCTAGTTCTCCGGGTACACTTTTTAGCGGCGTCTGCAATGGGTACAACTTTGCAGAGAGCGTCAATTGTAGATCGCCCTTCCCTAAAACTGTTCTGGTTGTTAGCGAGATCTTTGCCGATCTTCATTTCTCTTTCAATTCTTAGCAGCAGCAGCTGCTCTAGTAGTTTACCTGCAGTGTCCATCAGGCATAGGCGCCTGAACGATCTTGCTTCGATGGGCGTCTTGTCACCTTTCCTTAACAGTATCAGCCTAGCCTTTTTCTAGATCTGCGGGAAAACACCTTGTAGGGTCCTATGCATGACGCTTAGCACGTACTGGGGTACAACATTGTAAGCAGTTTTAATGATTTCGGGAGGAATAATGTCCGGCCCAGGTGCTCTGCCTTTGTTAAGTCAATCACTTGCTGCTACACGTTCTTCGGTTGTAAATTCCAAGACTTCACTGCACATCGGTATCTCTCAAATCCGTGCCGGGTGGATTGAGAATAGGGCACGGACAATTTCGTCTATCAAGTCAGGGTGCGGTTACATGTTTGGGCTCCGGAACTTTAGCTGTCTAGTTGCAATTTCGTAAGCATCTCTCCAGGGGTTTTCATCTATTTTCGCGCGAGGTTTGGCCACCATCTCCTCTTCTCACTATTTATCATTCTCCGCATTTGGGGGCACGGCAGTGCCCCCGCCAAGTCGAGCACTACCGTACTATCAAAAACATTTCGAACTTGACAAATCTTCTTTCTCTGTTAACAATGCAATCTCACCTTCGTATCCTTTATTTGCCACAATCTTTTTGAACCCAGAGTAATCATATCTATGTGGTCCTAGCCATCTATATTTATCAATGTGATGAGCAACGTCACCTAAGTACCCATAGCTAAGTAACACACAATACCAACACAATCGTAACAATTTTGATTAGTCGTACACTGAAACTAAATCTAATCCTAATGTATCACCAAATATTATTTGTAATACGGCCGTTTGTACATCTGGCGTTTTAATGGGGTTTTAGTTTCACTAATCAACTTTTTGTATTATTTTTTATTGTTTTTTTTTTGCTTATGTATATTTTGTATGGAAGTTTAAATTATTTTAATTATGCCAATAAAGGTTATTATTATTATTATATTACCGTACTATCTTTGCTCGAAGCGACAAACGGCACTTTTGACCCCCCTGTAACTTCGTTGTGGATAAAGCAGGAAGTTTGAATTTTTATATATCAAGAGACATACTAAAACTGGTCATATTGCCAAAATACCTAATACTTATACCTTATAGTTTACGAATTATTGCCAGTCAAATTTCTTAATTTTGTAAGTGACACACTCACCTACGATCAAAATTCTAAGGTACTTCTAGCAATCTTACAAACTTCAAATTTTGAATTTTAGTTAGCCTTTAGTCCATAACGGAATGAAAAGATCAAAAATCCATTTATTTCATTATCCATTAAATAACAAGTAATGATTATTAAAAAATTGTTAATTTTGTCACCGACCATCAAAATTCTATGGTACTTCTAGCAATCTTACAAACTCCAAATTTTGAATTTTAGTTAGCCTTTAGCCTATAACGGAAAGAAAAACTCAAATATCCAGAAATTTTATTATCCATTAAATAACAAATAATGATTATTAAAAAAATCTTAATTATGTCAACGATCATCAAAATTCTAAGGCTCTTCTAGCAATGTTACAAACTCCAGATTTTGAATTTTAGTTAGCCTTTAGCCTATAAAGGAAGGAAAATATTAAAAATTCAGAAATTTCATTATCCATTTTTAAAAAAATTATGATAATATAATGCTTGCATAGCATTTCAAATTCATTATAATTATTATAGAAATGAAGGTGCTTAATATTGGTACGGTCACTATAAATGTTGATAGGTAATTGATTAGATAACAATTTATAACAAAGTTGTTGAATAGGAGCTTCCATAGACACTAACTAAAATAACAGACTTGGTCTTGGGTGTTTTGGTCAAGCGTGTTTATTAGTGAATTTGTGTGTGATTCTATTTTGTCTTGATGCTTTTTTCGCTTTTCCTTAATTTCTTTCGTCACAGGGGTAATTTGCAAGTCTTCTTGGATCATGTGGTTTGTTACGTACCATGGAGCGTTAGCAATTGATCTTAATATTTTAGTTTGGCATCTTTCCATGATTGCAATATTCGATTTGCTGGCACATCCCCAGAGTTCGATGCCATAAGTCCAGATAGGTTTGATGATAGTTTTATATAAAAGTATTTTGTTGCTTCGCGTTAAACTCGAGTTTTTGCCGATGAGCCAGTTGAGTTCTCTATGTCTGAGATCAATCTGTTTTCTCTTTTTGGTAATGTGGTTCTTCCAATTGAGTTTGCTGTCTAGATGTAATTCTAAGTACTTGACTGTCGAGTATTGGGGGATTTCTATGTTATTTAAATAAACTGGAGGAGAGAGACCTTTTCGTAACGTGAATGTTGCATGGCAGGACTTAGTTTCATTGATTTTAATTTTCCACTTCTTTAACCACTTTTCCAACAGATGTATGTAGTCTTGAAGATGTTTTATGGCGATGATGGGGTCTGAGTGATTAGTTAGTACTGTTAGTTAGTTAGTTATGATTAGTTAGTACTATTCTGCAAATGTTGCTATGGTTGTGTCTGGTGTTTCGGGTATATCTGAGGTGTACAGCACATATAGTAGATGACCCAATACACTGCCTTGTGGGACACCAGCGTTGATGGGAAATGCTGCAGATACTTCTTCGTTCACTCTGGTTCTGAACTGTCGGTTGTGTAGGTATGATCTGAGTAAGTTCGAGAAAGCTGGAATTATCTTTTTTATTTTGTATAATAGCCCCTCGTGCCAGACTCTGTCGAATGCCTGTCTAACGTCTAGGAATAGTGAAGTGCAGTATTCTTTTTCTTCAAATGCGGTATTTATTTTATGGGCGATTCTGTGGCATTGTTGAACAGTTGAATGGTGCCGACGAAATCCAAACTGGTGGCTTGGAATCCAGTCTGCTGAGTTAAAGTCTGGGTCTATTCTTGTTAGTATCAATCTCTCCAGTAGTTTAGATACAACTGGCAGCAAGCTAGCTGATTGGCCGGTAGGATGTTACTGAGCTTGGATCTTTTCCTGGCTTTGGTATTAGTATTATCTCAGCAAGCTTGAAGATTTTAGGTCAGTACTGGAGTCTGAGGATTACATTGAAGATGTATGTGAGCAGCACAATGCCTTTTCTTGGCAGCTCTTTCAGCATTTTGTGTGTTATTAGGTCCGTTCCTGGTGCCTTCTTTGCACTTAAATGTTGGATCGCGCTTTTATTTCCTTGTTTGTGACTGGAGCCAGTGGCGGTTGGGGTTGTGTGTCGGAAGCAAGGTATTCTGAAATTTCGTCGTCTTTATTATTGTCTGTTGGCTGGAATACCCCTGCTAAATATTGTGCAAGTAGGTTGAGTTTTTCGTGATTACTTTTAGCCCATTGTCCTTGCGTTGGTGGAAGCATTCGTAAAGGTGATGACGGTGATGAAAGTTTTTTGAGGGATTTGATGGGTTTCCAGATGGAGTTATCAAATCTGTTCGGCCTGCCCAAGTAGTCATTGAATGATTCTGTTCTATACTCTCCGAGTTTGGACAGTTACTGACCCGCTTCAAGCAGATTTTATCGTGAGGATTTCGGCTTCTCTGCCACTTGGCTCGAGATCTTCTTTTTTGTGCCACTAATATCTTAATTTCAAGTGGGATATTGGTTTCGAGCTGTCTATACTCTACTTTAGGAGTAGCTTGTTGTGCTGCAGCTTGCATAACTTATTGTAGTTTGACAACAGTTTCGTCGAGTCTATCGGGATCTTTCAGGTTTATTTTTAGGTCTATAGTTTCGTTTAGAGCACCGCGGTAGCTGTCCCAATTGGTGTTTGCGTTGTGTAGCCTGGGGGGTGGTTTCCGGTGAATAGCTCTTGTACTTATTGTCGCTATTACTGGAGAGTGGTCAGATGTTGAATCGTAGCTTGATGTTATGTCCGTGTAGGTTGATGATATTCCACTACTAATAAAGAAGTCCAGGAGGTCAGTAGTTTTGTTGGGATCTGACGGTCAATATGTAGGAGTTCCTGTTGATATGTACGAGTACTTCTTTTCATTTATGAGGTTTTATAGTTCTTTCCCCCTTTGTAGTTGTTAGCCTGGAGCCCCATGCAGTATGTTTGCTGTTCCAGTCGCCTCCGGCAATTAATTTTGGTCCTAGCGTTTCGAATAACCGCTTGAAGTCATCTTTTTTTAGGCTGTGTTTTGGGGGACAGTATGCTGCTGTTACGACTAGGTCGTATGGTAGTGAGTATATTTTTATTGATGTGGCTTGGATTCTGTCAAATGCGAATTTTGGTAGAACGTCGTCCCGGATGTTTTGTTTTATTAAAATGGCTGTTCCCGTATGTGCGGTTTGGTCAGGATGGTTAGTTTAGTATGTGTTATGGTAAGGAATTTTTAAGTAGGATTTTTCTGTAAAATGGGTTTCACTTACTAGAAGAATGTCTATAAAGTTTTGTTTTAAGAACAGTATAACCTCATTCCGTTTCCAGTAGGGAACATTTTGCATCGCTAAATTGGATACTTTTTATCTTGTTGTATAGTTTTTTTATCGTTAAACTGCGTTTATCTGTTCGAGAACCGGTCGTTCGCTGATAGTAAGCACTATAAATACGTCCATACGGTTCGAAGTCTCGAAAGTAAATCAGACTTGGTCTCACATGAGATCTCACAACTCTTTTTAGCGAAAGGCAAGCGTTACGAAACTTGGCAATTTTTACATTTTATGTTTTTGAATATAAAGAAGACTAAATGGGCAAAACTAAATAAACACGATAAACACGTTCCATAGGTTTGGCCTGAGGACTGAACCTTGCGGTACACCACCCAGGATTTTCTTTTTCATCTTGGATGTTATCTGGAAGACGCGATTTGTGAAGTATGATTGTACAGTGTTGATTCGGTACTGGCTAACTCCTTACTTCTTTTAAAGTTTGGATAGGATTATGTGCCACGAGGCAGAATTGAAGGCGTTTTGTACGTTAATAAGGACAAGTGCACTCCATTTCCTTCTCTACATTGCGGATGACGTGCTCTACCGCACAGATTGTGGTTTTCCCTCTACGAAATCCGTACTGATTACTATGGAGACCCCCGTTTGTATCAATTTAACCCTCCTAAATTCTTAACACAATACAATATTTTCGTACACCTTAGCCAGCACATTGATCAGACATATTGGTCTATATTTAACTGCCTTATTTATTTATGACAATATAATAAAATAAGTTTATAATTTTGAGTTTTCATGCATCGGGAAACCTGTTCGACTCCAGCGGGGAGTGGAAGAGGATTACAAAGAATTCCGTGTTACTGCCTATAACTGCCTTTACTGCTTCATCCGGGGCGGGAGACTTGCCCAACTTTATTTTTATCCAAGCTCTTATCACCTCGACTTTATTGAAATCGCTGACGTTTGAGGAAGTCTATCCCGTCGATGGTAATCTTCCCCGCTAGTGATGAAAAGTTGTTAGAAAAGTTCTTCACGTTCCTGCAGTGGTAGTGTGATCTTCGGATTTGGTACATTTAATTGGGCTCTGACAATTTTATATCCGTCTCCGAAGATGTCAGTTTCTAGGCTGTCACATAATTTGGACCAGGCTTTTTTCTTTTTGCCTCTGATATTAACCTTTTGAGCGTTCGCTTTGCTTGTTTATATTCAGACCGTCTTTTCCCTCTATCTCCTACTTCTATGCTATTTTGGAACCGCTTCCTTTTACGCTTTGTTTCTGAAATTTGGTTTTGTATGTCTTCTTAACCACCAGTAGGGAAACTTGTAGTTTTCTCCGCACCTTAGGAGTGGTGTGCTTTTCCTAAATGCTTTATCCAGAGACTCTTCTCAGCTCACCGTGTTAATTTCCTTGTTACTAATTTCTTCCATGAAAGTCCTATTTAGTGTTACGATGTCTGTAATACCGTATCTCCATCTTGCTCTCGCCCTCTTGCTTGTGGCAGGTATTCTAGTTGGGATGAAATAGTGATCGCTCATTGACACTTCGTTTCTCAGGACCGACCACCGCGTTTTTTTTTGCAATTACACCGTCATTGACCAGGGTGAGATCAATTTATGATACTCCGTTTTGTCGGACTAGGGTCGGCGTTCTTCCGTCGTTTAGAATGGTGAGCCCATTCCAGCAGTTCTTCCCCTCGTCTGTCTGTTTTTGTACCCCCAAATAAGTACAAATTTTAAACAAACGGAACACAGCCTGAATATACAAATATTTTCAGCCTTTCCGGAGCTCTATAACAATTACTGAGTCTTCTTAGGACTATCAAAACAAACCTCATGTGAAATTTGTAAGTTATTTTATAGCTTTCAGTCCACGTTCGTGACACTCAACAAAGACCATATTATAACATTGTTTTAAAGATCATGTCTTTCCGATACCTTAAGTGGATAACCATCTGTGGACGCGTTTGGAGATTTATCTCTCATCAGCACAGCGTTGCTTCCATGAACATGCCTTTTGGATTTTAGCTGGTCCTCTTGTTGCAGTTCCACCAGACTTTGTTCAAATATTGCGTCTGGGCAGTTAGGGCTGACATACACACTGTAGAGTGTATACTCTTCCACGTTCACAAACACAAAACAAGAGCCGGTACGCTAGGATGTCATAGACATCTTTTTCGATACTTTTATGACGTAAACTAGATGGTTTTGGTTGGTGTAGGTGTGGTTTATGGCCACCGTTTTTGCATTTAGCAATGTTCGGCTCGCTAAGGACAATAAAGTCGCATTTTTCCTTAGCTGCGATTGTAGATGCCATATCGTGGACATTGATGCTCCTATTGGCATTTAGTTGGAGGATGTTGAATTTTTATAACCTTGCGAGTTCCTTTTAGCAGCTGCTGACGCTTTTTGGAGGACCTTGTATTTCCTGTTTCCTGGGTTTCCATTTTTTATTGCACAGCGGGCACTAAGGTTCCTCCTTTTTTTGACACCTAACCTAACCTAGCTACCTAATTAAATCTACATCACGTCGTCCTGCACATTTACCAATTGTCCAAATCTAAATCGCATCGTCCTGTACATCTCTCCCGCCGTGCGACGATGTCACATCTCGTTCCGGTGCTGGCACGACGTCTCCACAACACTCCTCCCCATGTCTTGATATTGACGTCGTGCGCACCGACGTTGTCTGACCCAAGAAAGGTGGCGATAACTTTGCCTCGAACCCACACGTTTTGAGGAAGGTTCTGTTCTCACCAACTTGTACTGCGAGTCCTCGTCCGTGGGGCTTTCGCCGGTGTTGCAACTCGGGTAAGTACTCGCGTATATAACAGGTCCTGTAAGTGTCTGCGAGTCTCTGTGCGGCACGCCAGCTAGTTTTGGTGATGACACCATCACAAAGACCAGCTTGTCTTCGAAGTTCCTCGGAGTCGGCACTCACCCAGGTCTACCGAGCAAGAAGTGTTTCGGTATTAGTTCTGTCAGTGCTCAGCCAGGTCTGCGTCGATCTAGTGGTCGAATGCTGCTCCTCGACGCCTGAGTTCTTGGAGGAGTTGCTTCGCTCTAATGGTCACTGGTTAGGCTAAACCGAGAAGGACATGACTATCCTAAAAGCTTCTCTCTTGGTCGGCGTTTTCCCGTCTGTTAGCATCGGTGGGATTCTTGCTACATTGAGGTTGAAGGTCAGCTCGTCGTTACTACCGTCATAGTACTTTTTCTGTTCTTTCTTCGGAATTGTAGAGTTTCCTTTTTTTGTGTGGACTGTATTTTTTGCTAGCATGCGCAGGGCTTTCTCCTCTGATTCTAGATTTCTGTTTCTTGGGGTTGATGCAAGGCGGATTCATGGCGAAGTACTGTCTCATCAGGTTTTCTAAGCTTTCTAGTGTTGCTGTTCAATTTTGCGTCCAAGAGTGCCAGTGCGTCTCCCGTGTAACACTCAACCTTGTGGCGTGTAAGATGCCCTTGGTTGGTTCCTGTTGCGCCATCTGGTCTTCGAAGTGAGTAGAAGATTCCAGTTGTCTTAACCAAACCGGATTCGTGGCTTTGCGTTTTTCATAGGTGATGAAGCCGCTTATGTCTTGCAGGTGTCTGCATGCTTGAATGTATTCACTTGAAACTTCTTGCATCAATACGCGTAGATCCTTTACCGATCGGGCTTGGTTCTCTCTTCTCTCTTGATGATGATGATCTCTGATTCTCTCTTGGTGTTCGTTTCTTCCCTTGAGAACGAAGTTGACCCTTTTTGATTGTACTTCAGTTGTCCTCATCTCATTGATGGCTTCTATGTAAAAGGGGTAAATTGTTACTGTTGGCGATGCTGTCGTCGACGAGAGTAACTGACTGCGCCTGCTGGTCCCGTTACTTACATGGGAATTATCGAGGATGTCCTGCCAGCAAACCGAGTTGAAGTCATTGCCCACATCCAATGTGATAAGGGGGTATATTTTTCTAGTTCTCCAGGTTCCCTTTCTGGCCTCATCGGCAATGGCCACCACTTTCTGTAAGGCAGCAATGGTTGCTCGGCCTTCCCTAAAACCGTATTGGTTTCTTGAGAGGTCTTCGCCGATATGTAGTTCACCTTTGTTTTTTTTTTTTTTTTTTTTTTGTAGTCCAAGCGGAGTTGATGGCTTCTTTTGGTGACCCCTTGTCGCTGCAGTTTTCTATCTTCTCTGTATTCTATGTGAAATTTAGCATCGTGTGGTGAGAATGTTTGCAGCTTTTGATGCTACAAGTCTTTGGTTTGCAACTGTAAGCCTTATTTTTGTAACATAGACACAGAAAGCAGAGGTGATTTTTCTTCGCGATTTCTTATATTGTATTTTCATTCGCTTTCTTGAACTTCTCGCAATCTGTTGCAGTAGTAGATACACTTAAATGCCTGCAGAGTAGACACGGCATTCGTCAGTTTACTCGAGAAGACGCATATCTCTCTTGGTTTATTTATTTATTTATTTAACTTATGGTCTATTCGAACATACATAGGAGAGAGAGAGTAAATATGGTATATATAACGTCAATACTAGCACATATATCACAAACATAATTGCAATTATTGTCTTTATTATCACAACTCCAGGCGTAACTGTTCCAGCCAGGAGATGGCCTCCGGTGTCGCGAGTAACAAGTCGTCGCTCGTTCCAGGGAAGGCTGTTAGCGGGCATTCGCGGGTGATGTGTTCCATTGTTTGAGAGGCAGCACCGCATTCGCACTCTAGACTGGGGCGCATTCCCCACCTATGGAGTGCCGACCCACTTCTGCGTGTCCAGTACGTATTCTATTCAGTCGAACCCAGAACTTGCGGGGCAGGTTAAAACCAGGTGGTGGTTCTTTAGAGTTGAGTAGGGGGTGCCAGGTCGGTGAGACTTTGCCCTGCCAGTCCGACTGCCACTCCTCGTATCCGCCAAAGTCCTTAGTGATTAGCTGTTGTACCGTTCTGACAGAGGGACTTCTAGACTTTAGTCGATTAAAATGTATGAGATCCTGGTGGATTGGTAAGTCCGGGTTCGCGGTTATTTTATTGTACTCTCGGATCAGGATCTACTTTCTGCGGACTCTCAGCGGCTCTATGTGAGATAGCACTGGCAGCCATTCGATTGGTGTAGGTTTTAGGAATAGATCCCGTAATTATTCTCATCGTTTGGTTCAGAACTTTGTCGATTTTACGTACATAGGGGCTGTTTATCCAAGATGATGCGCAGTATTCGGCCGTTGAGTAAACAAGACCAAGTGGAGAAGTACGTAGGGTTGGAGCATCAACTACCCAGGTCGATCCAGCCAGCTTGTATAGGATATATTATTGCGGGTCCTTATTTTCGCTGCCAAGTTGATCAGGTTTTTGTTGAACGAGAGGGTACGTTCCATCCAACGTAACGCCCAGGTATTTGGGGTTGTAGTTGTGGCGTAAAACAGTGCCATTTAGAGTGACTTTTAGGCTGGTAGATGCCATCTTGTTGTTGAGATGAAAACAACAGGTCTCGGTTTTCGCAGCGCTGGGTGTCAGCCTCCACTTCCAAAAGTAATCCGACAGAATGTCTAGGTCCGCTGACAAGGTGGCTTCTATGTTTCTTTTGTGTTTGTGGAAGGTCAGCCACTTATAGATTGAAAAAAAGTGGAGCCAGGACTGAGCCTTGAGGTAGGACGTTATTAAGCAGCTTGGGGCTGCTTCGTGTGTCCCCCATTACAGTCTGAAGGGACCTATTGGAGAGCATGTTGCTCGCCAGTGCTGTCAGCTTCTTACATTTTATGGTTGTCAGGAATTTATACATTAGGCCTTCCCTCCAGACAGTATCGTAAGCAGCTGTTAGGTCTATGAAGGTTACTCCTGTTTTACTGCGTTCCTCAACGCCTCTCTCGATATAGGTCAGAAGTGCAAGAACCTGATCTTCGCAGTTGCGTCCAGGTCGGAAACCAGCTTGTTCCACAAGTAAGATGTCCAGGATTCGTGGGCATATTCGGTTGTAGATTAGTCTCTCCAGTAATTTAAATATAACGCTTAGGAGGGCAATGGGTCGGTAGCTGCCGGGGGAGGTCTGCAGGCTTTCCTGGCTTGAGAATGGCGATGATTTTAGATCTTTTAAGTTCGCTTGGCAGTTGTGCGGCTTCGAGGATATTAGTGAAGAGGATATTAGTTGCCAGGCAGCGCCTCTTTATTTATTCCACCGTAAGCAAGGAATTCCGGGTGTATTTTGTCAAACCCGGGTGACTTGCCGGTCTTTAAGGATTGGAGGGTTTTTGTGACTTCGTCCGTGGTAAATTCCCCAGACAGCCGCTCACGCCTTATAGAGGAGATCCCTCAAAATCTTGAACTGTTTGATTTCGGTCGAGTGGAATTTATTTTTTCTGGCTCTGGACAGGTTCACTATGTGGTTCGCTACCTGATCGGCCGTGACGTTGGCAGGCTTCGGCATGGTATGTGAATCGTCTCCCAGCTTCTTAAGTAGGCTTCATGCCCTTCTACTTGAGTGTCGGAAATTCAGGCTTTTAGTGTTTTGTTCCATTTTTTCTTCCGTGCTTCGTCAAGGTTGTGTAATATATGCATTGTAATAATATGCCGTTTTCCAAGTAGTCAGCGTAGAGGATCTCATTGCCCTCGGTCCAGCATGGTATGTATTCTTTTCTTACTCCTCTTGGTATGTGTTTCCTATATCTTGGTTGGTTTATACTCGTTCAGGTGTGGCAGTGCCCGAAGTGTATCGAAGTGTTCCATGGCAATTGATTCTGGTCTTCCGAATCTTGATTCTAGGGTCTTCATTATGCTTTAGTATCATAAGGATACATTAGTAATAACCATGCTATCAACAGCCTCTTTCGAGCTCCCTTTAAGGTTTCTTCTCATGCGGTTAATTTTTAGCGGCGCAGAAAGGTAGCCACTCTTGTGAACAGCCGTTGAATGTAGGTAACTGTTTGTAATGCTGCCGTTGTCGAGTGGTTGGTTGGACTTGATGCTACTCCTCTCTGTGTTTTTCTATTGCGATTACTTCCGAAGACTGAGGTTCGTTCGCGATTGCTAACATCGTGGGTTCTGTTTGGTTTTGTTCACACTTGCCTTTCTTTCCTTCTTTGAAAACACGGAGATTGTCATCTCGTTCATCTGTATCTTCCGCTTCTAGTGCGGCGAGTTGAGCTATGGCAAGCTTAACTTGGAAGCGCGCGAGTTCTTTCTTCGCTTTCGCAATCTTGAATGCCTTCGTTCTCGACTTGAGAGAACCCGTACGTCTCCAATCGGCAAAATCACGAGCTTTCTTACCAGTCTCCGCAACACTCCTCCCTTGTTCTGAGCTATGGCCAGCTCAACTTGGAAGCGGGCGAGTTCTTCCTTCGTTTTCGCAATCTTGAATGCCTTTGTTCTCGACTAGACACAACCCGTACGATTGTTCTGGTCGTCCGAGTCTGGTTGGCATATTTCTTTCTGTATCGCTCTTTCTGTTTTCTTCAAGGTGTCGTCCCGCCTGGGCTGAGGTGCTGCGAGGTCGGCTTGATGAGGGCCTGTAGTTGATGCAGTTGAACGCGGTCACTCTGCACCCGAAGGTTTTGCGAGCTTCTTCGCTGTGGTGCCGGTTTCCTTCGTCGCTGTAGTCTTATACACAGTTCTTGACTACGCAACGTACATTTAACTTTCTTTTACGCTGGTACAATAGATCTATGAATGTCGCAGTATAAGTCACACCACCTATCACCACCCAAACTACAATCTAGTATCTTCCTTTGCGCTTGTTTTCGTCGTCGTTCCAGTAGCGGAGGCGTATTCTGTGGTTCCGGTTGCGGACGTCTGTTCTGTTGATTCAGTCGCCGCAGAGTTCTCCGTGGTGGTGATCTCCACCGACTGGAACGTGTTCTTTTTTTTCTGAGCGTAACTTAACCAATACGGACGAATGGCCGATTTTCTGGTGTGCAGTGTCTTCGACGATCCGGCTCGAGGACCAATGTACAAGCTAATGCACCTGTCGCTGAATTGGAACTCCAGGAATGATCAGGCTCATAAAAACGGCTTTTTGTGCAGTAGTATTTTTTTTATATAAAAAAAATAATAAATTTAAAAAAATAATCAAAAAAAAATTATTTTTTTTAAATTACTATAAATACTGTTTCTGCTTTTGCGGAGAAGTTTTCTCGGAGAGTTTTTTTTTTATAAATTTTGATTATAGTTTATGAAATTTTATTGAAGAAGGGTGAATTTTTTACTGCAATTTACTTCTTAACTTCTTCATTTAATTACTTCTTTATTTTTTACTTCTTTGAATGTTAACTCCCTTTAATGTTCATGTTGCGAGCTAAATATTTGAAATCCAATTCTTTTAATTCAATGTTTACCGGTAGTAATCCAGACACAGCCTCTAAAGCCTCTGAAGAGACCATGCAATAAGCTTTCGCAGATCTGAAAGCGCATATTCGCTGAACACTAAGTAACCTAAATTTTTCTCTAGCACCGAAAGATGTGAATTGAATTTAAACTGAAGTTCGCACCCGTGCGACAATTCCAAATTAAATATTGTATCGTAAAATTTTTTCCAATAATCGGGAATTGATTTAGATCGTAGTGTACACACTTTAGTAACATTTTTCTCGATGTAAATACCTGGTTCCAATATTATCGCTTTGCGTTTTGAGAAATGTTGGGAAGTTTTTAACTATTAACCGTTGGATAATGAGAGGCTACCATGCATTGTCAAACACCCCACCAATGTCTAGAGCAGGGATCGGCAACAATATGATCCGTTTGGGCCTCCTCATTGTTGGTTTCTCCTGAAATGCTTTTATACTGTCTTCTAAACACTCTACTGTTGTAGGCATATACTGAAATGTTTCTATACTGTCTTCTAAACACTCTTCTGTTGTAGGCCATCTGTAGTGTGATTCCAACTTCTGCCGCATCCCTTTTCAGCTCATGTACCCATTTCGATGTGGCCTTTAACCCCATGATATAGTTGAAGATCCTTTTGGTCAGTCTGCATTCATCCATTCTTAGTAGGTGTCCGTAGAACTTCAACCTCCGCTTGCTCGTTGTGTCCGTGATCTATTTAGTGTATTTGTAGAGCTCTTCGTTTTTGCTCATCCTCCAAGTCCCATCGGTAGTTTTCTGTGGTCCGAGTATTTTCCGCAGGATCCTCCTTTTTTTCTTCTCGAGTTCTTGATACTCCCCTTTTTATTTAAAATAACACACTCCGAGGCGTACAATTCTTTGGTTGTACTACCGATTTATAATGTCGGTTTTGGCTTGTTGTACTTGTTCTGCGTTAGCTTGTAGGCCAGGTCTAGTTTTCTGGCTCTTCCTTTATTTGCCTCCTTATCTAGGCCGTTGGGTTGGATCCATTCCCCGAGGTATTTAAACTTCTCTGTTCTCTTTATCTTCCCATGATTTACCTAACCTTTTTTGGAAAAGGGAGGAAGGGGGAAATACCTTTACGTACGACCCCCGAGACGTAATGCCCCGAGGAGTGTGGGAGTCACCCGGCGGCTTGATGTTAGCACCGGTCCTACCCACTAAAAACCCCTCCCTTTTCGCCAGAGACAGGGCGGAACTGCGCAAGCATTACTTCAGTCGCGCTTGAACGTTTAAAGCGACAGGTCGTGCGATCGAGAAGTTTCATATAAAGTTATAAAGTTTGATAAATAATGCCGAGAGACCTTAGGTCCAACGCAAATCCTGAGGAACCTATAACCGGTTGTGATAAAGTATTATCATACCTTGGGGGTCCCGAATTTAAAAAATTAATCGCTGAGATTGTGGATGATAAAGTTAAATCTCTTACCCATGTGTTGGAAGAAAAAGTTGCACATCTTACATCACAAATTTAAATATTAACTGAACAAAACGTTAACTTGATTCGTTATTGAACTCGCAGCGCACAGAACAAGTTAGCGTTGAGCGAGTAAATGATAAAATTTCAAAAAAGCTGCAACAAAAACAAAATTCCTCAACAAAAGTGTGCGAGATTAGTGGCATTTATCAAGAAGATAAAAACGAAAAATCAAACGCCGCCAGGGAAGGCCATAAGGCTCTCCCGATGTCTCCACCGCTCCTGCATCTGCCTGTCGTTAGCTCTATCGTAGTTCTTTCAATGGACCAAGCCCCGCAATTGGTTAGTGTGTGCCAAGCACATCCAGTGCGTTGTCACAATGGTGGCACTCCGGAGCCACCTTTTTTTTATGCGGTGCAGATAGGTCCCAAAGCACCCATGGCCTGTGAGTACCTAGGTCAGATGGTGGTAGAACTCCCCGTGTTTGCGAGAGTACCATAATGCCATCTCTGGTGTCCACCTGCTCTTTGGGTCCGCCTGCCACTACCGTTACCATGCCGCCATTTTTCGTTGCCGCTCCTCCTTCTTGAGCCAGGCCTTGCAGATTGGCTCTTCATTGAGTCACACCTCGTGTCGCCGCTCGTATATACGCTTCCTCTCCGTCGCTAGGCGGTGCAGGGGGGGGGGGGGGGATGTTGGCTAGCACCAAGACCGCCCCGGTCGCCACAGTACGGTATACTGATGTTACCCAACGGCGGCCAGTCTCTACACTGATACCATAATCTGTCGGTTCCTTTCCACAGACAGGCCACCGCACCATACAGGCACAGCGTAGAGCAGGACCGAGTGCACCGCGCTCATCAGCAACAGCCGCTTGGACTGCTTTGCTCCCCGGATGTTCGGCATTAGTCGCTTCAGCGCCTGTGTCCTCGTCAGCTTCTTCTCCGCCGTCCTCGCGATATGCTCGCTGAAGTTTGCGTCAATTATATCCCCGAGGTATTTGAGGCTATTTTTTACCTGCACTTCCCCGCCATGGATCGTTATCCTTGGTGCAGGGATGGTGCGTCTTCTGCTGAGCAGCACCGTTTCGGCAACTTCCAGCCCACACTCGCGAGCCAGTGTAGTACGGTCCTCACTGCCTCCTCCAGAACGATCTCCAACAGTTCCGGCGTCCGCGCCGTTGCTATAATGGCGACGTCGTCGATAAGATGTCGATCGTCGTCGTCGCGAATCTCACCAATATTGCACCCTCTGGAATGTTGACGCGTAGGAGGTTATCCTACATAATGTGCCACAGGGTCGGTCCCAGTACCGAGCCCCGTTGGGACTTCAGCGGTGATGCGGCGACTTCTCTGTCCCTAGTTTGTGTTATATACTGGATAGCCCGGCATTCAATCTCGGCGCTGTAGCGCCCCGACTACGGCCGACCACCTCGCCGAGTTGAAGGCATTTCGGACATCTAATGTAGTCATCGCGAAGCGGCCTATTCTCGCGTTCGCCATACGCGCGATCTTCAGAATGGTTTCCATCGCATCCATGGTCGATCTTCCTTTTGCGGAAGCCACGATCTCCAACAGTTCCGGCGTCCGCGCAGTTGCTATAATGGCGACGTCGTCGATAAGATGTCGATCGTCGTCGTCGCGAATCTCACAAATATTGCACCCTCTGGAATATTGACGAGCAGGAGGTCATCGTACATAATGTTCCACAGGGTCGGTCCTAGTACCGAGCCCTGTGGAACTAGAGCGGTGATGCGGCGACTTCTCTGTCCCTAGTTTGTGTTGTACACTAGTTGTCGGTCCGTTAAGTAGTTCCTGACCATTTCAACTAGATAGCCCGGCATTCAATCTCGGCGCTGTAGCGTCCCGACTATGGTCGACCACCTCGCCGAGTTGAAGGCATTTCGGACATCTAATGTAGTCATCGCGAAGCGGCCTTTTCTCGCGTTCGCCATACGCGCGATCTTCAGAATGGTTTCCATCGCATCCATGGTCGATCTTCCTTTGCGGAAGCCAACTGTCTCTCGAGAATCCGCCGGTATGTTCTATAACCTCATTGAGCCTCACCAGTATCAGGCGCTTGAGGAAGCTGCTTGTCGTTTCTAGCATGCACAGCGGCTGGTAGGAACTTGCTGGGCTCTTGGGGATTAGGACCAGACGTTGTCTCTTCCACCGCGGATGGAATATTTTCCCGTGTAGGCTGGCATTGTAGCCTCGACCGCCTCATTTGGAATACCATCTAGGCGTGGCGCATTGCAGGAGGGTAACCTTTTCGCAGCTGTCCGCTCTTCTTCTGTGAAGTCTGGGGTATCCTCCTCGCCCTCGCCCCCAGCTTCCCATGTTTGTGCCTCGTGAGTCGAGAACAGACCATCGATTATGCGATCCAGTTCAACGGGGTCTTTTGTTACAGGGAGCAATCTGTGTCTCAGTCGTCTGGTAACGATGCGATAGGGGCGCCCCCACGGGTCGTCGTCGACAGCTTCTTGTAGCTCCATTCAGCAGGCCTCTTTGTTGCTCTTAATAGCAAGGCGGAATTGTTTCCTCGCGGCCTTATGGGCCGCTACAAGCTTATTGGCCTCTCGGTTTCCAGATCTCCTAGCTCGCTGCGCCTTACGCCTCGCACGCAAGCACTCGCGCCTCAGGGTCGCTAGATTTGCGGACCACCAGACTAGATTGATTTACCTAACCTAACTTCCAAAAAACCTCCATCTACCTCTCACTTTGGTGGTTGTACTCCATATATTCTGTCTTTTCATAGACAAGACGTATTCCTCTTATTCTTTCGAAATCAAATAATTGATAATTAACGAGTCAAATAATTAATTTAATCAAATAATTTATTTCACTGTATAAGCTTACGATAGAAACCTTAATTACATACAAAAACATATAACGGTGAAGATTTTGTAAGCTAAGTGAAATTTGTCAGGTTAGCTTTTAACCCTGGTGAGATTTTACTCCTATGTAATATTCTTGCAATGTGTATGGCTCGATATCGATGAGAAGGCGATGAAGCTGTTTCTTAAAATTCTTTACGCTAATTAGAGTCTCTTACCAGGTTTTCATTATTTTTTTCATTACGATGTTCAAGAGCATTGGTGATAATCCGTCTCCCTATCTGAGTGCTGTTTTAATTTCAAACAGATCAGAAATTTCCCCGAAGAACTTGATTTTCGAGATGGTATTCGTCAGTGTTTGTTTGATGATTTCTCCCGGTTTTTTTTTTTTGTCAATTCCAAACTCTCTGAAGGTACTGAAGAATGATTGTCTGTCAATTGAGTCGAATGGCTTTTTAATGTCGACAAAGATGACCACACCGTTCTGGCTCCTTAGAGCTCTGGTTCGCAGAATGCTTTTTAGGTTGAATATCTGTTCGGCGCATGATCTTCCTTTTCAGAAACCAGCCTGGTATTCTATAATGAGATGATCAGCTTGTACTTTCACTCTGCTTAACAGAACTTTAGATAGTATCTTGTAAGCGATTGGAAGTGTTTTTATAAGCGATTTGAAGGGAGATCTCCCTGTAATTAATTATTTGGGTCCGTTCGATTACCTTTCTTATGAACTGGATCTATGAACGCTATAGATCGCTATATCTATTTTCAGTCATTTGGGATCTGTCTTGTATTTCATGTTTCTTCTTTGAATTAACTTTATTTATAAAGAAAATTTGCTTAGTTATTGGGAGTGGGTATTATTAAAAAGGCTTTTATAATTATTTGCCTTACAGTTTTAAGTTTCGGTGGCTTTCTGTCACCTAAATCACAGGCTCTCAATAAGTAATTTTTGATGTTAAGAGTTTAAATTAAAAAGCACAATGTTTTTACATTGAATTGAAAAATTCACTAAGTTTTTTGTTTGAACAATTTATATTTCAACACTTCTCCTCGTTCAAACAATCAAATAATTACATTTTTCTCTCAACTTGACATGCCTGGTTGGTAACAAAGGCTTCGTAAAAAGTCTTCTTCTGTAGGGCAGGAAATGTGTCCTTCCTCAACATAATCCTTTACGAAATGTACTTTGGTATCGATATGCTTCGTTCGATTACTGAATTTCTCATCTTTGAATATTCTTATACAACTTTGATTGTTCTCGTATATTAGTGTCGGACTATTCAATTCTCCGTGCATGTCTTCCAGCAATCTTCTCAACCAAATCGTCTCTTGACAGGTATCTGTTGACAAAACAGATATCATATTTTTTCGTGATAATCAGAAGTGTACCCTCTGTTGTACTTCTCACTTCCTTGACTGCCTCCGCTTCAGTACTGTCTTTGATTTTGTTCTTTATTCCTTTCAGTATAGATTCATATTTTTGACTGCCTTGCTCTACTATTATGGCATACGTTTGAATTTTTCTATTATTTGGATTAATTCCGTCTTTTTTAGAAGGTTTAAGATTTATTAAAACACAGCATACATAAGTAAATATGGTGGTGGATAACATGTCGACCCTCTGCATCGCGCACATCTCGGAACCGCTCTTCGCATTTCTTCGGGATGGCGTTATATAGACCTATATTGTTCTGCTTCTGTTTTCTTCCGAGCCCTTTCGTTGCATACCTTCTGTGACATGATATTGTATATTATACTATCACTTGCCACTGTTCTTCGGACTCGAGCATGTATTGTACCATTGTTGATGAATGGACCCTATTTTTATTTTTTTGCGCTCCGCATGCCACCTATTGCACTCGAAAATGATATGGGCAACCCCGTCCTCCTCTCCGCAGTATTCGCAGAGACTGTCTGTTGCTTTGCCAATTCTATGGAGGTAATCTATATAGCACCCGTGGCCACTAAACCGTACCTGGGTTACATAGTAGCTCACCTCGCCGTGTTTCCTCGTCGTCCAAATTTTCACATCCCTAATTACTTTTCATGTCCATTATCCGTTTGTTGTGTCCCAGGTTTTTTGCCATTCTTCGTATGATTTAGATTTTGCCGCTTGTTTCCTTTCAGTCCTTGTCCGTTTGTCGCCGTTTCGTTGCGTCATGTATATGTTTAATCTCTCACGTGCCATTATTTCAATTGGAATAATTCCAGTGATTACTAGAGCCGCTTTTCTGGACGAGCTGTTCGGTACGCTCTGCAGACCCTCAATGCTAGCTTCCGCTGTACCGATGCCAGCTTATCTTTTAAGGTTTTTGTCTTCATTGTCTTTGCCCATATCGGGGCCTCATATAACATAGCAGAGTGGACAACCGAGCACAGACTTCTCCACAAACTTCTCCACATACAGCAATTAAAGGCACAAGGGTTACAAAGATGATGAAGATTTTAATACAATCTTTTTGTTGTATCTACATCTGGGTCCCAGTACATTTGGCACGAGTCTCTCCAGTGTTGAAGCCGTGTTTAGCGCTTTGTCGCAAGCTTTACTAATATGCTGCTTGAAAGATATGCTTTTGTCGATCCGACAAGACTTCTCCACATACAGCAATTAAAGGCACAAGGGTTACAAAGATGATGAAGATTTTAATACAATCTTTTTGTTGTATCTACATCTGGGTCCCAGTACATTTGGCACGAGTCTCTCCAGTGTTGAAGCCGTGTTTAACGCTTTGTCGCAAGCTTTACTAATATGCTGCTTGAAAGATATGCTTTTGTCGATCCGACAAGACTTCTCCACATACAGCAATTAAAGGCACAAGGGTTACAAAGATGATGAAGATTTTAATACAATCTTTTTGTTGTATCTACATCTGGGTCCCAGTACATTTGGCACGAGTCTCTCCAGTGTTGAAGCCGTGTTTAGCGCTTTGTCGCAAGCTTTACTAATATGCTGCTTGAAAGATATGCTTTTGTCGATCCGACAAGACTTCTCCACATACAGCAATTAAAGGCACAAGGGTTACAAAGATGATGAAGATTTTAATACAATCTTTTTGTTGTATCTACATCTGGGTCCCAGTACATTTGGCACGAGTCTCTCCAGTGTTGAAGCCGTGTTTAGCGCTTTGTCGCAAGCTTTACTAATATGCTGCTTGAAAGATATGCTTTTGTCGATTACAACGCCTAGGTATTTTAAATAAGCTTTCGGCCTGATTGTAAGGTTCCTTGTTTCAAAAGACAATGGCTTTATATGCCTCTTTCCCGTCAGAAGTACAGCCTCCGTTTTCTCAGGGGCCAACTGCAGTTGCTTCCCTGCCATTCACTCGTCTACTATTTTTATAGCATCATTTGTTTTCGATTCTAATTCCTTTTCCCACAAACCAAGAGCGCAAGGTTTTCCGCTAAATCGACAATCTCTATATTTTCCGGAAGTTTAAGGCGAAGCACTCCATCATATATAATGTTCCACATTCACCCATCACTGAGCCCTATGGAATACCGCTGTAGACCTCGCACTAATTTATTGTCGCCTTCCATAATAAATTTTCCTCTCAGACAGGTAGCTGCGTATCGTACGTAGTAGATATGGGGGGAAACCTCGTGATGTCGTCTCTTCGAGAATGTTTTTCCAACAAGCCAAATTAAATGCGTTGTGCACGTCAAGTGTTACCAGGGCACAGATTTTTCTGTTTCTACGTGTGCCAGCCCTAGCTTCCGCTGCAGTTTCAATAACCTTCTTAATGGCGTCGGTAGTTGATTTTCCTTCTCTGAATCCATATTGCTTTTCAGAAACATCAGTCCTATTTCGAAGTGCTCTTTTGACCCGGTCTACTACCAGTTGCTCAAGCAGTTTATCTGCGACGTCTAGTAGACATAGTAGCATGTATTAATTGGTGGATTAATTTCCTCTGGATTAATAGTTGTGCATTTCTGCGTAGTTGTGTATATAATGACTTTTTTAACATTCTCATTTCTCATACTTTTCATCCAAAGACGAAATGGTATGCAAATATCACTTCGAGAAAAACTACACAGCAATGTGTAGTAGTAAAGCCGATTGGAGCGACGAATCCTCAGCATACCACAGAGCAAAATGCTATCAAATGGTATACAGATGGTTGGAAGACAAAGGAAGGTACTGGTGCAGGAGTGTTTGGACCTCGTACCAAATACTTCGAATCCATTGAAAAATTCCCAAGTATCTTCAAAGCAGAGGTTCACGCAATCGGAAGATGTGCACCGTATAACCTCGACAGAAATTATCGCAAAAACGAATTGCTATCCTGTCCGACAGCCAAGCAGCCATCAAGGCCATTCGCTCATTCACCATCAGATCCAAACTGGTATGGGACTGTGTAAATCTACTAGCTTAGAATTCTGACAGGAGTCCTGATGGGACACTGCAGACTAAGAAAACACCTCAAGGCCCTAGGTCTAGAGGAGGACGACGGATGCAGATTCTTTGGTTCGGCAGAGGTAACCCCCATGCATCTGCTCGAAGACTGCGGAGCAATGTTCCGCAAGAGACTGATGTATCTCGGGGCTCACTGCCTGAACGCAGAGGAGTTGCAGTCTTTGAATCCCACCCAAATCCAGAAATTCCTAAAGGAATTAGGATTAGAGGAGGCGCTTTAAATGGGTAAGTACACCACAGCCTAGAGGAGGAGGGTTGGGTACAATAGATCTATAAAGTCCTCAGTACAAGTCGTCACGACCATATCTACAATCTACTTCCATCTTTCTCTCATGTGCTTTTGTAATCGACCAAGTTTCGGCACTATAGAGCATAGCAGGCCTCACCACCGATTTGTAGAGCTTTCCTCTGCTTCTGCAGCTGATCTAGTCACACATTACTATACTCAATTTCTTCCAGTTCATCCATCCACTATTTACCCTGTGTTGTATTTCAGACTCCAGCCTTCCATCACTTTGAATATATGACCCCAGACATTTAAACTTCTTGGTCGTAGGCAGTTCTTCCTGCAGGTTAATACATAGATCTTAAGCTTCCTTCATACACATATATTCAGTTTTCACCCTGCTGATCCTCATTCCCCTTTCTTCAAGGGCTTTCCTCCACTCTTCGAGCCTCTCTTGAAGTTCCTCTCGGGTCATTTCACAGAGTACAACGTCGTCGGCGAACATCATGCTCCATGGCGCTGCTTTCCTCACATCCTTGAATAGCACATCATGGCCTAATTACCAGTATAAACGTTTATTGACAGTATAAGCCTAGTCCACAAGCCTGTTGTAGCTGCGTTCCATATCTCCTGCCAGAGTTTCTCTAAATGTCCCTCAAAGCTTTCGACTCCCGTACGGTCTTCAATCCAAAGCCATCGGATCATAATTTTCTATACAACTGTTGCCCAGGTCTCCATCTTCAGTTCATTAGCTCCATTCGAACTTTTCAAAGCATTTAGAACTGATTGGCTGTCACATATTATCAAACAGGGACTATTTTTGTGATTTTCAACATAATGCGAGGCATCTTGTTGCGATGACCACTGCTTGCAATATTGAGCTGTAATGTTCTAACCTAATTATCTTGTGATCAAACTCTTTGCCGTTGCAATAGGCAACGAATGCAGCTCTTGTGCCTTTGCTCGATTTCGAACCGTCGGTTTATACCCGAAGTTGGAAAAGATTTGACAGTGTCAAATGGTACCTAACCAATGATAATTATGAAGGGTGGATGTATTCTTGTATGTTACCATTCAGTTCGTTATTCAAAGTAATTGGTAAGCCTATGATGTCTTTAATTAATGCATCGTCTGCAAATTGGTGTGAGCTGTAGAGACCTAGTTGTTTGAGGCGGATGTCTACTGGAAGCAGACCTGTATTCGCACAAGTTGCCTATGAGGCTTTCGCAGCATGGATGGTACTGAGGCGCTGAATGCCCAATAGCTTGAGGTTTCATGAATGCCGCCAGATCGGACCACCATATAATGATGCGGGTTCTATCGCGTCACGATAGATTTCGGTCAGCTCTGATTTCAAGACCCAATTCCTTCTTTGCAGCGATATCTGATTTTATATAAAGTAGTTTCCCTTTACCACATGCCTGCTTTATGTTTTCCTTAAAGTTGAGGAATCTGTCTGTAGTGACACCTATATATCAGAGATGCTGTTGGCTTTTAATTTTTTCGTTTCCTAGAATGAAAACAGGACTCCTTTGATTAGAGGATGTGCTGAAGAAGAGGGCTTCAGACTTTTGTACATTGTAACTGAGCCTAATTTCAATTGCCCACTGGCGAAAATTTTCTAGAGCGCGGTCAGTGATCTCTTTCAGTCCAACAATAGTTCTGATTTTACAAAGGCGAACTATTGTTCCAATGCTCAAGAACCTTCGCCAATGGTTTGGACAAAGTACAAGATCCCTATTTCGAAAAGCTGCAGATAAAATTCAAATAATGAAATTGGTCGTCAACGCCCTTGGAGGGCATGACACATGAAGAAGAAGAAGAACTATTATTTGGACTTTTTGCCTATGATACTTTCAATTGGACTGAAAGTATCATAGGCATAAGCTATGATTTCACATTTTTCAGGCAGATTTCTTTCGAAGATGGTTCCATATAAAATATTCCAAAAACCTGGAACTGATATAGAACCCTGTGGACATCCTTTGCTAATTCTTTTCGCGACGTACAAACCTGGTTCGCTGCTAATAGCCTTGCGTTTTGAAAAGTAGCTCCTGGCTAATTTAATGAAATTGTCGGGACAAACTTTCTTTATTAGTCTGTAGATAATAAGCGTCCACTAGTCATTATAGAATGCCCCACTGATATCTAAGGCTATGGCAGAACAATAATATAGATCTTAGCGACACACGTACGAACCTAACTGCCTCAGAAATAGCCTGAACTGTTCCAGCCTATTTTCTAAAGCCAAATTGATTTTGGTTTTTCAGTTTGTGCCGGTAGAAAATACTGGAAAGATGGCTCGAGTACTTTGGATGACTATTCAATGAAGAAAATCTGAGAGAAAAGTACGAAAATGGAGAGATAAGCGAAGGAATGATCCAAGCATTTAGTAGGGAAAAAGTAGAACATGCGCTAAAGAAAATTAAAAATGGTAAGGCAGTAGGTCCAGACCAAATCCCAAAAGAAGCCTGGAGAAGCCTGGGAGACCGGGGTATTGATATCCTCTCAGATTTAATGAAGAAGATTTGGAACGGAGAAACAATTCCACATGCGTGAAGAAATAGTATCCTTGTCCCCATATGCATAGGGAAAGGTCTTCTTCTTCTTTTTATACTTCGAGAAGACATTGAGGTCTGTTTATTGCCAGGGGCTCTATTCGGTTGGTTATCCTGTGAGGCGGAGCTCCAACTATCCTTCCATTACCTAGGTGGTATCCTTAGCGGGCGTCGACCACCTGGTTTTCCATCTCTGGCGATTACTACTATGCTATTACTACTATTCTAGTCTCTCTTGGTTCATTCTGTCTATGTGGTCATGCCATTATTCCATTCTACTTTCCCTCCCACATCTCACTATGTCCTCCACGCTGCATGCCGCTCTTATGTCGTTGTTTCTCACCCTATCTCTAAGTGTCTTCCCTGCAAAGGTTCTTAATGTTTTCATCTCTGCTGTTCTGAAGATGCTTTTTGTCTTATTCGTGTCAGCTCTCGTTTCAATACCATAGGTTAGCACCGGTCTAACACAGGATTTATATATCCGCACTTTACTATCAATGCGCATGTGGTTGTTTTTCCAGATGATATCTCTCGGGCATCCCGAGATTGTTGCGGCTTTGTTGACCTGTGATGTTATGTCGTTTATCGGGTCGTTGCTGCTTGATGTGTCCGCTCCTAGGTAACGGAAGCTCGTTATCTGTTCTATTGATTTATTGTCTTTTACGACTTTACACCTTGCTGGTTCTTTGGTGAAGATCATACATTTTGTTTTATCAATGGAGATTGACATGTTGTATTTTTTACTAGTCTGATAGAACTTATGTGTTTGCCTCTGCAAATCGTTTTCTGTTTCTGCCAGAATTACCGCATCATCCGCATAGCACATCATTCTGATTGGTTTGTTATTCAGTCTGTATCCCCTGTTCATTGTTGTCACACTGTATATAATCTCGTCCATGATAAGGTTAAAAAGGAGTAGGCAGAGACTATCACCCTGTCTTATTCCTGATAGTGTCGGTATGGAGGTCCGATGCTACTAGAGAAAAAACAATAAATTGATCCCTTGCAAAGTGTGAAATGACCCAAAATATAGTGTCGGTATGTCTTTTGTTGTTTACTGGTCCACTTTTATTTTTGTAGTGTTGCCTGTGTTCAGATTTCTGATTATATTTATGATGGATGTTGGGATTTGTTTCTCTCTTAATATGTTCAATATGTTTGGCAGCTGTACTTTGTCGAATGCCTTAGTTAGGTAGATAAGACACACATAAGCAGGGTAGGCGATTCTTCGCCTTCTCCTTCACCTGTCTCACAATGAACAAGGCATGAGTCGATCTGTTCTTCCGAAATCCTTGTTGTTCATCTTTGTTTTCGATGGTGCGTTCTAGAATGCTTTTGAAAATGCTGGTGAGCAGTTTCATGGTGGTGCAAAGCAGGGTTATTCCTCTGTAGTTCTACGGATTGTTTTTTGTCCCTTTTTAAAATTTTGTATGGTGATACTTTTGTGCCACCCTGTTGGTATGCTGGATGTGGTTATTATTTTGTTAAACAGTTTCGTTAATTTTCATGCTAGGTCTTTCTTCTTCTTAATGGCACTACAACCGATTGCCGGTCTGGGCCTCCTTCAGAATGTTTCTCCAAGCGGATCTATCACTCGCCAACGTTCACCAGTCCCGTACTTGAAGCTTTTGTAGGTCAGTTGTTACCGCATCCTTCCATCTCCCTCTTGGCCTTCCGGCCCTTCTCCTTCCCTCTGGTTGGCCATTGAACAACTTTTTCGGAACCCTATGATCACCCATTCTCTGCATGTGTCCGAGCCATCTCAATCTTGCCACCTTGATGAAACTCACAATATCTGGTTGATTGTAGAGCTGATATAGTTCGTGATTATATCTTCGGTGCCAGATTCCACGTTCTTGGGTCGCTCTAAATATTGCACGTAGCATTCTTCTCTCAAATACACTTAAAGCCTGTTCTTCGCTCTGTGTTAAGCTCCATGCTTCTGCACCATAGGTTACCACCGGTCTTATCAGTGACCTATACAGTGTGCACTTATGCTTGGGGTGGATTGTTTTGGACCTAAAAAGTTTAAGTAGCCCATAATAGCACCTGTTACCAAGAGTTATCCGGCTTCTAATCTCCTCGCCCATCCGGTTTACGCTGTTCAGTTGCGAGCCCAAGTACACAAATGTATCTACTAGGTCTTTAGGTCTTTACCTCCATATTTTATGAGTTCGTTGGGGATCTCGTCCACTGTCAGAGCTTTTCTGTTTTTCAAGTTTTTAATCTTCACCCGAACTTCCTCCTCTGTAACCATAAATCTATTCGTGATTTCTTGCTCTGCTTCCTGTGATTGAGATTCTGCCGTATTGTCCGTGTTGTCATATAAGCTTCCAAAATATGTTTCTCATTCGTTCAGTAGAACTTTTTGGTCTGGATGTAACTTTGGTCCAAAATTGTGGCAATTATAGATGTATAAAGCTGATGCCTCACACAATGAAGACATGGGAAAGGATCATTGAGACAAGGTTGCGTCGGGAAACTGAAGTAGGAGAAGAACAGTTTGGATTTATGCCAGGAAGAGGAACAACTGACGCAATATTTGCACTAAGGCAACTGATTGAGAGACACAGTGAGGTTCGAGGGTGCCGGTTGATTAACATATGGCCTTCATTGATCTGTAGAAGGCGTATGCCAGAGTGCCCAGGCAAGAGATATGAAGATGTGTGAGAAGTAAAGGTGAACCAGAAAAGTATGTGAAACTGGTGAAAGAAATGTACGAATGTGTGATGACACAAGTTAAGAGCATTGAGGGTACAACAACGGAATTTCCAGTGAGAGTAGGGCTACACCAGGGATCTGCTCTCAGCCCATATCTCTTTACCCTGGTTATGGATATGCTAGTCAGGGATGTGAGGAAAGCAGCGCAATGGAGCATCATGTTCGCCGACGACGTTGTACTCTGAACTGATTCCAGAGAAACTTCAAGATAGACTCAAAGAGTGGACGAAAGCCCTAAAAGAAAAGGGAATGAGGATCAGCATGGTGAAAACTGAATATATTTATTTTTTTTATTTACCGATTTATTGCTCAACAGTTTATATGACCAATGACAGAGCAAATATAAGATTGGTAACAACTAAACAATAATACATTAAATTTTTTTTTTAAATACAAACAAGAACACAGGTTTGGGCCCATGGAACAATTAAACATAAATAAAAATAAAGAATCAACAACAAAACAATACAAATTAGTAAGTAAACAATTAATATAAACATTTAACAGGGCATACAAATTCCAAACAAAATAGGATAATATACAAATGTATCCTGAGTAAGAGGATTAGAATAAAAGACTAGTCTGCTAGGCTTTTGAGGGCTTTAGTTTTAAATGCCGCGAAGGTCCCCAACATGTCACACTCGAGGCTAATTGAATTGTACAAAGCGCAAATCTTAAACAGTGGCGGAATCAAGGATATTGAACCACTATATGGCCGGTTATAAAAAGAATCCGTTTATCTACTCGCAACTCTAGGCACTAGGAAATTAAGATTGTTTATAATTTCAGGAGAGTCAATCACGCCATGATACGCCTTAGATACAAAAAACAAGACCCACCGGAGAACGTCGAGACTTCAGCTGTAGAAACCCGAACTCACCGAGCAGCGATTATATGAAGCGGAGGAGAAACTCCGAATGTCTTAAACCATAGCAATTCTAAAAATTTCCTCTGAATAACTTCCAAAGCGGCGGTATACTTTTTGAAGTAAGGATCCCAAATAATTGATCCATTTTCTAAGATGGATCTTAGACATAAGTGTGGTAGAGCACCCTTAGCGCCAAATTATTGTTAAAACCCCGAGAATTTTGAATTATGAATCCTAGAGCTTTCACGGCCTTGGACACAGATAAGAAAATATGTTCCACAAAAGAAAAATGACAGTCAAAAGTAATACGGAAGGTCTTTGACTGTTTCAAAGCGATCAAGCTGGACATTAAATAAGGTATACCTGAATTTGAAGGGGTGCAGAACGGATTGAACGGGTTGAATTGAAACGAATTGAACGGGTAAAAGTGACAATTTTGCATTTGCTAAGATTAAGACCTAATTGATTGCCATCGCACCAATTTTCAAGAATTTTCAGGTTTGCTTGTAAAATCAGTCATCGGGGTGCTTAATAGACATGAAAATCTAAAGGTCGTCAGCATAAAGTAAATGAGGTGCTGATAGAAACGAACTCGTCGTTAATTAATATATTAAATAGCAAAGGCCCTAAGTAGGACCCCTGCGGAAGACAGGAGTTGGCAACAAATTCTGTCGAGGCATATCCGCAATGAAAAACAAACTGCGACCGATTTTTAAGGTAAGAGGAGAATAAATCAATTAGGTTGGTTGCAAACCCAAAAGAGTGAAGCTTTTTAATAATGACTGCGTGATCAATGGAGTCAAATGCTTTAGAAAAATCAGTGTAAATGCAATCAACCTGACCCCTATTAGCAATAACTGGTGTTGTATATTGGGTAAAGACAACTAAGTTGGTGAGAGTTGAGCGACCTTTTATGAAGCCATGTTGCTGTAAGGAGAGAGTAAATGCAATCAACCTGACCCCTATTAGCAATAACTGGTGTTGTATATTGGGTAAAGACAACTAAGTTGGTGAGAGTTGAGCGACCTTTTATGAAGCCATGTTGCTGTAAGGAGAGAAGATTCTTGATACTATGGAAGATTGATTTATATATGATGGATTCAAAAACTTTGGAAAAATTGTAAAGAATTGATATGGGACGATAGTTTCCGACTTCAGATAAGCAGCTTTATGGATAGGACAGATGTTTGTGGATTTCCAAATAGCTGTAAAGGTGTCTTCGTGCAGAATCAGGTTGAAAATTTTGGTAAGTAGTGACTCAAACATATGTGCACAGTCATGAATTAGGAAGGCAGGTATTAAGTCAGCACCGCTGGTCAAGTTAGACTTCAACTGCTTGAGGGTTGATAATACTTCATCTTCAGAAACGTTAATGAGTTCAATAAGAGGGAGATTCAAGCCGGATATATCCAAAACGCTATTACTAGCAGACGAGGGTTTATACACACCTTTAAAGTATTTAGCAAAGCCCTCAACAGTTTAAGTGGAGTTGAAAGTGTAATCTTCCCAAGACATTAGGCCCGGAATAAGGCTAATGCGCTTTTTAGAACAAACAAAAGACCAGAAGCGTTTCGGATCAACAGAGATGTTATTGGCTGATTCCTTGATAAAATAAGAGAAAGCTGATCTTATCTGCAACTTCACCTGCGATCTGATGAGTTTGTACCTGGAATAGTCCTGTAAAGATTTTGAAACCTTAAAGACACGATGCAGTGCACGTTTCTAGCGAAGACCATAAATAATTATAGGTGAAAACCAGGAAGGAAAGTTGGAATGATAAGAGAAACGAGGTGGGACAAATTTATTAAGAATTGAATAGAGGAAGGAGTAAAATGATTCTAAGAGATCATTGGAAGATAGGTTAGGTTCTTCCACGAAGGAGAGTTGCTAAGAACCTGATACAGCAAGAGAAGATCGGCAATTGTAGGATTTATATTTAGGATGCATAATATGATTTTTCTTAATGGCATCTCTTGTTTCGCATGAATTGAAACCAATGCCGAGATTATCACCCCGCCGATAAGCATCTTCGGGGACGATTGGACAGATTTTCTTAAATACAGTAATTAATAGGTCACTCAGTACAAGGTCAAGCAACCTGCTGTTCGCATTGCTAATGGTATTCCACTGTCTGAGACCACACAGAGAGATGAAATTATCGAGCGCAGATGATTTCCTAAGAAATTTGTTACTTTGCGGATTATTGTCTTATTTATTATTATATTTTTATATAAGTCCCCAGTTATAACAATTGAGTCATATATGTGTATGAAGGCAGCTCAAGATATATGTATTACCCTGCAGGAAGAAGAACTGCCACCGACCAAGAAGTTTAAATATCTGGAGTCATATAATCAAGGTGATGGAGGGCTGGAGTGTGAAACACAACAGAGGGTAAATAGCGGATGGATGAACTGGAAGAAATTGAGTGGAGTACTGTGTGACAAGAAGATCAGCTGCGGGAGGAAAGGAAAGCTCTACACATATGTGGTGAGGCCTGCTATGCTCTATAGTGCCGATTACAAAAGCAAATGAGAGAAAGATGGAAGTGGCAGAAATGAGAATGTTTAGATGGATGAGCGTGGTAACAAGATAGGATATAATAAGGAATGATCACATTAGAGGAACAGTGAAGGCGGGACCCATAGGAAAGAAAGTTCAAGAAATCAGGCTAAGGTAGTTTTAACATGGGCAGAAAAGAGAGAAGGACTACGTGGGAAAAAGAGTTGAAAAGCTGGAAATAGGATGCTCAAGGAAGAGAGGAAGATCAAAAATGAGATTGGAAGACAAGATGGCAGTGGATTTGAGAGGAAAATGTTGGAAGAGTGAAGACGCATTGGATAGACGTTTATGGAGAAGATGAATCCAATAAAGCAACGCCGACCCTACGTGATATAGGATAAGGTAGAGAAAATGAAGAAGTTTGTGCCGGTAAAAGTCATGTTCGATTCTCGAGATGAGTAAAAAATCTAGTACCTTTTTAACTTATGGGTCTGAAAACCATCGTGGATAGTGCTGGTGTGCAGAGTTTGAGGGTGGTCTTAATGAGTTGCTCCTTTCAACAAGATGGAAATATAGACACTCGCTTACAGAGTAGTGAATGTGTTTAGTGCCGAGTAAAAGGCAGCCAACACTATGTCCGATGATATGCCGTCCAGACCAGACACCGCCTTCGGGCTCATTCCTCGTATGTCGTGTGATATTTCAGAAAAAGAAACTGGGTGTCATCAGGTACACCTTTTTCGACTTGACACTATTCTTTGACCCGATTGTGTTATTCAGAGTCATCTTCATCGATCTCTGGAAAGAATATCTCAGGAAGTTGTCTAGAGGTGTCAAAGATATCCAACGATCTACCCCCAACATTAAGGCTACTCAGCTGGCCTGTAGAGGTTTTTTCCCCTTAGTATTTTGAAAACGAGACCCAATCGATTTCGAATTGAAGAATGTGTACAGAAATCTCTCTACTTTAGTTTCTTCGATTCCAAAATTCCATCCTTATACTCTCTTGCCTCACTGTCGTAGGCTATTTTATTAGATAACCTAAGTTCACCTCTACTTTTTTGGTATTTTTGCCGTAGCCTATTAGACTCCTTGCGCAGGGCAGTAGGCTATAGGGTCCACCAGGGGACCGAATTTCTGAAGTATTTTCTTGCTGGAAAAGTGTCACGCGCAGCACTCACCATAGCCTGATTCAATCTATTAGAAAATGATGAAATATGCTTAGTAGTGAAACAATCGTGTAGCTGCGGAGTAATGTCATAAAGCAGGAATTTATTGCTAAATTCTGCCCAACACCGAATGACCGACTCACGTATGACCGCCACCGTTTCAGCTTACCGTTTGCAACTGTTACGTCTATTAAACTAGAACCATTAGGTCTAACGAATCTTGGTTCTGAGCCACGATTTAGGATTTGCAAATTATATTTACAAAATAATCTGCCTACCATTTTACCTTTTTTATCTTCCGTTCGACTACCCCATGAATACGACTTAGAATTGAAGTCACCTGCTATTAAAATATCTCCTTTCGAATTTAGTTCGTCAATTATCTTTTCTGTATTTCCTACATTTTCTTTAAATTCATCATTTTCAATTGGTCTTCCTTGAGGAGATAAATATAAAGATTTGGCGAGAAGTTTTATATCGCCACAAATCAATTGGACTACGGCCAAAATATTGGTAGACATCGCTGCCATGAACATGACATTAATTCGTGAGTCTGTTATTACGATAGTAGATTTAATGGTACAGTCTTCAGATTTATTATTTTGTATTACTCTATAATGAGCAGGAAATCCCATAACCTTCCCACGAAAAATGTGTGGTTCTTGGATAAAAATAATTTGTAACTTATCTCTTAATTTTTTTTACAAAAGTGCGGCCGTTGCCGCTTAAGTTTATCTGCAAGCATTTAATTTGGAATTTGTCTGTTTTCAGCTTAAGATCCATAATCAGTTGAAGATACTAAAATTTCTTTATACTTGGCCAGGGTTGGACAATCTTTCGAGTATGCTCTATGTTCTAAATCAGTTTTCTTTAATCTTTCACATTGTGCAAACTTTAATATTGTTGATTGACATGATCATGCTCTAAATAAATATAATAATAAATCATGCTCTTCTTCACCACATTTACCGCAAACTTGTCGTTCTTTACAGAATTTTGCAATATGACCTGGTCTTAAGGATTTATAACAAAACGTAATATCTAGATAATCTTTAATTTTTTCCACTGTCCATCCAATAGATATTGATCTATCGACCACTAAATTTCTAAATTTTGGCGTCACCTCCATGACGATGTTGTGCTTTCCTTCTTTATTGTGACCAACAAATGAAAGGCAGATTTTTGCCTCTAACTGAAGATCTGAAGAATTTGCCTAAGCGTTCTTTACTAAATAATTTTATTCACGAATTTTATTATAAATATCTGATGGTTCCAATGTTTTTGAAACACCAACAATTATTATTCGTGGCTATCTTTTGATTTGGTTTCTATCTGTCACACTTTCGACATTGTTACTTATTGCTGATTTTAAAATGTCAGCATCTGTCTAGGTGGTGCAGTTTATTATTAATTTTTCCCATTTCCGAAACATTTCCCATTATTCGTTAGTCGTGAAGATTTAACGCTTACTCCTGATTTAGCTAAATCGACGTTCTGTTCTATTTTTCTTTAGTCTAGAGCAGCGTTTCTCAAAGTGGGCGATATCGTCCCCCAGTGGGCGATGACGTCGTTTTGGGGGTCCCTAGATTGCCAGGGGGCGATATAGGGGGCGGAAGGTAGCCAGGGGGGCGATATAGGGGGCGGTATATATCACGAGCTATATAATGTATTTCTGTTAATTTAAAACAAACAAATGGGTTCGACAAAATTGTTCCGTGTTCAGTATTAAGGGGCCGGTATTTAAAAGGCCGGTCCAGACGCTCCGTTTCGCACAACGTTTTGTCTGCGCTGTCTTAAGACGGAATGAAAACGACCAAATAAAATAAAATTGTGGGGTCTTAACATATTATTTTTACCATATAATTTTGGCATGCTGTGTTCTTAAGAAACTGTTTAGCATAATCTTAATGTAATTTAATATTATCTACTTTTAGAAACAAAAAAATGGTTTTAAGGCCAAATAAAATAAAATAAAACTGTTGGGTCTTAACATAGCTTAACATAGAGATATAATTTATTAATAATAATATAAGTTGCTCTTTATAGAGATATAATATATTATTAATAATATATTAAATAAACTCAGCTAAGCTAAACATAGCTTAGTTATCGCTGCAACTGTACCGTCTCCGCGCAGTTCTCAAAACTGCGCAGTTTTCCTATCTACACGCAACGTTTTAACTGCAACGTGTTGAACTGCACAGACAAAACGTTGTGCAAAACGGAGCGCCTCGACCAGCCTTTATACAAACGGCCACGCTCGTCTGCTATTTGCTGCTGGTCGAATATCGATAATCGCACGCACGCACACACACACACAGCTAATGAGCTTTGAGTTCAGCTAATTCTGTTTCCATCCCTATTGACCAGCTAATAAATTTGTGATCTGATAAACTGCATTCATCTGAAAGATGCCAATCATTAATTAAGTTCAATCTGCCACTTGCTAGTGTTATGTCTATTAGACTTGATCCATTGTGTCCAGTGAAAGTGGGTTCAGTTCCATTGTTCAGAATGAGTAGATTTTGCTGACCAAAAAGTATTTCCAATTTTTTCCCTCGCCAGTCTTCAAGTGCACTTCCCCAAGTATATGATTTAGCATTAAAATCCCCAGCAATCAGATCTCCTCTTTTGTTCTAAGATTCTCGAATATTTATCTTAATATTTGTAAATTATCATCGAATGTATCATTTTCAACTGGTCGAGCTTGTGGTGGTAAATAAATTCATATGGCATAGAATACTATACCACAAAAAAATTGGATCAAATCAAATCAATTTTATTACATGTAAGATGTATATGGCAAATACATACGAACATGATGAAATATGATGAAATACATGACGAACGTCAAAAAGTGAAAAAAAAGATATAAAAATATAAATTAAATATCAAAACAGAACAGATCGAAAATAAACGATAATCACTGAAAAATTTCTTGAAAAAAATTCTTGAAATGTATAAATTGTCTCCTTTAGTAGTAGGGATTTTACTCTTCTCTTGAAGCTTTTGTTGGGCATTTCTTCAGTGATGGTATTTGGCAGCTTGTTGTATATGACCACTCCTAAAATTACTGGTGATTTGCTACAGCAATTTAGTTTACATTTTGGAGTGCTTACAGCTTGTTTCGTCCTCTTGTATTGTATTGGTGGATATCCCTATTTCTGTCCAGATTAATTTTTATTTTATGGATGAAGCAGGCAACTTCAAATATATAGAGGCTGGTTACTGTTAGTATTTGCAGTCGTTGTACATGTGGCTGTTGGAGGAATACCCACTAATGATCGAATGACTTTCTTTTGAGCCTTCAGTATAATCTCAAGTTTATTGGAGGATCCCCAAGCCAAAATTCCATATTCTTCTGCATCTATAACTTCTGCATAATAATAGTTGAGAAGCTCAGCTTGGTTTATTATTTGGCGTAGGTTTCGAATTGAGTACGCTTTATAGCCCAACTTTTTTAGTAAGGTTTCTGTTGTCTTATCCCAAGTTAGGCATTCTTCTATATAAAGCCAGAAACCCAGAAATTTTGTTTTCATCGCCCTTCTTCTTCTTAATGGCACTACAACCGATTGCCGGTCTGGGCCTCCTTCAGCATGTTTCTCCAAGCGGACCTATCACTCGCCAACGTTCTCCAGTCCCGTACTTGAAGTTTTTGTAGGTCAGTTGTTACCGCATCCTTCCATCTCCCTCTTGGCCTTCCGGCCCTTCTCCTTCCCTCTGGTTGGCCATTGAACAACTTTTTCGGAACCCTATGATCACCTATTCTCTGCATCTGTCCGATGCATCACAATCTTGCCACCTTGATGAAACTCACAATATCTGGTTGATTGTAGAGCTGATATAGTTCGTGATTATATCTTCGGCGCCAGATTCCTCGTTCTTGGGTCGCTCCAAATATGGCACGTAGCATTCTTCTCTCAAATACACTTAAAGCTTGTTCTTCGCTCTGTGTTAAGCTCCATGTTTCTGCACCATAGGTTATACCACCGGTCTTATCAGTGACCTGTACAGTGTGCACTTATGCTTGGGGTGGATTGTTTTGGACCTAAAAAGTTTAACTAGCCCATAATAGCACCTGTTACCAAGAGTTATCCGCCTTCTAATCTCCTCGCCCATCCGGTTTACGCTGTTCAGTTGCGAGCCCAAGTACACAAATGTATCTACTGTGCCAAAGTGCTTTCCGTCTAGTTCTAGCTTTGGTCCTACCTTCCGATGAGTTTCGTTAGCCACCATGTATTTCGTTTTGTTTACGTTGACAGTGAGTCCTAGGTTACTTGCTTCCTTCTCCAGCAGCTAGTAAGTAGTTTTGGTCGCCTGTTCGCTTCTGCAAATTATATCAATGTCGTCTGCGTAAGCCAATAGTTGTGTTGACTTAAAATACACAGTGCCGTTAGTATCCACTCCACTACTCCTAACGGCCTTTTCTAGTGCGATGTTAAACAGTAAAGTTGCCAGTGGGCCTCCCTGTCGTAGTACTTCCTCTGTTATAAAAGTCTCAGACAACTTGTTTCGTATTCTTACTACAGACGATACTTCAGACAGTGTTACTCTGGTTAGGGCTGTCAATTTGTCAACTTGTCATTATCCCCACAGTTTGTGTCTTATAACGCTGTCGTATGCTGCTCTGAAGTCCACGAATAGATGGTGTGTTGTGATATTGAACTCATTACATTTCTGCAGAATCTGCCTAATGCCAAACAGTTGGTCTGTGGTTGACCTGTTTGTGCGGAAACCGCACTGGTATTCACCGATATTCTCTTCTGCGTATGGTAGTAAGCGACGGTACAACACATTAGCGAAGACCTTGTATGCAATGTTTAGCAGCGTTATCCCCCTGTAGTTAGAACAATCTAACTTATCACCTTTCTTGTACAATGGGCATATTATCCCTAGCTTCCATTCATCCGGTAGCTTTTCCGTTCTCCATATGTTTAGTATGAGATCATGCAAGCACGATATTAAGGCTCTACCTCCATACTTCAACAATTCTCCTGGAATGCCATCTGCACCTGGCGCCTTATTGTTCTTGATCCTGCGCACTGCAGTCTCTACTTCTTCTAAGGTGGGTTCCTCCACTTGCTCAGTCCCTAATATTGATGTTGATGTTGGCGTTATACTTTCCTCTTGGACTAAGCGAGTGTTCTGGTTGAGCAGGTCCCTGAAGTACTGACCCCACCTCTTGATACACTTTTCTGTGTGTCCGATTACTCTGCCGTCCTTATCCTTACACAGAAGTGGCTGCTGTTTGTAGCCAAGTCTCGCATTTCTGACCTTTTGATAGAGTCCCCGAGTTTCGTTGGCATTACTCATTCTTTCTATTTCCGCGAAATCTTCTTCATCTTTTTCAGATTTCTTTCTTCGGAAGAGTTTTTTCTCAACTTTCCGTTTGTTTCGATAATCCTCTACATTCGCTCTAGTATTTCGTTGTAGTACTTTTTCTCTGGCTTTGTTCTTCTCTGTCAGAGCTTCCTTGCATTCTTCATCGAACCAGTTATTACGCCTTTGTCCCTTCTTCCACCCCACAACCTCTGCTCCTGTATCTTCGATGTCCTGCTTGATCTTTTGCCACGCTTCATTGACCTCTACTAGAGCGTTTTCTGGCCGTTTGGATATTCGTTCCTGCATTTGGTACTGAAATCTCTCTTTCATCTCATCGGTTTTGAATTTTTCCAGATCGTATCTCTTAACTGCCGGCTGTTGTGTGCGTTGACAATCAATTCTAGCCCTAAGCACCGCCCTTACCAAATAATGATCCGAATCTACATTGAGGCCTCGACAGGCTCTTACATCCAGGATATTTGAACAGTGTCTCCCATCTATCATCACATGGTCTATCTGGTTCAATACTCTACCACCTGGTGATATCCATGTGGCTTTGTGAATATTTTTGTGTGGGAAATATGTGCTAGTGACTACCATGTTGTTGGTCGTCGCAAAGTCTATCATCCCACTTCCGTTTTCATTAGTCTCAGCATGAAGACTGTGCAGTCCGATTGTCGGTCGGTATATCTCTTCGCGTCCCACTTTAGCATTAAAATCACCAAGGATGATTTTGTTATCTCCTTCTGGCGCATCACGATATGCTTTCTGCAGTTCCTCGTAAAATTGGTCCTTCACGTTTTCTTCCTTGTCCTCAGTTGGTGCGTGGACATTAATCAGGGTGACGTTTCTAAATTTCTCTCTTAGCCTTATGGAGCATAATCGTTCACTTATTGGGTTAAAACCAATTCTGCCTCTCTGGCCTTTCCTGTGACAGTAAAACCCACTCCAAATTCCTTTTTGCCGCCCGTTTTACTACTGTAGTAAAATGAGTACTCCTTACTGGTTAGTAAGTTCTTTCCAGGCCACCTTGTTTCTTGAACAGCAGTTATGTCCATTCCGCCGATTTTTAGGGCATCCGTTAAGGTTCTCAACCCACCAGGCCTCGATAAAGTTACAACATTCCACGATGCAATTTTCCAATCGTTCTCCCTTTTCCGTTGCTTGTGTCGTTGCCGTATTTCCAGTCCATTCCGAGGCATTATTGAAGGTTTCATAACAGGTTTTGTTTTATGGTGCTGGTTGTTAACCACACGCCCAACCCCCTGATGACCGGAGGACCATTTCTCCCGCCCTCGCTGGCTCTGACCACCCTTACCATCCATACGGGTTGGTTACCGCATCTCAGGCTAGAGTGGTCAGGTTACCAGGGTTCACCAGACGTGGAGGTGAGAGTCGGAATTGGGTAGGAGAGGCTATGCGACAATCTCTTTCAGTGCGAATGTCGTGTGGTGCGCATGCACTACCCCCTTTGAACCCCTTTTTTTCTTCGCCCTATGCAGTTTGAAATTGTCGATTTTCAAATTTAAATTATTGGCGTATTGGCTTCTTTGCGTTTGAAAAATTACATATTCCGTCTTCTCCTTGTTTAGAAATAGGTTACTTGCCGAGCACCACTGCACCATTTTAAGTAAAACATTGTTTGCTTCAAGTTCATTTTCAATCAAAGAGTTTCTGGAGATAATGAAAGTGGCATCATCTGCGTATTCTCTTCTTAACACCTCTTCTTAACACCTCTTCTAACAACTCTTCTTAACACCATTAACAAATTAGTTTCCAAAATAATTCACGACCGGATCAGCAATGTGGTTGAACCGACACTATGCAAGGAGCAAGCGGGATTCAGGCCTGGCAGGTCCTGTACCGACCAGATAAACACCCTCAGAATCATCGTTGAACAGTCGGTCGAATGGCAGTCACCACTCTATCTACTGTTCATCGACTTCAAGCAAGCGTTCGATAGTGTGGACAGGGAATTTATGTGGATAATACTAGCCAGCTACGGGGTGCCTACAAAGTACATAAACATAATCAAATTACTATACAAAGAAGCAAGCTGCATGGTAATCCACCAAGGACAACGCGGCACACCTTTCACAGTGCATTCGGGAGTAAAACAAGGATGCACGCTCTCCCCACTTCTGTTTACCATAGTCTTAGACTGGGTCATGAAGAAAGCAAATAAAAAAACAAGGGGAATTCGATGGACGCTCGTGAGGCATTTAGAAGACCTAGATTTTGCCGATGATATCTGTCTCCTGTCCCACACGAAAGTAGATATGGAAAAAAAGTTGGAGGCTCTCAAAAAGTACGCAATGCAGGTGGGAATGAAAATCAATGTCGATAAAACCAAGCTGATAAAGATCAATGCGACAGCCCCCTGCAACCTGGAGATAGATGGCAGGCAAGTACAGGTAGTAGATAGTTTTTGCTACCTTGGAAGCCTTATTTCACAGGATGGTGGTGCTGATAAAGACGTAAAACAACGGATACAGAAGGCGCGACAGGCATTCGGAATGCTTAACAATCTGTGGAACTCAACAAAAACTTCCCGTAACTTAAAGCTCCAAATTTTCAAATCTAATGTAGTATCAGTTCTTCTTTACGATAGCGAAACGTGGAAAGTGACTACCACCATAGTATCACAACTTCAGGTATTCACGAACAAGTGTCTGAGAAGAATACTTAGAATATTTTGGCCCAATACCATAGCAAATATTGAACTTTGGAAAAAAGCAAATATGGAGCGTCTTGAAACCCAAATAAGAAGAAGGAAGTGGAAATGGATCGGACACACACTTAGAAGGCCGGAGGGGGATATTGCAAAAGAAGCTCTTGACTGGAACCCCCAAGGTTCAAGAAAGAGAGGCCGCCCAAAAATCACGTGGCGGAGGACAGTCGTACAGGAAGCCAGGGCAAGCGGAAAGGAGTGGTGGCGGCAGGTAAAGGCCCTGGCTCAGAATAGAATCAGATGGAGAGCGTTTGTTGATGCCCTATGCTCCCACGAGGAGTAAAGGAAATGATGATGATGATGATCATCTGCGTATAGTATGCATTTGTTGTCTTTCATAAATGTTACAAGGTCCTCAATATATAAGAGGAATAGTGTGGGGGCAAGTACACTTCCCTGCGGAACACCTATATTAATGTTCACAGGTTTAGAAAAGAAAGATTTATTCTTGGATGTTGTTTCCACACGTTGCTTTCTGTTTGTTAGAAATGATTTTAGCCAATTTATCGATTTACCACGAATTCCCAATATATACAATTTGTTTAATAATTGTTGGTGTGGTACGCAATCAAAAGCTTTCGAAAAATCGCAGAAAATACCGACTGGATGTTTTCCGTTATCGATCTCTTGTAGAATTTTGCTATAGAACTCAGTGAAAGCCGTCGAGGTCGATTGTCCTTTGCGAAAGCCGTGTTGTTCTTTGGGAATAAGTTGGTGCTTCTCGATAAATGGCAAAAGCCTGCGAAGCATGCTATATTCTAACACTTTAGACATAGCTGATAGCAGAGCTATAGGTCTATAGTTATTTAGGAGTGTTTTTTCTCCTCGTTTATGTATTGGACAGATTTTAGCATTTTTCAAAATTTCTGGAAACTCTTCCAATTCAAATGACCGGTTAACAATATAAGTTATAGGCTTCGCTAAAAGATCTATATATAGTTTAAAGATGTTGCCAGGTATTGAATCTAGACCACTTGTAGATTTATTTTTAAGTTTGCCATTTATGAGCCATATTATTTCATTTTCAGAAAAATCGTCCAGATATAGTGTTTTGTCATTGAATGACATGTGACGATTGGATATGTTTGAGAGGGTGTTATTTTGAGCTATTTTGGTAGGAGCGAAGAAATCATTAAAAATAGTCGCTACTCTTTCCGGATCTTCAATGATAGAGTCATTGTAATTTAAGCGGATCTCTTCTTTCGCCCTGGTCTTGTTAGTTTGCTGGTTAATTATATTCCAAGCTGTTTTCTGTTTGTTCTCCGAATTCTGCAGCAGTGTACTAAAAAATTGTCGCTTAAGATTTGTTAAAAAACAGGAGTACCGTTTTTTCATAATTAAATACGCTTGGCGCAAAACCGGGTATTTCTTCTGGAGCACAAACAAATCCTTTAGCTCCCTACTTGCCCTTTTTGCATCATTAGTGATCCAGGTCCTGTTTCCCCGATTAACTTTCACTATGGGAAAACAGGTACTAAAATGATAATATAACGAATTTATAAAATGTATCGTTAATATTTGATGCTCTATACGTACTCGTCCATGATTCATCTGTTAATTGTTTGACAAAAAGTTCTTTGTTTTCTTTACTAAAATCTCTCTTATGGTAATATGATCTGCTTTTAGTTTGAGTTTTCTATTTAGAACAACGATTCGATGATCACTTATTGGCGTGTCAATAATTGACGTCGCATTTTGCGTGGAATATTATCGATGCAGCTCTTTGAGGTAGCTGTTATCCTGGTATATTCTTTAACTTGCTCCTCTAGTTAACAAGTTAACATTAGGTTGACTAAATTAACTTTTTCCTTGGAGTTTCCTGTGAAGTTGAATGTTAAAATCTCCCGTGACTATTATATTTCTTGTTTTGAAGAACGAATGGTGGAGTATGCGGTCTAGCGTTAACATAAAATTATCTATGCAGCCATTTGGTGGTCTGTATAAATTAATTATTGAAGTCGAGTCTAATCTAGATCTCCATACCACTCCACAGATTTCAATATGCTTTTCTATTGAGTTCATTGGGATTTCTTCCACGTTGGTGGTGTTTGAGTCAAGTGTATTTCTATTCCAAATACCTGCACCGCCGCCAGTAGTATGGGATCTACAAAAAAAACTAATCAAAGAATAATTGTGTAAATGCATAAGCCTGATATGGTCCTGGGTAGCCCAGGTTTCTGTAAGGCAGATGAACAATGGATTTACTTCCCCAATAATTATTTCCAGTTGTGGGCTTTTATTATTTATGGATTGGATGTTGAGATACATGATGATATTTTTGTTGATTTTGGATGACCTGTCATGAATGTGGGATGTGTCCAAGTCTCTTATTATGGTATTTGTTGTAAAGGTAGTCGACTTAGAAAATAACGTTTGACGCATGTATGTTTCGGCCACAATTCAGGATTTTTTAGATCTTCGAGATGTTCTATGGGGACAGATATCTTAAAAGATGAATATTCTTCTGGGTGCCTGGATAGTAATTTTTGGCAGAGTACTTTGTCGATATTTTTTTCCGCTAAAAACTTGACTAGGTCAGATTCATTTAGGTTTCGGATCCAAACGATATATATATTTTGTTGCTGCCTTTATGGTTGAGTTTTCAGAACTTTTACCAATAATAATATTAGACCGCCTTCGGTTTCCAGAGATTCTGTTTACATTATTATTTTTGTTTCGAGAATCGTCGGTTTCAATATTTTTGTGTCCGCGACTCGCAGTTTCCTTATCGGCGTCTGAAGATTGGTTGGCTTCAATGCTACTTTTTGCAGAATTATCGGGATTTAATCTTTGGACGAGAGACATCGTCATATGTATTTTCAGCGGTAGGTTCACAATCTTCAGTATTATTTAAAATTCCCCGTTCTGTTGTAGAATTATGATTGCTGGTTAATTTAGTAATTTCATCTTTCAACATTTTAATTTCATCACTTTGGGCAGCTATTTGGATTTTGAGGGGTTTAATTTCCTCCTCCACTATGCCCCTAATTATTGACTTAAAATTTTCCGACGACAGAAAATCTATAATATGTCCCACATATTTATCGGAGGGTGTGTTAGATCGAAGTTCTCTAGACATCTTTAAATCTGTTTATAAGTTAAAACAGAGGTTTAAACTTAACTTTGAATATTCACTTAAATTTACTATAATGTGCCACTGCTCACGCCGAACGCTCGAACGTGAATGGCTCGAACGTGGATGACTGTCATCAGCTTATTTGATAAATTGGCATTATAAATTAAATTAATTCTAGGGTCCGATATTACAATGGTCGATTTTACGGTGGATTCATCAAATTTAGTATCATATATAATTTTGTAATGAGCTGGAAACCCAAAGATTTTTCCTCTGAAGACATGTGGCTCCTGAATGAAAACTATTTTAATATCATCCCTCGTTATTTTTTCCAAAAGAGCAGCTGTAGCGGCTTTACATCTTCCAATGTTTATCTGTAAACACTTTATTGAATTTTTCCTATGAAATTTTGTCATTTTAGAATTTATAATTTGTAAATGAAATCGGAGTTTTATTTTCCCATGCCTTTCCCTTCGCCTTTTTGAGTTCGGTTTTCGAATCCTCTCCCCCTGACTTGGAAGGGGAGCGTGGTGCTTTAAATAATAGATTTACTTCGCCGTCCGAAGAAGTGTTAGTATTTATCTCACTACTTGAACATTCTATACTGTTTTCAACTGTGTTTTCATATGCAATAGGTATATGTAGTGGGTTGGTCTTTGTTATTTGTATTTCCTTTTTGATTAAATCTTTTACGGAAGACATGATGACCGGGATTAATGCAGCGGCCAGTTCCGTTACGTCGACTGCAGTTTTTGAGTTTTGTCTAGTTGCCTTAGCGTACGATGCGTTGGCGGTTGGGGTTGCAATAGTAACCTTGCGTTTTGCCTCGAAGTAAGTTATTTTTTCTTTAGTTATCTTTCTTTGAATCGCTACTTCTTCTTTATATTTAGCGCAATTTCTGGAATTGGCGAAATGATCACTTCCACAGTTAACGCATTTGGGGGTATCACACGTTTTCACCTCATGGGGTGGCTTTCCACAATCGCATAATTGAGAATTTAAACATCTCGCAGCACTGTGTCCGTATTTCTGGCATTTATAGCATCTTAAAGGATTTTGAAAATATTCGCGCACATCTAGATTATAAAAAGCAACTTTCAATTTTGTGGGCAAAGTCGGATTGTTAAATGTTACAATTAATAACGGGGAATTTTTAAGCTCGCCATCCCTCTTCGTTTTAATTCTCCTTACTTCGCAGACTCCTTTGTCTCTAACGTCTTCCAGAATTTCCTCTTCAGTTGTATTTTGCAGATCTCTGAAGAAGATTATTCCTTTACAATAATTAAAAGTTTTATATGAGATAACTCCTACTGTCCTTTCGCAGAAGTATGTAATTCTTTGCAAACACATTGCTTGTTTATTGGTCCTTGCTTCAACTAAAAGACTGTCTTTAACTTTCCTAATGGTATTACATTCTCCTATTAAACTATACAAACTTTTATTTATCAAAAACGGATTTTCTTTTTCAAAATTAGATCCGTCCTTTTTCTTAATAATTAGGAACCGGGGTTGAGCTGCCGTCACCTAATCATTATGTCCCATTTTTTGTGAGATGGGTATCTCGTGTTTTTTGTTTATTTGAGTTTCCATGTTTGGTCCCACTAGTTTGCTAGGAATTATATCGTCCGCCGCAGTAGAGTCTGCTTACCACGGTAAGGCTATCTTACATCCGAAGGTCGCCAGATATTCGGAGCACACGGTTGACGATCCGCTGACTTGGGATCATTCACCCCTCGGCACCGTTCGTATTACCTTGGGTTCTGCAAATTCTAGAGTCTTGTTTCAAAATATTATAGCTTTAGGGAAGAGAAGTGGTCCCGAATTGATGATCTGATTGTTTATAGATGAGTTACTTGAATGAATAAATTATAATAATTTTGAATTTTGGAGTAGAAAAAATTTTGAGCTTTCAGTTAGGACAAGACTAGACAGACAAGTGTAGAGAGACAAGACTAGACAGACAAGACTTGACAGACAAGACTAGACAGACAAGACTAGACAGACAAGACTTGACAGACAAGACTAGACAGACAAGACTAGACAGACAAGACTAGACAGACAAGACTAGACAGACAAGACTAGACAGACAAGACTAGACAGACAAGACTAGACAGACAAGACTAGACAGACAAGACTAGACAGACAAGACTAGACAGACAAGACTAGACAGACAAGACTAGACAGACAAGACTAGACAGACAAGACTAGACAGACAAGACTAGACAGACAAGACTAGACAGACAAGACTAGACAGACAAGACTAGACAGACAAGACTAGACAGACAAGACTAGACAGACAAGACTAGACAGACAAGACTAGACAGACAAGACTAGACAGACAAGACTAGACAGACAAGACTAGACAGACAAGACTAGACAGACAAGACTAGACAGACAAGACTAGACAGACAAGACTAGACAGACAAGACTAGACAGACAAGACTAGACAGACAAGACTAGACAGACAAGACTAGACAGACAAGACTAGACAGACAAGACTAGACAGACAAGACTAGACAGACAAGACTAGACAGACAAGACTAGACAGACAAGACTAGACAGACAAGACTAGACAGACAAGACTAGACAGACAAGACTAGACAGACAAGACTAGACAGACAAGACTAGACAGACAAGACTAGACAGACAAGACTAGACAGACAAGACTAGACAGACAAGACTAGACAGACAAGACTAGACAGACAAGACTAGACAGACAAGACTAGACAGACAACACTAGACAGACAACACTAGACAGACAAGACTAGACAGACAAGACTAGACAGACAAGACTAGACAGACAAGACTAGACAGACAAGACTAGACAGACAAGACTAGACAGACAAGACTAGACAGACAAGACTAGACAGACAAGACTAGACAGACAAGACTAGACAGACAAGACTAGACAGACAAGACTAGACAGACAACACTAGACAGACAAGACTAGACAGACAAGACTAGACAGACAAGACTAGACAGACAAGACTAGACAGACAAGACTAGACAGACAAGTCTAGACAGACAAGACTAGACAGACAAGTCTAGACAGACAAGACTAGACAGACAAGACTAGACAGACAAGACTAGACAGACAACACTAGACAGACAAGACTAGACAGACAAGACTAGACAGACAAGACTAGACAGACAACACTTGACAGACAAGACTAGACCAACAAGACTAAACAGACAAGACTAGACAGACAACACTAGACAAACAACACTAGACAGACAAGACTAGACAGACAAGACTAGACAGACAAGACTATAGACAGACAAGACTAGACAGACAAGACTAGACAGACAAGACTAGACAGACAAGACTAGACAGACAAGACTAGACAGACAAGACTAGACAGACAAGACTAGACAGACAAGACTAGACAGACAAGACTAGACAGACAAGACTAGACAGACAAGACTAGACAGACAAGACTAGACAGACAAGACTAGACAGACAAGTCTAGACAGACAAGACTAGACAGACAAGACTAGACAGACAAGACTAGACAGACAAGACTAGACAGACAAGACTAGACAGACAAGACTAGACAGACAAGACTAGACAGACAAGACTAGACAGACAAGACTAGACAGACAAGACTAGACAGACAAGACTAGACAGACAAGACTAGACAGACAAGACTAGACAGACAAGACTAGACAGACAAGACTAGACAGACAAGACTAGACAGACAAGACTAGACAGACAAGACTAGACAGACAAGACTAGACAGACAAGACTAGACAGACAAGACTAGACAGACAAGACTAGACAGACAAGACTAGACAGACAAGACTAGACAGACAAGACTAGACAGACAAGACTAGACAGACAAGACTAGACAGACAAGACTAGACAGACAAGACTAGACAGACAAGACTAGACAGACAAGACTAGACAGACAAGACTAGACAGACAAGACTAGACAGACAAGACTAGACAGACAAGACTAGACAGACAAGACTAGACAGACAAGACTAGACAGACAAGACTAGACAGACAAGACTAGACAGACAACACTAGACAGACAACACTAGACAGACAAGACTAGACAGACAAGACTAGACAGACAAGACTAGACAGACAAGACTAGACAGACAAGACTAGACAGACAAGACTAGACAGACAAGACTAGACATCTTATTTGTTTATTCACATAAGAAATGTTTTGCTTATGTGACCAGCACTCCATCTGGTTAGACATTATGCTGGTTTCATAGCTAGTTACATGGGTATTATTACATCGTATTATCACAACATATTGTTACATATTACACTATACTGCATTACTGTTACATATTTACACTATACGTTAGAATATTACATAAAAATTGTACAAATACTATAAGCGGGAGAAATTGAATGTCAGAATTTAGTCTAAGTGGTTAGATCGTGGTCCAGTTTTTTTAATTTTTTACAGTTTCTATTGAAGGTCATCCACCATTTGTTATTTTTCACGATTGTAGTCAAGTCCTCTTCGGTCCGTGGCCAGTGGCATCCTGCCTTAGCCATACTGGCTGCTGATTGTTCTCGCCAGTTCTCCGTGAGCGGACATCTAAAGAGAACATGGGCGGCGGTTTCCTCCTCACCGCATGCACAAAGCGGAGATTGTCTTTTACCAAATCTGTATAAATAGGCTTTAAAATTTCCGTGGCCAGTTATCAGCTGGACCATGTGATGTGTAGGTCTTATGTCTATGTTAATCCATGCCTCTATATTTGGTATGAATTTTTTGGTCCACAGACCGGTTGTGGCATTATTCCATCGCTCTTGCCATTCTCTCTTGATTTTTGCTGATATGCCGTTTTTTATAGCCTGTCCTGGAATTGTTTTAAATGTAATTGGTATAAGTTCGACTTCCTCGTTTGCTTTCTCCGTTCCAGAGGCCTGTCTTGCTAGGGAGTCCGCTCTTTCATTTCCTGCGTGACCCACATGAGCCTTTATCCAGTGCAGCTGGAGCTTCACTGTTTTTCGGACTTCCTGTATTAACTGCCATGTATCCAGAAGCAGTTCGGTTGGCGAGGTCATATGTTTTAAGGCTTCGAGAGCGGCTCTGCTATCCGAGAGGATGGAACATTCTGGGATTGATCTGTTGTTCGATAGAATGTGTCTTAGTGTCCTGTTAATTGCCAAGAGTTCTGCCTGAAATATGGAGCAATATTTTTCAAGCCTCATAGTCTCATTGTGAATCTCAACTTCTTTAACATACAAAACAAATGCAGCCCCTACGCCCGATTCTGATTTAGAACCATCTGTATATATAGTGATACTATAGGTGTTGCTATGTGTAAAGCAGTAATTTATTAGTGTTATGTCAGCTGGATGTTTAATTAGAGACATGTTGATTTTTCTTTCTATCATGTTCGGAGACGCGTTAACTCCGGTGAGTTCTCTTATTGTGTCCTCATCCATGGATTGCTTGGATCCGTATAAAGCAATCTCTTTTAGTCTAAGGTCAACCGGAAGAAACCCGGAGATAATGCACGCAGCTTCTGTTGAAACAGTGCGGTAAGCTCTCGCTGCAATTATAGTGCATTTCCTCTGTACTCCTAGGAGTTTTTGTTTTTCCCTAATCCCACATGCACTGTACCATACTGAAGCACCGTATAGCAGCCCTGGTTCTATAGCGCCACGATAAATTAGTGATATATTTGCTCTCCCCAGACCCCATTCCTTCCTGGATACGAGCCATAGTTTTGAGCAGCGCTGCTTTGTTGTAATGCATGCTTGTTTTATGTGTTCTTTGAAGTTGAGATTTCTGTCAATGATGACCCCTAAATATTTTATGTTCTCCTGGCATTTAAGTGTGATTCCTCCAAGGCTAAATTGTGGTCGTCTTTGATTAGGTGATTTGCCAAAAAACAATGCCTCCGTCTTCGAGGCGTTAAAATTTAGCTTGCAGTCGAGTGCCCATAATCGCAATGCATCCAAGGCCCGGTCTGTCTTTTCCTTCAGTCCAAATTTTGTGTTGCTTGATACCATTAACATCGTATCGTCAGCATATGCGATTATGCTGGTTCTTTCAGGCAGCTTTATGTCGAAGATCGTGTTGTACAATATTTTCCAATATGTGGGACCTGATATGGATCCCTGAGGGCAGCCTTTTTGAACGGACTTCCGGACTGAAATACCTGGTTCCGATATTATGGCACTACGCTCATGGAAATAGTCTCGTACTAGGTTGATTAGGTTGTTGGGGCATCTGTTGTTGATCAACTTGTGTATTATTAGAGGCCACCAGGCATTGTCAAATGCCCCAGTTATGTCAAGTGCGACTATGGCGCAGTACACCCTATTGGACCTGCATTCCTTAATGAAGCTTTTGACTCTATTTATAGCGTCTACTGTGCTCACGCCCTTCCGGAAACCATATTGGTTTTGGTGGAGGAGATCGTTGGTTTGTATGTGGTATTCAATTCTGGAGATAAGTAGAGAATCTAGGATTTTTCCAGCTACTGGGAGTAGACTAATAGGTCTAAAATCCTTAACCGAGTTTCCTGGTTTATTTGGTTTCGGAACTATCTTTACTAACTGTTCTTTCCAGCAGCTTGGAAATACTCCTATGTTAAGGCACTTGTTGTAAAGGCTCAGAAAAGTGGACGGTATGATGTTGAATGCTGCATTTATTATGTCAGACGTAATGCCGTCTGCCCCAGGTGCCTTCTTGGGATTCATTAATTTAATTACTCGTTCTATTTCCTGTACCGTAAAATCTCTGTCTTCTGGTCCTCCTTTTTCTGTTAATACTTCTTGTCTTAATAAAGCCTGTTTTTCTGTGTCGTCGCCGTCGTCTTCCGGGAAAAATGCATTAAGAAGCTCTCGTGTTGTATCCTCCAAATTTGTTGGGATGTTTTTCAGGGTGTTTAGGAATTTTGAATTTGAATTCTTTCCTCTTATAACTCTATACACTGCTCCCCATGGATTGCTACGCGAGGAGCGTGTGCAGAATTCCTGCCATTTTCGTTTCTTGGTGTCTGTGATAGCTCGCTTGTACTCCTGGTGTTTGTTTCTGTAGGCCGCATATCTAGTTTCTCTGATAGCTCCTGTACTATGCTGATATTTGCGTCTTAGATGGTTATTTTCTTTCCTGAGGGCTGTCAGTTCTTTTGACCACCATGGAACTGAATTCTGGAAAGATTTTCGACCAGGAATTGCATCTTGAGCGGCTTTAAAGATTGCGTGATTTAATGCCTTTGCGAAATCCGATATTTCGTTTGTTGATTTACAATCGTCAATTTTGGGTATGATAGAATTTACTAGTCTTATTATTATTTCCTCAAATGTTTTCCAATTTGCGTATTTTGTGCAGAAGCCCCTAAGATGTTCGTGCGTTTCTGACTCGAGGCCTATTGACCAACTTATGTATCTATGGTCAGATAGGCTGTCATCTTCGGGTAGATGCCAGTTTAATATCAGATCGCTTAGCTTGCTACTGGCAAGGGTAACATCGATTAAGCTCATGCCATTATGACCAACGAAAGTAGGCTCTGAGCCACTATTTAATATAAGTAGGTGGCACTCATTAAACATGTTTTCTAGTTGCCTACCTCGTTTATCTTCTGTTGAGCTTCCCCAGGAATGCGATTTCGCATTCATATCTCCTGCAATGAGAATGTCACCTCTGGGACTAAGGTGCTTAATTGCTTTTTGCATTGCTTCTAGGTGGATCTCGAATGTGTCGCTTTCCACTGGTCTACCCTGTGGTGGTAAATATTGGGATATTGCGTAAAACTCAATATTCCCACAAATCACCTGGATAGCTGTAAGAAGATTGTCGCTGATCTCCGAGATAAAAAGCACACTTATGCAGGGGTCCGTAATAATGATGGCAGATTTTGTTGTGTGTTCGCCCGTGTCTTTTTGATATATGACTTTATAGTGGTTTGGGAAACCAAGGAGCTTTCCACGGAAGACGTGCGGTTCTTGTAAGAAAATAATTTGGATTTTGTCTCTGGATATTTTTTCTACCAAGGCGCCTGTTGCCGCTTTTGACTTACCAAGGTTTATTTGTAAACATCTTATCCGATATTTCTTGGGTTTGTTTTCAGTTGTTTTTGATGCCATTGTCGGTTAATGAATGTGTTAATATGAATGTGAATAAGTGATTTACTGTAAATCTGTATATAGACAAGTATAGAAGTAATAAGTGTTGTGTTTTAAATAAGTATGTAAAATGTGTGGATATAAATGTATATAAATGTAAATTGTGAGATTAGTTAAGAATTTTTGGTTTGATCCTTTGACACTATGGTTCCATGATTTCGAAGTCTCCCCTTCTCCCATCCTTTTGCATTCGTTTTTTCCCAAACTTTCTTAGGGTCCGGTTCTGATTCTGACATGTCATCAGAAATTGATGATGTTCTGGCAGGTGGGCCTCCTCGTTTTCGCTTATCTGGCTCCTCTATTGGTGCAGGGGGTTTGAAGATTTCCCTGTTTACATGTGCTGTGTTTGTCGCCTGTTGGAACAGTATGTCCACTGAGGAAATTGCGGTAGTGGAAGTTCGTTTTTCATTTGCCGCTGTTCCTTTGTTTACGTCTATTGGACTTTCCATTAAGCTATCGGCTACAGTTGTTGTGGATGCTTTTGTTTTGTTCATTTCTTCTTGGATTATTCTTCTTAGGGAAATCATAATGGACGGAATCAGTGCTTCGGCCAGTTCCTTCACGTCGTGCGCGGTAGGTCTTGCGGTAATTGATGCTGCTTTCGCGTAGGATATGTTGTTTATGGGAGCGGTTGCAGTGATTTTTCGCTTTGCATCGTAGTACGAAATTTTCTCTCTTATTTTGATTTCCTGTATGGCTAGTTCTTCTTTAAATTTTGGGCATGTTCGAGCATTGGCCGAGTGGTCTCCTCCGCAGTTAGTACAACTAGGTGAGATGCAACTACCTTCGTGTAGAGGTTTTCCACAAGGGCAGATTTGTGGGTTAGAGCATCTGATTGAACTGTGACCAAATTTTTGACAACGATAGCATCTCATTGGATTTGGGATGTACTCTCGTACCTCTAGTTTATAGAACGCGGCTTTTATATATTTTGGGAGTGTTGGCGACTTAAATGTCAAAATGAGAGACGGAGTATTTTTGATTTCTCCGTCTCTTCTTGACTTAATTCGTCTCACTTCGCAAACTCCTGAACTCTTTAGTTCCTCCTGTATTTCGTCTTCCGGAACGGCTAGGAGATCTCTACAATACACAACACCTTTGCTGAAGTTTAAAGTTTTGTGTATTGAGACTTCAACCGGGTGTTCACAGAACGTATTTATTTTCATCAATCTCGTTGATTGTTTGTTGGATTTTGTCTCCACAAACAAACCCTCTCTTATTTTTTTAATGGACGCACATTCCCCAATAATACCATATATGTATTTACTTATTTTAAAAGGATTATCATTTTCAAAACTGTTCCCGTCTTTCTTCTTGATAATGAGAAACCGGGGCTGGGCCGCCGTCATCTCATAATCGGTCCCCTTTGTATTGGAGGGGGGATTCTCCTGATCTTTATTAAGTTTTTCCATATTGGTCCCACTGCATACGTAGAGAAGTGAAAAACTGTTGAGAACGAACGGATAAAGCGCAAAATTGAAGAAATTTTGCGAGAAATTATAAAAACGTGTCACGTTTGACAGTTTTTGACAATACAAGACTAGACAAACAACACTAGACAGACAAGACTAGACAGACAAGACTAGACAGACAAGACTAGACAGACAAGACTAGACAGACAAGACTAGACAGACAAGACTAGACAGACAAGACTAGACAGACAAGACTAGACAGACAAGACTAGACAGACAAGACTAGACAGACAAGACTAGACAGACAAGACTAGACAGACAACACTAGACAGACAAGACTAGACAGACAAGACTAGACAGACAAGACTAGACAGACAAGACTAGACAGACAAGACTAGACAGACAAGTCTAGACAGACAAGACTAGACAGACAAGACTAGACAGACAAGACTAGACAGACAAGTCTAGACAGACAAGACTAGACAGACAAGACTAGACAGACAAGACTAGACAGACAACACTAGACAGACAAGACTAGACAGACAAGACTAGACAGACAAGACTAGACAGACAACACTTGACAGACAAGACTAGACCAACAAGACTAAACAGACAAGACTAGACAGACAACACTAGACAAACAACACTAGACAGACAAGACTAGACAGACAAGACTAGACAGACAAGACTATAGACAGACAAGACTAGACAGACAAGACTAGACAGACAACACTTGACAAACAAGACTAGACAGACAAGACTAGACAGACAAGACTAGACAGACAAGACTAGACAGACAAGACTAGACAGACAAGACTAGACAGACAAGACTAGACAGACAAGACTAGACAGACAAGACTAGACAGACAAGACTAGACAGACAAGACTAGACAGACAAGACTAGACAGACAAGACTAGACAGACAACACTAGACAGACAAGACTAGACAGACAAGACTAGACAGACAAGACTAGACAGACAACACTTGACAGACAAGACTAGACCAACAAGACTAAACAGACAAGACTAGACAGACAACACTAGACAAACAACACTAGACAGACAAGACTAGACAGACAAGACTAGACAGACAAGACTAGACAGACAACACTAGACAGACAAGACTAGACAGACAAGACTAGACAGACAAGACTAGACAGACAACACTTGACAGACAAGACTAGACCAACAAGACTAAACAGACAAGACTAGACAGACAACACTAGACAAACAACACTAGACAGACAAGACTAGACAGACAAGACTAGACAGACAAGACTAGACAGACAAGACTAGACAGACAAGACTAGACAGACAAGACTAGACAGACAAGACTAGACAGACAACACTTGACAGACAAGACTAGACCAACAAGACTAAACAGACAAGACTAGACAGACAACACTAGACAAACAACACTAGACAGACAAGACTAGACAGACAAGACTAGACAGACAAGACTATAGACAGACAAGACTAGACAGACAAGACTAGACAGACAACACTTCACAAACAAGACTAGACAGACAAGACTAGACAGACAAGACTAGACAGACAAGACTAGACAGACAAGACTAGACAGACAAGACTAGACAGACAAGACTAGACAGACAAGACTAGACAGACAAGACTAGACAGACAACACTAGACAGACAAGACTAGACAGACAAGACTAGACAGACAAGACTAGACAGACAACACTTGACAGACAAGACTAGACCAACAAGACTAAACAGACAAGACTAGACAGACAACACTAGACAAACAACACTAGACAGACAAGACTAGACAGACAAGACTAGACAGACAAGACTATAGACAGACAAGACTAGACAGACAAGACTAGACAGACAACACTTGACAAACAAGACTAGACAGACAAGACTAGACAGACAAGACTAGACAGACAAGACTAGACAGACAAGACTAGACAGACAAGACTAGACAGACAAGACTAGACAGACAAGACTAGACAGACAAGACTAGACAGACAAGACTAGACAGACAAGACTAGACAGACAAGACTAGACAGACAAGACTAGACAGACAAGACTAGACAGACAAGACTAGACAGACAAGACTAGACAGACAAGACTAGACAGACAAGACTAGACAGACAAGACTAGACAGACAAGACTAGACAGACAAGACTAGACAGACAAGACTAGACAGACAAGACAAGACAGACAAGACTAGACAGACAAGACTAGACAGACAAGACTAGACAAACAAGACTAGACAGACAAGACTAGACAGACAAGACTAGACAGACAAGACTAGACAGACAAGACTAGACAGACAAGACTAAACAGACAAGACTAGACAGACAAGACTAGACAGACAAGACTAGACAGACAAGACTAGACAGACAAGACTAGACAGACAAGACTAGACAGACAAGACTAGACAGACAAGACTAGACAGACAAGACTAGACAGACAAGACTAGACAGACAAGACTAGACAGACAAGACTAGACAGACAAGACTAGATAGACAACACTAGACAGACAAGACTAGACAGACAAGACTAGACAGACAAGACTAGACAGACAAGACTAGACAGACAAGACTAGACAGACAAGACTAGACAGACAAGTCTAGACAGACAAGACTAGACAGACAAGACTAGACAAACAAGACTAGACAGACAAGACTAGACAGACAAGACTAGACAGACAAGACTAGACAGACAAGACTAGACAGACAACACTAGACAGACAAGACTAGACAGACAAGACTAGACAGACAACACTTGACAGACAAGACTAGACCAACAAGACTAGACAGACAAGACTAGACAGACAACACTAGACAAACAACACTAGACAGACAAGACTAGACAGACAAGACTAGACAGACAAGACTATAGACAGACAAGACTAGACAGACAAGACTAGACAGACAACACTTGACAAACAAGACTAGACAGACAAGACTAGACAGACAAGACTAGACAGACAAGACTATAGACAGACAAGACTAGACAGACAAGACTAGACAGACAACACTTGACAAACAAGACTAGACCAACAAGACTAGACACACAAGACTAGACAGACAACACTAGACAGACAAGACTAGACAGACAAGTCTAGACAGACAAGACTAGACAGACAAGACTAGACAGACAAGAATAGACAGACAACATTAGACAGACAAGACTAGACAGACAAGACTAGACAGACAAGACTAGACAGACAACACTTGACAGACAAGACTAGACCAACAAGACTAGACAGACAAGACTAGACAGACAAGAATAGACAGACAACATTAGACAGACAAGACTAGACAGACAAGACTAGACAGACAAGACTAGACAGACAAGACTATAGACAGACAACACTTGACAGACAAGACTAGACCAACAAGACTAGACAGACAAGACTAGACAGACAACACTAGACAAACAACACTAGACAGACAAGACTAGACAGACAAGACTAGACAGACAAGACTATAGACAGACAAGACTAGACAGACAAGACTAGACAGACAACACTAGACAAACAACACTAGACAGACAAGACTAGACAGACAAGACTAGACAGACAAGACTATAGACAGACAAGACTAGACAGACAAGACTAGACAGACAACACTTGACAAACAAGACTAGACCAACAAGACTAGACAGACAACACTAGACAAACAACACTAGACAGACAAGGCTAGACGGACAAGACTAGACGGGTAAGGTTAGACATACAAGACTAGGCACTCAAGACTAGACAGACAAGATTAGACCAGACTAGAAAGAAGACTAAACAAATAAGTCTGCACAAGCAATAATCTTACAAATATAGAGAGACTCTTGTCTTGTCTCTCTAGATTACTAATTTTATAAATTAATTTCGAGAGATTTGTTTTATGAGATCATCTGTTTACCAGAAGCAAAGGAGCATATCGATGAGATCGATCATGCGGAACCCTTAAAATTATGAGAGCGTTTCTAAGGTCACGGCTAAGACAGAGTAATGCCGATTGTCATATTTTGCGCGTTTCCTGTCATCATACATCCAATAATTACTAACTAGACAAACGTGTAACCAGTTATATCTTTACTTCTATAGATCTTAGAGAGCAATCCGAGACCAGATATATCTACATGATATCATCATTGCATTGCCTACAAATTGGGAAAGCTACTCATTCTAGTCTTATCGGTTTAGTCTTGTTTCTCTACTCTTGTCTATCTAGTCTTGTATGTTTAGTCTATCTCTCTTGTCTTGTCTGTCTAGTCTTATACACGTAGTCTTGTCTGTCTAGTCAATTTCAATTTATTTTATTTCATTATATAAAGCTATACAGAACAGGTATAAATACAGATAACAGATAAATAACATATGTTAAACTTAATGATATATGTCCAGACAGAATAATTTAGGTTGGGTGGGTTTTTATATTTTCATAATATTCCTTTAAATTGTACGGTTCCATGTTTACGAGAATATTGCGGATTTCTTTTATAAATTGTCTTTGATTTTGTATTAGCTTTAGATGTCTTGGCAATGAATTATATACCTTTTAATTTATGGTGCTCTTTCCGTCATTTTCATGTTATGTTGTGGTAAAATGAAGATTTGGTTTCGATTTCTTGTGTTTCTATGGTTAGAATTCATGTGTTCTGTGAAGAAATGTTTGTTATTCACTAAGAAAATTATGGTTTCATAAATAAATATTGCTGTGACCGTTAAAATATTTTCAGCCTTAAACTTTCCACGGCAATATTTTCCTGTTTTTGGATCCTAATCCTATTCGTTCGATAAAACGTTCGTTTGGATCTTAAACGTTCGATAAACATCATGCAACCCCAAAAAACAATCCCAAAACGTAAATGGGAGTGAAAGTTAGCGTAGTATACAATTTGTAGGACTTCTTGACTTATGCTTCGCTGTAAAATTCTTATGACGTTGTTTTATTTAATTTTGCTTCTAGTGCATTTATGTGAGCGTTCCAATTTACGCAGCAGTCGATTTCCATTCCTAAAAGTTTCACAGTCTTCCTAACAGCTATATCGTCTTTGCCTATTGTAACTCGTTTGGGATAGTTAAGTAATAATCTACCTGTTTTGAAAATTGTTACGTTGGTTTTAAGGCTGTTGATTGTAAGTTTGTTTATGTTGAAGCATTTGGTTATTCTGGCCATGGTAATATTTACATTGGTACATAAATCTTCCAGTCTGGTGTTAGATAATAACAGGGAAGTGTCGTCTGCGTAATTTTATGAGGTAATGATTAACCATTTTATAAGATGTAGATTTTATTGTTCAAGGTAGGTCGTTAATATATAGAGTGAATAATAGGGGTCCCAAGATATTACCCTGAGGTATTCCTATTTGTGTGTCCCTGATTGTTGATTTTTCTTGGCATAGTATGGTATTTATTCTGGTTTGCTGTGTACGGCTAGATAAGTAGGAACGGCACCAATCATGAGCGATCCATCTAACTCCGTATTTGAATAGTTTATCCAGAAGAATCGTGTGATCTACGGTGTCGTAAGCTTTGGAAAGATCGATTAAAATTCCACAAGGTATGTTTATATTCCCCAATTCTTTATGTATATATTTTATAAAATTAAAACATGCTGTGTCGATGCTCCTTCCGCTTCTATAACCATGTTGTTCGTTGCTAATTAAGTGATACTTTTCAAGAAAGTTGATAGTCTTGGATGCAATAACTTATTCAATTATTTTGGAAAAGGCAGATATTGTGCTTATTCGCCTGTAATTTTCTATTAATTCTTTATCCCTCTTTTTGTGTAGCGGTATTATGATGGAATGTTTCAGGGAGTCTGGAAAATTTCCACGTTCTAAGGAGTTATTTATTACGTATTTTAGCGGTTCTACAATTTCCCAGAAAATATTTTGAATTAATATAGCTGGTTTTTTATAGTTGTTATTATATTGTGCAGTTGTTCATTTGATACTGGTTCTAGGAATATGGATGATTTGGTATCTGTTATTTTATCTTTGTAAGGAGTGTGAGGTATATTGTTGTATAGAAGTCGAGGGTAGTCAGTGAAATAATTGTTGAATTCGTTGGCTTTATTCTGCGGGTATTCGTTATACGGATCTTCTATTGTGTACTGTTTGTTGCTTGACATTTTAAGACATGTAATATCGCTCACTATATCCCATGTTGTTTTCATGGGATTATCTGAATTTATTAATCTGTTTTCTAGTATCTTCTTTTTTTCTTGTTTTAGTAGAAACTGGTACCTCCGTCATGTCCTGTTGTATTGTGTCTTGAAGGATTTGTTGTGGTGAGACATAATTTGTAATATTCCAAGTCGTGTTTTTAGTTTGTCTATTTCAGGGCTGGTAAAAATGCGTTTCCTGTTTAGCCAGTTTACATTGCGAGGAACTCTAGGGTAACATTCGTTAAAATGAGACATGAAAATCTTCATAAACGAATCCCATTGACGGTCTACATCTGTTTCGTCTAAGGTGTATAGGTCAGCCCACGACTCTTCTTGTAGAGATTGTTTGTGCCTTGTTATATTTTCTGAGCTAAATAACCTGAGTTGTTTTTTGTTTTTCTTTAGTAAACGTTATCTTTTGATCATTGTAGTCAGATATGTGGTACTCAATGGTATGCACTGAGTAGGGCATTTCTGATTTTACAGCAATGTTATCGATACAAGATCCACTTGAGGGATGGTTTGGCTCGTTCATTGTCAGTTCTGTGTTGAAAGAAAAAAAAATTTTGAAAGAAAGAAATAAAATCGAGTCGAATTGTTGGCGATGGCATTCTATATCGGCGATCTATATTGAAATCACCCATGACAATGTATTGTTTATCTTCTTTGCATATTTTAAGCTGTAGCTGTTGCAGTTTATCAATGAATTGAGCGTGGCTCGTTTGGGGTGCGCGGAATATCGCTACGATTATAGTTTTTTGTTGATTATGACAGTTTTTATCGCTGCACACTCGAAAATGTAAATTTCTGGCAGTCTTTCAATATCATTTCTTGGTAGAAAACTGATACATTTCTTGCAGTAAATTGCGACGTCCCCATGGGCTTTTTCATTCCTGCAGAATTTAGACGATATCTGGAAGTTACATAGTTGGTAAGTTGCCAATTGATCTTTACTCTTCCAGTGTTCTGTAATGACTAAAATTTTGCATTCGGAATTTTCTTGTAAGATGTATTCAATCTTTTCGATAGAGTTTCCAATGGATTTGGCGTCTTGGTTGATTATGCTGACTGTCTTATTGGAATAGTCTTGTCTATCTAGTCCGGTCTCTTTAATCTTGTGACAAATTGAGAATGACAATCACATCTGCAAATTATATATGTATATTATTTTTTATTTTATAATTTCTATATAATTGTAAGCAGCAAAATGAATAAAGTTTTATTATTATTATTTTTTTTTTTACAATAAAATTCTGATCGGGACTGCTGTGAGCTCCGACTCAAAAGTTATTTCTACAACTGCTCCTCCCCACCGGTCGGTGAACAGCTGTAGGTTCCAGAATCGTGTGCCCTCAGCAGACGAAGGGACCCCAAGACGACAGCTTTCTGCATCCGATCTGCCAAAGCTCCAGCGGAGTTTCTGCATGCCGGCATGATCTTCAACTCCGAAAGCAGCGATGAACGGATTCCCCCAGAACACCGATGATTAGGACGACCAGCATGACATCATGGCCAGGGTAAAGCGTGCGGAGCTCGAAAAGGAGGTCTTGGTATTGGGTCCGTTTTTCCTCTTCTTTCAGGACTATGTTCTGTTCCGCTGGAGCGGAAAACTCGATGACGAACATAGTCCTGGACTGTTTATCGAGGAGGACAATGTCAGACTTGTTGGTGCGAATGAGCCTGACCGTCGGCAACGGATAGTTCCAAAAAAAATTGGCATTTCTCGTTCCCGACAACGGACTCAATTTCTCCCGGCAAGTAAGGCAGCACAGGCTCCTAGTGTACCTCATACGAGTGCCTAAGATGGCAATAGAGCACTCGCAGTGCCGCGTTATGTCGATGGATGTACGCCGAAACAGCTTTTGTCGGACAAGCCGACTACAAGTGCATCAGTGTCTCCGGCGCCTTGCGTATCAGGAACCTGTACACCCATCATGCGGCTACGATAGACCAAGGTGTTGATAACGCCATCTGGATAGGCTATAATGAATCCCTCGTTCTCCGCTGTGAGCCCGGCTGACCTCAGATAACCGAATGTCAGCCTTGTCGACAGATCTCTTGCGTCTATGTGCCTATAAAAGACACCGTGCGTCGGTCTGTCGACATGCTGCCCGAACAACATGTCCTGTTCGACGGTCCTAATTTGGGCTCTTAGACGATTTGTCTGCAACTCGGTAATCAACTCGGGGTTGCCACCTCGTCCGCCTCCTCGTCTAATTTCGAATTGGAGACCAAGTTCTTCAGCGGCCCTGCTTGTCGTCTTGAAAATAAACGCCCCCGCTCCCAAATGTTCGTGATCCCTCACGAGAGATAGGAGCGGGTCAGAGCTCCTTAAGATCTTAAAAGCTAAACCTAGAACCAGTCTGCCATGCATACACTCCAGGCTCAGGAGTCCTCTGCCCCCTCGATGACGTGAGAGGTACATCCGGGGAACGGACGATCTCGAATGCACTCCTCGGTGTATGTGCATTGTTTTACGGGTATCCCTGTCGAGTTGACGCAACTCATCGACCGTCCACTTCACTACTCCGAAGGAGTAGAGCAGGACTGGATCGGCAAGCATATTAGTGGCAGACACCTTATTCTGTCGGGATAATTAGGAAGACCAAATCTTCCGGACAAGGTGTCTGTATTTTCCGCGGAGAGCCTCTTTCACCCGGGGGGCATCATGGGCATAGTGCTGCTCAATCCCCAGGTATCTATAGGTCTCTCCAGCATCTAGATGTTTCAAGATGCTTCCATCGGTGAGCTGCATATCGTCAGGGAGCTCCGGTGATCGTCCTCTCTTAAGGTGCATCACTGCGCACTTATCCAACCCTAGCTCCATGCCAACGTCCCGTGTGTACTCCTGGACCATTGTGAGAGCCAGGCGGAGGTCTCTCTCCCCGGAGGCGTAGATCTTGAGATCATCCATGTAGAACAAGGATTATTATTATTATTATTATCCGATTTTTTTCACAAAGTGCCGGTAAACTTTTACCTATCCTTTCGATCTTTTATATGGATTAGACTCGGGTAGTGAGGAAAGGGAATTCACCCTGGCCCTCACGTACTTCTTAGGGTCTTCCATCGAGAAACTTTCGCACTATGTGGCATGTTTGCAGAATATCTGCTTTCTGTGCTACCTTCAAGGTGTTTTTAGAGATTTCAAGTTTCTCGATATACCTTTTGATGTTAGATGAGACAACTCCTTCAGCCGATATAACTATAGGGTAGATTGTAGCCCTTTTTAATTTCCAGATCTCTAATCTGCCGTGTTAATTCTTCACATTTGTTTATTTTTTCTGTCTCTGCTTTGGAGATATTATAAGTCAAAGGAACAGAAACGTCAATTATAGTGGCAGATTCTTTTTCTTTGTCAATTAAGAGAATATCCGGTCTGTTGTAGTCGACAGTCTTGTCAGTCAAAACTGGTCGGTCCAAGTATAATATAAAGTCCTTTGATTCCAGGATCGAGGCCGGCTGGTATTTGTAGTAAGGTGGTGTGTGTCTTAAGGTGGTGTGATTACGTTTATATGTCAAAGTGACATAAACGTATTTTTTGCTCTCCCTCCTTTTTCGACCTAATACACCGTCGTCTCCGCCGTCTTCTGGTCCCAAGCCCAGGGTGTGAAAGGAGGAGGGTGGTCGGCCTGCCGCGCCGACCAGAATCGGGAAACCGAAGAAACTAGGCAAGAAACCGCATGGATACACGACTTAACCACTTACGAATTAATGCTACCGCATCCGGGGCAGCCGATGCGCCAGCTTTGGGAACCAGGGATGCTGGTGAGAAGTGGACTACTGGCCAAAGACTCAGGTTAATCACACCGAAATCAGAAATACGAATCGCCGCATGGAATGTGCGAACGGGACATCACGTTGGTCAAAAGGAAATTATCACCAAGGAATTATTGAAATGCAAAATATCGATCTGTGCATTATCAGAATTGCGGCTCACAGGATCTGGGACAATGAAGGTTGACCCACCAACAATCGACGAGACGATGACGCTATTCTATTCTGGTGGCGACAAACGAGAAGCGGGCGTTGGCTTTATGGTTGATCGACGGGCCTCTGCCAGTGTTATCGCATTCCAACCGATATCCGAGCGTCTGGCGGTTATCACTATTGATGGAACGATTAAGACCCATATCGTATCCGTCTACGCCCCAACTGAGACCAGCCCGGACACAACCAAGGATGAATTTTATGCCCAGTTTCAACACACACTGGATACAATACCCCAAACCGAATTAATCGTACTTATGGGCGACTTTAATGCACATACGGGTGCAGATCGAACCGGTTGGGAAGAAACGATGGGAAAATTCGGATACGGGGAAATAAATGACAACGGATTACGCCTCTTATCATTTGCAGCGTCAAACAACTTGATCATCGGCAACAGCATCTTTCGTCACCCCCTCAAACATCAACTTACGTGGCGAAATCCATCCGGCAACGATTCGGCGATGTTGGACTACATTTTGGTCAACATCAGATTCCGATCGACGCTCAAAGATGTACGTGCGATGCGTGGACCCGACTGTGGATCAGACCATTATCTTGTCCGAGTGAAACTACAATTGAAATTACAAAGAGCAAAGAAAAAGGCACCACCATCAGCCAAGAGGAACTGGGCCTGTCTGCGAGACCCTGAAACCAGCCGAAAATTTCAAATCGCATTATCCAACAAATTTGCAGCACTCACGATACCAGTCGATATCAACATAGAAGAAAAACAACTTTCTGAGTCTATTGTGGGGTGTGCAACGGAGCTGTGTCCGCCCATCCGTCGACGGACGCAGCAATGGATCTCGGACGACTGTCTCAATCTAGTCGACCAGCGGAAGCAAATGAAACACGTCGATTTCAAACAATACCGACGATTGAACAAAGAAGTTCGACAGAAAATGAAATTGGAACGGGAAGCTTACTGGAATAACATGGCGGCTAAAATGGAAGAAGCAGCGTCAAGGCATGAGTACCGGACGCTGTACCAGACAATCCGACGGTTGAGTGGCAAAACAACATCAACAAATGACAATATCAAAAAATTGGATGGAACTTTCGTGACCTCTCCTCAGGAACGTCTACAGCGGTGGAGAGAATTCTTTCATCAGCTGTACAACCACAATCCGCCAGTAGGTCCAGCACCCGAACTGCCGATTATTGAGCAGCCGATAAATCAGTTTCCCGATACTGAACCAACAATCAATGAGGTGAAGACGGCAATAAAATCCCTGAAAAATGGTAAAGCGCCGGGAGGAGATCAAGTAACTGCCGAAATGATCAAAGCCGGGGGAGACGTCTTATTACATCAACTTCACGTTCTCACAGTGCATATATGGCATTCAGATTGTGTTCCATCCGTGTGGAAGAAAGCGATTGTTGTGCCTATTTTGAAGAAAGGCGACAGTCGGGAATGCAAGAATTACCGTGGTATTAGCCTCCTCTCGATCGTCGGCAATGAACCTAGTTAACCTGAAGTTCTTAGTCAAGGTGTAGACCTTAGAAAGTAGGAGCTGTTGATTAACAGCATCGTGGGCTGCAGATAAATCAACAAATGCCACTCCAGTTACCTTAGCTGCTTCGAAACCATCTTCTATAAACTGCGTAAGGTTCAGCAACTGTACACTACAATTTTTGCCGGTATGAAATCCAGCTTGTACGGGTATGAGCAGAGGATCAATTTCGGGTACAAGGCGATTCAGAATCATTCTTTCTAGTGGTTTGTAGAGGTGACACAAGAATGTGACTGGTCTGAAGTTCTTCGGGTTATTCCCTTCTTTGCCGTTTCAGCAGAGCTATCACACGGCTCTTCCGCCATATCTTTGGGATTTTTTGATAATTCTTCATGCAGTTATTGAAGAGCTGGAGTATAAATTCCTTTATTTTTAAGCCGAAATGCTTAATTTGTTCTATCCGAATGTCATCCAAGCCGGCTGATTTTCCATGTTTAGTCTGTTTGATAGCTTTCTCCAGTTCTACCATTCTGAGTGGTATTATAAGATCCTTACTTTCCTCTTGAATTTCTCTTTTATGTCTAGTCACTTTGTGCTTATGCTATTTGCACAAAGCATTTGCAAAAGCTGATGTGCTATTTGTTTCGCAGTGATGTTGTAATGTACTGTGGTCTTTGTCGGATCATTGCTTAGACATCTTAAAAGTCTCCATGCCTTATGGCTGTCTCTTCTCAGATCCTGCTCTTCTATAGTTCTAGCTCATTGATCCGGTTTTGTTTGTTTATTAACGAAGATGAGTCTGTTCCCAGCTTCTACTGTTGACTCTTCTTCTTCTTATGACGCCCTTTCCTTTCGAAGGTTGGCGATCAACATAGCTAACATTGTTCTGGACACAGCAGCTCGAAACATTTTAATGACAGTGCACCCAAACCATTTTCTGAGGTCTTTCAAGCAGGAGTTCGGACGTCTACGAACAGATCTTTTCCCTTGAATCTTTCCTTCAATTATTAGTCTCAGCAGTTCATACTTATTGCCTCTCGTAATATGGCCTATGTATGTAGTTTTTCTTTCTTTAATGAGGGCCATTAGTTCTTTCGGCTTCTTCATTCGTCTAAGCACTTTTTCGTTCGTAATTTGTTGGACCCATGAGATGCGGAGCATACGGCGATATAAGTACAGTTACTTACGGCGATATAAGTACCAAACGCTTAAATTTTCTTTTCAATTGCAGGGTCCAGGGTCCAGCATTCAGATCCGTTCAGCAACACACTTGATACAAAACATCTAATCATGCGGACCCTGAGCTCCAAACTCAGATCAGGACCAATAAAAAATCTTCTCATGTTTATGAATGTTTTCCTGGCTTGTTCGATTCTGGAACGGATCTCTCGTTTCGGATCGCAGTACGAGTTGACTATCGTACCCAGATATTTAAAACACTATCAACACTGTTGATTCACTGAAAAGATTTTCTTCAAATAACTTCCTCTATTCTGTGAGTAGGGCAGCTTCATCTGATGTGAGACCAGCGATAAATGAAGTCCGGCAGCCGCGAGGTATAGACCTTCTTTACAGTTGTGGTGAAGATGTCATAGGATTCTGGTGTGGGTTATATTGAAGACACTTCGGTGTCCATATCTGCAAATTTCGACCAGTCAGCTTTCTTGAAGTTGTAGCTCCTGGGGAATGGTACCTTCTAAGGTCTAATGGCAGCGAATATTTGGCACGCTATTGCCCGGTGCTGTGTATTATGTATTGGAGCTCAGACAGATTTTACACATAGTTCGCTGATGTTACTGCTGAAAATGAAGTCAGGGTTGTAACCTCGTATCCATCTACCACTATTGAATGATGCAGGCTGTTTTGCATCGTGAATCAGGGTAAGGTGATTTATTTTTGCAAATTCTTGCACTGCTCTTCCATTCTCATCTTCATGCTCATATCCCCACGTGCAGCGTGGCTCTTGAAGCCGCCAATCACAATCTGTGTGCTTTTATTTTGGAAATTGAATGACTTATTGATGATGACATCAGCGCCAGGTGGTTTATAAAGAGATGAAATCGTACAGTTGGCTGTTTCTAGAGTGAGAACTTCAATGTTGTTTTCCTCCGTGAGTACCGTGGAGAGGACTTGAACATCTGGATGGACAAAGATGGCACTTCCATAGTTATCATGGGGTCTTTCTATTGCAAGGACCTTTCACTTTTGGTCTGTGCATTTTATAGTTTCTATGTGCGTCCTGTATGCGTAACACATGGCATCCATGCTGCATAGAATGGTTTTGCAATAGTTCTTCTTTGGCGGATGATATGCCCTCTCTATTTGCAGAGATAATTGTTAACTGTGGCCCTGAAAAGGACTCGGTTGATGTTTCTGGTGTCAAATGATCAGCCGTCAGAGATTTTTTTTAATTCTCTGCCGTTGACCAGGGTACTCCCGATTGATTTTTTTATCATTCATCATCACCATCTCAATCTTCGAGGAGGCTATTTACATGTACCCCATTATAATATTAATTAGAATTATAATTATATTAATTATAATTATAAAATTAATTAGAATATATTTCGATAGTTAGATATATAGCAATATAGATCGATAGTAACATAGACAGATAGATAGATAGATATATTGTGATATGCCTATATTTACTGTTCTTGGCGTGGATTTCACGACCCCATGAGGTGTTTCCAACCTGGTGATATGTAATCTGTTAGCTAGAGAGGATTTTAGCCAAACCATTGTTGCTCCTCGAATCCTATAGTGCTATGATCAAGCTTCTTACGTTCCAGGTAGCAATTTTCAAGTTGATTGGTTTCATCTTTTCTTTCTTCCCTCCAACTGTTCCCCCATTCCCCCTCGGAGAACCGATTGGGGGAATTACTCCGGAATTGATTTTAGTATTGACTGCCATGTTGGTTTTATTCTAGGGGTGCCTTTATAGGTCTTTAATACAGTCGTTCCCTGTTGCCTTCTGTATCCCATGCCGTCGATCAGTTAATGATTCATCCGCCTTTAGGGAAGATTTCTCTTCCTACTGACAGTGACATGCCCTTACTCTTGTCAGCTCTTCCACCCTAAGCTGTTGGCTGGCAGGAGGAGTCTACTTATACCGGCAGACATTCGGTCGGCAGAGCCTCGTTAGTTGTCTAGCAGGGTGCACCGCGAGCAGGTGAGGTTTATTGGGTCAATTGGGTTGGAAGTACCCCTTACACCCCAATAAATCCAATAATTATAAGTCCATAAGGGCACCAAATGTAATGTTTCGTCGTTCTAAATTCTCTGTAACAGTGTTTAAAAATTTGTAGCATGCGGTTTCGATGCTCTTTCCTTTAACAAAACCATGTTGGGGGTGGCTTTTTATTTCATATTTATTTACGAATGATATTATTCTAGAACACACATTTTTTTCAATGATTTTTGAAAAGACAGATACAATGTTTGTAGGTATATAATTTATTATATTATTTATTCGTTTAGCCCTCTAAGGAGCGCGTAGAACCATTACTTAGCACTGGTCATCTTGTTCTTTTTATCCCCCCAAAACTTCCTCATCCTTTCGCTCTGGGCTTGTCTTTTTTCTTGCGTCCATGCGTTTTTTAGTTTCAAACTCTTAGCTGTTGGATTCTTTGATGTGAAGTTTAAAATATTTAGTTATTATTTATTTAGTTTATATAGAAGTTTAAATATTTAGTTCGCGTAGTTGCCAAAGGGTCTATATTAATTACTGAGGGTTCATGTTGGGTGTCTACCAGCTATCGTACTTTGGACTGCCGGGTTCCATTGATGATGTTGAAGATTTTCTTGGTCAATCGAGAGTCATCCATTCGCACTATATGACCGTAGAATTTCAGACGTCTTTTCCGTTCAACTGAGGAGAATCGTTCTGTCAGGGAATACAGTTCTTGGAAGCTTTTACGCATCCAGATACCATCTTGTACCTTGGGTCCAAATATTTTTCTCAGTATCTGACGTTCTACTTTCTCAATATCATTGATGTAGATGGTTAATGATGAAGTCTAAATTACATAGAGTGCTTCTGGAAGGATGACTGTATGGTAGTGACGGAGTTTTGCTTTGGTAGAATGTGATTTCTTGTTGTACTTATTCCAGGTGATTGCATAGGATTTACGTAACTTTATGTTTTGTTAGCCATTCTTTCCTTACCAGTGTTTCCAATTATTTCACCTAGGTACTTGAAGTGCTTAACTTGTATGATGTTGACATATTTGGTTGCAAGATGTGTAATATTTGGGCTCTTGGAGTCTATGTATTGCGTTTTCTCCTAAGAGATTTGAATGCCGGTCCTGATGGCGATTTCATGAAGTTCCTCGATGGAGTGTTTGGTTTCTTCAGTATTCCGGGTGATTATTGCAAGGTCGTCAGCAAAAGCGAGGCACTTTATGTTGATTCGTTTGTCCTTTGTTCCCACATATACTTCAGGTACTTTTTCTCCCATATTTTGATTTTCTTATCTAGTACCAGATTGAAGAGGAGTGAGGACAATCCATCACCCTGTCTTTCTCCAGTACTGATTTGAAAAGGCACGGAGATTTCAGCCATGAATTTTACTTTAGATGTTGTGCCTGACAAAGTCTGTTCGATTAACATGGTTGTTTTACTATCCACACCGTATGGATGAAGTATATTAAACAGAGTTATGCGATCAATCGAGTCATAGGCTTTCTTGAAGTCTACGAAAGTGATAACTGTGCGGTTGGGCTGGCGATGTTGCAGTATCATCTTCAGGTTCCAGATTTGTTCCGCGCATTATCGGTGCCGTTGGAAACCTGCCAGATATTCACCGATCAGATGTTCTGTCTGTTCTTCCAGTTTTGTGAGGAGGGCACGTGAGAGAACTTTGTAGGCGATTGATAGAAGGGAAATGCATCGGTAATTGTTTCGATCAGTCTTGTCGCCCTTTTTGTGTAGTGTGTGGATCAAAGCATTTTTCCAGTCCGCTGGTATGATACCGCTCTTCCATGTATTTCCAATGATAGTTTGCAGTCTGTCAATCAAAAGTTCACCTCCGATCTTGAGCATTTCAGCGATTAAGCCGTCTGCCCCTGGTGCTTTCTTGTTTTTTAGGTGAAAAATGATGTTTCGTATTTCCTCATGTGTTGGTGGAACAGAGTCCTGGTTTGGGGCGGCTATGTGGCATTGGAGTCTTTCTTCAGGGGGTTTACAATTGTGTAGTTTCTCGAAGTACTGTTTTAGAATTTCGCTTTTGTGTTGGTTTCAAGGGTTCCATCAGGCTGACGGAAGCAGAGGCTCGGTGGCTTGTAGTTTATCAGTTCTTCCCTAAATGTTCTGTGGAAGTTTCGCGTGTTATTTCTTTTGAACTCATTGTCGATTTCCTCCAATTTTTTGAAATGGCATGTCCGTTTAATGCGGATCTTTCCCTCTGCATTTTTAAGAAATTCTGCCAATTCTCTTGTCTTGTTGCTATGCCAAGTCTACCACGCAAGCATACGGGATTCAAGGGCCCTGTCGCATTCCAATGTCTACCATCTGTGTTTTCGTTTTCGTGGCGGTTAACGGTTAACGTGGCGGTTCGTTTTCCTTGCTGATTACTGGATTGTCTGAAGAAGTTCGTCCCATGTTTGTGTGTCGGTCTGTAGTGATTGTACGAGGTCTTCCGCGTGTTCTCTTAGGTATTTGGGATCTATACGCGAGAATTTAGATTTTGGACACTTCCTTCTGTTAGGTAAGAAGCAGGTTTTAATTTGTGAAAGATAATGGTCAGACTCCACGTAACCCTTGCGTGCCCTCACGTTCATGATTTCTGGGGAGGATTTTCTGGTTATCGCTACGTGATCGATTTGGTATTCCCCGATAAGGTTGATTGGTGATTTCCAGGTTGTCATCTTGCGTGATGGTTTCTTAAAGTGTGTGCACATTAGTTGGAGGTTAGCCATTCCACATATGTTGATTAGGCGATGTCCATTGGCATTTGTCTTTTTGTGTGCCGAGAAAGTCCCAGTGATGTGTCTGTGCTCCCTTTCCCTGCCGATTTGTGCATTGAAATCTCCGAGGAGGATCTTGATATGGTGTTGAGGGATCTTGTTTAGTGCCCGTTCTAGCTGTGACCAGAACTTCTCCACTTTGTTGTTGTCACGGTCAGTGTTAACAGGAGCATGTGCGTTAATCAGTGTGTAGGCCTTGTTAGCGCATTTAATTGTGATCAGGGAGATCCGTTCCGAAGGTGATGACAAATCTAGCATAGAGTTCTGGATACTGTTATATAGTAGAAATACGGTTCCCAATATATGAAAATTACTATTTCTTAGCTTGACTGCAGACTTTCCCTTGTGGATACGATATCCACCAGAGTCAAAGTGATCACAATCACGAAATCGCGTTTCTTGTACTGCAAGTATGAAGATACTGAATTTATCGCAGGTGTCCATTAGCGTCTTTAGTTTTCCTGTTTTGGTCAGCGTCTGTACGTTGAGAGTACCAATGAAGTGCTTACTCTTGGGTTTGAGGAGTTTTGGGTAGCTCCGACTCTTCCCTGCATGATGTCCTAGTCCCCCTGAATCCGAATTACCAAGGTTTGCCTTCGCTCATCATAGATAGGGCCTGAGGTAGTTGCATTGTAACTTGTGTTTCCATCATGCCAACTTCGTGGTTGATTTTAGCTGGTGGGCTTGAGCCGAGGGCGAGTGAGTCGCTGATAATATATTCCATTCATTCTCATCGTACGGGTAGTAAGTCCGTACGGCAGCAGGTGTTTTGCTGTGGTTGGCATTATTATTATCTCCTTTTTGCCCATTTTTTCGGGGGAGCGAAATTAAAAATCTGGCACATGCCAGAATTTCATGGCCAACCTATAATTTCCTAATATAGTTTTTATTGTTATGGGGTGTTAGGCAACCGCCAAACAAGTTAGACATGCAAATAATTTGCTCGTACAAATTGTGTATCTTGAGTGGTGTAAAGTTCATAGGGAGGGAATTTTATAGTGAAAAACAAATAATTAACATTGGATTGGTGTAAAAAAATTGTGTAAAAAACAAACTGAATTGGTGATTTTTATTTTGAGAATTTCTGAATTTGACGTTTAATTAATTTGACATTTTCTACTTCGCAGATGGGTCATTTAGGACCGCGCGGAATCCACGTATGTTGAGCCTTCCTCCTGTCCAATAGCTCATCATATGCATGGATTGTTGTAGCTTCTGTTCCTCCGACCATGCACGTCGTGTTAGTTTCTTCTGATCCTCCTCAAATCCCCCTGTGTGAACAATATTCCTGTCGGGCACAGTACGGGCCCGACATTGAGAGCGTGCAGTTCACGAGCGTGTAAATCAATATAGCGAGAATTCTGACTTTATTCATAATTTTTAAACAAAATCTAATTAAAAAAATATATAATACTCCAGCAAAATCCCGTTAAAAAAAAATCCCGTGTGGGGTTGTAGGTCCCCCATCGGGCGCCTCCCCAGGTGGCGGATAGGGGGATGCCTCCTAGATATAGGTGGTACTGGGGAAATCAAATACCCGGGGCGGACCAAAACCTACAAATGTAGCGTCTGCATTCAGAATGAGCGGCTACAAATCCGCAGCGTCTGTTCCAGATTGGGCGGCTGCAACAGCGTCTGACCCAGAATGGGCGGCTGATTTAAATCCTGTAAACAGGAGGCTGGTTTGGAAGCTATAGCTGGCAGCCCCAGCACCAAACTACGGCCACAGTGGGCTAATAACCTGCTTGGCCTAAACTATGCTATTAATGAAACCTCTGCAACACAAATCCGGACGGACAAAACGAAAACAACACTGGCTACACTTAAGGAAAAGTTACGTTTTGGATGCTGGAACGTAAAAACTCTATACGAAGCATCAAAACTGCATCAAGCGGTGAGAGAATTAAATAACTACAACATCTCAATTTTAGGCTTATCAGAAGTTCGCTGGCTTGGCAAGGGGGAGCTCAACTTACAATCTGGGGAGCTTTTCCTGTACAGTGGCAAAGAAACTGGGTCTCATGAAAGAGGCGTTGGTTTCATAATTAGTAAAAAAGCCAGAAAAAGACTAATTTCATGGAACCCCATTGATGACAGAATAATTACAGCAAGGTTCCACACTAAATACAGAAATATCACCTTTGTACAATGCTATGCACCCACAAACAGTGCAAGTGCTGAGGAAAAAGAAAATTTCTACGATATCCTTGAAAGTACGTTAAGGAAGATAAACAGAGGTGATATCACCATACTCATGGGTGATCTCAACGCTAAGGTCGGGACAAATAACAGTAACCTAGAAGACATTATGGGTAAAGAAGGATGTTGGGAAAGAAACGAAAACGGTGAACTATTCACGAAACTCAGTTCAACATCAGACCTAGTTATAGGTGGAACAGTGTTCCCACACAAGCAAATCCACAAAGTCACACGGATATCCCCCGACAAGAAAACCCAAAACCAAATTGACCATATTGCCATATCGAAAACATGGCGGAGATCCCTACTTGATGTCAGAAACAAAAGGGGTGCTGACATTGCCAGCGACCACCACCTTCTGCTCGGCACGTTCAGAATAAAACTGGCCATATCAAAGAAACCTGAACAATCAAAGAGAGTAAAGTTCAACCTACACAAACTGCGCCAATCAAACTGCAAAAAAGTTTTCCTAACAAACCTGCATGAAAATGCAGACCAAAATCCCATAACATCTTGGGATGGCTTAGCCAAGACACTATTCGAATCGGCCAAAACAACCCTTGGCACAAAGGAAAGAAATCGAAAAGACTGGATCTCAGACCAAACATGGCAACTTATACAAGACAGAAAGGATGCGAAGAAACTGGTACTCCAGTGCAAAACTTCAATGACAAAAAATGATGCAATCTGGAGATATACACAACTATGCAAACAAATTAAAGCATCTGCCAAAAAAGACAAGCGAATATGGATTGACCTGATATGTGAGCAAGCAGAAGAAGCAGCCAAAAATAACAACTCGAGGACTCTTTACACACTGACAAACACGCTCTCCAAAAAGCACACAAAGACCACAAATATAGTTAGAAGCAAAGACAACCGCCCACTGACCACCCCAGAAACTCAGCTCGATAGGTGGAAGGAATACTTTGCTGATATGCTCAGCTCACCCACGGAAGACGAACTTGAGATAGCTCCAGAAGACAATGCAAATGAACAGCTGAATATAAAAATAGACGCGCCTTCAAAAACAGAAATACTAAATACCATCAAGCAGCTGAAAAACAACAAAGCGGCAGGGGTAGACAACATACCTGCCGAACTAATCAAGGTAGACCCTAAATGGATTGCACCTCTACTTGCAAAAATAATAAAAGAGATCTGGACAAACCAAGAAATTCCAGCAGAAATGAAACATGGTCTCATTATCAAACTGCCAAAGAAAGGAGACCTAACGCAATGCAAAAATTGGAGAGGAATAACGCTGTTAAACACCATAAACAAAATTATTGCAAGTGTAATCCAACATAGGCTGGCAGAAGCATTCGAACCCATACTGCGTCCAAACCAAGCAGGCTTCCGCCCAAATCGCTCATGCATAGACCACATAAATTCAACAAGAATAATTATAGAACAATCCGTTGAATGGCGATCGCCACTATATCTTGTTTTCATCGACTTTGAACGTGCTTTTGACAGCCTATCCCACTCTGCTATATGGAAGATACTACGGACAAGAGGCGTGCCAACAAAAATCATCGATACGATTAGAGAACTGTACCATGACGTATCATGTAGTATCCTGCATAGCGGAGCACATAGCAACCTTTTTCCGGTGAGATCAGGAGTGAAGCAAGGATGTGTGCTCTCTCCCTTGCTTTTTAACATTGCTCTTGACTATATCCTGGAAAAGTCTTGCAGACCAAACGATGGTATTCGATGGTCTATTTACTCTAATCTCAAAGATCTCGAATACGCAGACGACATTTGCCTTTTTTCGCATACCTATGAAAGTATGCAAAGGCAACTCACCCTACTATCAGACATGGCACAGAAGATAGGGTTGAAAATAAATGTCTCAAAAACAAAAGCGATGCGAATGCACACAAATAACGACCCACCGTTTCAAATAAACGACCAACCAATTGAGAATGTAGAAAAGTTTCAGTATCTAGGAAGCATTCTCAACGAGACGGGCGGAACAGACCTAGACATTCTAAACAGAATTCAAAAAGCACAGATGGCATTCAGGCAACTAAACACAATATGGAGGTCCAACATCATAAAAACAAAGAGCAAGCTGCGTTTATATAGAACAAACGTCTAAGCAATCCTCTTATATGGATGTGAGACCTGGAAAAACACTAATGCCACAAAACATAAACTTCAGGTTTTCGCCAACAAATGTCTACGAATCATCCTCAGAATCTTCTGGCCACAGAAAATTACTAATGAGCAACTTCTTAAACGATGCGGAGAAGAAACAATAGAGCACGACATTAAGAAAAGCAAATGGGGATGGATCGGCCACATTCTAAGAAGAAAACCAGACGACATTGCAAGGGCAGCACTAGACTGGAATCCCCAAGGAACGAGACGACGAGGAAGACCGGCTCAAACATGGAAGAGAACAGTGTTAGATGAACTAAAAGCCCAGAAAACCTCTTGGAGTGAAGCCAAAGCAATGGCCCAGAATAGGGTCCGCTTGAGGGTGCTTCTGCACCTAGGAGTCCTGAACCCATATGTATATATATATATATATATATATATATATATATATATATATATATATATATATATATATATATATAGTAAATGTGAATCACTAACGGATCCAGTGATAACGTTTCTACAAATTTCGTGTTTCAAAGACATCATTAGTGGTGCCGTAAAAAAATGAAGTAGAACATATACTATCGTCTAAACTAGTGGAAATTCTACCAGATATAATCAAGAAGGAAATGTTGGAACTTACCGAGAGAATAAGAAACCTTGAAGAACAGAATGTCTTACTTATAGAAAAACTAGCATCTTCTAACCAATCAAATTCTTTGGAGGCTATTAGTTCACCCGTTCCGTCGATGGATAAAGAAGTTAAGGACACGAGCAAATCTTTATCGCAAGACGATAAACACAAATCGCGCAGACGGGTTCAACAAGGCAACGCAAAAAAACGGAGATTATGAAAAAAGTGATAGGCGCGAGTGCGAAATGATAAAACCTACCTCAAACCAAAAAAACGCAAACATTGAAACTTGGGAAATTCAAAAGAAGGAAAAAAAAAACTACAAAAGGTCTAATATTATAATTAGCACTAACAAAGAAAATACGGTAGTAAAGGCGGCGAAGAGGTTTGCACATCTTCACTTCTACCGTCTGGACCCGCAGTTATGTGAAAATGATGTAATTAATTATCTAAATAACAAACAATTTAGTGACGTTCTATGTAATAAACTAACATCTAAATATCCCCTAGAGTACTCATCTTTCAAAGTCTCGGTTCCTTTTGAACAATGAAAAGATGCACAAAACCTGGAAATCTGGTCACAGTACACCAGAATTAATTGTTTTTTCTCAAACCTCTAAAAGACGAAGGAAAGGAACAAATGAATGATCACAACAGAAGCGATTTTGTGACATCTTCACCTATTACTAATAATAACTTCCGAGAAAATAAAAATAATTGCTTAGAAAATTTGATACTCTTCTTAAAAGTATACAAAATAAACTCCCGCAACTGGAGGTACTAACGTCCGTTTATAATCCGTAATTCATTTGTCTAGCTGAAACCTGGCTGACTGATGAGTCAATTCAATATACGAAGGTAGCCAATTACAAATTAGTTACATCATATAATAGAACAAAATCTAGTGGCGGCGGCGTAGCTATTTGGATTTTGGGAAAAAACATCGTGGGAAAATCGGTAGAGAAACACATCGAAATGTGTGGGATTGTGTGGAAATCTGGATTGGGTAACATAATTATAATCACTATATATAGACCTCCAACGGAAAATATTAATACCTACCTTCATGCTTACTTTTGAGGAGTTGCTTGATTCCTTATTTATTAAATATAAAACTATTTTTGTTGTTGGGGATTTTAACATCCACTTTGAATGAGAGTCAAAAGAGAAGAGTAACCTTATAAACATGTTACAATCCTATGGATTTGATGATAAAGTTAAAGTGCCCACCAGAGTAACTACAAAATCATCCAGTATCATAGACAATCTGTTTTTGAAGAGAAACTATACTGTCACAGTCACAGTTGGTGATAACACAATATCAGATCACAAGTTAATATTAGTAGCTATAGTTTTAAATGGTTGATTTTCTAAAACTAATCCAAAGCAACACTTATATTATGCTAGAAACTTTTGTGCTGCTAATAAACTTGCTCTGCAAACAAGCTCTGCAAAAGGAATCGTGGACTGAAATATACAATTTAAGCGATTGCGAACAGAAGACCAACGCATTCATTCATCTATTGCAATACTTTATTTTCAAATACTGTCCAATGGAGAAAATTATGCTAAAGAGATATTATTGTCGAGTAGATGTCAAAGGAAATATCCAACATTAAAAGAATTTTATTCGTTAAAGAAGAAAATCCATCACAATTTATTAGCTATCACTAAAAGAAACCATTATAGAAGCAAACTATCAGAGATATTTGTAAAATTAAATTTTAAATGAGTCTTTTTCTTATTTGTTGCACTTCGAGCATATGGTTTAACACTTTTGACACAGTTTACACTAGCACTGGTAGTGTTGCTGCGGTGTAGTTGAGCAGGATATCCCTTGCAGAAGTTCCCATGCTTATAGCTACCTCAATTGCCCTCTCAAATTTTAAATCTTTTGTCTCCAGTAATTGACTTTGGATCCCTTGTGTCCGAAGTACAAAAGCAAACTGATTCCTTAAGGCTTTTTTTAAGTAATCACCGAACTTGCATGTTGTAGCTAAACGTTGAAGAGCAGTTAAATATTCTTGAGCACTTTCCCCGTCGTACTGTTTACGTTGCAAGAAACGAAAGTTGTCTGCTATTTCCAACGGTTCTGGGTTATAATGCGATTTCATTTCCGAAACTAAATCATTGTAGCTTTTAGTGTTTGGGTTTTTTGGTGATAATTTATCACACAGCACATCGTAAGCATCGGGCCCCATGTAATGTAGTAGATAAGCGGCTTTTTTATTATCTTGAACTTGAAATACTTGAAACGCACTTTCTAGTCGCATAAGCCAGCGGTTGAATTTCTTTGTAACATCGTATGTTTCGATGGAAAAAACAGTAGGTTTATGTGTAGTAGTTTCGCCGGAAGTAGCCATTTTATTTTTGTAAAAATTGAGTAAAAATCACAGGTTTAGGCAGACTTAACCTCACTCACTTATTCGATTGTAGGTTCTTTATTTTGCCTCGTCGCCAATTGTTGTGTCTTCTTCTTAGTGGCACTACAACCGATTGCCGGTCTGGGCCTCCTTCAGCATGTTTCTCCAAGCGGACCTATCACTCGCCAACGTTATCCAGTCCCGTACTTGAAGTTTTTGTAGGTCAGTTGTTACCGCATCCTTCCATCTCCCTCTTGGCCTTCCGGCCCTTCTCCTTCCCTCTGGTTGGCCATTGAACAACTTTTTCGGAACCCTATGTTCACCCATTCTCTGCATGTGTCCGAGCCATCTCAATCTTGCCACCTTGATGAAACTCACAATATCTGGTTGATTGTAGAGCTGATATAGTTCGTGATTATATCTTCGGCGCCAGATTCCTCGTTCTTGGGTCGCTCCAAATATTGCACGTAGCATTCTTCTCTCAAATACACTTAAAGCCTGTTCTTCGCTCTGTGTTAAGCTCCATGCTTCTGCACCATAGGTTACCACCGGTCTTATCAGTGACCTGTACAGTGTGCACTTATGCTTGGGGTGGATTGTTTTGGACCTAAAAAGTTTAAGTAGCCCATAATAGCACCTGTTACCAAGAGTTATCCGCCTTCTAATCTCCTCGCCCATCCGGTTTACGCTGTTCAGTTGCGAGCCCAAGTACACAAATGTATCTACTGTGTCAAAGTGCTTTCAGTCTAGTTCTAGCGTTGGTCCTACCTTCCGATGAGTTTCGTTAGTCACCATGTATTTCGTTTTGTTTACGTTGACAGTGAGTCCTAGGTTACTTGCTTCCTTCTCCAGCAGCGAGTAAGTAGTTTTGGTCGCCTGTTCGCTTCTGCAAATTATATCAATGTCGTCTGCGTAAGCCAATAGTTGTGTTGACTTAAAGTACACAGTGCCGTTAGTATCCACTCCACTACTCCTAATGGCCTTTTCTAGTACGATGTTAAACAGTACAGTTGCCAGTGGGTCTCCCTGTCGTAGTCCTTCCTCTGTTATAAAAGTCTCAGACAACTTGTTTCGTATTCTACTACAGACGATACTTCAGACAGTGTTACTCTGGTTAGGGCTGTCAGTTTTTCAGGGAATCCGAAACTTGTCATTATCCCCCACAGTTTGTGTCTTATAACGCTGTCGTATGCTGCTCTGAAGTCTACGAATAGATGGTGTGTCGTGATATTGAACTCATTACATTTCTCCAGGATCTGCCTAATGCCAAACAGTTGGTCTGTGGTTGACCTATTTGTGCGGAAACCGCACTGGTATTCCCCGATATTCTCTTCTGCGTATGGTAGTAAGCGACGGTACAACACATTAGCGAAGACCTTGTATGCAATGTTTAGCAGCGTTATCCCCCTGTAGTTAGAACAATCTAACTTATCACCTTTCTTGTACAATGGGAATATTATCCCTAGCTTCCATTCATCCGGTAGCTTTTCCGTTCTCCATATGTTTAGTATGAGATCATGCATGCACGATATTAAGGCTCTACCTCCATACTTCAACAATTCTCCTGGAATGCCATCTGCACCTGGCGCCTTATTGTTCTTGATCCTGCGCACTGCAGTCTCTACTTCTACTAAAGTGGGTTCCTCCACTTGTTCAGTCCCTAATATTGATGTTGATGTTGGCGTTATACTTTCCTCTTGGACTACGCGAGTGTTCTGGTTGAGCAGGTCCCTGAAGTACTGACCGCACCTCTTGATACACTTCTCTGTGTGTCCGATTACTCTGCCGTTCTTATCCTTACACAGAAGTGGCTGCTGTTTGTAGCCAAGTCTCGCATTTCTGACCTTTTGATAGAGTCCCCGAGTTTCGTTGGCATTACTCATTCTTTCTATTTCCGCGAAATCTTCTTCATCTTTTTCTGATTTCTTTCTTCGGACGAGTTTTTTCTCAACTTTCCGTTTGTTTCGATAATCCTCTACATTCGCTCTAGTATTTCGTTGTAGTACTTTTTCTCTGGCTTTGTTCTTCTGTGTCAGAGCTTCCTTGCATTCTTCATCGAACGAGTTATTACGCCTTTGTCCCTTCTTCCACCCCACAACCTCTGCTGCTGTATCTTCGATGTCCTGCTTGATTTTTTGACCCAACTGTTGTGTATCGTATTAATAATACAAGATTTTGTATATCGTATTGAAAATAAGATTTATTTATTAAACATAATAAAACTAAAGGTAAATATGTAACGAAAAATAAAAGGTGTACATTGTTTGTTAACAAAACTCGGAATTGACTCCCGAATGAATCTCGCTTCTATATCCACCGCCTAGGTGGCACCACCAACTCAGGTTCCTGTGCACAACAGTATCTATCTGGGACGTAAGAACAATGGACTGCTTGGCCTGGTTGTAGGTTGCCTGGCCTTTGCAGATGGCATGGAACTGATTGCTGATTCTCTTGAGATGCAGGTAAATTGCCTCAGAAAACAGGCTGCCAAGGTAGGTCTTCAAATGTCGTTGAAGAAAACAGGATTCTTCGCTAACATCAAAGAAGCGAGCAGAGATATGTTGCTAGAGCAGTGAAACATCAAGAGGACTGGGTAATTTAAGTATCTCGGCGAGTGGATTGAACCCAACTTATCAGAAAGAGCATGAATATCCATGAGAGTTAACAAGTTAAAACTAGCCTATCGACTGACCTATAACAATAAATGCCTGTCACGCAACCTGAAACTTAGGCACTAGACATCAGTCTTACGACCAGAAGCACTGTCAGCTTTGAAGTCTCTTTCCTTGAACTGAAGAGATCTGGTAGAGAAATTGGAAATCAGAGAGAGGAGAATCTAGGGAAGATAGGCCCGGTAAAGGAAGATGGGGAATTCTGAAGGAAACATAACTGAGCTCTACGAACATATTTAGAGGATCTCTGTGCAGGGAAAAGAAGGGTAGCTTTCTATAGCTACGTTGCAAGATTGCCTCCAAACCGACTAATCAACCGTCTGTTCTCCTGCTGGCACAACAAGAAGATTCGTATCACTTGGTTGACAGAAACGGAGAAGGATATTGAAGAACTGGGAATAAAAGACCTCCAAAACAGACAGTCTGTGAGACTCACTCTGAACTAAGTCCGTGGATTTCATGAAAAACCCCGACGATAAGGTACCCCTTAGACAGAAGAGAGAAAGGAGTTACACCGGCAGAAGATGCGACAATACTGGGCAAAGATCAAAGCCCAACAGTTGAACAAGCGTGGTCCAAAGTAGGCCTATCCGAAGCAAGAAGAACAATCATTTATTACATGTAATAATGGATTTGAAATAATTTCTAGCACATTTCTTAACGCAGGTATTAAGGCAGGTATTTCATCAATGCTTTTTTCATTATGTTAAAGATTCATTATGTTAAAAAGTTCTTCCTCAGTAACAGATATTAGAAATTTAGAGTTCTCGTTTAACTAAATATTTATCTTCCTAGTGTATATTTAGTTGTGATTCTGCTAATAATTTTGCCTTATCTACACCTAAAGTTTTTACTTCTACATATTTCTTGGACTCATTTATTTCTTTGACTATATTCTATGCTTTTCCATGTCTTGTGCCAGGTGCTAGCACATTTTACCATGTGCTCTTTCACACCACTCTCACGTTTGGTATCAATCTATGTGTACAACGCCCAACTATTTTCAACCATTTTAATGCTTCCTTTAATTCATCGATTTTGAAGTCCTCTTCCAGACCTGTGATGAGAGATGGTGATCGCTTTTCATGTTTTGGGAAGTGTCTTTATTATTTTTTCTATGCCATTTGGACATAATATACTAGGGATCTGTGGTCCAGCTGATTATATTTTAGTCACTATCTTGAAAAGCAATCTCCAGGGATCGTCGTGTATTTCCCTAATAAGTTCTAACCAACACTGTTTTTTGGCATTTCTTAGCTGCTTCTTCGATTCCTTTACATGTGTTATGCACTGATTGATTTTGATTGTTTCCTCTAGTTTTCTGTTCTCTCTTACGATCCCATAGACACTTCTTTGATTTGCAATCTCCTGAGTCCACCTATATACTGGGTTACGGCCTCTTAGAATTTCTGCACCTGGGCATGGCCGCATCACTGGCTGATATATATGACATAATATAATATATGACGAAATCCGTCACTTTCCTCATATATTCGACAAGATCTTCTTCGTCTTGGGTTCCAGCGATTTGTTATAGTTTATCTTTTTCTTTTTCAAGGAATGCGTGAAGCCTAGTTTCCACTCTAAGTTTCTTCAACTGCCATCCTTGATTTGTCGCTTCCTGGTGTTATTTTATTTTCGAATATGTGGTTCTTCTTGTTCTAATAGTGAACTCTGTGTACTAATGGTCGCTGAGTGTCAGTTCCACCAGTGTTCTCCAGTTCAAGACTCTGTCGTCAACCCCACAGATGGAGAATATAATGTCTATTAGCAAACCCAATTTCACCTCGGCGGAAAGTGAAGGTTTTTCCTTCATTTAGAGTCGTCAAGTCTAATCTCTAGATCATTTCGGCCATTGTCTCTCGTCTTATGTTCAGTCTGCGCGACCCCCATTCCGGCATTCCACAAATGAAATCCCCAGCTATAAGTAGTTCGCATCTTGCCTCATGGAGACTACTGTCAAGTTTGTCTAGTTGAATTACAAATTCCTCGTACCGGGCATTTCGAGAGAAGAAACAGCTGTAAATACGCATACCTCCAATATCTACCCAAACGTAGTTTTCTGCCTGTTCATCTGCCTCTCTTACTTGTAGGATCGAATTGAGAACTGCGATCGCCGCTTTGTGTCAGGTCATAGCACATTTTACCATGTGCTCTTTCACACCACTCTCTCACGTTTGGTATCAATCTATGTGTCCAACGCCCGACTGTATCCGATTCCTAATCTCTCCACAAGTTTTTCCCGTGCCGCACTTTTTGCTATCAGCTTTCTTGTTTTGCTTTTGTGCAGTCTACACTCCCTACATATTTCTTCTCTCTCCCGGACCAATAGGTCAATCGGCGGAATGCTAGCTAACACCAAGACAGCTCCTACAGAAATCGTTCTATATGCGCAGACGACGCGTATCGCACATATCCTTTGAACTGCCATCAATTTTTTTCTCATCGTCGTCCACTCCATAACATCAGCCCATATCTCCGCACCATACAGTAATTTTGTGTGTACGGTACTGTTAAGCCTCCTTTTAATCTCATTGGGGCCACCGATGTTAGGCATCAATCTCGACATCGATGTAACTGATGCCAGATACTTTTCAGTGGTCTTGGCTATGTGTTCAGTATACTTTAATCGGTAGTCAATTTGCACTCCCTGGTATCTCACTGATCTACTCCATGCAATTTTGTTTCCATCTATTTCCAGACTTGGTGGTACGAATTTTCGCTTCCCTGTAATGAGCACCGCCTCGATCTTGTTTATCGCCAATTCCAATTCGTTGTCCTTGAACCACCTACTTGCCCTTCTCACAGACTCGTTCAACATTAGTTCGAGTGTGACTGTTTTGCTTGCAGTTACTACCACAACCGGATCGTTTGCAAGACCCACAATACTCGAAGCCTGCCGTAGTTCTAGATTAAGTGGTCCATCATACATGATGTTCCAGAGAAATGGTCTCAAGACGTATTTCTGTGGAATACTCGCCGTGTCTTCATAAAATTTAGGTCCTTTTTCGGTGTTGTATATTAGGATTCTATCAGACAAATAGCTTTTGATTATCTGTAACAAATATTCTGGTGGTTCCTTTTTTCCAACGCTTCGATTGTTTTATCCCACCTTGCTGTGTTGAAATGTTCTTTATGTCAAGGCTTACCACTGCGCGGAATTCTTTTCTTTTCCAGGGACCGCTGTTGATTTGTTTTGCGACCTTGACAGCAGGAGAGATTGCGTCGATAGTCCGTTTCAGAATCGATACTGTCTCGGAGACAGCGTTTGGTTTATGTGCGTTGCGAGTCTTTTCTTCAATAGTCTTTCGTAAAGTTTTCCTTTTGCATCTAGGAGACTAATTGGTCTATATGTTGGCGGCTCGTCCAGGGGTTTATTTCCCTTCTTTAGAAGCACCAAACACTCCTTCTTGCTCGGTTTGATTGCATTTCTTAGCTGTTTCTTGGATTCCGTATATGTGTTATGCACTGATTGATTTTCGTTATTTCCTCTAGTTTTCTCCTAAGGTCGCTTAGACACTTCTTTCTCAGATTTGTAATCTCCTGCATCCACTCCTTCATCGGATATACTGGATTACGTTCTCTTTAAGAATTTCTGCACCTGGGCATGGCTGCATCACAGGCTGATGTGACGGATTTCCGTAGTATCTTCTTCGTCTTCGGTTCCAAAGATTTGTTAGTTCATCATTTTTTTTTAAGGAATGCGTGAAGCCTAGTTTCTAAGTCTAAGTTTCTTCAACGGTCATCCTTGATTTGTCGCTTCCTGGTGTTGTTTTATTTTCGAATATGTGGTTTTTCTTGTTCTAATGGCGAACTCTGTGTACTAATGGTCGCAGAGTGTTAGTTCGTCCAGTGTTCTCCAGTTCAAGACCCTGTCGTCAACCCCACGGATGGAGAATATAATGTCTATTACCAAACCTGATTTCACCTCGGCGGAAAGTTTTTCCTTCATTTAGAATCGTCAAGTCTAATCCCCCGATCATTTCAGCCAGTGTCTCTCCTCTTCTGTCCAGTCTGCGCGACCCCCATTCCGGCGATTTACAATTTAAATCCCCAGCTATAAGTAGTTCGCATCTTGCCCCATGGAGACTACTTACAAGTTTATCTAGTTGAATTACAAATTCTTCTTACTGGGCATTTGGAGAGAAGAAACAGCTGTAAATACGCATACCTCTAATATCTAGCCAAACGTAGTTTTTTGCCTGTTCATCTGCCTCTCTTACTTGTAGGTTCGAATTGAGAACTGCGATCGCCGCTTTGTGTCAGGTCATAGCACACTTTACCATGTGCTCTTTCGCACCACTCTCTCACGTTTGGTATCAATCTATATGTCCGATGTATCCGATTCTCGTCTTTCCTGCCATTTCTCCATTAGTTTTCCTCGTGCCGCAGTTTTTGCTATCAGCTTTCTTCTTTGGCTCTTGTCCAAGCTGCACTCCCTGTATATTACTTCTATCTCCTGTGCCAATGGGTCAATCGGCGGAATGCTAGCTAACACCAAGACAGCTCCAACAGAAATCGTTCTATATGCGCAGACGACGCGTATCGCTCATATCCTTCGAAACTTCCATCAATTTTTTTTCTCATCGTCGTCCGCTCCATAGCATCAGCCCATATCTCCGCACCATACAGTAATTTTGTGTGTACGGCACTGTTAAGCAGCCTCCTTTTAATCTCATTGGGGCCATTGGGGATGCTAGGCATCAATCGCGACATATATGTAACTGATGACAGAGGCTTTTCAGTGGTCTTGGTTATGTGTCCAGTATACTTTAACCGGTCGTCAATTTGCACTCCCTGGTATCTCACTGATGCAATTTTGTTTCCATCTATTTCCAGACTTGGTGATACGAATTTTCGCTTCCGTGCAATGACCACAGCCTCGGTCTTGTCTATCACCAATTGCAATCCGTTGTCCTTGAACCACCTACTTGCCCTTCTCACAGTCTCGTTCAATATTAGTTCCAGTGTGCTTGTTTTTCTTGCCGTTACTACCACAGCCGCATCGTCTGCAAAACCCACAATACTCGAAGCCTCCGGTTCTAGATTAAGTGGTCCATCATACATGATGTTCCAGAGAAATGGTTCCAAGACGGATCCCTGTGGAACACCCGCCGTTACTTCATAAAATTTAGGTCCTTTTTAGGTTTTGTATATTAGGATTCTATCAGACAAATAGCTTTTGATTATCTGTACAATTATTTCGGTGTTTCCTTTTTTCCAAAGCTTCGATTGTTTTGTCCCACCTTGCTGTGTTGAAAGCTTTTTTGATGTCCAGGGTGACCACTGCGCAGAATCCTTTTCTTTTCCAGGGACCACTGTTGATTTCTTTTGCGGCTTTCACAACAGTAGAGATTGCGTCGATTGTGGATAGCCTCTTTCGGAAGCCAAACAGTCTCGGAGACAGCGTTTGGTTTATGTGCGTTTCGAGTCTTTTCTTCAATAGTACTTCGTAAAGCTTTCCTGCTGTATACAGAAGACTTATGATGACGGCTCGTCCAGGGGTTTATTTCCCTTCTTAAGAAGAACCAAACGCTCCTCCACCTCCGCGGAAAAGATCCTGCATGAAGACAACTATTATACGTTTCTAACAGTAGTTCTAGCCACACTTTCACTACCGCCACTAATACCTCATTAGGAATATTATCGAGACCAGGCGATTTTCCTGTTTTCAACCATTTTGATGCTTCCTTTAATTCATCGATTTTGAAGTCCTCTTCCGGACCTGTGATGAGAGATGGTGCTCGTGTCCGGACTGGTCGCTTTTCTTTTTTTGGGAAGAATGTATTTATTATTGTTTCTATGCCATTTTGACATAATATACCAGGGATCTGCGGTCTTACTGATAATTTTGTAGTCACTATCTCGAGAGGCAATCCCCAGGGATCGTCGTCTATTTCCCTAATAATTTCTGGCCAAGACTCTTTCTGGCTCCGTTTGATTACATTTCTTAGCCACTTCTTGAATTTTTCTTCTTGAATTATGCACTGATTGATTTTCGTTTTTTCCTTTTCTGTTTTCTCCTAAGGTCTCTTAGACAATTCTTTCTTAGATTTGCAATCTCCTGCATCCAGGAATATTCTGGATTGCGTTGTCTTTTTGAATTTCTGCACCTGGACATGGCCGCATCACAGGCTGATGTGACGCATTTCGTCATATATTCGACAAGATCTTCTTCGTCTTGGGTTCCAAAGATTTATTGTAGTTCATCTTTTTATTTTTCAAGGAATGCGTGAAGCCTAGTTTCTAAGTATACGTTTCTTAAACTGCCATCCTTGATTTGTCGCTTCCTGGTGTTGTTTTATTTTCGAATATGTGGTTCTTCTTGTTCTAATAGTGAACTCTATGTACTAATGGTTGCTGAGTGTTAATTCCTTCAGTGTTCTCCAGTTCAAGACTCTAACGGCAACCCCACAGATGGAGAATGTAATGTCTATTAGCAAACCTGTATCACCTCGGCGGAAAGTGAAGGTTTTCCTTGATTTAGAATCGTCAAGTCTAATCCCCCGATCATTTCGGCCAGTCCTCTTTTGTCTAGTTTGCGATATCCCTATTCTGGCGATTTACAATTGAAATCTCCAGTTATGAGTAGTTCGCATCTTGCCCCATGAAGACTACTTTCAAGTTGGTCTAGTTGAATTCCTCGTACTCGGTATTTGGAGAGAAGTAACAACCGTAAATACGCATACCTCCAATATCTATCCGAACGTAGTTTTCTGCCTGTTCAACTGCCTCTCTTACTTGCAGGTTCGAATTGAGAACTGCGATCGCCGCTTTGCCGGTCAGATCCTGGAACCATGATCTGAACCCAAATTTTGGCTTGTGATACAGCTCACTAATAAGCAGCAATAAAAATCTGCTTTTCTCTCCATTGATATTTGTATGAGGTTATCTTGTAAACAATGTTGTTTTCATAATGTTTGGCTTTCCTCAGTTCCTTTTGGAACGCTTCACAATTCCTGCTACCCATGATGTGCTGGGTAGACTGGCCCCAGTTCTATTGCAGACCACGCAGAAGGCTTGGCATTTGCAATTCCTTGCAAAACCTTTCCGCATATTCCGCAATGTTTTGAATTGTTTGATCGCTTACAATCTCGTGTTATGTGTCCGAAACCTAAGCATCAATAGCTTCAATTTTAAAATTTTGTCTTACACGGCACCGAACCCAGCCAATTCTAAACCTTCCCTCATTTAATACTGCAGTTGCGGCCCTTGGCGACATCGTTACTCTGGCTACTTACGCTTCACCGTATCCTTTTCGAATGCTCCTCACTATAACAGACTCCAGATCTATTTTGCCTACGACGGCTTTAATCGAAGTAATCACATCATCCGCTTCTGTGGTACAATCTAGGGTAGTGGTCCTCTCCATTTTACGAACTACTCCTTCCCCGAAGGTCGTCGCGAGTGTACCTCTCAATTTCTCTACTCGGTCACTTCCGCCTTTCATTTCATTTAGGAGTTCACCTGCGCGTGTCTCCCTTATTCCCGAAAGTACCACACCTAGTTCATCCGGATTCACCGAACTTTTAATACTCCTAAGAGCATCAATGTAGGACAGGGCCTTCGTGGGTATCGCTTCAGTGCGTATTCGCCTTTCTATTTTAGATTTTTTATTTTCCAGTCATCTGTTCTTTTTTTCCACTTTCCGCTCCTTTCGAGTTCTAACTTTAACCCAATCCGTCTTCATTTTCCCTCCCCTGTCTTCATTATCCGTCTCTTCGTCCGTTCAAGTTCTGCTGTTGCCCTTGGTGCCCTCTATTGAGAGTTGACTTTGCACATGCAAGACACTGCTCGGGTTTTTCAACAACGTTTTTCCAATTTTATCTTCACGAGGATTAGTTTCTCGTGATGATGATGGGGAGCTTGAGAAAACTACCTTCTTAGCAAAAACCTAATCTAACTTTTTTTTTGGATGGGGTAGAAAATACCTTTACGTAGACCCCGCGACTTAATGCCCCGAAGAGAGTAGGACTCGCCCGGCTTGATGTTAGCACCGGTCCTGTTCCTTCCCTTTTCGCCCGAGACAGGGCGGAACCGCGCGAGCATTACTTCGCCGCGTAGAACCCTCTCCAAATATCTCCACCGCTCCTGCATCTGCTTGTCGTTAGATCCATCATAGTTCTCTCGATGTACCAAGCCACGCAATTTGAAAGTGTGTACCAAGCATCAGTTCAATGGTGCTACAGTCCTTGTAGGACCTGGACCTCCTCCCATAGCCTACACTTGTGCTTGCTGTCTTGATGTTAGACACAAGTGTAGGCAACCAGGGGTGGGCTGCCAAATTTTGAACAACCGGCTCGCTATTTTTTTGAAGAAAAAAAAACGGTAAATGAGCACATTGTCTTCAAGTTCAGCTTCTGAACTGCTAATAGCAATTATGCTTGCTATTTTTTAGCCCTTAAAATTGAATTTGGTAACTGAACATTTTTCAGTTGTATGTTTGCGTCTATAAAGTCAGGAAAATCATTAACATCTACTTCAAAATTTCACATAATTTTCTAACCATTTCTTCACCTTCTAGCCACGGTGACATAATTTTATCTAATGACCAGGTAGAAGGATCTAAAATATCGAAGAGTTGCACAAATTATTTATAGTTATCATTGTTGATAACTATATCTTGTCATTGTCATTGTTCTCATTCTTATCATAATTATCCACACTATTATGCCACTCGATTATATTTGGACATATTTCAGTTAATTTTGTGGCTTCTCCAGATCTTCTTCCTAACATTGTCGATGCACCATGTGAACAGAATTCTATGAGATTTCTTTGTAAATAATTTTTATCAAATCCATTTTACGTACGCACATGATGTGTGTAGTGTGTTGCGCACATGATATGTTTGCGAGTGTGTGGTATATCGGTGCGATGTGCATATTTTGCATATACATACTATTAAAATGGCTTATTTCTTTGGTTTTAGGCGCAATTTAACAAGCGGCTCGCTGAGTTTCAAAAATTTTAACAACCGGCTCGCGCTAGCCGGACCGAGCCGGCTCCAGCCCACCCCTGTAGGCAACCCTTACAGTTTTTAACGTGGTTGGCGAGCCACTATTTGGGGAGGTTTAGAGGCAGTTTGGAGGAGAACGGTGGCTTATTTTAACCATGTCCAGGATTTGAACCCGCGCATTGCGGCTCCGATGTCTGACACTTTGAATACTGGGCCACCGCCGCCTCGTCTAGTGCGTTATCACAATAGTGGCACCCCGGCATCACCTGGCCCCATGGCCTGTGAGTACCTGGGTCAGATGGTGGTCGACCTCGTCGTGCCTGCGTGAGTAACATAATGCGACATCTGGGATGATCTCGCGCGTCTGCCTGCCCTTTGGGTCCGCCTGTAACTCCCGTTGCCATGCTTTCAGTGTTCGTTCCCGCTCCTTCTTAAGCCGGGCCTTGCAGAGTGGCTGTTCATTGAGTCTCACCTCGTGTCACCGCTCGTGGATACACTTCCTCTCCATCGCTACGAGGTGCAAGGGAGGATGCTGGCTAGCAGTAAGACCGCCCAAGTCGCCACAGTACGGTATGCTAATGTTACCGTAACGGCGGCCAGCCTCTGCACTGATAACATAATCTGTCGATTCCTCGCCAGAGACAGGGCACCGCACCACACAGGCGCAGCGTAGAGCAGGACCGAGTGCACCACGCTCATCAGCAACCGCCTCTTGGACTGCTTCGCTCCCCCGATGTTCGGCATTAGTCGCGTCAGCGCCTTTTCCGCCGTCTTCGCGATATGCTCGCTGAACTTCATCTTTGCATCGACTATAACCCCGAAGTATTTAAGGCTGTTTTTTATTTGCACATCCCCGCGATCGTTATCCTTGGTGCATCTTTCGGGATGGTGCGTCTTCTGCTGAACAGCACCGTCTCGCTCTTGTTGACGGCAACTTCCAGCCCCACACTCGAGAGCCAGCGCAATGCAGTCCTCACCGCTTTCTCCAACAGTTCCGGCGTCCGCACCGTTGCTATAACGGCGACGTCGTCCGCGAATCCCACCAGGATTGCATCCCCTGGCATATTGACACGTAGGAGGTCATCGTAGATAATGTTCCACAGGGTCGGTCCCAGTACCGAGCCGTGTGGAGCTACAGCGGTGATGCGGCAACTCCTTTGTCCACTAGTTGTGTACACTAGTTGTCGGTCCGTTAGGCAGTTCCTGACCATCTGATCTAGATAACCAGGCATTCCCTCTCGGCGCTATAGCGCCCCGACTATGATCGACCACCTCGCCGACTTGATATAAATATGAAGGCATTCCGGACATCTAATGTAGTCATCGCGCAGGGCGTCGCGAAGCGCCCCTTCCACGCGGTCGTCATACGCGCGATGTTCAAAATGGTTTCCAACGCATCAATGGTCGAGCGGTCCTTTCGGAAGACGAACTGTCTCTTAAACAATCCGCCGGTATGCTCTATGCCCTCATTGAGCCTCGCCAGTACCAGGCACTCAGGAGCTTGCCCGTCGTGTCTAGCATGCACAACGGCCGGTAGGAACCCGCTGTGCTCTTAGGGATTAGGACCAGACGTTGTCTCTTCCACCGCGGATGGAAGCTTTTCCCATGCAACCTGGCGTTGTACGCTGAGAAGAAACTTCCGGAGCACTAGCCACCGTAGCCGCGACCGCCTCATTTGGAGGCCGCCTCATCTAGGCCTAGCACCTTGCCGGAGGATAACTTCTTCGCCGCTGTCCGCAGCTCTTCTTCTGTGAAGTCTGGGGGATCCTCATCGCCCTCGCCCGCAGCTTCCCAGGTTTATGCCTCATGAGTCGGGAACAGATCATCGATTATGGGATTCAGTTCAACGGGGTCTTTTGTTACAGGGGGTAATCTGCGTCCCAGCCGTCCTGTACGATACGGTTCGGCGTCAACAGCTTCTTTTGGCTCCCTCCAGCAGACCTCCTTGTTGCTCTTTATATCAAGACGAACTGTTTTCTCGCGGTCTTATGGGCCGCCACAAGGTTATCCGCCTCCCGGTTGCCAGATGTACTAGCTCGCTGCGCCTTGCGCCTCGCACGTATTCGCTCGTGACTCAGGGCCGCCAGATTTTCGGACCACCAGAATACGGGCTACAATATGAGGTCTTCGGGGCATCGACGCGTCGCACGCTCTCTCCACGGCTGTTAATGCAGCCATGACCAAGTCCTCTGGTTGGGAGCGCCGAAGTGTTTCTGCCTCCTCGCAAACTTCATTTCTCTTCTATTGCTCTATTCAATGCGAGTTCCTCCCTGTATTCCTTGACTTAGTGGTAATAAACCACTGACTACGTTATGGCGTCTCGTATTGCTTTATGAATGTTCTTTGTATCTGTTGCGATACCATAAATGACATTAATGTTTTCTCTCAATTTCTCCATTGTCACATTTTCTTCATTTTGCATCCGTTTAATTTGATCTGGCGATTCCTCGAGCATGGTGAGATATTTTCTTATTTCCACGTTCCCTAGTAAATCGGTCACAGAACAAAGATAAAAAAACAAACAAGAAGCACAAACTGTCAATGCGGCGAGTAATATATATTTTTAATAAATTAACTTAATTATACGAATTGTTTATCCCCGCATGCGAATATAAACTATATTCAATTTTGGTTTAAACTTCACAACATATATATGATTGTTTAAGATCTAAACACATGGGGTTCTAAAGATCGTTAGCTTCGAGTCTCAAAATAAAATATCACAAATAATACAAGCACTGTCCTTCTTAGGGCCCACCGCGCGGCTTATAAATTAGCCTAGTCCTGTCTGTCTACTCTTGTCTGTCTAATGTTGTCTGTTTAGTCTTGCCTGTCTGGTCTTGTCTGTCTAGTCTAGTCTTGTCTGTTTAATCAAAATCAAATACTTTATTTCATTAAGTAAACAAACATTTGAACAGCTTTTATATTACTAATCTTGTCTATCTAGTCTTGACTGTCTAATCTTGACTGACTAATCTTGTCTGTCTAGTCTTGTATGTCTTGTTTTAGTTTGGTTTTATTTGGAAATAAAGACAAATTACAAAAAAACTTTCTTTTCGCGTCGCACTTTACACTGGAATCCGCTCTTGCAGTTCTTCAGTGTAAGGGCTGTCCGTTCTAATTTCTGCTGTCTTTCTCCTTGGTTGCAATAATCTTCCGAACGACGGTATATACTTCCAGTGGTATGCTCGAAGTTCGTTCTTCGTCTTCTGTCCAGTTCGAGCAATCAAAAAGCGTATGGTTTACATCGTCTACCTCCACGCAGTAATAGGGAATATGCATACATTTTTTTTATTTGCTTAATTCACTTTTTACTTCGTTTAAACATAGTAAAAAATATAAATACTGTTGAAAGTGGTTTAATTAAATTTTTTAAATATATAAAATACCGATTAAATTTGACCTGTTTGAATGGTCCCATTTATCGCGCTTTGGATGACGTCACAGCTCTCGTTGTCATTCAGTGTTGTTTACTATTTGCATAGGCAGTTAAGGATTTTCAGTTTGAATCGGTATTTCAATAATGGAAAAAGCTAAAAAACCATTTTATAGATATTGTCTAGTCTCTCTCTCTCCAATGGCGCTACAGTCCGAAGCGAGCCCTGGCCTCCACCAAAAAAAACGTTGTCTCCAGCGTTCCCTTTCCTCTGCCGCCGCCCGCCAGTTCCGCACCCCCAGCATCTCTCTCGCATCCCTTTTCACACTTTCCTCCCATCTCGCCCTTGGCCTGCCCGCTTTCCTTCTACCTTCCGGCACTCTGAGTATTTGTCTCGGCACTGCTGTTGGAGCCATCCGGCACACATGTCCCGCCCATCTTAGCCTGCTTAGTTTTATGTGGGATACCACATCTGGGCTTTTGTATAACTGATATAGCTCGAAGTTCATCCTAATTCTCCAGCCCTCTTCGCTGTTAATTGCCCCATAAATTTTCCTCAGGATCTTTCGCTCAAAAATCTCCAGCATCTTTTCCGATTTCTGGGTCAGCGTCCATGCTTCGCTTCCATATGTGAGGATGGGTCGTATGATTGCTTTATATATATTACACTTCGTGTGTCTGCTAGCTAGCTTCGAGTTAAGGATGGATTTAAGAGTGAAGTATGCCCTGTTGGCTTGCATGATTCTATGTTGTACTTCCACCCCTTCGTCGTTCTGATCCGTGACGGTTGATCCCAGATATTTAAAGTTGTTGACGACTTCTACAGTGTACTCTCCCATATCCAGATTATTTACTGCGTGTACTGGCGCTCCCGGTCTTACCATCATTACTTTTGTTTTATCCTTGTTTATTGACAGACCTATCTCCTTGGCTCTCTTCTCCATTTTACCGTAAGCATCTTTCATTGCCGTTAGCGATCTACCGATGATGTTTAGGTCGTCAGCATAGCCCAAAAGTTGCGTGGATTTATTGTAGATGGTACCGTTGCATTCTATCTGAGCTTTCCTTATAGCTTTTTCGAGCGCGATGTTAAATAATATGGGTGATAGACTGTCTCCTTGTCTCAGACCTGTAATGGTTTCAAACTTGTGCGATGTCGTTTTTTGGATACCGACTTGGTTCCAAGTCTTTTTTAACGTACAATTTACCAATTTAATGATCTTTTGTGGTATCTCGAATTCTTCCATTGTCTTCATGAGAGTTCTTCTATCGATAGTATCATACGCTTGTTTAAAGTCTACGAAGACCTGGTATGTGCTGATGTTCATTTCCCATGTCTTTTCTAGTATTTGTCTGAGTGTAAACATTTGGTCAGTCGTCGACTTTCCTTTCCGGAAACCTGTCTGATACTGTCCTATAATGCTCTCTGCGTACGGTTGGAGTCTTCGTCCGATTATCCATGACAGCACCTTGTAGGCCGTGTTAAGAAGAGTTATACCACGATAGTTCTTGCACTCCAGTTTGTTTCCTTTCTTATAGATAGGGCATATCTTCCCCTCCCGCCATTCCTCGGGTATCTCTTCTGTCCTCCAGATTCTTCCTATCAGCTGGTGTAAAACACAGTTCAGAGCGTCTCCTCCCATTTTGATCATTTCAGATGGTATCATGTCCGGTCCCGGTGCTTTGTGGTTCTTTAGTGCCTTTATCGCCTCGCTTATTTCTCTTTGTGATGGTTCGTTCTCTTCTCTCAGATCTCTTATATATTGTCTATTAGATATTGTCTAGTACCGGAATGCAAAACACTATTATAACTACACCAGATAAACTGTTGGATGAAGTCCCAATCGAGGTGTATAGTCCACCCTACCCACATCTTTTGCGCATGCGCTACAAAATTTTCTTTCATGTATCTATTTTTGGTAGATTGTCCGATTGTACTTTAAAAAACCACTTTCAGTCATTGTTCTTGATCATTTATAATGTCATTATATGCCAAAATCGCACTAGGTATTGGAAATTACTACATAAATATTGCATAGCAAAACAGCACAGTGAATATCGACGCCGATAAATATCATAACGTGCACGTCACAGTCTCGGTTTCGGTTCGAGCAATGGTGATGCGTTTCGCAAATTTGAATTTCGCTGGCATATTTTGGACTTTTTGATTTTAATTTTTGGAATTAAATACAAACTAAATAAGAAAATAATGGTATAGGTGTAATGTCAAGATCATAAAGTATCGGAGGTAAAAAAATCAAGTAAATCTAAATCTCTTGCATATTTCCTAATACATTCGTCCGTATCTGCTCTCCAGCGATTATACAGGTATTTCCTGAAACACTCTTGGTCTGACAAATCATCATCACGTAGCGCTACAACCCTGGGTGGGTCTTGGCTGACTGTACAACTTTTTTCCAATTTGTTCGGTCTTCAACCTAGGTCCTTCCATCAACCTAGGGTCAAATGGAATGTTCATTTTCCGGAGATCTGCTTGGATGTTATCTCTCCATCGCATTCTGGGACGTCCGAGCGGTCTCTTGCCTGTGGGAATCTCCTCCCATACCAGTTTTACAAGTCTTTCGTTATGCAGTCTGTGCAAGTGGCCTGCCCATCTTAGTCGCTGTGATTTAATTTCTTGGACAATATCGGTGTCGTTGTAGAGTGCTTTTAATTCGATATTGGTTCTGATCTTATACTGGTCTGTGGTGATGTCATGGTGAGGTCCGAAAATTTTTCTAAGTATTTTTCATTCAAAGCGTCTGAGCTTTTCTTCGTTTGCTTTGGTCATCGTTTGGTCCACGTTTCGCATCCGTATGTTATTACAGGTCTGACGATGGATTTATAGATTTTGATCTTTGAACTTCTTGTGAGATTTTTTGATTTTATGAGCTTATTCAGTGCAAATAGACAGCGGTTTGCAGATTGGATTCTGTCTTTTATTTCTTCGGTAACATCGTTGTCCGCTGTGATTACGGCCCCCAGATACTTACTGCCACAGATACTCTTTCGAAATTAAAGGTGTTGATCGTCATATTTTGTCCTATTCTGTCTCTTCGTGTCGTTCTATTTATACACATATATTTCGTTTTCTCTTCATTAATCTTCAGCCCTACTTCACTTGTTGCTCCTTCCACCTTGTTGAAAATGTCTTTCGTGGATAGAATGGAGTCTCCAACGAGATCTATGTCATCTGCATATGCGAGTAACACTTTGGGACCTTGACCCGATAGCAATTCTGTTTTTATTTCGGCCGACCTCATGTCATGGCTTTCTCTAATACAAGGTTGAATAGTAGTGGAGATAACGCATCACCCTGTTTAAGTCCACTGTTGATTTCAAAGCTGCCAGACAGTTTATTATTTACACGTAATTTAGATATTCCACCCTCCATACAGACTTTGGTCATCCGAATGAGTTTCTTTGGTATTGAGAACTCCGCCATGGCATTCCATTCCATCTTTCTACGCTATCATATGCCTGTCGAAAGTCTATGAAAATATTGTGTATGGGTTTGTTATACTCCCATCCCTTTTCTAGAAGTTGTCTCAGCGTGAATAGTTGATCTATTGTTGATCTGTTTGCCCTAAACCCGGCTTGATATTCGCCTAGGACATTTTCAGCATAAGGGATTAGTCTACTAAGAATGATGTTTGAGAGGGTTTTATATGCCGTGTTTAGGAGTGAGATTCCTCTATAATTCGTGCATTTTGTTTTGTCCCCTTTTTTGTGGATGGGCACTATTATGTTTTCCTTCCATCGTGCTGGTATCCTTTCTTCTAACCATATGTGCGTTATTAGCTGGTGGATTTGGCGATGTAGTGCGTCTCCCCCATATTTCAGAAGCTCTGCTGGTATCTCGTCCGTACCCGGCGCTTTGTGATTTTTCAGCTTATTTAAGGCCTTTTGGGTTTCTTCAAAGGAAGGATTTTTGACGGGCATGTCCGCTGTGATATAGATCTCTTCTTTGTGCTGTTCTTCCTGTATGATGTTTAGAAGGTCTCTAAAATACTTTTTCCATTCTTAAGTTATTTCTTTACCGTCGATTAGCATACGGCCTTGGTTGTCTTTCAGTGTGTGGATGGAATTGGCTCTATGCCCTCTTTTCTCAGAGGAAATTGCTTTGTAGAATTCTCTGGAGCCTGGTTTGGGCCGGTCTCTCTCCATAGTTTCATATTTTTGTTGTTTGTAGTTTCTTTTCTTTGTGCGTATTATTTTTCTTGTTTCTTTTCGACAGTCGTCATATTCCTTTTTACTTTGGTCTGTTTGCAAAAGTATCCAAGTCTTTCTTACTGTTTGTCTTTTTTCCAGTTGTTTCCGACATTCCTCGTCATACTATGTTTTTGCCCTCTTCTGCTTACTCCTTCCAAAGATCTTGTCAGCTGTCTTGGTTATTATTTCGGCAGTCGCTTCCCATAGCTGTTCTATATCATTGTCTTCTCTTTCAGAGTTCAAGGTTTGTTCAAGTTGTTCTCTATAGTTTTGTTGTTTCTCTGCATTGTGTATTTCGTCCATGTTCCATTGTGGGTTTATTGTTGTTTTATTGTATTTGTGGCTAGATATTCTGGACTTGACTTTTGCTCTGACTAAGTAATGATCTGTGTCTCCGTCTATTCCTCTCAGGCTTCTTACGTCTATAATATTGTTGCCATTACGGGCATCTACAATGATGTGGTCAATTTGGTTGGGTGTAATATGGTCGTTTGAGACCCAGGTTTGCTTATGGATGTCTTTATGCGGAAACATGGTTGACTTTATTAGCATATTATTAGCTGCTGCAGTTTCTGTGAGTCTTAAGCCATTGTCGTTGGATATATTGTGTAGGCTGTGTTTACCTATTGTGGGGTATAGGCTGGGCTCTGCCTATTTTAGCATTAAAGTCCCCGCAGAGTATGCGCATATCCTGTTTGGGCATCGTATCTATCTCTCTTTCTAGGGCATCGTAGAAGTCATCCTTGATATCTTCATCCTTCTCTTCCGTTGGTGCATGCGCTGAGATAATCGAAATGTTGTATCGCTCTCCCTTCATTCGTATGTAGCATATCCTTTCATTTATAGGTTTAAAATTTAGTATATTCTGTACTAGGTTGTCTCTAATCACAAAGCCCGTTCCAAATTCATGTCTTCCGTTTTTGTTACCGCTGAAGAAGATGGTGGATTTACTTATTTTTATATTTCCATCGTCTGGCCATCTTATTTCTTGGACGGCTGTTATATCCATTCCTATGTTTTCCAGTTGTTCCACAGCATTTATAGCAGCTCCAGGTCTGTACCAACTTTGGACATTCCAAGTTCCAATATTCATGGTCCTTTTACATTGCATTTTGTCGTTTTTTGTGTTTGTCTGTCCGGTTCCGAGGCAAAGTTGCAGTTTTCATAACTAGTTTCTTTTTTCCGAGGGTGGGTAGTTAACCCTCCGCTCAACCCTCCTCTTTTATCCGGGCTTGGGACCGGCTGCAGTAAGGTGATTTCAGAGCTGCATTATTTGCCAATTTTCAATGTGTCAAAATTATGACACATTCGTATTTTGGTCTGACAAAGCTTGAGTTAAATCAGCGTTTCCCAACCTTTTTCAGCCACGGACCCCTAGGAAATCAAGCACAGTTTTCACAGACCCCCTTAATAAAATAAATAGCAAAAAAAATTCGGATTAGGTTTTTATTTTAGTTATTACAGATACAAAATAGGTACTCATGTTTATTATGAAAAATATGAAAAAATTTAATGTGAAGGTTGCTTTTTTGCAACTAAATCAGTGATATTCGGGTTGATGTTGCTACAAAGTTGTAATCTCAAATCAGATTCTACTTGTAATCTGTTTCTGTATTTGTTTTTTGTATATACAAGAGTAGAGAATGCCTTTTCACATAGGTATATGGTTGAAAAAAGCAGTAAATGTTTCAGTGCTTCGTCAGATATGTCCTTATAATCTGTCTTTACATTCACCCAAAAACTTGATAATTCTTTGAAATTTTTTTTGAAAGATTCTTTGAAATTGCGTTTCAATGCTGAATCACAGGATATTTCTATTAATTGGTTTACCTGTGCCACTGTCAAGCCAGTAATATCACTAACATCCGTGTTGAAAGGGTCTGATATCCAATTTTTATTTTTGTCGGGTACTGGAATATAATCCCAAAACGAAGACCTCAAAGCACGTAGGTGTGTAACCATTTCATCTTGTACTTGTGCTGGCAATATCGCTTCACCAGAGGATTCCAAAAACGCTGACAGTTTATAGTTTTTTTGAATTGTACGATTTATCCAAAGGTCAAGCTTTTTTAGCATCGTTTCAATTTTATCATCGACTTAGAAGATGTTGTTATCTCTCCCTTGTAGACCCAAGTTCAGCTCGTTAAGGGCACTAAATATATCAGCTAAATATGCTGCCATTGCAAGCCATCCATTTAGACGACTAAATACTAGTCTTGTCTGTCTAGTCTTGTCTCTCTAGTCTAAGGGTTGCCAAGGATTTGGCCACGTCCAAATCCTTGGCAGTAGAAGCATCGAATAACCTCTGGCTTATCTATCCTATCTTGACTTTGACAGTCAAAAAACCTATCTTGACTTTGCCAGTCTTCAGCAGTGTTTCTGCACTTTCCTTCGAATAGTGACAAACTGCTGTTTGTGTGTCACTGAAACCTTTTCTGAGTGATTGCACTTTCACTGAATCTGGGGAGGTTTGTTCTACTACCGCTAATATGGCGGTTATCACATCCGCTTCTTCCGTAACCTCGTCTAGATCCCGGATCTCGATTGTGCAGTTCTGTGTTATTATTCGCACAGTGGCCTGCTTTCCCAATAGCTTCGAGACTGCAGTTCTCAAGATTCCAACACTTCCTTTTTTTTATTCCTATCAGTAGTTCGTTGTTTGAGTCCGCTTTATCCATGATATTTCGACTCCGCATTTTGCTGGATCTTTGTTTTTTTTAATCCTTCGTAGTCTGTCTGCGTATGAGACACCTTCCCCTGGTTTAACTGCCAATGGTTTTTCGTCCTCGGTGGTGTAGTTGACAACATACCCGCGTTTCAATTCGGGAGACCCGGGCTCGAATCCTGGTCGGGGAGACAACAAGTAGGTCGGTTTTCACTAACCGTTCGAGCTGCCCACCCTGAATGAATGCAAAATATGCGATACCGGGGTGCCGCATACAAAAAGCCAAGGTGGGAGTAAACCCCCTATGTTTATTGAGAGCTTCCCACGAACCACCTTTTTTTAGTCTTATCGGTCTAGTCAATTTTATTTATTTATTTATTTTCATTATATAAGCTACAACAGTGATTTTCAACGACTGTGCCGCGGCACTTTTATGTGCCGCCAATTCTTTATGTGTGCCGTCAAATTTTAGAAGTGCAAACAATAAAAATTATTTGCTATGTACCTACTTAGATACAGCATGCTTGTATAGTTTTACTACAAATTTATTTACTAGCAGAGTTTTCGGCTAAAATGTATTTAGTTGCATGTAAGCCGTGGCAGAAATTAGAACTACCGTAAAAAAGTCAATATTTTACTGATTTCACAGTTTTAACCTAGGTTAGGTCATAGGTTAGATTGGGTAATATTAGAACAGATAAATCCAGACCATATATCACGCGGTAGCGCGATCTCTCGGGGCAAAATAAGAAAAAATAATTCAAATAATTTACCTTGAGACTTAGACGCCCTCCTTGCATGCATTATAATCCGAGTTTTTTATTTATTCAATTCTTCCTCATAACATCATCATCATTTCCTTTACTCCTCGTGGGAGCATAGGGCATCAACAAACGCTCTCCATCTGATTCTATTCTGAGCCAGGGCCTTTACCTCGCGCCACTCCTTTCCGCTTGCCCTGGCTTCCTGTACGACTGTCCTCCGCCACGTGATTTTTGGGCGGCCTCTCTTTCTTGAACCTTGGGGGTTCCAGTCAAGAGCTTCTTTTGCAATATCCCCCTCCGGCCTTCTAAGTGTGTGTCCGATCCATTTCCACTTCCTTCTTCTTATTTGGGTTTCAAGACGCTCCATATTTGCTTTTTTCCAAAGTTCAATATTTGCTATGGTATTGGGCCAAAATATTTTAAGTATTCTTCTCAGACACTTGTTCGTGAATACCTGAAGTTGTGATACTATGGTGGTAGTCACTTTCCACGTTTCGCTACCGTAAAGAAGAACTGATACTACATTAGATTTGAAAATTTGAAGCTTTAAGTTACGGGATGTTTTTGTTGAGTTCCACAGTTTGTTAAGCATTCCGAATGCCTGTCGCGCCTTCTGTATCCGTTGTTTTACGTCTTTATCAGCACCACCATCCTGTGAAATAAGGCTTCCAAGGTAGCAAAAACTATCTACTACCTGTACTTGCCTGCCATCTATCTCCAGGTTGCAGGGGGCTGTCGCATTGATCTTTATCAGCTTGGTTTTATCGACATTGATTTTCATTCCCACCTGCATTGCGTACTTTTTGAGAGCCTCCAACTTTTTTTCCATATCTACTTTCGTGTGCGACAGGAGACAGATATCATCGGCAAAATCTAGATCTTCTAAATGCCTCACGAGCGTCCATCGAATTCCCCTTGTTTTTTTTATTTGCTTTCTTCATGACCCAGTCTAAGACTATGGTAAACAGAGAGCGTGCATCCTTATTTTACTCCCGAATACACTGCGAAAGGTGTGCCGCGTTGTCCTTGGTGGATTACCATGCAGCTTGCTTCTTTGTATAGTAATTTGATTATGTTTATGTACTTTGTAGGCACCCCGTAGCTGGCTAGTATTATCCACATAAATTCCCTGTCCACACTATCGAACGCTTGCTTGAAGTCGATGAACAGTAGATAGAGTGGTGACTGCTACTCGACCGACTGTTCAACGATGATTCTGCGGGTGTTTATCTGGTCGGTACAGGACCTGCCAGGCCTGAATCCCGCTTGCTCCTTGCGTAGTGTCGGTTCAACCACATTGCTGATCCGGTCGTGAATTATTTTGGAAACTAATTTGTTAATGGTGTTAAGAAGAGTTATTCCTCTCCAATTGGAGCATATACTCAGGTCTCCTTTTTTCGCCAGTTTGATAATTAGGCCCTCTTTCCACGTGGATGGTATTACTTCTGTTTCCCATGCTTCTCGAATTATAGGTGTTATAATCTCGGTGATTCCCTTTATGTCTATTTTAAACATCTCCGAGTATGTCTCGTCAGCGCCAGGCGCCTTGCCGTTTTTAAGGTGTTTGATGGCGGCCTTCACCTCCTCTATGCTTGGCAGGTCGTCTCTAAATCTTCTGTTTCCGCTTGGTGTCATAGGACTTTGTGGTACCTCTTCCAACGGTGTGTTTAGGAGCTCTTGGAAGTGTTCTGTCCAGCGGGTTATTTGCTGTGCCTCGGTTGTGCATAGCTTGCCGTTCGTCGTGCGTATTGGTCGTTCTGAGGGGTAGCCTATGTTTGTGAGCTTTCGTGTCAGGCGATATGTTTCATTGGTGTTCATGCTGTCAGCAGCTTGTTGCGCTCGGGTTGCAATATCAGCTAGCCATTTCCTCTTATCAGTTCTAGCACTCTTTCCCACTTGCTTATCGGCTGCGTTGTAAATCTGGGATAGCCTTTGTTTATCTTTATCTTCAGCACAGTTTCTTTGTTGCTTTAAGTTTCGGCGGTCTTGGATTAATTTCCAAGTCGCATCAGATATCCATTCTTTTCTCTCATTGGATTTGTACCCAAGGATGTCTCCAGCTCCTCTTAACGCATCTACGATGCTTGACCATCGTTCTGTAATGTCTTTGTTCCCTGTAGTCTTGTCCTTCAGTCTGTTGGCTACCTCCTCTGCGAAGGCCTTTGCCGTCATTTTATCTTGAAGTTTTGCGATGTCAATTTTCTTTGTCTTCCTGGTGGCTTGGCGCTTGGTGTTTGAGATCAGTTTAATACGTAACTGTCCACAGAGAAGGTGGTGGTCGCTATGTACGTCGGCTCCACGCTGATTCCGGACATCAAGCAGTGATCTTCTCCATTTCTTGCTTATGCAAATATGATCTATCTGATTTTGGGTGCTGCCATCCGGTGAGCACCATGTCACTTTATGTATTTCCTTGTGTGGAAAAACTGTTCCGCCTATAAGCAAATCGTGGTTTGTGCAGAGGTCCGCTAGTAATTCTCCATTTTCATTCATTTCCCCTATACTGTAGTTTCCCATTACTGTCTCCCAGTTAGTGCTGCTTTTCCCAACCTTGGCATTGAAATCTCCCATCACAACTTTTATATCCGTCTTTTTAAGTTGGCGAATTGTGCTTGACAATTGTTGGTAGAATGTATCCTTTTCTTCTTCTGTAGCTGCCATTGTCGGTGCGTAAACTTGAATTATTGATATATACCTCGAGCGCGTTCGGAATCGTGCTGTTATTATCCTTTCTGAGATTGGGCTCCAATCTTCTAAACTTTGCATTGATTTCTCTGTTAGCATGAATCCGACACCACCTCTGCGCGCCTCGCCAATTTGTTTCTCGGAGTAGAGGAGCACCTCTCCCGTTGATGTTTTCTTTACACCACTTCCTTCCCATCTGATTTCACTTAGGCCTAGTACTTGTAAGTTGTATCTCCGAAATTCTTTCGTCAGTTGGGCTAAAGTGGTTGGCTTCAGCAACGTCCTTACGTTCCATGTTCCAAATCGTGTCCGATATCGTGCGCTAAAAGTCGTCATTGATTTCATCTGTCCGTTTCCGAGGCTTGTTGGTGTTTCTTTTACAAAGTTGAGTTTCGGTATAGCAGGTTGTAAGCCTGTTGCACCTAGTCTTATTTTGGTCCGCGGAGGCTATTTTATTTTACCTCTACCCTTCAAGCTTCTTCCTCATCACTACCCTTCTTCCTCATAAAGTCATGTTTAATTCCTTGCATACGGATCAATAAAGCAGTGATTTATTCACTAGTGCAATCAGTCTCCATGGCAACGCATTAAAATCACTCACTTACGGGCTCCGTAAACATAATCTTAAATGTTTGCTGATGTTCTTTTTTTGATGGCCAATCACACAACTTATTATACCTACATTTTTTTATACAAATCTCATGATTCTTGCCGGAGTAATCTTTCCGCGTCACTATCTAACAATAATTCTTCAGATGTATCCAGTTACGATTAATAAAACACAAATTAATTAAACACAATAAATATTCTAAACAAAATTTTGACGCACGAATCAACAATTTTATCATTACCATGAGAACACCACAATCATGACCAACTTTTCTTTGAATTGTTTGTTGTTTAAACAAAAGCAAAACTGAATAAAAGTTTGTATTACACTCGCGGATAAAGTTAAGGTTTAAATTTATCAAATTATCACTATCTCTCCAATGGCCCTACAGCGAGCCCTGGCCTCCACCAAACGTTGTCTCCAGCGTTCCCTTTCCTCTGCCGCCGCCCGCCAGTTCCGCACCCCCAGCATCTCTCTCGCATCCCTTTTCACACTTTCCTCCCATTTCGCCCTTGGCCTGCCCGCTTTCCTTCTACCTTCCGGCACTCTGAGAATTTGTCTCGGCACTGCTGTTGGAGCCATCCGGCACACATGTCCCGCCCATCTTAGCCTGCTTAGTTTTATGTGGGATACCACATCTGGGCTTTTGTATAACTGATATAGCTCGAAGTTCATCCTAATTCTCCAGCCCTCTTCGCTGTTAATTGCCCCATAAATTTTCCTCAGGATTTTTCGCTCAAAAATCTCCATCATCTTTTCCGATTTCTGGGTCAGCGTCCATGTTTCGCTTCCATATGTGAGGATGGGTCGTATGATTGCTTTATATATATTACACTTCGTTTGTCTGCTGGCTAGCTTCGAGTTAAGGATGGATTTAAGAGTGAAGTATGCCCTGTTGGCTTGCATGATTCTATGTTGTACTTCCACCCCTTCGTCGTTCTGATCCGTGACGGTTGATCCCAGATATTTAAAGTTGTTGACGACTTCTACAGTATACTCTCCCATATCCAGATTATTTACTGCGTGTACTGGCGCTCCCGGTCTTACCATCATTACTTTTGTTTTATCCTTGTTTATTGACAGACCTATCTCCTTGGCTCTCTTCTCCATTTTACCGTAAGCATCTTTCATTGCCGTTAGCGATCTACCGATGATGTTTAGGTCGTCAGCATAGCCCAAAAGTTGCGTGGATTTATTGTAGATGGTACCGTTGCATTCTATCTGAGCTTTCCTTATAGCTTTTTCGAGCGCGATGTTAAATAATATGGGTGATAGACTGTCTCCTTGTCTCAGACCTGTAATGGTTTCAAACTTGTGCGATGTCGTTTTTTGGATACCGACTTGGTTCCAAGTCTTTTTTAACGTACAATTTACCAATTTAATGATCTTTTGTGGTATCTCGAATTCTTCCATTGTCTTCATGAGAGTTCTTCTATCGATAGTATCATACGCTTGTTTAAAGTCTACGAAGACCTGGTATGTGCTGATGTTCATTTCCCATGTCTTTTCTAGTATTTGTCTGAGTGTAAACATTTGGTCAGTCGTCGACTTTCCTTTCCGGAAACCTGTCTGATACTGTCCTATAATGCTCTCTGCGTACGGTTGGAGTCTTCGTCCGATTATCCATGACAGCACCTTGTAGGCCGTGTTAAGAAGAGTTATACCACGATAGTTCTTGCACTCCAGTTTGTTTCCTTTCTTATAGATAGGGCATATCTTCCCCTCCCGCCATTCCTCGGGTATCTCTTTTGTCCTCCAGATTCTTCCTATCAGCTGGTGTAAAGCACAGTTCAGAGCGTCTCCTCCCATTTTGATCATTTCAGATGGTATCATGTCCGGTCCCGGTGCTTTGTGGTTCTTTAGTGCCTTTATCGCCTCGCTTATTTCTCTTTGTGATGGTTCGTTATCTTCCCTCAGATCTCTTACTTCTGGTGTGTGAATTGGGTCGTCTTCAGCTGTTTGTCCGGTTAATTCCACTCGTAGTGAGGTATTCAGGAGTTCGTTAAAATATTCCGCCCATCTACCTACCACTTTACTTTCTTCAGCCAGTAAGGTGCCCTCTTTACTGTTGATTATTGTTGCTCTGGGCTGAAATCCATTTCGCAGGTTGTTCACTATCTTGTAGCATTCTCTAATTTCGTGTTTCTCTTGGTGGTGTCCTATCCGTGCCACCTGGTCGTTAAAATGGGCCCGTTTCTTCTTCCGAAATAATTTGGATGCTTCCTTTCTTTGCTTGTTGTATTCAGCTTGCTTGGCTCTCGTGGGTCTCTGCAAATTCTCTGCCCTAGCTTTCTGTTGTTTCTCGCGTGCTTCTTCACACTCTGCATCGTACCATTGGTTTCGTTTTTTCCTATGGACTTTCCCGAAAGCCTCCTCTGCCGATTCCTTAATCCCCTTTGCAATTTCCGTCCATTGTTCTTCAATACTATGATTTTCCGTCAACACTCCTAGTTTTTCGGCGATCTTTTCTTCGTATCGTTGCCTTACCCTGGTTAAGTTCAGTTTTTCCTCATCCCATTTTTCTATTCCGCTGTTTGCTGGCTTTTTCGAGTTGGCTAGCCTTTGTTTTAATTTAATCCTCACCAGGTAATGGTCCGAGTTGCAATCTGCCCCTTTGCAGCTTCTGACGTCCTTTATGCTGGACATAAATCTTGTGTTTATTAAGACATGGTCTATTTGATTGAGTGTCCTTCCGTCTGGTGATCTCCATGTCATCTTGTGGATGTCTTTATGTGGGAATAGCGTACTGCTGATTACAAGGTTTCTAGATGCTGCTAGGTCCACTAGTCTCTGTCCATTGTCGTTAGTATTTTCGTGTAGGCTGTGTTTTCCAATCGTGGGTCTGTATACGTCTTCTTTCCCTATCTTAGCATTGAAATCCTCCAAGATCATCTTTACGTCGTTGTTGTGTGTCGAATCGAATAGCCTTTCTAGTTTTGCGTAGAAGATCTCTTTTTCGTCGTCTGTTTTCTCTTCGCTCGGTGCATGTACGTTAATTATTGTCAGATTGAAGAGCTTCATTCTTATTCGGATCATGCAGAGTCTGTCATCTACTGCTTGGAAGTCCATAATATCCTTCCCTACACTTTTCTTGAGTATGAAGCCTGTTCGTAACTTGTGCGCCTTCCCATTATTACTGCTTTTACATATCCTATATTTTCCTATATCCATGATGCCGCTATCGCTCCAGTTGGTCTCCTGTAGTGCCACTATGTCGAGTTTGTATCTCTCCATTTCGTTTGTTAAGGCTTTTAGTGCACCTATCTGGTAGAGGCTCCTTACATTCCATGTTCCCATCGTAATTTCTTTCGATTTCCTTGTGCATTGCTGTGGTCGTTGCCGAGTAGTCAGTCCAGTCCGAGGCACGTTTGGTGGTTTCGTAACGGTTTCTTTTTTTTCTATGGATGAGTTGTTGGCCCATCGCAAAACCCCCTTTTCGGAGGACCATTTCACCCGCTCTCGTTGGCCCTGACCGCGCTTTCCATACGGGTTGGTTACCGCATCTCCAGCTTGGTTGCTCAGGTTACCAGGGTTCACCACGTGGAGGTGAGAGTCGGACTTGGGTAGGAGAGGCTATGCTACAATCTCTTCCTGTGCGATTGTCGTGCGGTTGCGCATGCACTACCCTTTGAACCGTCTTTCTGTCATGCTAAGGTTATATGTGGGGAAGTTGTAATTTACCCAGTTTTGTCTGGTATTCTTTCCATTGTTGACTTTTAAATCGCTAAAGTAATTTTTATGTTTAAATAGAAAAATCAGACTTTCGTATAAATAAGTTCCTGTGGTTGTTAGGATTTCCGCTTTTCTAAATTTTCCTCTGCATGACTCAGTGAATTCCAGATCGAAAATTACTCGGATAGCTTCTTTTTGAGTTTTGAAAATTTCGTTTATCACTGTTCCGCTGCCTTAGAAGATGATCCTGAACCTCAATATGGTGTCTGCATTAGCTTAATAAACTGTTTTTAGGCAGAGGCAAGGCTCTAGACTACAAATCCAGCGGTCGTGGGTTCGATCCCCCACACCAAGCCAAATTTATCACGCAATTTTCCGGCCAAGGTTCACTCAGCCTTTGAAAAATGAGGAGCTGGGGTTAAACCTGGCGTAATAATAGACGGCATAGGAGCGTAGGGCCAGCCACCCTATCTCCAACAAAAAAGCCGAGGCTGTAAAAATAGCTACCCTTGCTTATGGCATGGAAATGCTAGGAGAAAGGGGCTATTATATAATCTAAATATCGTGTAAGTATTCCCATCGCATACACAGACCTATTGAGTTTCTTTGATAAATTAATTATGTGCGTTTCCCAATCCGAATTCTTGTCAAAATATATTCCCAACAGTTTTGAGTAGGGAAAGATGTCACGTTCTAGATCCACCTCCACCTCTGACATGCGCATGCGCGATGACCTTTGACCCCTAACCTAACCTTGACCTTGACCCCTAACCTTGACCTTGGCACTTCCGGATTCGACTTCCGGTTTCCAGTTCCGGTTTCCGGTTTCGACTTCCGGTTTCGACTTTCGGCCGCCATTTTCGGAACTTCCAGATGCGCGGGAAAATTCAAAAAATAGACGCGAGGCGGGGAAATTCAAAATAAGATCCTGTTGAGACAAATGAGGTGTGAAGTTGGTTGCATACATCAACGGGACTAAATACATGAGACTAGGCCGACGGGAGCTAGATACATGAGACTAGACAGACGAAGCTAAATACTTGAAACTAGATACATGGAACTAGATAGACGAGGCTAGATACATGAGACTAGATACACGGAGCTAGATACACGAGACTAGATATATAGGGCTAGATACATCAGACTAGACAGACGGGGCTAGATGCATGAGACTAGTTAGAAAGAGACTAGAGAGACTGAACTAAAATATATAAGGGATTGTTTAATTCAACTAAAATATATGTAAAATTTCTTAAACTTTAAAATATATAATGGATTGTTTAATTTAACTTAATAATCTACGTTTTAATTTTGTTTACTGCTCTGACTTGTTGATTAGGTTCGACTGGATGTTTGCTAACAATAACAACTTCCTGTTATCTTATCAGCGGTGAGCGAGTCTTAGTTTCCAAGAGAATGAAAGGTTGTAAAATAAAGAAAACCACATAAAATTTATGGTTTTATTAAATTCTAATAATAATACATTTGAATTTACATCAAAACATTTTATAAACTTATATAAACATTTCTTGCAATACATATAGAATAGTCGCTAATATGATTTATACATACAATGGTTCATTTTAATTCAATTTTTAAATTAATTTTCGAACTATTCCCGACAAGGGGGTGTATTCAACGGCAGCTTCACACAAAATAAGGCAATAGGCTCGAGTGTTTGGTTTGAATGCTTGCGTAGCTTCAAATTCAATTTTCAAATCAACAGCAGATGATTTAATACTCTCATTTTGTTTAGATACATCAAACACAAAAAGAACATGATCCTTGAATTGAATCATATCTAATATCGGCTCATTTCTGCGTTCATAGTAACTGCTTTGGAAAGTGGCATACATGTAATAAAGTTGTGCATAATCACCACTATCCATATTAAGATTTAAGCTTTCATATGGATATGAATCCGAGTTTAGGTCAATTTTCATATTTCGCAGCGATGCATTATCAAATTCGGACGCGTTTTTTACATGAGCATCTCTTCGCTCCTCTTGCAGTGCAATTATAACATATCGAGGCTTCTCCAGAGTTGTAGATGTTTTTACAGACCATATATGTCTGTCGGTATTTTTTAAAGCAGGTAGTTCATGCAACTCCCACCTACGAAACGGTATTAATATCGGCTTATCTTCTTCGAGTGTATCCAATACATTCAATCGAGCTTCGTCGTTGAGTTGGATATGGGGAATTCGCCAGTAAATTTGATCAATATTGAATCTTATATTTGCATCTTCTTTGTAGCAGTTCACGTCAGTTCTAGCTCGTAGTAGAATTAATTCCTGCTTTACATTAATTAACATTTTTGTATAATCCTCAGCAAAACCCAATAAATATTTCAATGGAATTTAAGCATAGAACTTTCTATTATTATCAAAGTATGTAACATTTGTAGCATTTTCAGCCCAGCCGCAAAGGTCGAGTATATGTTGATCTCGCTTGGTGTTGGAGAGTAATCCTTTTATCGTGCTTGTAATTCCTACATCTCGATTCTTATCTACTTCAACTCCATTCAATTCATAGCGAATTTCATCAAACAAAAACGCATAAGCGTTTTTCACAAGTTCAAAGTTATGTTGCAGGTGGAATGAGTTTCGGAAAATTAACGGTTCCGCTTACATAAATATAACTTTCGCTAGGATAAGTGTAAATATCCTGGTGTTGGATCCTAATACGAATCTCATCATTGTTTCTATAATTTTGAGCTATAAGATAATACGTATGAAATTCACTCTTTGTAATAGTATCCTCATAGTCAACTTTGGAGAATATATCTATTTTATCCATACTATCGCCTTAACTTATATCCTAGAGATAATAGTTTATTTTTTAATATAGGTGTTAACTCTTTGCGATGTAAATGTCGAGTGGTAGAATTGTCCGAAACAACCGCTTTTATACGTTTTCCGTGAAAATTGATTCCCATCTCTCTCTCTCGCTCTCTCGCTCTCACATAATACTCTGCAGCTCTAATCGGTTATGTGTAGCGTGGGGTCACATAGACCTCACACCCTGTTTAGCGTGGGGTCACATAGACCTCACACCCTGTTTAGCGTGGCGTCACATAGACCTCACACCCTGTTTAGCGTGGGGTCACATAGACCTCACGCCCTGTTTAGCGTGGGGTTACATAGACCTCACACCCTGTTTAGCGTGGGGTCACATAGACCTCACACCCTGTTGAACGTGGGTCACATAGACCTCACACCTTGTTTATCGTGGGGTCACATAGACCTCACACCTTGTTTAGTGTGGGGTTACATAGACCTCACACCCTCATTGATGCAAAGAACTCTGCACGATATAAATAGGGTTGGATATCATTTATAATTTAGTGTTAACGCTGGTGTTTTACTATCAAGATGGGGATTGTATTTGGCGAGAAGCATGCCCGTAATAAAACCATCTATTGGACTCCACTTAGAATATCTCCTAGTTTATCACCATCATATGAGACGCTTCCTAGACGTCAAAAGAATAAAGTTGAGAGTTTTAATGGTGACTATGATAATAATAGAGAAAAATATGCACATCTTCCTGATTCAATAAACCAATCAGCTGTTTGTTCATCCAACGCTAAAGATAGTGAACATTCCCTCGAGAAAGCGGATGTTAAAAGACGGTGTGTTGGTTTTTATAAAGAAAACCGAATGATATTTGGAAGACAAAAGGCCTCAAGTAAAACTAGTTGTGTAAAGTTTCGCTGTAATATGTGTGCAAGTCATTATTGCTTAAGCTGCTTCTTCCGAACGCATAACATATACAAAGCATGACCACTATTTGTATTTAAATGTATTGATGTAAATTTAAATGTATTATTATTAGAATTTAATAAAATCATACATTTTATGTGGAGTTTTCTTTATTTTACAACCTTATCCATCTGCCCGTCTGTTTAGTCTCATATATCTAGCCCAATATATCTAGTATCATGTATCCAGCCCCGTGTATCTAGTCTCATGTATCTAACCTCGTCTATCTAGTTTCATGTATTTAGTCTCATCTAGCTAGTTTCATGTATTTAGCTTCGTCTGTCTAGTCTCATGCAGCTAGCCCCCGTCGGTCTAGTCTCGTGTATTTAGTCCCGTTGATGTATGCAACCAACTTCACACCTCCTTTGTCTCAACAGGATCTAATTTTGAATTTCCCCGCCTCGCGTCTATTTTTTGAATTTTCCCGCGCATCTGGAAGTTCAGAAAATGGCGGACGGAAGTCGAAACCGGAAACCGGAAGTCGAAACCGGAAACCGGAAGTTCCAAGGTCAAGGTTAGGGGGCCAAGGTTAGGTTAGGGGTCAAAGGTCATCGCGCATGCGCATGTCAGAGGTGGAGGTGGATCTAGAACGTGACATCTTTCCCTACTGTTTTTAACTTTTAGTGTGTTGTCCGACATTACTATTTCTTTGGGGAATAATCTTTGGTCCCGTTTTGTTTTAAGAAATATTAGGTTCGTTTTTTCTTCGTCCATAATTAATTTATTTTTATCAAACCACGTGTTTAGTAATTTAATGGTAGTTCTAACTTTCTCCGGGATATCTTCTAAATATTTGTTTGTGGTTTTAAGGCTTGTGTCATCTGCGTAATTTATCATGACTGTATCTGTTTGTATAAGATAAGATTTATTTATTTCCAAAGCAAATGTTGAACATTTCTGGGTGATTATAGTCGTTTGAGGTAGATCATTTACATATAATGTAAATATTATGGGGCCCAAGATACTTCCCTGCGGAATCCCTACATTGGTAGTTCTGATTTCGGACTTGATTTTATCCTGTTGAAATTTCTGTTAATTATGATCGGTTTTTCAGATATGATTCGATCCATTGCAGGGCTACTCCTCTAATGCCATACACACATAATTTTTGACATAACAGGTTGTGGTTTACAGGGTGTGGTATCATATGCTTTAGATAAAACCACGAAAATCCCACCTGGAATGTTTTGAGTGTCTATATTCCGTATTGTGCAGCTAATATATTGAAAGCAGGCTTCTTCCCGCCCTGAAACCATACTCACAATTTGTTAGGATATGGTATATATTCTAAAAAAAGAGGATTCGTGTACATATTAGTTTTTCCAAAATTTTCGAAAAAAAACAATTGTAGACTAATAGGTCCATAGTTTTCCAAATTGTTAATGTCTCCTTTCTTATAAATCGGTACTATCTTCGAGATTTTTAATGCCTCTGGGAATATTCCAGTCTGATAGGAATTGTTTATAATAAGTTCTAGTACTCTTGTCTGTCTAGTCTTGTCTGTCTAGACAAATCAAATCAAATAAAAAGATATTTATTTCATTAATAAAGTCACAAAAGTGAATAAAATACTAAATGAAATGTGTCAGTTTAAACATATACCATGATAATGCAAGTAACAAGAGCAATATCATAGTATTAAATGGAGATTAAGTACTGCTGATAAGTACAAAAATTAATACACTAAACATATAAATAAATAAATTAATAAATAAATAAATTAATTTCAGAGGTAAGATACAAATTCATCATCACGTAGCGCTACAACCCTGGGTGGGTCTTGGCTGACTGTACAACTTTTTTCCAATTTGTTCGGTCTTCCATCAACCTAGGGTCAAATGGAATGTTCATTTTCCGGAGATCTGCTTGGATGTTATCTCTCCATCGCATTCTGGGACGTCCGAGCCGTCTCTTGCCTGTGGGAATCTCCTCCCATACCAGTTTTACAAGTCTTTCGTTATGCAGTCTGTGCACGTGGCCTGCCCATCTTAGTCGCTGTGATTTAATTTCTTGGACAATATCGGTGTCGTTGTAGAGTGCTTTTAATTCGATATTGGTTCTGATCTTATACTGGTCTGTGGTGATGTCATCAAGTATTTTTCGTTCAAAGCGTCTGAGCTTTTCTTCGTTTGCTTTGGTCATGGTCCACGTTTCGCATCCGTATGTTATTACAGGTCTGACGATGGATTTATAGATTTTGATCTTTGAACTTCTTGTGAGATTTTTTGATTTTATGAGCTTATTCAGTGCAAATAGACAGCGGTTTGCAGATTGGATTCTGTCTTTTATTTCTTCGGTAACATCGTTGTCCGCTGTGATTACGGCCCCCAGATACTTACTGCCACAGATACTCTTTCGAAATTAAAGGTGTTGATCGTCATATTTTGTCCTATTCTGTCTCTTCGTGTCGTTCTATTTATACACATATATTTCGTTTTCTCTTCATTAATCTTCAGCCCTACTTCACTTGTTGCTCCTTCCACCTTGTTGAAAATGTCTTTCGTGGATAGAATGGAGTCTCCAACGAGATCTATGTCATCTGCATATGCGAGTAACACTTTGGGACCTTGACCCGATAGCAATTCTGTTTTTATTTCGGCCGACCTCATGTCATGGCTTTCTCTAATACAAGGTTGAATAGTAGTGGAGATAACGCATCACCCTGTTTAAGTCCACTGTTGATTTCAAAGCTGCCAGACAGTTTATTATTTACACGTAATTTAGATATTCCACCCTCCATACAGACTTTGGTCATCCGAATGAGTTTCTTTGGTATTGAGAACTCCGCCATGGCATTCCATTCCATCTTTCTACGCTATCATATGCCTGTCGAAAGTCTATGAAAAGATTGTGTATGGGTTTGTTATACTCCCATCCCTTTTCTAGAAGTTGTCTCAGCGTGAATAGTTGATCTATTGTTGATCTGTTTGCCCTAAACCCGGCTTGATATTCGCCTAGGACATTTTCAGCATAAGGGATTAGTCTACTAAGAATGATGTTTGAGAGGGTTTTATATGCCGTGTTTAGGAGTGAGATTCCTCTATAATTCGCGCATTTTGTTTTGTCCCCTTTTTTGTGGATGGGCACTATTATGTTTTCCTTCCATCGTGCTGGTATCCTTTCTTCTAACCATATGTGCGTTATTAGCTGGTGGATTTGGCGATGTAGTGCGTCTCCCCCATATTTCAGAAGTTCTGCTGGTATCTCGTCCGTACCCGGCGCTTTGTGATTTTTCAGCTTATTTAAGTCCTTTTGGGTTTCTTCAAAGGAAGGATTTTTGACGGGCATGTCCGCTGTGATATAGATCTCTTCTTTGTGCTGTTCTTCCTGTATGATGTTTAGAAGGTCTCTAAAATACTTTTTCCATTCTTCAGTTATTTCTTTACCGTCGATTATCATACGGCCTTGGTTGTCTCTCAGTGTGTGGATGGAATTGGCTCTATGCCCTCTTTTCTCAGAGGAAATTGCTTTGTAGAATTCTCTGGAGCCTGGTTTGGGCCGGTCTCTCTCTCCATAGTTTCATATTTTTGTTGTTCGTAGTTTCTTTTCTTTGTGCGTATTATTTTTCTTGTTTCTTTTCGACAGTCGTCATATTCCTTTTTACTTTGGTCTGTTTGCAGTTGTATCCAAGTCTTTCTTACTGTTTGTCTTTTTTCCAGTTGTTTCCGACATTCCTCGTCATACCATGTTTTTGCCCTCTTCTGCTTACTCCTTCCAAAGATCTTGTCAGCTGTCTTGGTTATTATTTCGGCAGTCGCTTCCCATAGCTGTTCTATATCATTGTCTTCTCTTTCAGAGTTCAAGGTTTGTTCAAGTTGTTCTCTATAGTTTTGTTGTTTCTCTGCATTGTGTATTTCGTCCATGTTCCATTGTGGGTTTATTGTTGTTTTATTGTATTTGTGGCTAGATATTCTGGACTTGACTTTTGCTCTGACTAAGTAATGATCTGTGTCTCCGTCTATTCCTCTCAGGCTTCTTACGTCTATAATATTGTTGCCATGACGGGCATCTACAATGATGTGGTCAATTTGGTTGCGTGTAATATGGTCGTTTGAGACCCAGGTTTGCTTATGGATGTCTTTATGCGGAAACATGGTTGACTTTATTAGCATATTATTAGCTGCTGCAGTTTCTGTGAGTCGTAAGCCATTGTCGTTGGATATATTGTGTAGGCTGTGTTTACCTATTGTGGGGTATAGGCTGGGCTCTTTGCCTATTTTAGCATTAAAGTCCCCGCAGAGTATGCGCATATCCTGTTTGGGCATCGTATCTATCTCTCTTTCTAGGGCATCGTAGAAGTCATCCTTGATATCTTCATCCTTCTCTTCCGTTGGTGCATGCGCTGAGATAATCGAAATGTTGTATCGCTCTCCCTTCATTCGTATGTAGCATATCCTTTCATTTATAGGTTTAAAATTTAGTATATTCTGTACTAGGTTGTCTCTAATCACAAAGCCCGTTCCAAATTCATGTCTTCCGTTTTTGTTACCGCTGAAGAAGATGGTGGATTTACTTATTTTTATATTTCCATCGTCTGGCCATCTTATTTCTTGGACGGCTGTTATATCCATTCCTATGTTTTCCAGTTGTTCCACAGCATTTATAGCAGCTCCAGGTCTGTACCAACTCTGGACATTCCAAGTTCCAATATTCATGGTCCTTTTACATTGCATTTGTCGTTTTTTGTGTTTGTCTGTCCGGTTCCGAGGCAAAATTGCAGTTTTCATAACTAGTTTCTTTTTTCCGAGGGTGGGTAGTTAACCCTCCGCTCAACCCTTTTTTTTATCCGGGCTTGGGACCGGCTGCAGTAAGATGATTTCAGAGCTGCATTATTTGCCAATTTTCAATGTGTCAAAATTATGACACATTCGTATTTTGGTCTGACAAAGCTTGAGTTAAATCAGCGTTTCCCAACCTTTTTCAGCCACGGACCCCTAGGAAATCAAGCACAGTTTTCACGGACCCCCTTAATAAAATAAACAGCAAAAAAATTCGGATTAGGTTTTTATTTTAGTTATTACAGATACAAAATAGGTACTCATGTTTATTATGAAAAATATGAAAAAATTTAATGTGAAGGTTGCTTTTTTGCAACTAAATCAGTGATATTCGGGTTGATGTTGCTACAAAGTTGTAATCTCAAATCAGATTCTACTTGTAATCTGTTTCTGTATTTGTTTTTTGTATATACAAGAGTAGAGAATGCCTTTTCACATAGGTATATGGTTGAAAAAAGCAGTAAATGTTTCAGTGCTTCGTCAGATATGTCCTTATAATCTGTCTTTACATTCACCCAAAAACTTGATAATTCTTTGAAATTTTTTTTGAAAGATTCTTTGAAATTGCGTTTCAATGCTGAATCACAGGATATTTCTATTAATTGGTTTTCCTGTGCCACTGTCAAGCCAGTAATATCACTAACATCCGTGTTGAAAGGGTCTGATATCCAATTTTTATTTTTGTCGGGTACTGGAAAATAATCCCAAAACGAAGACCTCAAAGCACGTAGGTGTGTAACCATTTCATCTTGTACTTGTGCTGGCAATATCGCTTCACCAGAGGATTCCAAAAACGCTGACAGTTTATAGTTTTTTTGAATTGTACGATTTATCCAAAGGTCAAGCTTTTTTAGCATCGTTTCAATTTTATCATCGACTTGGAAGATGTTGTTATCTCTCCCTTGTAGACCCAAGTTCAGCTCGTTAAGGGCACTAAATATATCAGCTAAATATGCTGCCATTTAGACGACTAAATACTAGTCTTGTCTGTCTAGTCTTGTCTCTCTAGTCTTGCTAAGGGTTGCCAAGGATTTGGCCACGTCCAAATCCTTGGCAGTGGAAGCATCGAATAACCTCTGGCTTCTCTCTAAATCTGCATATGACCCATCCTATCTTGACTTTGCCAGTCTTCAGCAGTGTTTCTGTACTTTCCTTCGAGTAGTGACAAACTGCTGTTTGTGTGTCACTGAAACCTATTCTGAGTGATTGCACTTTCACTGAATCTGGGGAGGTTTCTTCAACTACCGCTAATATGGCGGTAGTCACATCCGCTTCTTCCGTAACCTCGTCTAGATCCCGGATCTCGATTGTGCAGTTCTGTGTTATTATTCGCACAGTGGCCTGCTTTCCCAATAGCTTCGAGACTGCAGTTCTCAAGATTCCAACACTTCCTTTTTTTATTCCTATCAGTAGTTCGTTGTTTGAGTCCGCTTTATCCATGATATTTCGACTCCGCATTTTTCTGGATCTTTGTTTTTTTTTAATCCTTCGTAGTCTGTCTGCGTATGAGACACCTTCCGCTGGTTTAACTGCCAATGGTTTCTCGTCCTCGGTGGTGTAGTTGATAACATACCCGCGTTTCAATTTGGGAGACCCGGGTTCGAATCCTGGTCGGGGAGACAACAAGTAGGGCGGTTTTCACTAACCGTTCGAGCTGCCCACCCTGAATGAATGCAAAATATGCGATACCGAGGTGGCGCATACAAAAAGCCAAGGTGGGACTAAACCCCCTATGTTTATTGAGAGCTTCCCACGAACCACCTTTTTTTAGTCTTATCGGTCTAGTCAATTTTATTTATTTATTTATTTTCATTATATAAGCTACAACAGTGATTCTCAACGACTTTATGTGTGCCGTCAAATTTTAGAAGAGCAAACAATAAAAATTATTTGCTATGTACCTACTTAGATACAGCATGCTTGTATAGTTTTACTACAAATATATTAAACCAAAACAAAACTATTTACTAGCAGAGTTTTCGGCTAAAATGTAATTAGTTGCATGTAAGCCGTAGCAGCCTGCGGGGGAAGGTGTAACCCCTACCAGGCGCGTCCCCGGGTGGCGGATAAGGGATTGCACACGCGGACCAACAGCATTGCACGGTAACCATGCTTCGGCACGAGATTACCAGTTTCCTCTTATCTTTCTTTCTTTGATCTTTCGACCTCACTTGGTCAACTCTTCGGTCTACTCATGACCACCTTTTAACTCCTGATGCTAGTAGGTATCGAGGGCTAGGGAGTTAAACTTCTTTCTTCTTCAATCTATTACTCCTAATCCTATGGTGGTGAACCTTACCCGTGCCAAGAGGATGCATGGCCAGAAGGAGGTCAGTCTGGTCCCTAACGAAAGGAAACCTGTCAAAAGGTATAAATTGCACCCCCCCCCCCCTCAATGGATAGTGCAAACTGAGGTAACAACCACCAGGTGGGTACGGGCAACAGCTCGGAATCCCACCCTGCGCAAGCAGGCCGGCCAATCGGATCTGGTGTGGGCAACAATCCATTCCCGGAACGTGAGTTCCCCAAAAAGTCCACCCGTAAAGGGAGACTCCCGTCCTCTAAGGACAACACAAGTAGCAGGCTAACGAAACCCGGGCCTAGCACTAGTAATGATGCAGAGCTGAATAAACCGGCATCTAGCAAAAAAGAGGTGAAACCGTCCGTCAGAGCCTACAGGGATAGAAAGGCGACTTACAAACTCCTCGACAAATTTAAGGGCATTCCGGAGGAAAAGTGGTCTGATCAAGACAAGGCGAAACTCGAGTGGGCCCTTAAAGTTACGAAAGAGCATGAGTCGGCGGCAACCCACGAATCGTCCAAAAGAAAGGACAGATCGATGGACGAATCCCCGCTCATAGGGAAAAAAGGGCACGACTGGGTCCTTCGCCACAGTCCAACAAAAAGGGACTCCCGAAGCGCTCATACAGTGAGATCATAAAAGATCATCTGGTATGGGCGGTCATTGACAGAGGTCACCGGGATGGGAGTATCGCGCCAGTCAAATGGGGACTGGTGGAAGCGGCTCTCTTGGGCAAATACTTGGACATTCTCCAGAAGAATCCAGGCCCAGCTCATTGCTGCAGAGACGTAGGTTGGCATCAAGGACATATCAAGATGGTGGCTTGGCAGATCAACGATCAGCAGACCTGTACAAGCAAGCCATCGGGGAAGTGGGGGAAGTCTGGCCAGGCGCCCGAATCGAGGCTGTCTCAAGGGACAAGATCCCGAGCAGACCGAGATCGAGAGCCTGGATCCTGACGGAACCATCTGACCCGAGGACAATTCTGAAGATAATTCAGACCAGCAACCCCACGCTTCCAACAGAGGATTGGAGCGTTATCAAAGTTAGCGAGGCAGCGGGTATGAGAAGGCAAGTAATTGTCATCTTAAACGAAGCATCTCTAGCGCCACTGGCAGAAAGTAAGGGAGTGATCAGCTGCGGCTTCGGCTCCACTACCCTGAATGTTTACAAGAGTGACCAGAGAACCCCAATCCCCTCGAGGGAAGGGGAGCCTCGGTCACATTCAGACAGTGAGATGTCAGATATGGGGGTCACGAATATGTTCGGACCTCTCCATCTAGATGAGATTAGCGAAGCAGAGGAGAATCTGGCGCTAATCTCTGTCACCGAAGACGACAACGACGTAACGATCGTCGCGGTGCCAGAAAACTCTTTTAGCGATGGTGGGGGTAATACTATGTAACCTCCACCACTCCAAAGCAGCCTCGGCTGCTCTGCTCCTCCAACTGTCAAAGGGAGGAGTCGACATCGCCCTGGGTCGTGGGTACCAAGATCTGTGGACTGGGCTCTGACAAGTACAGGTTACTGTACGTAAAAAACGCAGGTAAGCCACGCTCGTGCGTCCTGGCGGATAAAAGCATCAACGCTTTTATGATGCCTAACCACAGCGATTGCGACACTGTCACTGTATCAATGGGACTTTCTAATCATAGGTTCTGGATGATCTCAGGATACTTCGCCCATGAGAAGGAAAGTCCCCCAGAGGGTTTCCATGGTATAATCACCAACCGAGTAGGGGCGGACGTGATCATTGGAGCCGATGCCAATGCCCACCACACCATATGGGGCAGCTCGGACACAAACAACAGGGGTGAGTCTTTACTAGAATTTATACTAACCTCCGACCTAGAAATATGTAATATAGGTAACACTCCCACCTTCACCACAGCCGTGAGAGAGGAGGTACTTGATATTACACTCGTTTCCACTAAAACGCCTAACCTTGTAAGCAATTGGAAAGTGTCAAAAGAACACTCCTTTTCTGATCATAGGTTTATTGAATTTAACTTAGGCATACAGATGCAAACTAGGCCTAAGTTTGTAGATAAACGGAAGACTGATTGGGGTAAGTACAAAACTACCCTATCGGGTCTTCTATCGGAAGAGCCGCCCCTAACACCAAAAACAGGGGATGAGCTAGACAGAACTGTAAAACAGTTAACAGGTGCCTGTAACAAGGCCATGCGCACATCATGCAAAGTCGTGAGCAGGATAGGTAAGTGCAAACCACGGTGGTGGACGCCGTTAATAAGCTCCCTAAGAAAGGAAAGCAGGAGGCTGTTCAACGAGGCAAAAAGCACCAATGAGTTGACTGCCTATAAGAACAGCCTACGGAATTTCAAAACGGAGGTTAGGAAGGCCAAAAGGTCATCCTTTGCTCGGCTCTGCGAGCAAATAGAGTAAACCTCAGAAGCCAGCCGACTGCGAAAATTTTTATCTAAGGATCCGGCAGTCCAAAGCTTCATACAGAAGCAAGATGGAAACTGGACAACCTCATGTACAGAAACGCTGGAGCTACTCATGGATACACACTTTCCAGACAATGGAATAAGTGTAGTGGACTCCACCATAACTGCTCCACCTCGGTATCTGGCTGACAGAATTTTAGGTGGAGATAAGCTAACCTGGAGCATCAAAAGCTTCAAACCCTTTAAGTCACCTGGACCTGACGGGATCAGTCCAGTTGAGCTGCAAGAGGCCATAGATATAGTTACACCTTGGTTGGAGACTATGTTTAAGGCATGTATTAATCTCTCATACATCCCAAAAATATGGAGAGAGGTCGAAGCGGTCTTCATCCCAAAAGGAGGAAAGGTCTCACACACCTCCCCCAAAGACCTGAGACCAATCAGCTTATCATCGTTCCTGCTAAAGACACTTGAAAGACTGATTGACTTGCACATGAAAGAGGCATTACACCCTGAAATGCTGTCAATGTCTCAGCACGCATACACAAAGGGGAAATCCGTGGAAACAGCACTCCACGCCTTGGTAAACCAGATAGAGAGCTAGATGAGGCATAAGGAGTTTACGATGGTTGTCTTCCTCGATATAGAAGGGGCATTTAACAACGTGAAGCCTGAAGCCATAGAATCAGCCTGAACTGGACTAGCCATGGACAATGCTCTATGTCACCTGATCGGAAAAATGCTCCGTGAAGGGAATATTAGGGCCACAATGGGAGAATCCCACATAAGAAGGAAGGTGAGTATGGGAACCCCACAAGGAGGCGTCCTCTCACCATTGCTTTGGAACATCACGCTAAATGAGCTGCTCCTCCAACTTAGGAAATCCGGCTGCAGGGTCTTCGCCTATGCGGATGGCGTAGCAATAGCGGCCTCAGGGAAACACCTCAATACAATGTCGCAACTTGTTGAAGGGACCCTATCGAAACTAGCGCAATGGTGCAAAAGGTGTGGCGTAGATATCAACCCGGCGAAAACCGAGCTAGTCGTTTTCACAAGGAAACACAACATCCCAGAATTCAGGCCCCCAATGCTAAAGGGCACTGAACTGGCGATCAAGGAGAGCGCCAAGTACTTAGGTCTCATACTAGACCGAAAGTTATCTTGGAAGCTCAACATAAACGAAAGAGTACGGAAAGCAACGGTGGCGCTGTACTCTTGCAAGAGAGCGGTGGGGAAGTCTTGGGGCCTCAACCCCAAGATTACCTTCTGGCTATACAGAGCCGTAGTCACACCAATACTCTACTACGGCGTTTTCATATGGTGGCCGGCACTTAATAAAAGAGTCCATCAAATGGCGCTTACAAAAGTGCAAAGAATGGCGGCGCTCATGATAACGAGAGCCATGAGAACGACGCCTACGAAAGCCTTGGAGACAATCCTGGACATAGCCCCGGTCGTTTTAATGGGCAAGCAACTTGCCATTACCACAGCACTTAGACTAAAGTCAGTGCGAATGTTGACATCGGACTATCGTGGACACGCCGGAATAATCAATGAATTTAAAGGGGTGCCCAAAAACATAGACCGATGTCTAGCAACACCTGCTTTTGGTAACAACTTCTCATACCACATACCCTCTAAAGAGGAGTGGATGGAAAAAAAAGAGGTAGCTGCAGGACACACGCAGGTCTTTACAGACGGCTCACGGAGGGAGGACAAAGTAGGCAGCGGAGTTTTCTCCAACGACCTCAACCTCAGAATTAGCTTACTTCTGCCGGACTATTGCAGCGTTCTACAGGCGGAGGTAACCGCCATAAAAGGGGCAGCAGAGTGGCTGATGGTAAATGGGGACCCTGGTGAACAGATCCACATTTACACCGATAGCCAAGCTGCTCTCCGGGCAGTTACTAGCGTGTGCACCAACTCAGCAGTGGTCTCTGGCTGTCGGAGAAAGCTGAATGAGCTCGCAGCACACACAAACGTGAGACTCACGTGGGTACCAAGCCACAGCGGGATCTCAGGTAACGGAAAAGCGGATGAGCTTACAAAGAACGGCACAAGCCTGCACTCAACCGAAATATTACAGGATATTAGTATTCCATTTGCTTCGTGCAAGGAGACCATAGCCGAAATAACCTCGAACCTAGCGGAGCGAAGGTGGAGGGATGAAGAAACCTGCGAGGTAACTAGGCAAATATGGCTTCACCGAAACAGGAAAAGAAGCACCAACATCGTCTCTCTAAAAAGAAACGATATCAGACTGGCAGTGGGAGTCATCACGGGACACTGTCCCATTGGCAAGCACGCTGAGAGACTGGGCATAGCGAAGCGGGACTACTGCAGAGGCTGCCTGGACGAGGAGGAAGAGGAGAGTGTTCAGCATTACCTATGCCAATGCCCCTCTCTGACCGCAACACGATTGCTCTACTTAGGCCGACCTTTCTTGGATGATCTCTCTGACCTCGCATCACTAGATGCGCAGACTCTCATGAGGTTCATCCACGGCTCGAAATGGTTTGACAAAATCCCCTGAGGAGGGTTGTACTGCAAGTACCGTGGTAACACAACGGGCCCATCTGAGGCCTATGTGATCATTAGCTGCCACTTAAACCTAACCTAACCTAACCTAAGCCGTGGCAGAAATTAGAACTACCGTAAAAAAGTCAATATTTTAAAAATTCAAAAATCAATATTTTACTGATTTCACAGTTTTAACCTAGGTTAGGTCATAGGTTAGATTGGGTAATATTAGAACAGATAAATCCAGACCATATATCATGCGATCTCTCGGGGCAAAATAAGAAAAAATAATTCAAATAATTTACCTTGAGACTTAGACGCCCTCCTTACATGCACTATAATCCGAGTTTTGTATTTATTCAATTCTTCCTCATAAAGTCATGTTTAATTCCTTGCATACGGATCAATAAAGCAGTGATTTATTCACTAGTGCAATCAGTCTCCATGGCAACGCATTAAAATCACTCACTTACGGGCTCCGTAAACATAATCTTAAATGTTTGCTGATGTTCTTTTTTTGATGGCCAATCACACAACTTATTATACCTACATTTCTTTGTACAAATCTCATGATTCTTGCCGGAGTAATCTTTCCGCGCCACCATCTAACAATAATTCTTCAGATGTATCCAGTTACGATTAATAAAACACAAATTAATTAAACACAATAAATACTCTAAACAAAATTTTGACGCACGAATCAACAATTTTATCATTACCATGAGAACACCACAATCATGACCAACTTTTCTTTGAATTGTTTGTTGTTTAAACAAAAGCAAAACTGAATAAAAATTTGTATTACACTCGCGGATAAAGTTAAGGTTTAAATTTATCAAGTTATCAATCCGCTCGTTAAACCTTAATTTTATACCCTTTCATAATAAATGACTTAAACTAATTTTATTGTCAGTGTGCCGCCAAATTTTGATGTTGTTCAAAGTGTACCGCAGGAGAAAAAAAGTTGAGAATCACTGAGCTACAACGTAAAACATTTACATTTAGAAACAAAATAAATTGTGAATATTTGCAAACTAAATGAACTAGCCTTTAATTCCAGTAGGCTTAACTCCTAGATAAATATATTTTATTTAATTCTTGGGTAAAGGATTTTGGTTAATATAACACTGATATATTGCCAACGTTTCGGTCTTTTTAATTTCTGACCTTCTTCAGGGCTACAAAAATTAAACAACCAATAACAATATTATTAATTAACAATATTAACAATATATAAATATCATATCTTATATCTAAACATTATATATTAATTAACATGAACATAATAAATATAAACTGTTCAGATTGAAATCTAAATATGAATCTTGTATGACAAATAACAAAAAAGTAATAAAATTTGTTGTTTTAAATTTAATAGATATGACAATCCTATTTTTGTGTTTGAATTTTGTATTTTGTGGTTGTTAGTTATGTTAGTTATATTCTTTTATATTGTGTGTTAATTTAAGAGATTATTATAAAATATACTAAGGCCCATAGTGTCTTCTCTGTAATTAATAGTGTTATTTTAATTAATACTTTTAATTTGTATCATTTCACTAATATTTCTTCTTGTGCTATTTTTGTCAATGTCAAGAATTTCAAAATTGTCAAAATCAAAGAAATATCCGTCTATAAAAATGTGTTTTGTGAGTGCAGTTTTGTGTAAATTATTAGAATTTTTACAATCATTTTTATGCTGACCAATGCGTTTTTTTATGTATTGTCCAGATTGCCAAATATAATAAATTTTCTCCTAGATAATATTCCTTCATGGATTATGGGTTGGGATATCAATGAGAAGGTATTGAAGTTGCTTCTTGAAACCGCTTAATGTAGTTATAAATTTTATGGCCTTTGGCAATTTTCTAGAAAAATTAGGACACTCTCAATATCACCTACCTTCATCACCTCGTTGTTACGTTACATGAACTCCGCGTCAAGTCCTTTTTCAAATGGAAGATTCCTCATACGACACTTTTAATTATTATATTAAAATCAAATTCAAATTTGGTAAATTGGTGATTTAATGCTCGTATAGTACTCATGTAGGAAGTAGGGCTCGATATGGGGAAGAATGTTTCGTATGTGCTTCTTGTATTCCTTAATTTTTTTTTTCGTTTTAGATTCACTGGTAGCGCGTTAAATAATTTGATGTTACTGTACGGTGGCAGTCTTTCTGTCATCTCTCTCTCTCTCTCCAATGGCGCTACAGCCCGAAGCGAGCCCTGGCCTCCACCAAACGTTGTCTCCAGCGTTCCCTTTCCTCTGCCGCCGCCCGCCAGTTCCGCACCCCAAGCATCTCTCTCGCATCCCTTTTCACACTTTCCTCCCATCTCGCCCTTGGCCTGCCCGCTTTCCTTCTACCTTCTGGCACTCTGAGTATTTGTCTCGGCACTGCTGTTGGAGCCATCCGGCACACATGTCCCGCCCATCTTAGCCTGCTTAGTTTTATGTGGGATACCACATCTGGGCTTTTGTATAACTGATATAGTTCGAAGTTCATCCTAATTCTCCAGCCCTCTTCGCTGTTAATTGCCCCATAAATTTTCCTCAGGATCTTTCGCTCAAAAATCTCCAGCATCTTTTCCGATTTCTGGGTCAGCGTCCATGCTTCGCTTCCATATGTGAGGATGGGTCGTATGATTGCTTTATATATATTACACTTCGTTTGTCTGCTAGCTAGCTTCGAGTTAAGGATGGATTTAAGAGTGAAGTATTCCCTGTTGGCTTGCATGATTCTATGTTGTACTTCCACCCCTTCGTCGTTCTGATCCGTGACGGTTGATCCCAGATATTTAAAATTGTTGACGACTTCTACAGTGTACTCTCCCATATCCAGATTATTTACTGCGTGTACTGGCGCTCCCGGTCTTACCATCATTACTTTTGTTTTATCCTTGTTTATTGACAGACCTATCTCCTTGGCTCTCTTCTCCATTTTACCGTAAGCATCTTTCATTGCCGTTAGCGATCTACCGATGATGTTTAGGTCGTCAGCATAGCCCAAAAGTTGCGTGGATTTATTGTAGATGGTACCGTTGCATTCAATCTGAGCTTTCCTTATAGCTTTTTCGAGCGCGATGTTAAATAATATGGGTGATAGACTGTCTCCTTGTCTCAGACCTGTAATGGTTTCAAACTTGTGCGATGTCGTTTTTTGGATACCGACTTGGTTCCAAGTCTTTTTTAACGTACAATTTACCAATTTAATGATCTTTTGTGGTATCTCGAATTCTTCCATTGTCTTCATGAGAGTTCTTCTATCGATAGTATCATACGCTTGTTTAAAGTCTACGAAGACCTGGTATGTGCTGATGTTTATTTCCCATGTCTTTTCTAGTATTTGTCTGAGTGTAAACATTTGGTCAGTCGTCGACTTTCCTTTCCGGAAACCTGTCTGATACTGTCCTATAATGCTCTCTGCGTACGGTTGGAGTCTTCGTCCGATTATCCATGACAGCACCTTGTAGGCCGTGTTAAGAAGAGTTATACCACGATAGTTCTTGCACTCCAGTTTGTTTCCTTTCTTATAGATAGGGCATATCTTCCCCTCCCGCCATTCCTCGGGTATCTCTTCTGTCCTCCAGATTCTTCCTATCAGCTGGTGTAAAGCACAGTTCAGAGCGTCTCCTCCCATTTTGATCATTTCAGATGGTATCATGTCCGGTCCCGGTGCTTAGTGGTTCTTTAGTGCCTTTATCGCCTCGCTTATTTCTCTTTGTGATGGTTCGTTATCTTCCCTCAGATCTCTTACTTCTGGTGTGTGAATTGGGTCGTCTTCAGCTGTTTGTCCGGTTAATTCCACTCGTAGTGAGGTATTCAGGAGTTCGTTAAAATATTCCGCCCATCTACCTACCACTTTACTTTCTTCAGCCAGTAAGGTGCCCTCTTTACTGTTGATTATTGTTGCTCTGGGCTGAAATCCATTTCGCAGGTTGTTCACTATCTTGTAGCATTCTCTAATTTCGTGTTTCTCTTGGTGGTGTCCTATCTGTGCCACCTGGTCGTTAAAATGGGCCCGTTTCTTCTTCCGAAATAATTTGGATGCTTCCTTTCTTTGCTTGTTGTATTCAGCTTGCTTGGCTCTCGTGGGTCTCTGCAAATTCTCTGCCCTAGCTTTCTGTTGTTTCTCGCGTGCTTCTTCAAACTCTGCATCGTACCATTGGTTTCGTTTTTTCCTATGGACTTTCCCGAGAGCCTCCTCTGCCGATTCCTCAATCCCCTTTGCAATTTCCGTCCATTGTTCTTCAATACTATGATTTTCCGTCAACACTCCTAGTTTTTCGGCGATCTTTTCTTCGTATCGTTGCCTTACCCTGGTTAAGTTCAGTTTTTCCACATCCCATTTTTCTATTCCGCTGTTTGCTGGCTTTTTCGAGTTGGCTAGCCTTTGTTTTAATTTAATCCTCACCAGGTAATGGTCCGAGTTGCAGTCTGCCCCTTTGCAGCTTCTGACGTCCTGTATGCTGGACATAAATCTTGTGTTTATTAAGACATGGTCTATTTGATTGAGTGTCCTTCCGTCTGGTGATCTCCATGTCATCTTGTGGATGTCTTTATGTGGGAATAGCGTACTGCTGACTACAAGGTTTCTAGATGCTGCTAGGTCCACTAGTCTCTGTCCATTGTCGTTAGTATTTTCGTGTAGGCTGTGTTTTCCAATCGTGGATCTGTATACGTCTTCTTTCCCTATCTTAGCATTAAAATCCCCCAAGATCATCTTTATGTCGTTGTTGTGTGTCGAATCGAATAGCCTTTCTAGTTTTGCGTAGAAGATCTCTTTTTCGTCGTCTGTTTTCTCTTCGCTCGGTGCATGTACGTTAATTATTGTCAGATTGAAGAGCTTCATTCTTATTCGGATCATGCAGAGTCTGTCATCTACTGCTTGGAAGTCCATAATATCCTTCCCTACACTTTTCTTGAGTATGAAGCCTGTTCCTAACTTGTGCGCCTTCCCATTATTACTGCTTTTACATATCCTATATTTTCCTATATCCATGATGCCGCTATCGCTCCAGTTGGTCTCCTATAGTGCCACTATGTCGAGTTTGTATCTCTCCATTTCGTTTGTTAAGGCTTTTAGTGCACCTATCTGGTAGAGGCTCGCTCCTTACATTCCATGTTCCCATCGTAATTTCTTTCGATTTCCTTGTGCATTGCTGTGGTCGTTGCCGAGTAGTCAGTCCAGTCCGAGGCACGTTTGGTGGTTTCGTAACGGTTTCTTTTTTTTCTATGGATGAGTTGTTGGCCCATCGCAAAACCCCCTTTTCGGAGGACCATTTCACCCGCTCTCGTTGGCCCTGACCGCGCTTTCCATACGGGTTGGTTACCGCATCTCCAGCTTGGTTGCTCAGGTTAGGCTAGGCTAGGAGAGGCTATGCTACAATCTCTTCCTGTGCGATTGTCGTGCGGTTGCGCATGCACTACCCTTTGAACCGTCTTTCTGTCATGCTAAGGTTATATGTGGGGAAGTTGTAATTTACCCAGTTTTGTCTGGTATTCTTTCCATTGACTTTTAAATCGCTAAAGTAATTTTTATGTTTAAATAGAAAAATCAGACTTTCGTATATATAAGTTCCTGTGGTTGTTAGGATTTCCGCTTTTCTAAATTTTCCTCTGCATGACTCAGTGAATTCCAGATCGAAAATTACTCGGATAGCTTCTTTTTGAGTTTTGAAAATTTCGTTTATCAATGTTCCGCTGCCTTAGAAGATGATCCTGAACCTCAATATGGTGTCTGCATTAGCTTAATAAACTGTTTTTAGGCAGAGGCAAGGCTCTAGACTACAAATCCAGCGGTCGTGGGTTCGATCCCCCACACCAAGCCAAATTTATCACGCAATTTTCCGGCCAAGGTTCACTCAGCCTTTGAAAAATGAGGAGCTGGGGTTAAACCTGGCGTAATAATAGACGGCATAGGAGCGTAGGGCCAGCCACCCTATCCAACAAAAAAGCCGAGGCTGTAAAAATAGCTACCCTTGCTTATGGCATGGAAATGCTAGGAGAAAGGGGCTATTATATAATCTAAATATCGTGTAAGTATTCCCATCGCATACACAGACCTATTGAGTTTCTTTGATAAATTAATTATGTGCGTTTCCCAATCCGAATTCTTGTCAAAATATATTCCCAACAGTTTTGAGTAGGGAAAGATGTCACGTTCTAGATCCAACTCCACCTCTGACATGCGCATGCGCGATGACCTTTGACCCCTAACCTAACCTTGACCTTGACCCTTGACATTGAACATTGACCTTGGCACTTCCGGTTTCGACTTCCGGTTTCCAGTTTCGACTTCCGGTTTCAACTTCCGGTTTCCGGTTTCGACTTTCGGCCGCCATTTTCGGAACTTCCAGATTCACGGGAAAATTCAAAAAATAGACGCGAGGCGGGGAAATTCAAAATTAGATCCTGTTGAGACAAATGAGGTGTGAAGTTGGTTGCATACATCAACGGGACTAAATTTATGAGACTAGGCCGACGGGAGCTAGATACATGAGACTAGACAGACGAAGCTAAATACATGAAACTAGATACATGGAACTAGATAGACGGGGCTAGATACATGAGACTAGATACACGGAGCTAGATACATGAGACTAGATATATGGGGCTAGATACATGAGACTAGACAAACGGGGCTAGATGCATGAGACTAGTTAGAAAGAGACTAGAGAGACTGAACTAAAATATATAAGGAATTGTTTAATTCAACTAAAATATATGTAAAATTTCTTAAACTTTAAAATATATAAGGGATTGTTTAATTTAACTTAATAATCTACGTTTTAATTTTGTTTACTGCTCTGACTTGTTGATTAGGTTCGACTGGATGTTTGCTAGCAATAACAACTTCCTGTTATCTTATCAGCGGTGAGCGAGTGTTAGTTTCCAAGAGAATGAAAGGTTGTAAAATAAAGAAAACCACATAAAATTTATGGTTTTATTAAATTCTAATAATAATACATTTAAATTTACATCAAAACATTTAAATACTTATATAAACATTTCTTGCAATATATATAGAATAGTCGTTAATATGATTTAGACATACAATGGTTCATTTTAATTAAATTTTTAAATTAATTTTCGAACTATTCCCGACAAAGGGGTGTATTCAACGGCAGCTTCACACAAAATAAGGCAATAGGCTCGAGTGTTTGGTTTGAATGCTTGCGTAGCTTCAAATTCAATGTTTAAATCAACAGCAGATGATTTAATACTCTCATTTTGTTTAGATACATCAAACACAAAAAGAACATGATCCTTGAATTGTATCATATCTAATATCGGCTCATTTCTACGTTCATAGTAACTGCTTTGGAAAGTGGCATACATGTAATAAAGTTGTGCATAATCACCACTATCCATATTAAGATTTAAGCTTTCATATGGATATGAATCCGAGTTTAGGTCAATTTTCATATTTCGCAGCGATGCATTATCAAATTCGGACGCGTTTTTTACCTGAGCATCTCTTCGCTCCTCTTGCAGTGCAATTATAACATATCGAGGCTTCTCCAGAGTTGTAGATGTTTTTACAGACCATATATCTCTGTCGGTATTTTTTAAAGCAGGTAGTTCATGCAACTCCCACCTACGAAACGGTATTAATATCGGCTTATCTTCTTCGAGTGTATCCAATACATTCAATCCAGCTTCGTCGTTGAGTTGGATATGGGGAATTCGCCAGTAAATTTGATCAATATTGAATCTTATATTTGCATCTCCTTTGTAGCAGTTCACGTCAGTTCTAGCTCGTAGTAGAATTAATTCCTGCTTTACATTAATTAACATTTTTGTATAATCCTCAGCAAAACCCAATAAATATTTCAATGGAATTAGTGGCATAGAACTTTCTGTTAATATCAAAGTATGTAACATTTGTAGCATTTTCCGCCCAGCCGCAAAGGTCGAGTACATGTTGATCTCGCTTGGTGTTGGAGAGTAATCCTTTTATCGTGCTTGTAATTCCTACATCTCGATTCTTATCTACTTCAACTCCATTCAATTCATAGCGAATTTCATCAAACAAAAACGCATAAGCGTTTTTCACAAGTTCAAAGTTATGTGAAGTTGCAGGTGGAATGAGTTTCGGAAAATTAACGGTTCCGCTTACATAAATATAACTTTCGCTAGGATAAGTGTAAATATCCTGGTGTTGGATCCTAATACGAATCTCATCATTGTTTCTATAATTTTGAGCTATAGGATAATACGTATGAAATTCACTCTTTGTAATAGTATCCTCATAGTCAACTTTGGAGAATATATCTATTTTATCCATACTATCGCCTTAACTTATATCCTAGAGATAATAGTTTATTTTTTAATATAGGTGTTAACTCTTTGCGATGTAAATGTCGAGTGGTAGAATTGTCCGAAACAACCGCTTTTATACGTTTTCCGTGAAAATTGATTCCCATCTCTCTCTCTCGCTCTCTCTCTCTCACATAATACTCTGCAGCTCTAATCGGTTATGTGTAGCGTGGGGTCACATAGACCTCACACCCTGTTTAGCGTGGGGTCACATAGACCTTACACCCTGTTGAACGTGGGTCACATAGACCTCACACCTTGTTTAGCGTGGGGTCACATAGACCTCACACCTTGTTTAGTGTGGGGTTACATAGACCTCACACCCTCATTGATGCAAAGAACTCTGCACGATATAAATAGGGTTGGATATCATTTATAATTTATTGTTAACGCTGGTGTTTTACTATCAAGATGGGGATTGTATTTGGCGAGAAGCATGCCCGTAATAAAACCATCTATTGGACTCCACTTAGAATATCTCCTAGTTTATCACAATCATATGAGACGCTTCCTAGACGTGAAAAGAATAAAGTTGAGAGTTTGAATGGTGACTATGATAATAATAGAGAAAAATATGCACATCTTCCTGATTCAATAAACCAATCAGCTGTTTGTTCATCCAACGCTAAAGATAGTGAACATTCCCTCGAGAAAGCGGTGTGTTGGTTGCTATAAAGAAAACCGAATGATATTTGGAAGACAAAAGGCCTCAAGTAAAACTAGTTGTGTAAAGTTTCGCTGTAATATGTGTGCAAGTCATTATTGCTTAAGCTGCTTCTTCCGAACGCATAACATATACAAAGCATGACCACTATTTGTATTTAAATGTATTGATGTAAATTTAAATGTATTATTATTAGAATTTAATAAAACCATAAATTTTATGTGGAGTTTTCTTTATTTTACAACCTTATCCATCTGCCCGTCTGTCTAGTCTCATATATCTAGCCCCATATATCTAGTCTCATGTATCTAGCCCCGTGTATCTAGTCTCATGTATCTAACCTCGTCTATCTAGTTTCATGTATTTAGTCTCATCTATCTAGTTTCATGTATTTAGCTTCGTCTGTCTAGTCTCATGCAGCTAGCCCCAGTCGGTCTAGTCTCGTGTATTTAGTCCCGTTGATGTATGCAACCAACTTCACACCTCATTTGTCTCAACAGGATCTAATTTTGAATTTCCCCGCCTCGCGTCTATTTTTTGAATTTTCCCGCGCATCTGGAAGTTCAGAAAATGGCGGACGGAAGTCGAAACCGGAAACCGGAAGTCGAAACCGGAAACCGGAAGTTCCACGGTCAAGGTTAGGGGTCAAGGTTAGGTTAGGGGTCAAGGGTCATCGCGCATGCGCATGTCAGAGGTGGAGGTGGATCTAAAACGTGACATCTTTCCCTACTGTTTTAAACTTTTAGTGTGTTGTCCGACATTACTATTTCTTTGGGGAATAATCTTTGGTCCCGTTTTGTTTTAAGAAATATTAGGTTCGTTTTTTCTTCGTCCATAATTAATTTATTTTTATCAAACCACGTGTTTAGTAATTTAATGGTAGTTCTAACTTTCTCCGGGATATCTTCTAAATATTTGTTTGTGGTTTTAAGGCTTGTGTCATCTGCGTAATTTATCATGACTGTATCTGTTTGTATAAGATAAGATTTATTTATTTCCAAAGCAAATGTTGAACATTTCTGGGTGATTATAGCCGTTTGAGGTAGATCATTTACATATAATGTAAATATTATGGGGCCCAAGATACTTCCCTGCGGAATAACTGCATTGGTAGTTCTGATTTCGGACTTGATTTTATCCTGTTGAAATTTCTGTTAATTGTGATCGGTTTTTCAGATATGATTCGATCCATTGCAGGGCTACTCCTCTAATGCCATACACACATAATTTTTGACGTAACAGGTTGTGGTTTACGGTATCATATGCTTTAGATAAATCCACAAAAATCCCACTTCGAGTGTTTCGATTTTCTATATTCCGTATTGTGCAGCTAATATATTGAAAGCAGGCTGTCTCAATGCTTCTTCCCGCCCTGAAACCATACTCGCAATTTGTTGGGATATGGCGCAATTTCTAACCGCGCAATTTGTTAGGATATGGTATATATTCTAAAAAAAGAGGATTCGTGTACATATTAGTTTTTTCAAAATTTTCAAAAAATAACGATTGTAAACTAATAGGTCCATAGTTTTCCAATTTGTTAATGTCTCCTTTCTTATAAATCGGTACTATCTTCGAGATTTTTAATGCCTCTGGGAATATTCCTGTCTGAAAGGAATTGTTTATAATAAGTTCTAGTACTCTTGTCTGTCTAGTCTTGTCTGTCTAGACAAATCAAATCAAATAAAAAGATATTTATTTCATTAATAAAGTCACAAAAGTGAATAAAATACTAAATGAAATGTGTCAGTAAACATATACCATGATAATACAAGTAACAAGAGCAATATCATAGTATTAAATGGAGATTAATTACTGCTAATAAGTACAAAAATTAATACACTATACATATTAATAAATAAATTAATAAATAAATAAATTAATTACAGAGGTAAAAGATACAAATTGACATAACATTTTTCTTGACTTTTGGCCGGATTGAAACATGAAAAACTCCTCCATTGTGCAAGGCTCCATGTTGTTGATATATTCAAATAACTTATGTTTTTAATTTCTTAACCCCATTATGAATCTGATCTCTCCAGGCAATGCATTGAAGAGTTTTATACCGGTATATGTAGCGTTTTTCTCAGTCATCGTCAACTTATGCTGGGGTATGTTGTAGGCTAGATGAACTTGTCTGGTGTTTTGACTGTGTGAGACTAAATAATTCTCAAAATACTTTCGATGTTTATATATGAAAACCAGTAGTTCATAGATGTAGGTTCCAACAACTGTCAGGATTTTCGCGATTTTAAATTTCCCACGGCAAGATGTCCTGTATTCTAGATTATATAATATTCTGATAGCTTGCTTGTGAATCCTAAATAGACATTTAATATCCTTACCGGTGCCCCAAAATATAATACCATAGCGGAGATGGGAATGGAAATTGGCAAAAAATACAATACGTAAGACTTCTAAGCCCACAGAGGGTTGGAGGATTCTTAGTGCATAACTGGCTTTATTCAATTTGCACACTAATGCTACAATATGGTTTCCCCAGTCTACAGTGTTATCAACTATCACTCCTAGAAGTCTTACAGATTGTTTTGCAACAAACAGATCGTTCCCTATGGCAATATTTTCAGGATAAAGTTTCAAACTTCTTTTTGTTTTAAATATAATTATGTTGGTTTTGGACTTGTAAATTACTACATGCTTTGAAATGAACCAGTTTATTAACCGGTTCATTACCAATGTTGTCTTGTCTATCTAGTCTTGTCTGTCTAGTTTTGTCTGTCTAGTCTTGTCTGTCTAGTCTTGTCTGTCTAGTCTTGTCTGTCTAGTCTTGTCTGTCTAGTCTTGTCTGTCTAGTCTTGTCTGTCTAGTCTTGTCTGTCTAGTCTTGTCTGTCTAGTCTTGTCTGTCTAGTCTTGTCTGTCTAGTCTTGTCTGTCTAGTCTTGTCTGTCTAGTCTTGTCTGTCTAGTCTTGTCTGTCTAGTCTTGTCTGTCTAGTCTTGTCTGTCTAGTCTTTTCTGTCTAGTTTTTTCTGTCTAGTTTGTAACGTGGTTCGGTACTAGTCGAGTCGTCCTGGAAACCCGTGATCACGTGTCGCTTCTCGCGGGTACTCGCGGGTCACCAAGGAGGGATGACGAAGTGAAAGTGGGAACGAAAAGAAATGGACCGACAGAGAGTTGCGGCCCACCTGTCTAAGCGATCGAGCTAATTGCCGATCAATTTACATTTGCTCTCCGTGGTTGCATTATTTTATGTTAAATTAATGTTTATAAATTTAATATTATATGCTGAGTGAGTTATTGTGTTACAATCATTTGATCATCTCATCCTATTACTATCGCCGTCCACGCGGAGTCCCTGGGAAACCACATGGCCGCATCGACAGTCGGCGCAGTCAATCAGTCGTTGAAGTCGTAGAAAAATAAGTATAATTGTATTATATCACCAGGGGGGGTGAGTACGGTTATAGTCGATTGTATAGGAATCGAGGGACTGCCCTGGACCATAATTGCCTTGCAGGCCTCCCCCATTTATTTCGCTGACTAGCCATACCCACAAACCTAATTTTTTGATAAATTAGAAGGATACGGTGTCCGCCATATCGGACCACGTTTCAAGTTTTTTCTGTCTAGTCTTGTCTATCTAGTCTTGTCTGTCTAGTCTTTTCTGTCTAGTCTTGTCTGTCTAGTCTTGTCTGTCTAGTCTTGTCTGTCTAGTCTTGTCTGTCTAGTCTTGTCTGTCTAGTCTTGTCTGTCTGGTCTTGTCTGTCTAGTCTTGTCTGTCTAGTCTTGTCTGTCTAGTCTTGTCTGTCTAGTCTTGTCTGTCTAGTCTTGTCTGTCTAGTCTTGTGTGTCTAGTCTTGTCTGTCTAGTCTTGTCTGTCTAGTCTTGTCTGTCTAGTCTTGTCTGTCTAGTCTTGTCTGTCTAGTCTTGTCTGTCTAGTCTTGTCTGTCTAGTCTTGTCTGTCTAGTCTTGTCTGTCTAGTCTTGTCTGTCTAGTCTTGTCTGTCTAGTCTTGTCTGTCTAGTCTTGTCTGTCTAGTCTTGTCTGTCTAGTCTTGTCTGTCTAGTCTTGTCTGTCTAGTCTTGTGTGTCTAGTCTTGTCTGTCTAGTCTTGTCTGTCTAGTCTTGTCTGTCTAGTCTTGTCTGTCTAGTCTTGTCTGTCTAGTCTTGTCTGTCTAGTCTTGTCTGTCTAGTCTTGTCTGTCTAGTCTTGTCTGTCTAGTCTTGTCTGTCTAGTCTTGTCTGTCTAGTCTTGTCTGTCTAGTCTTGTCTGTCTAGTCTTGTCTGTCTAGTCTTGTCTGTCTAGTCTTGTCTGTCTAGTCTTGTCTGTCTAGTCTTGTCTGTCTAGTCTTGTCTGTCTAGTCTTGTCTGTCTAGTCTTGTCTGTCTAGTCTTGTCTGTCTAGTCTTGTCTGTCTAGTCTTGTCTGTCTAGTCTTGTCTGTCTAGTCTTGTCTGTCTAGTCTTGTCTGTCTAGTCTTGTCTGTCTAGTCTTGTCTGTCTAGTCTTGTCTGTCTAGTCTTGTCTGTCTAGTCTTGTCTGTCTAGTCTTGTCTGTCTAGTCTTGTCTGTCTAGTCTTGTCTGTCTAGTCTTGTCTGTCTAGTCTTGTCTGTCTAGTCTTGTCTGTCTAGTCTTGTCTGTCTAGTCTTGTCTGTCTAGTCTTGTCTGTCTAGTCTTGTCTGTCTAATCTTGTCTGTCTAGTCTTGTCTGTCTAGTCTTGTCTGTCTAGTCTTGTCTGTCTAGTCTTGTCTGTCTAGTCTTGTCTGTCTAGTCTTGTCTGTCTAGTCTTGTCTGTCTAGTCTTGTCTGTCTAGTCTTGTCTGTCTAGTCTTGTCTGTCTAGTCTTGTCTGTCTAGTCTTGTCTGTCTAGTCTTGTCTGTCTAGTCTTGTCTGTCTAGTCTTGTCTGTCTAGTCTTGTCTGTCTAGTCTTGTCTGTCTAGTTTTGTCTGTCTAGTCTTGTCTGTCTAGTCTTGTCTGTCTAGTCTTGTCTGTCTAGTCTTGTCTGTCTAGTCAAATTTCAAATTTCAAATTTCTTTATTTACCTTTTGAGATATAAACAATCTATAGGTTCAGTCACAAACATACATAAAATACAATAAAAATTTACAATTTAAAAAATTTGACAATGCCAATAAAGATATACAAATTAATAATTTCAAAATTACAATTATAAATTTAACAATTTAAAAACAATAAATACGTACACATTATAATTACAATTTAAAAATTCACAATTTAAAAAAAAATAAAAAAAACGACAATAAATACATAAATGATTATCACACATTAATGCTTTTTAAAATTACAATTAAAGAATTCATTGATGTTATAAAAAGGTGTTTGTAGCAATAGCAACTGTTTGACCTTACTTCTGAATTTCTTGTTAGAAGTTTCATCTCGGAGAGCCTTTGGTAGTTTATTAAATAGTTTTATTCCTTGGTTTTCCAGTCCTTTGCCGCATAGGGTTAAATTTGATTTTGGGGCGTATAGGAGATCTTTTCCTCTCGTGTTATAATTGTGATTGTCCGCATGTTTCTGGCGAGTTCCTTTCGCCTTATGAATATATGCTGTTGTTTCTAGAATATACAGGCTGACTACTGTCAATATTCCTATGTTCTGAAAGTGATTTCTGCAGGAGTCAGTAATTTTTAACCCTAGTATGTTTCTCAGAATTCTTTTTTGAGCAATAAGTATTATTTCTATCTGAGAAGAAGCTCCCCATAAGATTATTCCATATGACAGAATACTCTGAACCTCAGCAAAATACCAGATCTGAAGATCTTCCTTAGTCAGGATTTTGGATAGGTACTTGATTAAAAATGCCTTCTTGTGAAGTATAGCATTGATATGTTGTATCTGGTTGGTCCATTTTAAATGTTCCTCCAGATAAACCCCTAGGAATTTTGTATATTTTGCTCTTTTCAGCTGATGAGTTTGTATTGTAAGATTAATATTGTCAACATAGACACTTCTTGCCGATTGAAAAATAACATATTCTGTTTTGATTTGATTAAAATGTAGCTTATTTGCTGTAAACCATTCATTAACCATTTCTAATACTCGCTTAGCTTCCTCAACATTATTCTGAAAGTCTTTTCCAGATACAATAAAGCTAGTGTCATCTGCATATAGAGTGCAATGACACCCTATTATGTATTTAACTAAATCGGCGGTATATAGCAGAAATAGGGTTGGAGCCAGTATACTTCCTTGGGGTATCCCTATGTGTGTACATACTGTCCTGGATTGTCCAATTCTGTTTCCAATCCTTACCGATACAAATTGCTTTCTGTTTTCTAAGTATGATTGTATCCAGCGGCCCGCTTTTCCTCTGATCCCATAGCCTTCTAATTTGTTCAGGAGAATCATATGTGATACACAATCGAAGGCTTTTGTTAGATCACAAAATATTCCAATAGGATGATACCCTTTATCTACTTCCTCCAATATTTTGTTATAAAAATCAACCAAAGCTGTTGAAGTAGATTTCCCTTTACAAAAACCGTGCTGCTGGGAAGGAATCAAATCATGCTTTTCTATAAATGGGATCAGTCTGGACTGCATACAATATTCAAGAATTTTAGCTAAAACAGAGATAAGGTTAATCGGTCTATAGTTTTGGGCATCTGTGATTGCTCCTTTTTTGTAGACTGGGATAATTTTTGACATTTTCAGGATCTCCGGAAATTTCTCCTCAGCGATAGATGTATTTATTATCTCAGTTATAGGTGCTATGAGCTCATGCCTGAAATCTTTTATGATGGTGCACGGGATTTCATCAGGACCAATTGTTGATTTGTTTTTTAATGTGGAGATTATTGATAGGACTTCACTTTCGGTAAAATCATTTAGGAATATGGATTTCGAATTAGGCTTTATATGTTTGTTTGAGATGGTTGTCGGGTTAATGTTGTTAGCGATTAATTTTGGGGCTTCTTCGAAGTAGTTATTTAATACCTCTGCGATTTCTTTAGGATCTGTATATCGGATATCATTTTGGATTATTTGTGAAGGTCCGGATACTTTTAGCTTATTTGATTGCTCATTAATAACATTCCAAATGGCTCTTGATTTATTCTTTGCTTTCATTATCTTATGGTTAAAATATTTTTGTTTTGCTACTGTAATTAATTTGTTATGTACCTTTTTTTGTTTTAGATATAGGTTTCTTAAAGCTGGGTGACTTTTCTGTAGCAGGAACATATCTTTAAGATTAGCAGCCGAGAATTTTACTTCTTCTGTAACCCATCCGTTTCTATCTTCCTTGACTTTTATCACCGGAAAACTTGAAAAAAAGTGATATTGAAGTACCTTGATGAAGGCAACTGCCTTGCTGTTGCTGCTTGAATTGATAAAAACGTCCTCCCATGTTTCATTGCGTATCTGGTTGGCAAAACGAATTTTGTTAGGAGTTGAGAAGCTTCTTATCAGTTTGTAGTTGTCTTCGGTTTCTATCTTGGTTAAACAGCTCAGTTTTAACATACGATGGTCCGACATGGGAGTGTCTTCCACCGTAGTCTTTAATTTTAGTCCCGCAGTAGCAAATATGTTGTCTATTTGAGTTTTACTAGTGGATGTGATTCTGGTATGTTGTTTAATATATTCATTCATCCCATAAGCTTCAAGTAAATTGGTAATATTATATTTTTCTTTAGAATTTATTTCAAAATTTATATTGAAATCTCCAACTAGAATGATTTGTTTATTAATTTTACTACAACTTTGTAAAACACTGTCCAAGACTGCCAAGAATGTGACAGTGCAACCTAGTGGTGGCCTGTATATATTTAATATTAGCGTGCATGTATTATTAATATTTGTCTCTATTCCACATATCTCCATAGTCTTCTCAATGGAGGCGTTTGCTAGGTCCAATCTTTCGACAGAACCATTTTTAAGAACAGGCAGGCTAGCAAATATAGCTACACCCCCACCTTTGAATTGGCTTCTACTAAAGTGGCTGACTAGCTGGTAATTGTTTATGTGTACTGAAGTAATATTATCAATTGTCAACCAGGTTTCTGCTAGACAAATGAAGAGCGGTTTTTCTTGTTCACATAATATTTCTAGATGGTCTAATTTGTTGCTTAGAGATTGTATATTCAGAAATAGTAATATATTTGTATTTACCTCATTAGCAATTATTTCCTTGTTTTGGCTCGCTCCAAATGCAGGAAAAAACGATTTATGTAGGTATTTTGGGGCCATAGTTCCGGATTTTTTACCTCCTCTAATTTATCTAATGGCACCGATACTTTGAATGATGCGTATACTTCCGGCTGGTTTGAAATCAGTTTTTTACAGAATACAGCTGGAAATTTGTTACCTCTAAGATAGTCACATATATCTTGTTCTGTAATTTGCGGCTCTAGTCTAGAAATATGTAGATGGGCGTATCTAGTGACGGCCTTAAGTTCTTTGTTATCAGAGTTTGTGCCGATTATAACATCATTATTGCGTGTTCTTCTCCAATTTTTATATTGAGTTTGCCAAATCTCATTGTTAGTTTTGTTTTGATTTGGCTCACCATTTTTAGTTGGAACATTCTTTTGTTTATCTTTTTTTTTGCACTGCGGGATTTGGCTTATCGCTCCGCGATAAGGATTTTTCGACGACGGGTTTAGCGACTATCTCCGCTGCCATTGTTTCTTCTTCTAAAATAATTACACTTTGATTTACTGAATTTGACTGCGTGCTGTTAATTAAATGATTTAATTTTTCGTTTTCCGTTTTAAAATGTTTCACTTCTTCAGTCAAATCGGCGATCTGTTTTTTTAGTGGCTCCATTTCTTTTTTTATAATATGTCTAATAATCTCTGCAAAATCAGAACTATTCATATAATCAATGACCTGTTCATGGCACTTATCAGATGATCTTAGATCTCTTGGCATTTTCAAGATTTATAATTAATTAATTTCAGTGTTTACACAAATTATTGTCGCTTCGGTACTCTCGCGCACAACCACTTCGCTCGACGGTCGAATCGAGAGTGATTGTCTGTCTAATCTTGTCTGTCTAGTCTTGTCTGTCTAGTCTTGTCTGTCTAGTCTTGTCTGTCTAGTCTTGTCTGTCTAGTCTTGTCTGTCTAGTCTTGTCTGTCTAGTCTTGTCTGTCTAGTCTTGTCTGTCTAGTCTTGTCTGTCTAGTCTTGTCTGTCTAGTCTTGTCTGTCTAGTCTTGTCTGTCTAGTCTTGTCTGTCTAGTCTTGTCTGTCTAGTCTTGTCTGTCTAGTCTTGTCTGTCTAGTCTTGTCTGTCTAGTCTTGTCTGTCTAGTCTTGTCTGTCTAGTCTTGTCTGTCTAGTCTTGTCTGTCTAGTCTTGTCTGTCTAGTCTTGTCTGTCTAGTCTTGTCTGTCTAGTCTTGTCTGTCTAGTCTTGTCTGTCTAATCTTGTCTGTCTAGTCTTGTCTGTCTAGTCTTGTCTGTCTAGTCTTGTCTGTCTAGTCTTGTCTGTCTAGTCTTGTCTGTCTAGTCTTGTCTGTCTAGTCTTGTCTGTCTAGTCTTGTCTGTCTAGTCTTGTCTGTCTAGTCTTGTCTGTCTAGTCTTGTCTGTCTAGTCTTGTCTGTCTAGTCTTGTCTGTCTAGTCTTGTCTGTCTAGTCTTGTCTGTCTAGTCTTGTCTGTCTAGTCTTGTCTGTCTAGTCTTGTCTGTCTAGTCTTGTCTGTCTAGTCTTGTCTGTCTAGTCTTGTCTGTCTAGTCTTGTCTGTCTAGTCTTGTCTGTCTAGTCTTGTCTGTCTAGTCTTGTCTGTCTAGTCTTGTCTGTCTAGTCTTGTCTGTCTAGTCTTGTCTGTCTAGTCTTGTCTGTCTAGTCTTGTCTGTCTAGTCTTGTCTGTCTAGTCTTGTCTGTCTAGTCTTGTCTGTCTAGTCTTGTCTGTCTAGTCTTGTCTGTCTAGTCTTGTCTGTCTAGTCTTGTCTGTCTAGTCTTGTCTGTCTAGTCTTGTCTGTCTAGTCTTGTCTGTCTAGTCTTGTCTGTCTAGTCTTGTCTGTCTAGTCTTGTCTGTCTAGTCTTGTCTGTCTAGTCTTGTCTGTCTAGTCTTGTCTGTCTAGTCTTGTCTGTCTAGTCTTGTCTGTCTAGTCTTGTCTGTCTAGTCTTGTCTGTCTAGTCTTGTCTGTCTAGTCTTGTCTGTCTAGTCTTGTCTGTCTAGTCTTGTCTGTCTAGTCTTGTCTGTCTAGTCTTGTCTGTCTAGTCTTGTCTGTCTAGTCTTGTTCGTCTAGTCTTGTCCGTCTAGTCTTGTCCGTCTAGTCTTGTCCGTCTAGTCATGTCCGTCTAGTCTTGTCCGTCTAGTCTTGTCCGTCTAGTCTTGTCCGTCTTGTCTTGTCCGTCTAGTCATGTCCGTCTAGTCTTGTCCGTCTAGTCTTGCCTGTCTAGTCTTGTCCGTCTAGTCTTGCCTGTCTAGTCTTGTCCGTCTAGTCTTGTCCGTCTAGTCTTGTCCGTCTAGTCTTGTCCGTTCAGTCATGTCCGTCTAGTCTTGTCCGTCTAGTCTTGTCCGTCTAGTCTTGTCTGTCTAGTCATGTCTGTCTAGTCTTGTCTGTCTCTTCTTCTCTGTCTAATCTTGACTGTTTTGATTTGGCATTGAGATGGCAAATATATGGCTCATATATCGTGCATATATATTAAATGTTATTTTTTTTTTTGTCGATTAATTTGGTATTTTTAGTGTTGTCTCGGCGTCCAGCTGTGCATTTGCCTACCGCCTGGATCCAGCGCAAACCACAATACACGAAAAAACGTAATCTAAGACCGTCAATTCTTCGGCCGATATGCACCAAGTGCACGGGCCAATGCACACGCCGCCTATATAAACCGGTGAGCGACGTCGTCGAGCTCCAGTCAGCTGACGCACTCCGAAGCCGCCTTTCGCTCTCCCTCGCTCACTTACTCGCCTGTGACGCACGACAAACAGATCGTTACGATCCTGCGCCAGTTCAGTCGCTTTCGCACCGCCGAGTGATAAAGATTCGCTTTCCGTAAAGTTCGGTCCGTTTGTCCAGGAAAACTTTGTTTAATTTCTGTTAGAGATGGCCACATACGCAGCCTACAGACACATCGAACTCGACAAAGTTGGTTACAGCAAGAAACGGTGAGTTTTCCATTCAAGATTTTAATTTTTGACAATGGAGTCGGAAGATCCTTTGAAGTACTAGGTTAAGGATTTGTCCTTTATGGGGTAAAATAATGGAAGAGTGTTTGTAGTTTTGGATGGAATTGATTAAGTTTTATTGATCTTGGTGGTATCATTAATCTACAAATTTAGATTTGACAAAATCTTATTGATCCCACTTTAAATGTCTCTAAATGGGTCTCTAAATTTGGAGATTTAATGTTTGAGTTGGTATTACATACATATTTTCTGTCTGAAGTTGAAACTCGAGAAAACAAAATTTCTTTTACGAAGTCTTTGAGAACACAAATGTTGGATAATTCCATCAAATTAAGAAATCTCGAGGTTATTCTACAACCAAATTTTTATCTGGTGTTAAAACTCGGGGAAACCAAGATTTTTCTTAAGAAGTCTTTGAGTAAATAAATGTATTAGATTTCCATTAGTTCCATTCAATTAAGAAATCTTGAGGTTCTTGTACAACCATACTTTTATCTGGTGTAGAAACTCGGGAAAACAGAAATTTTCTCAAGAAATTTTTGTTGTAAGTTTTTGAGATCAAAAATATATAAGATATTTTAAAAAAAAATCTGTTTTATCGTTATATAATGTTTCAAATTTTGGTTTTGATGGTGTTTCTCTGCAAGTTTTTCCAAAATTATTTCATTCATATTCACATCATATAAATTCATTTTTTTCTTCCAAAATAATTCTAAGAAAAAGAAAAGTTTGGTCGTGAAAAATATAATTCGATTTCTATTGGCAGTTTTTCTTTGCAAAATTTAAACAAATTTCTCTAATTTTTATTTTAAACGACGCGAAATATAAAAAAGAAACAAGATTCTACAAAACAATCTCATCCAACGCAACGAATATTCAACAATAAATTTATATTTTCAACAATACATCTCTTTCTTGCTTTCTTCGTTTGAATTGTTTAAAACTTTCAGATTTTTAACTAATTCTCTTAAATATTCCCAGATATGTTGTGAAATCAAAAATTATTCTATTTGGGAAACATTGTTTAAATTTAGATTTATTTTAATTTAACACCTCATTTTGATTTGTAATTATTGCCGAGAATGAGATTAATAACAAGGCTATTTTATTGAAATGTGGTTTTAAACGTTTTTCCTATAAATTCTCACTTTGGTGCAATCGAATTGCGATAATTAGCAAATTGGAATGAAAAATTGCAAAAATATTGTCAAACTAAATTGCACATAATGAAATTGACACTTATCTTAACTTCTAAGCTACAACTAAAAATATATAAAAAACGACAGTAATAGACAAACAATACGACAAACCAGACAGACAGACAAAACTAGACAGACAAGACTCACCAAATCCCCTATTCCACCTTGGCTTTTAGTATGCGCCACCCCGGTATCGCATATATTGCATTCATTCAGGGTGGGCAGCCCGGACGGTTAATGAAAACCGCCCTAGTTGTCGCCTCCCCGACCAGGGATTCGAACCCGGGTCTCCCGCATTGAAAGGCGGGTATGTTGTCAACTACACCACCGAGGAGGACAGACAGACAAGACTAAACAGACAATACTAGACAGACGAGACTAGACAGACAAGACTAGCCAGACAAGACTAGACATACAAGATTTTCAAATTGAAATAACTCAATACGACAGAATCTTGCTGTTTGCTATAGTGCTAAGATTGCTTAACTGAGAGTAAGCATATCAAATTTAGTTAGAATAGTTAGTACACTACTAAAGTTACTTATTTAAACTTAACTATCCCATTTGTTGTCAAGAGATACAATTCTGAATCTAGATAATTCGGTTAGAATTCTAGATAGGAGCTTCTAGTTTTCATTTATGAATAGAAAAGTTAGTTTAATCGTCAGTTAGTTAAATTCCTTACCAAGAAATTACAATCTTGAATCAAGATAACTTATAATTAGATTAAAGTGATTTGAGTAAACTAAATAAGAATTAATTAGGCATTACAAGACTATACCAAACATGCCACAGCAGCGTTATAGAAGATAAGACAACTAGATTAGGCTAAGTTTGGCAAGACTGGACTAGACAAGACATACAAGATGAGACTAGACAAGACCAGATAAGACTATATAACACCAGACAAGACTAAACAAGATCAGACAAGATAAGACTAGATAACACCAGACAAGACAAAATCAGATCAGACAAGAACCAGGCAAGACTTTTTTTTATGGGGGGCGTTGCAATCACATTCAGTTAACTTGACAAGTGGCCCCCTTGGAAACTCACGGGCATCTTGGAACCGCTTTTCGCATATCTTCAAGATGACGTTGGCTTTGACCTTACTTGATGTCCTTACTTCACCCATCCACGGAAGGTGATTAGGGGTTCAGGTTATTTTCAGTTTTCTTTGTCTCTGTTGTTTTGTCCGTTCATCCTGTTCTTTCGCGCTTAGTATGTCCCTTATCATCATTTCTGTTGCAGACCAGTCTTCTTCACTCTTAAGCATTGTCTCCGTGAGTGTGCTAGTTTCTAAAATTCCTTTTGTTTTTGAAGTGTATATGTCCCTCTCTAAAGACCACCTGGGGCATTCGAAGATTGTGTGATACACACTATCTGTCTTATCACAGTAAACGAACTGGTTGTCTGCTTCGCGCCCAATACTGTGCAGGTAGTCTTTGAAGCACCCGTGGCCGCTCAGGTAGTAGGTAACTACCTGAGTAGGTAACTACGGTGCCTGCGTCAGGTAGTAGGTAATTTTTCCGTGCCTTCTCGTGACCTATGGATCCAATTTTGGAATCAGGAGTCTCGTCCACTCACCCCTATCTGAGGCTTCCCAGTACTCTTGCCAACTTTCGAGCATCTGTGTCCTTTCCTTTTTTCTCAGTTCCTTTTTGTTTCCACTGCTCCTTTCTTTATAAAACGTGTCTCTCTCTTCAACAAGAAATTTTATAGGAGATATTCCCGCAATTACGAGAACAGCGTCACCTGAGACGGTCCTATATGCGCTGGACATGCATAGCGCCATTTTGCGTTGAATTGATTGCAGTTTTTGCCTTAGATTTGCTCTCTCCATGGCTCGCTTTCAGATGGGCGCTGCGTAGAGCATGGCAGATTCGACAACTGAACATTTAGCGCTGTTAGGACCACCTACAGTTGGCATAAGTTTTCCAAGTGCTGCTCAGGTTTTTAATGCCTTCCCATCTGCAAGAACACAATCTATAGTTACGCCTAAGTATTTAATGGCCTCCTTTGGTATTATTGTTTTGCTTTTTATTTTAAATGTGACTGGTCCTACTTTCATTCTTCCTGTCAATAAAACGGCGTTTTCTGGGGCGAGTTTTAGCTGTTTTTTCTCCAACCAGTTATCTATTAGAGCTATGGCCTTGTTTGCCATGTTGATAAAACATAATCCGGTGACGATGAGGGCCAAGTCGTCGGCGAAACCGACAGCTTCCACTCCCTCTGGCATCTTCAGTCTAAGGACTCCATCATATAGGATGTTCCACAAAGTTACACCAAGCAAGATGAGACAGGGTCAGACAAGGTCATACAAGACCAGACAGGACCAGACAAGACTAGACAAGACAAAAGCAGGCAAAACCAGAATTTTGTAGTTATTTGTATACTACGACCGTTGCATATACACTTGCTTAGACAAAGCAATATTGTTGGGTTTAAGAAGCGGATAGAAATATGTGTTGATTGGTTTCCTCGGGAATTCTGCGTTTCTTTTGAGGATTGGTTCAGAGAACCGGATTCTCGTCGTTTCTTGAGATATACACGTTCTTACAATTTAACAGTCAGACGTATATTGAGCGCTCGGACGTTTGTCGCGTCTATTAATAGATATATAGCTTCAGATCATGCGCGTTGCATGTCGTCGTGTGGTTGTGTATGTATCGGTCGTATATGTTAGGTTGGTTAGATGAGGAGTATGGTATTGTATTTTGAGGGTGGATATAATCTGTCGCCATGCTATGGGAGTCGCAAAGAATCATATCTCGTGTATGCGTTGGTTTCCTGGAAACTGTGTGACTCAAGGTGCCGTCTGGTTTCGTCTGTAGGAAAACGTCCAAGAAAGGTTATCTGCGTTGATGTTTTTCTATCTCCATTGTGAATTTGATTTGCTTGTGCTGGGAGTTAAGATGGATGAGGAATTTATATAGTCTACCGTGGGGCCAGATTACAAATGTAGTCCTGTGAAGTTAGCAACCGAATTTGCATAAATATAATATTACATCGAAGTTCCCGGCAAATATTAAATAGTTCTAGAGTACTTTGTACAAAATAGTTCTGCAGAATTTTGCAAAAAATAATAGAAAATACCAAAATTGAGCTAGCTACCACTTTTGAGAAAAACTGTGCGTTCTTTACATATTCCTGTACCTCGCCCATAGTTTACTCCAGAACTATGGTCGAGGTACTTGATCAATTTTGCAAAAAGTTCTGCAAAAATTGACATTTTGCAAAAAAAATAATGAATTTTGAAAATTGTAAAAACAGTTCTATTCGCGGATCTGAATAGCACCCTAAGAGTTCTATCAAAGATCCCTTTGTCATTTTTTGCTAAAAACCTTACTTCAAAAGATAATTGCAATAATAAGCGACCCATTATTTTAAATGAAAATAAAAAAAAATCGCGGAACGGTTCTGTTTGCAGTTCCCGGTAGAACTCTTAGAGTTCTATCGATAATCCTTATAACATTTTTCTGTTAAGTTATAAATTGGAAAGATTTGCGAAAAAATAGACCACCAATGCGACGAAGTGAAGATGAAAAAAAACGCGCGACAGTTCTGTTCTAGAAACTCTTCTAGTTTCTATCGAGTTCTATCGAAAATCCTTATAACATTTTTCTGTAAAATTGAAAATAGAAAATTTTGCGAAAAATTGGACTTTACTGACGCGACGAAGTGAAGTCAAAAAATCGCGCAACAGTTCTGTTTGCAGATCGCGGTAGAACTCTTAGAGTTCTATCGAAAAGGCTTATAACATGTTTGTGTAAAGTTAAAAATTGGAAAAATTTGCGAAAAATTAGACATCACCGATGCGACAAAGAAAAAATATAATTCTTTTTCCATACTTCATCAATTTTTTATGTCCACCATTTTTTCTCTTCACTTCGTCGCATCGGAGAAGTCCAATTTATGGCATATCTTACTAATATTTAATTTTTTTTTTAAATGTTATAGTATGTAGTATAGTATGTTTAAATGTTATAAATGTTAAGTATTTTCAATAGAACTCTGAGAGTTCTACCACGAACTGCTAACAGAACTATTGTGCAATTTTGTTCTCTTTGCTTCGTCGCATCGGTGATGTCTAATTTTTCCCCTACCTTTCGAATTTATTACATTGAAGAAAAATGTTATAAGAATTTTAGACGGAACTATAAGAGTTCTACCAGGAACTGCAAAGAAAACTATTGCGCGATTTTTTTCTCTTTGCTTCGTTGAATCGGTGATGTCTAACTTTTCCCATATCTTTCGAATTTTTAACATTGAAGAAAAATGTTATAAGGATTTTCGATAGAACTCTAAGAGTTCTACTAGGAACTGCAAAGAGAACTATTGCGCGATTTTTTCTCTTTGCTTCGTTGCATCGGTGAAGTCTAATTTTTCGCAAATCTTTGCAATTTTTAACTTTACAGAAAAAAGTCATAAGGATTTTCGATAGAACTCTAAGAGTTCTATTGGGAACTGCAAACAGAATTGTTCCACGATTTTTTTAAATTTTCATTCAAAATATCCCTTATTATTGCAAATATCTTTTGAGCAAAGGTTTCTATTAAAAAATGACAAAGGAATCTTTGATAGAACTCTTAGTGTGCTATTCAAATCCGCGAATAGCACTGTTTTTGCAATTTTCAAAATTCAAATTTTTTTTTGCAAAAAGTCAATTTTTGCAGAACTTTTTGCAAAATTGATCAAGTACTCCAGAACTATGGTCGAAGTACAGGAATATGTAAAAAACGCACAGTTTTTCTCAAAAGTGGTTGCTAGCTCAATTTTGGTATTTTTCATTTTTTTTTCGCGAAATTCTGCAGAACTATTAAAATTTTGTACAAAGTACTCTAGAACTATTTCATATCTGCGGGGAACTCTGATGTAATATTATATTTTTGCAAATTCGGTTGCTAACTTCACAGGACTTACAAATGTGTCATCCACATATCTTATCCAGAGTGTAGGTTTAAGTGTAGCCCATGAGAATACATTTTCCTCAAAATCTGGAAGAAATCAGGGGCTGTAAGAAATAGGTTGGCTCCGTGTCGGACTGTGCCATGCAGCGCGATAGCGCTTTGTTCATTTATCTGCGATATGAGCGCTGCTGATATTTTACCACACTACGCGATAGGGTTTTCCCGTACCCGACTTTTTTTAATACCCGGATATCGGGTATTATTGTTTGAAATTTTTGCCAAAAAAGAGACTATTTCTTATAATAATGTTTTATTTTATTAAAGAGTGAAGTATGTCAATAAATCTCCTTAACACTTTCAGCCCTGGATTTTTAAATTTGAAAAAGTATATTTTTTTGTTAATTATTGTTGATGGGGAGCTTCTTAAGACCATAAATACCAAATTTGAACTCATTTGCTTAATTAGTATAGGAATTAATTAGTGGTGGCAAATGCCACCAGCATGTCTTAAAGCTAAAATATATTAAAAATGAAAACTTACATTTATTCTAATAAACTTGCAGTTTCGTACATTGACACAAACATAATTTATTTAATATGAAACGATTCCCAAATTTGTACAAACACTTCGCACTTTTCGCACTGTATTCGCAAGCGCCCTTCACATGTCTCGAGTTTGTAACAATCTTTTTCTAAGGTTTTCGAAACGATTGCGAGTTATTTGAACATCATCCACAAATTTTATTTTCGTGGCAGGTCCATCCTCAATCTGGGAAAACGCCCAAATTATGCCCATGAAAACATGCAGAGCTACAAGTTTTTTAGTATCTTCTGTGTTTGTGTTGATATTTTTTTCGGTTTTATGAATTGAGTACATGTTGGTTTTTTATTCAAGTTCAGTGAAAATATTATTTGGAAAATATTTTGTAAAATAGGTCATTGGAGTTTGACACTTATTGGTATTTTCGTCATCACTGCCAGAGGGAGTAAAAATAACGTTTGGCGGAACAAACACATCTCGCTTCCAATTAATTTTTTTCTCGTTTTCTTTTTTAATTTTGGATTCTTCTTGGATTCTTCTCTTCATCTGACTCTTCATCTAACTCTTGCAATATCCATTTCCTTTATATTTTCCTCTTCATCTTCTACGTTCGAATCAGGAAATGCAAACTTTTTTAATTTTGAATTTTGGATTCTTCTTGGATTCTTCTCTTCATCTGACTCTTCATCTAACTCTTGCAATATCCATTTCCTTTATATTTTCCTCTTCATCTTCTACGTTCGAATCAGGAAATGCAAACTTTTTTAATTTTGAATTTTGGATTCTTCTTGGATTCTTCTCTTCATCTGACTCTTCATCTAACTCTTGCAATATCCATTTCCTTTATATTTTCCTCTTCATCTTCTACGTTCGAATCAGGAAATGCAAACTTTTTTAATTTTGAATGTTGGATTCTTCTTGGATTCTTCTCTTCATCTGACTCTTCATCTAACTCTTGCAATATCCATTTCGTTTATATTTTCCTCTTCATCTTCTACGTTCGAATCAGGCAATGCAAATATTTCTGCATTTGCATCCTGTAAAGTTATTTTTCGGGATAATTCCTTTACATTGCCATAAAAAGTCATTGGAGCAATTCCATTATTATCTAAGAATGCACAGAAAACAAATTAATTTTTTATCAATTTTTGCGTAGACACCCAGTGGTGGCAATTGCGTACACAAATTTAAAAGGGTTATGACAAGGATTATTTGGGCAGAATCCTCAAACATCTTGCGTTCTACTTATCAAACATATCTTACAGTTCACATATTAGTAAAAGTTTAATCAACATTGGGTTTCACGCAGTAATTATTCCTATTTACCAAATAGATTATTGAGGTTATCAGCATCCATCTCGCACGACTTTATAAAACACTTATTTACACACTACACAAGTCATGACATAAACTGCGCATGTATTTTGTTTCGGAGGCTTTGTTGAAGTGACTCTAGTGATAAACAGCAAAAATATGGATTGTCATAGTAAGTAGAGACATGTAAAAGTTGCGGTGGCAATTGCCACCGCCAGGGCCGAAAGGGTTAATTTATAGTACAATCAGTCACACAGTTAAATAGTCTTGTTCTCATTAACTAATTAGGAACTTGTTCCATTGTCCTGCCTTCGCTTTTCGGTAGAGTTAAGTGTTTGATGATGAAAAGCTTCTCGGATGAATTTACTACGAGTGACGGCCCGAATGGAAATACCGTCTTGTTTAACCTAGCCTGCAGTAATTTCGGAAATTTTAGTACAAAGTCGAAAAAATTGGTGTTCACGGTCATTTTGGAACTAGGTTTGAACTGTGTTCCGATTCAGATTGAGAAGACGATGGCACTTCTTTTTCGCACGTAAAGTTCTGTTTTTCGATCTTTATTTCATTTACTTTATCTAAATGTTTTAATAAAAAACTTGTTGAGGAGCCTTTATAGGATAAAATTTTTGGGCGTATTGAACATTGTACTGCTTCCTTATTCTGTATGTTTTTTTTAATATTTCCATACTCCAGAAACAGGTCTATCCATTTTGCCTACGAAAAGTAAACCAACGTTATGTCAAATTTTATAGGTTATCCACTAGATACAATTTTTTGTTTTGCATTAATAATATTTAATATTTAACACCAACAATATTTTAATCAAACTCCAAGGAAATAAAAATAAAACATGGCGACATAACCAAACTTAACCTCAGGTTTACTGCATTTTTGTAAAAAAACCCAACGACTTCTTTAGAGTTATTTTAATCTGACAATGACATAGTACCCGAGTACTAAAAATTTCATATACCCGGGTAGAAAACCCTAGTCTGAACCCAGCTTATAGTGGAATTAGTTGGTTTTCTATATGTGGGCCTATCTTATTTAGGATGAGGCGTTCATAGAGCTTGAAGAGGGAGCAGAGGAGGGATATTGGCCGATAACTTTTGGCCTCGTTGCGTGGTTTTCCAGAAATGATCAGACAAGATAAGACCAGACAAAACAATATCAGGCAAGACAAGACTGGACCAGGTAACACCAGACGAGACCAGACTAGAGCAGACAAGACCAGACTTGTTTGTTTAGTCTCGTCTGTCTAGTCTATTCTGTGTACTCTGTCTAGTCCGTCTAGTCTGTCGAGTCAGTCTAGTCTGTCGAGTCAGTCTAGTCTGTCGAGTCAGTCTAGTCTTTGAATTCCATATCAGGTTTTCTTCTAGGTTTTTCGTCTAGAAATTTTACCTGCTTGGTTCTGCCTAACTCTACGTTATTTATTTTCAAGGTGGTATCCTCACGTACTCGTGTCTATGCGTTTGGAATACCATGTAATTGGTCTTCTCCGAGTTTAGAAATAAATTATTTACCATAAAACACTTGCATAGTCTTTCTAACAAGGAATTCGCTTTGGTCTTATTTTCTTTTGTTGTGTTTTCCGAAATTAGGAAGCTGCTATCATCAGTATATAGGGTAGAATGACAGCAGTTGATATAATTAATTAAGTCTACTATGTATAGCGAAAATAATGTTGGTGGAAGAATACTGCCTTGTGGTAGTCCTGTATCGGTCCTCAGAGGTTTCATTTGTCCAATCCCTCCCTGGTTTTACAACTTTAACGAATATTTTCCTGTTGGGTAAATATTTTTCTAACCATGCAGCAGTTCTACTCCTAATTCCATATGTTTCAATTTTATGGTCCACGAGACGATGGTCCACGCAGTCAAACGCCTTTGACAGATCGCATTACCTACTTCCTTCAGTATTATTGTCACTAGCTCTGTTATTGCTGTTTGTGTTAACCTGTTTCTTCTGAATGCGTGTTGTTGCTTCGGAATTCGGTCATGTTTATCTAAAAATGGTGTTAGTCGATTTAACAAGCTCAATTCCAGTATTTTTGATTATACTGACACCAGCGCAATAGGGCGGCAGTTTGCTACATTTTTGCTATCTCCTTCTTTCATTACTGGAATATGCATCGCTACTTTCAGAACCTCTGGGAATTCTTCATTGTTAAAAGAGTGGGTCTAGTTTGTCTAGTCCGTCCAGTCCTTCTAGTCGGTTTAGTCTGTCTGTCTGGTATATTTGGTCTCTATAGTCTGTCTTGTCTTTCTGGTCTGTCTGCCTAGTCTCTGTAATATGTATAGTCTCTCTAGTCTTGTTTCTTCAGTCGTGTCTGTTTAGATTTGCCGCTCTAGTTTTACCATTCTTGTCTGTCTTGTCTTGTCTTGTTTGTCTCTGTTGACATCTTGTTTATGTTTTCTTTACCTACCATTGCCTGTCTAGTATTGTCTGTAGGCTTGTCTTTTCTCGTGTAGGGGAAGGTCTCACTAAACCCCCTATTCCAGTTTGACTTTTAGTACGAAACACCCGCTATCGCATATTTCGCATTCATTCCGGGCAGCCGCGACGGTTAGTGAAAACCGCCCCTGTTGTTGCCTCTCCGACCGGCAATTGAACCCAATGTCTTCCTTTTGTAAGGCGGGTATGTTGCCAACTACACCACCGAGGAGGACAAGTCTTGTTTGTCTAGTCTTGTCTGTCTAGTCTTGTTTGTCCATTCTTGTCTGTCTAGCCTTGTCTGTCTAGCCTTGTCTGTCTAGTCTTGTCTGCCTAGCCTTGTCTGTCTAATCTTGTCTGTTCAGTCTTGTCTGTCTAGTCTTGCCTGTCTAGTCTTGTCTGTCTAGTCTTGCCTGTCTAGTCTTGTCTGTCTAGTCTTGTCTGTCTAGTCTTGTCTGTCTAGTCTTGTCTGTCTAGTCTTGTCTGTCTAGTCTTGTCTGTCTAGTCTTGTGTGTCTAGTCTTGTCTGTCTAGTCTTGTCTGTCTAGTCTTGTCTGTCAAGTCTTGTCTGTCTAGTCTTGTCTGTCTAGTCTTGTCTGTCTAGTCTTGTCTGTCTAGTCTTGTCTGTCTAGTCTTGTCTGTATAGTCTTGTCTGTCTAGTCTTGTCTGTCTAGTCTTGTCTGTCTAGTTTTGTCTGTCTAGTCTTGTCTGTTTAGTCTTGTCTGTCTAGTCTTGTCTGTCTAGTCTTGTCTGTCTAGTCTTGTCTGTCTAGTCTTGTCTGTCTAGTCTTGTCTGTCTAGTCTTGTCTGTCTAGTCTTGTCTGTCTAGTCTTGTCTGTCTAGTCTTGTCTGTCTAGTCTTGTCTGTCTAGTCTTGTCTGTCTAGTCTTGTCTGTCTAGTCTTGTCTGTCTAGTCTTGTCTGTCTAGTCTTGTCTGTCTAGTCTTGTCTGTCTAGTCTTGTCTGTCTAGTCTTGTCTGTCTAGTCTTGTCTGTCTAGTCTTGTCTGTCTAGTCAAATCAAATCAAATCAAATCAATTTATTCCATTATTTAAGCATACATAGAAAGTGTGTATAATAAAAATAATACATATTACAATTGTAGGCTAAAATGGAATTTGTCAAATAGCTCTTTTTTCAAAAACTTTTGTAGGAGTTTAGACCAGTATAAAATTCTTGAAGCGTGTATGGCTCAATTTCTAAGAGGATGCGTTTCAGCTCCTTCTTAAACTCGTTAACTTTTTTTATCGATTTAATATAAGGTGGTAGCTTGTTAAATAATGCTATATTGCTGTATGGTGGTACCTTTTCTGTCAGGGTTAGCTTGTGTGGGAGTTTCTTATAACTTGTATTTTTATTTCTTGTGTCCCTTGTGTGATGGAACTGATGTTCTTCAAATAACTGTTTATTTTTGACCAAAAATAGTATAGATTCATACACATACGTGCCGCTCACCGTTAGTATATTAGCTTTTCTAAAGACATCTCTGCATGTTTCTGCGTAGCTTAAATTATATATTGTCCTTACTGCCGCCTTTTGGATCTTGAAGACATCGCTAATTAATGTACCGCGCCCCCAGAACATGATACCAAATTTTAAATGGCTGTAAAACATTGCAAAGTAAACAATTTTTAGTACATCCTGGTTCAAGTATCGTGCTAGGGTTCTAAGAGCATAAAGTCCCTTATTTAGTTGCTTAGTTAGATTTAATATGTGGGTTGTCCAGTCGAGTGTATCGTTGATATATAGTCCAAGTAGTCTTCCGTCATGTTGAACTCTTATAGTACTATCATTCCAAGATATTTCGTTATTATATGTGCGATTGTCTCTTTTAGTTTTGAATATTATTAAGTTGGTCTTCTCGTTGTTTAAAACCATTCTGTTTTGGTTGAACCATGTTGTAACTGCTGTGATTGCTGATTTGATGTTAGGCTCAATATCTTTAACTGATTTATTTGCTGATATAAGGGTAGTGTCATCTGCATACATAACCATTTTAGTGGAATTATTTAGGGAGACAGTTGGCAGGTCATTAATATATAGTGTGAATAAAAGAGGCCCCAAGATGCTGCCTTGGGGGATTCCCATTTTAACTGTCAAAGGATTCGATCTAACTCTGCCTTTAGTTGTGGGCAATTCTACTATTTGTTCTCGGTTCGTTAGGTAAGAGGAGATCCATTGCAGTGCTATGCCTCTGATTCCATATTTTGTTAGCTTCTTTTGTAAAATGGTATGGTCGACCGTATCGTAAGCTTTCGACAAATCTAGTAGTATCCCGCAAGGTATATGGTGTTTTTCTAATTGTTCCGTAGCCTCTCTAATAAATTGGAAGCATGCTGTATCGGTGCTCCGCCCTTTGATAAAACCGTGCTGATAACTACTTATTGTATTATGCTTGTTAGTAAAATTAACGATTCTCTTATAGATTAATTTCTCAATAATTTTTGAAAAGGATGACTGTATGCTGATAGGTCTGAAGTTCTCTATTTTGTCTCTTTCTCCCTTTTTATATACTGGAATAATTTTTGATGTTTTTAAAGATTCCGGGAAAATTCCTTCCATAAATGAATTATTGATAATTATTACCATGGGTTCTATTATTTCTGACGCTACATATTTTATTATTGATATAGGTACTTCATCTATTCCGGCGCTTCTTGTGTTTTTTAGATTTTTGATCTCCTTAATGAGTTCTTCTTGGCAGGTTGGGCGTAAGAAAATAGATTCACTATTTATGCTTATGTTATCACTGAACGGTTCATTTAGTAAATGTTCAGTCATTTTTTTCGCCTTTCCAGCGAAAAATGTATTAATAGTGTTGGGATTGTGACTCGGCCCAAAATTGTGCATTGTTTTAGCGTTTGATTTATTGTTTGTTATTTGACCAATTACGTCCCAAGTCGATTTTCTAATATTTTCGCTTTCTATAATATTACGTTCGTAGTATTTCTTTTTTTCTTGACGGAGTAATGTTTTATACTGCCTCAGTAGTCTATTACGGTTCCTCTTTAACTCCGTATTTGTCCGTGCAAGAATCTGTAGTAATTCTATGTGCTTGCGCATTTTTTCTATTTTAGTGTTTGAAAATATCCTTTTCTTTTTATGTATGTTATTAATGCCAATTATCGGAAAACATTCTGTGAAATGTTCTTGGAAGGTTTGTAAAAAAGTGCTCCATTGTCTATCTACCTGTTGGTTTTCCCTGGCGAAAACTTCTTCCCATGGTTCGTCTTTTAAAGCCTCTTTGAATGCTTTCATATTATTTTCATTGAAACATCTGATTCTCTGGCGAATCTGTTGAGTCTTTTCACATTTAGAGGAGATATATTGGGCGAAGTGGTCGGATATGTGGTAGTTTAAGGTTTTTGTTATGAAGTTTGTGTCTTTGGGTACAACTATATTATCTAAACATGACTTAAATGTTGTGTGGCTGACCTCTTTAAACGATAGGCGCATATTGAAAGATTCGAGTAAGGATATAAAATCTCTGCACTTTCTTGTGTTCTTTAGTGTATCCACGTTAAAATCACCTGATATGATACATGGGGTTTTTCTTATGTTTATTTTCGTGAGAAGACTATGCAATTTATGTAAAAAGTGGTTAAAATTGGTCAGGGGTGCCCTGTAAATAGCAATTAATACAGTTGTTTTTTTATTAAATTTTGCTTCTATAGCCCCACATTCGAAAACTGAAGTTTCAGCCATTGAGTTGATATCGTTCCTACTTTTAAAGCTATTAGTTTGGTAACAGTATATTGCAACACCGCCATGCCTTCCTTCAGCTCGACAGAAACAAGCGGCAAGTTGGAAATCTTTTATTTTAATAATTTGTAACTGTTCTAGACTTTTCCAGTGCTCCGTTAACACGAGATATTGACACTCTTGGTTTTTATGTAGCATATATTCTATGTTGTCTAATGAGTTGCCAATTGATTGGCAGTTTAAATTTATTAAACCAACATCGACATATTTCTTCTTTGCGTTATACTGGTTACTTGAATTTATATGCTGAATTGAGGTGGATTTTCCTGATGAAAATTTGTCTGTCTGTTTCTATCTAAGAGCCGGAATTTCAACCTTTCATGAAGGATGCCTTCTGGCCAGAAGGAAGCATCATAGACTTTATCCTTCAATGCTGGTTCGACGCCTACTTTGAAACTTCTATTATTTATTTGTTTTACTCGTGGTGTTATGTATTCAACTATAAAACTTTTCTTTTCATACCCGGTTTTTTGTACTAAATAGTTTAGTACTATTTCCTCGGTGACGTGTTCTCTAGCCCTTGATACATAAAGCCATATTTTCTTTGGTTCTACTTCCCTTCCAGAGAAACCGGACTCCCTCTCCTCCTCACTGACTTTGGCGTTTCCGACAGAGCGGCGAATTCTTCTTCTTCTTCTAGGTTCACCGACGTCTTGATTATCAGTTTGTAGAGGTTCTGCGGTGGCCGGGCTTCTGTTTTCAATAGGTGCAGATGTGGAAGATTCATAAGATGCATGGTTGGTTGCCCGCTCATTCCTCTGGCCGTCTATCGACGATTCCTCGACTGTAGTGCCCATGATCACAGGAGTGTGGAGTGTTGCTTCATTATTAGTGCTAGTACTAGGGTCTGTTAGATTGCGCGCTAAAACAGAATTGTTTACATTTTTTTCACTTGCCTTTTGGTTATTTATTAGTATTTCGATATACGCCTCTAGGGTTGCCACGTATTTTTTAAGGATATCGTTCTTATCTTCTACTTCTTTAACCATTCTTTTCAAAAATTCTTTTTCGTTGAAATCCTTGCTAGAATTTTCATCAGAGGTTAGGGGACTAATCTCCGAATATTCTCTAATTTCGCGAAAATTGTGTTCGCAGTTGGTGTTTCGCTTCTTTTTTTCATGTGTTAGGCATCCTGCATGATAGCAGTATTTGCATTTGATGCATAACAACGGTTTAATCACTTTTTTATTGCAATAATTGCAGATCATTTCACTAAATACACTAGCTTCAGCCATTTTCTTAGTCTAGTCTTGTCTGTCTAGTCTTGTCTGTCTAGTCTTGTCTGTCTAGTCTTGTCTGTCTAGTCTTGTCTGTCTAGTCTTGTCTGTCTAGTCTTGTCTGTCTAGTCTTGTCTGTCTAGTCTTGTCTGTCTAGTCTTGTCTGTCTAGTCTTGTCTGTCTAGTCTTGTCTGTCTAGTCTTGTCTGTCTAGTCTTGTCTGTCTAGTCTTGTCTGTCTAGTCTTGTCTGTCTAGTCTTGTCTGTCTAGTCTTGTCTGTCTAGTCTTGTCTGTCTAGTCTTGTCTGTCTAGTCTTGTCTGTCTAGTCTTGTCTGTCTAGTCTTGTCTGTCTAGTCTTGTCTGTCTAGTCTTGTCTGTCTAGTCTTGTCTGTCTAGTCTTGTCTGTCTAGTCTTGTCTGTCTAGTCTTGTCTGTCTAGTCTTGTCTGTCTAGTCTTGTCTGTCTAGTCTTGTCTGTCTAGTCTTGTCTGTCTAGTCTTGTCTGTCTAGTCTTGTCTGTCTAGTCTTGTCTGTCTAGTCTTGTCTGTCTAGTCTTGTCTGTCTAGTCTTGTCTGTCTAGTCTTGTCTGTCTAGTCTTGTCTGTCTAGTCTTGTCTGTCTAGTCTTGTCTGTCTAGTCTTGTCTGTCTAGTCTTGTCTGTCTAGTCTTGTCTGTCTAGTCTTGTCTGTCTAGTCTTGTCTGTCTAGTCTTGTCTGTCTAGTCTTGTCTGTCTAGTCTTGTCTGTCTAGTCTTGTCTGTCTAGTCTTGTCTGTCTAGTCATGTCTGTGTAGTCTAATCTGTCGAATCTTATCTCTCTAATCTTATCTGACTAGCCTTGTCAATCTAATTTATGTCTGTCTATCAAATCTATGTCTGACTAGTCTAATCTTGTCTATCTAGTCTTGTTATGTCCAAATCCAGTCAAATTAAAATTTGTAGTTATAATCTGTGACTTCGTTATTAAACTACCTAGATTAACTAAGTTTTGCAAAGCTGTTCTTGATGACGCTATCTACTCATAAATATGAACTGGAAGATTCTATCTAGTTCTAACTAATTGTCAGTTCAGGTTATTTAGATGCACAATTTTGTGTTTATCAGTCAAATTATATTATTTAAATGTTAATCTATCACTGTTAATAAATTACGTAGGTTAACTAACTTAGGTAAAGCTGCTTTTGAGGAAATTATCTATTCAAAATTGTGAACTGAAAGATTCTATCTAGAATTCTGACCGAGTTATTTAGATCGGGGTCAGGACAACCTCGTAAAAACTAATGCCGCTATAATCGTCAACCTTTATACCTAACAACAACAAACAACCAAAATAATAATTTAAAAAAACCGTTTTACAAAACGCTGTGCGTGCACTCATTGTCCTCTGCAGTGTTTTACCCGACGACAAGAATCGTTTAAATCGCGATTAGGGCCACCGAGCGTTCGTCTTTGTTCTATTCCATTCTTCCTTTCGAGCCTGCATTAGGTGTGTTCCCCAGGTAGACGTAATGCGTGTCGCATTGTTCGGCCGCCGCAGGAAATACGCACCGGCCCTGTTCCTGTCCGCCACAGCACCGTTTATCCGTATCCGCCGGAACTTAACCCAGATAATATATTATGTTTCAGTGGAATTTACCGGATTTTATTACACTATTTATTATTGCGGTTTTTAGTAGTTTTTTTGTTTCTTTTAAACTGACGAATGTCAATGTTTCCTAATTATAGTAAGAATGTTACTTATTATTTTAACTTTTATCGAATATATCGTAATGTTAGCTTTGACTGACGTTTATTCTTTGTTATTTTATATACTTGTACTTGTTAAACTTATACTTGTTTATGTTAGCTTTGACTGACGTTTAAACTTTGACAGATCATAAGAAAGTTTGTAGGCTATGTTCCGTATTATAAAACAAACTTGTTATATCCCTATTGAAAAGCCCTTTATACTATCGCCCTTCTCGATACCATGATAATTCTTCTGCAAGGTGCGATAAGAAATTGAACAGCATTCAGTATTGAAACGTTGAATAGTAAACGGACATAAATTTATTTTTTTACAAATATACCGGATTTTTCAATACATACAACAATTTTGTATTAACATAAAACACAGAATAATTGAGATATCGGGTTGAAATTTATTCCAGGTGTAGTACACATGTTACAATTATGTTTGAATTTCGACCTCGATCATATGACCACCAGCAGCATTACTTACCAAAAACCTAAACTCTTAAATTTTTCTAAAATTTTCTAAAATAAAAATCAACAAAATGTGGTATTTTCTAAAATAACGGGGAAAAGAATATTTGGCTTAATTTTTTCCTAATTTCCTTTTAAAACTTTATTTGTATCGACATATTTCAATTAAAAGGAAAGGAAAAAAACGTTACAAGTTTATTAAAAAAAAATGCATGCAAATATGTTAAATGCATCATTTAGTAATGTTGGACAACCTACAAACATCGATTTGATTGACAAATCTCGTAATGTATTCAAAACACATTTTTTTTCCGAAACTTTTACTTGTAAGAAGTTGTAAACTAAACATTTTTTAATTTGTTTATCGCAATCAAATCCATTTCCTAACCACCGATTAGAGTGGGATTACACTAATTAGTTCTATTTTATTAGATAAAATCTGAGAAATTTGTGTTAGCATCGGCGTAATTAAAATGTTTTTATAGGTTTGTGATTTCGAGATCGGGGAAATAAACGTCGCCGCTAATTAATGCGCAGAAATCGAGTTTTATGGCTAGTTTATGCAAATTGTAACTACAATTAGAGATTTATTAAATTGTAATTTATTATAATTAGAGAAAATATTTGTTATTTAAATTACCGTGATAATAAGTTTACAAAAAAAAAGTTATTTATAGTGCCGTTAGCTATTTCCGTGTCAGTAACAATTTAAAATGAATTCTATAAATTCCTTTTTTATATAATTTTTAATTATAGAATGTTTCATAAATTGGATCATAAATTTTAAAAAAAAATACATTCAAGTATTTTTTAAATAAAATGACGTTTTGATATAAATATTAATTTTTAACCTTTTGTGTGGCCTCATTTATTCTCTAACTAAACCCCCACCCCCCCGGTATCGCATATTTGCATTCATTCAGGGTGGGCGTCCCTGACGGTTAGTGAAAACCGCCCTAGTTGTTGTCTCCCCGACCAGGATTCGAACCCGGGTCTCCCGCATTGAAAGGCGGGTATGTTGTTAACTACACCACCGAGGAGGATGGCCTCATTTATTCTAGTCTAATCTTGTTTAGTGTTGTCTTGTTATGTCTTCTCTTATCTGGTCTTCCCTAGTCTTGTATAATCGTGCCTAATCTAGTATAAACCTGTCTAGTGTTGTATAATCCTGTCTAGTCTAGTCTTGCCTAATCTTATCTAGTCTTAAAAAATATTACCCAATCCTATCTAGTCTTGTCTAGTATAGCCTTGTCTAGTTTGTTCACTCCTATCTACTCTCGTCTCGACACACCTATGTAGATTGTAGATATGGTGGTGACGACTTGTACTGCGACCTTTATAGATCTATTGTCCCTCCTCATCCAAGTGTTGGTGTACTTACCCATTTAGAGCGCCTCCTCTTATCCTGATTCCCTTAGGAATCTCAGGATCTGGGTGGGATTCAAGGCCTGCAGCTCCTCTGTGTTCAAGCAGTGAGCCCCAAGGTACATCTGTCTCTTGCGGAGTAATGCTCCGCAGTCTTTGAACAGATGTATGGGGATTTCCTCTGCTGAGCCACAGAATCTGCATCCATCATCCTCCTCTAGGCCTAGGGCCTTGAGATGTTTCCTAAGTCTGCAGTGTCTATTCTGAGCTTGTTCCGGCTTAGTTTCAGGCAAGCTTTAGTTCTCTTCTGGTTAAAAGATCCCAGCATCACTTTGGATTGCCTTAGCCCTGGAAGTTCTTTCCAGGTTTTCATCCATTTTCCTCTTATTTCTTCATCTAAACTTTTGCGGATGGTGTTCACGCTCATACCGCAAAAGGGTTCCGGACCTATAAAGGGGCTACTGGATTCGACACACCTATGGACTCGCCTTGTCTAATCTAGTCTTGTTTAGTCCTGTCCAGTCTTATCTACTCTTGTCTAGATTCATCTAGCCTTGTCTAATCCTGCCCAGTCTCTAATCTTGTTCAGCCTTGTTTAATCTTGCCTAGACTTTTCTCCTGTCTAGTTTATCCTTGACTTGACCAATCTTGTCTAGTCTTATCTAGAGAAGTATTGCCTTACCTAGACCTGCCTAATATTATCAAGCTTTATCCATTCGTGACCAGTCCTGTCCATTCTTGTCTAGTCTTGTCCATTCGTATCTTGTCTTCACTAGTAGAGTCTAAAGTGGTTCGGGGGAAGCTCTCACTAAACCCCCTATTTCGCCTGGCTTTTAGTATGCGCCACCCCGGTATTGCATATTTTGCATTCATTCATGGTGGGCAGCCCGGACGGTTAAACCGCCCTAGTTGTTGTCTCCCCGACCACGATTCGAACCCGGGTCTCCCGCATTGAAAGGCCTGTATGTTGTCAACTACACCACCGACGAGAAGTCTCTAGTAGAGTCTAGTCTTGGCTGGTTTTTAATGCCAAACTACCTATCTTCATTTACAAGCTACAAATCTTGATTTCCAATGTTAACCCTTTCGCTGATATGGACTGCTATAGCGGCGATTCAATTCATTTCTCGCTCAGGTGCTATGGCCTGTTATAATAGTACAATTGATTTAAAGGCCAGATGCTATGGACTGCTATAGCAGTCTACCAACTTCATGAATTCATTGTGGATTTTTTAAACATAAAAAAAGATATATTTATCTATAATATATACACCTCCATTAGAGCGTTGCGTTACCTTGGGTAAAAGATTCGGGACTCACCTGTATCCCAAATCCTAAAATCCCTAAAAATAATTGTAAACTATCCGGCTAGCCTTATATTTATTTCAAATTTTTTTATGTATAGTCATGTCTAGTCTTGTCTTGTCTTGTCTAGTCTTATCTAGTCTTGTCTAGTCTTGTCTAGTCTTGTCTAGTCTTGTCTAGTCTTGTCTAGTCTTGTCTAGTCTTGTCTAGTCTTGTCTAGTCTTGTCTAGTCTTGTCTAGTCTTGTCTAGTCTTGTCTAGTCTTGTCTAGTCTTGTCTAGTCTTGTCTAGTCTTGTCTAGTCTTGTCTAGTCTTGTCTAGTCTTGTCTAGTCTTGTCTAGTCTTGTCTAGTCTTGTCTAGTCTTGTCTAGTCTTGTCTAGTCTTGTCTAGTCTTGTCTAGTCTTGTCTAGTCTTGTCTAGTCTTGTCTAGTCTTGTCTAGTCTTGTCTAGTCTTGTCTAGTCTTGTCTAGTCTTGTCTAGTCTTGTCTAGTCTTGTCTAGTCTTGTCTAGTCTTGTCTAGTCTTGTCTAGTCTTGTCTAGTCTTGTCTAGTCTTGTCTAGTCTTGTCTAGTCTTGTCTAGTCTTGTCTAGTCTTGTCTAGTCTTGTCTAGTCTTGTCTAGTCTTGTCTAGTCTTGTCTAGTCTTGTCTAGTCTTGTCTAGTCTTGTCTAGTCTTGTCTAGTCTTGTCTAGTCTTGTCTAGTCTTGTCTAGTCTTGTCTAGTCTTGTCTAGTCTTGTCTAGTCTTGTCTAGTCTTGTCTAGTCTTGTCTAGTCTTATCTAGTCTTGTCTAGTCTTGTCTAGTCTAGTCTTGTCTAGTCTTGTCTTGTCTAGTCTTGTCTAGTCTTGTCTAGTCTTGTCTAGTCTTGTCTAGTCTTGTCTAGTCTTGTCTAGTCTTGTCTAGTCTTGTCTAGTCTTGTCTAGTCTTGTCTAGTCTTGTCTAGTCTTGTCTAGTCTTGTTTAGTCTTGTCTAGTCTTGTCTAGTCTTGTCTAGTCTTGTCTAGTCTTGTCTAGTCTTGTCTAGTCTTGTCTAGTCTTGTCTAGTCTTGTCTAGTCTTGTCTAGTCTTGTCTAGTCTTGTCTAGTCTTGTCTAGTCTTGTCTAGTCTTGTCTAGTCTAGTCTTGTCTAGTCTTGTCTAGTCTTGTCTAGTCTTGTCTAGTCTTGTCTAGTCTTGTCTAGTCTTGTCTAGTCTTGTCTAGTCTTGTCTAGTCTTGTCTAGTCTTGTCTAGTCTTGTCTAGTCTTGTCTAGTCTTGTCTAGTCTTGTCTAGTCTTGTCTAGTCTTGTCTAGTCTTGTCTAGTCTTGTCTAGTCTTGTCTAGTCTTGTCTAGTCTTGTCTAGTCTTGTCTAGTCTTGTCTAGTCTTGTCTAGTCTTGTCTAGTCTTGTCTAGTCTTGTCTAGTCTTGTCTAGTCTTGTCTAGTCTTGTCTAGTCTTGTCTAGTCTTGTCTAGTCTTGTCTAGTCTTGTCTAGTCTTGTCTAGTCTTGTCTAGTCTGTCTAGTCTAGTCTTGTCTAGTCTTGTCTAGTCTTGTCTAGTCTTGTCTAGTCTTGTCTAGTCTTGTCTAGTCTTGTCTAGTCTTGTCTAGTCTTGTCTAGTCTTGTCTAGTCTTGTCTAGTCTTGTCTAGTCTTGTCTAGTCTTGTCTAGTCTTGTCTAGTCTTGTCTAGTCCTTGTCTAGTCTTGTCTAGTCTTGTCTAGTCTTTGTCTAGTCTTGTCTAGTCTTGTCTAGTCTTGTCTAGTCCTTGTCTAGTCTTGTCTAGTCTTGTCTAGTCTTGTCTAGTCTTGTCTAGTCTTGTCTAGTCTTGTCTAGTCTTGTCTAGTCTTGTCTAGTCTTGTCCTAGTCTTGTCTAGTCTTGTCTAGTCTTGTCTAGTCTTGTCTAGTCTTGTCTAGTCTTGTCTAGTCTTGTCTAGTCTTGTCTAGTCTAGTCTTGTCTAGTCTTGTCTAGTCTTGTCTAGTCTTGTCTTGTCTAGTCTTGTCTAGTCTTGTCTAGTCTTGTCTAGTCTTGTCTAGTCTTGTCTAGTCTTGTCTAGTCTTGTCTAGTCTTGTCTAGTCTTGTCTAGTCTTGTCTAGTCTTTCTAGTCTTGTCTAGTCTTGTCTAGTCTTGTCTAGTCTTGTCTAGTCTTGTCTAGTCTTGTCTAGTCTTGTCTAGTCTTGTCTAGTCTTGTCTAGTCTTGTCTAGTCTTGTCTAGTCTTGTCTAGTCTTGTCTAGTCTTGTCTAGTCTTGTCTAGTCTTGTCTAGGACTTGTCTAGTCTTGTCTAGTCTTGTCTAGTCTTGTCTAGTCTTGTCTAGTCTTGTCTAGTCTTGTCTAGTCTTGTCTAGTCTTGTCTAGTCTTGTCTAGTCTTGTCTAGTCTTGTCTAGGTCTTGTCTAGTCTTGTCTAGTCTTGTCTAGTCTTGTCTAGTCTTGTCTAGTCTTGTCTAGTCTTGTCTAGTCTTGTCTAGTCTTGTCTAGTCTTGTCTAGTCTTGTCTAGTCTTGTCTAGTCTTGTCTAGTCTTGTCTAGTCTTGTCTAGTCTTGTCTAGTCTTGTCTAGTCTTGTCTAGTCTTGTCTAGTCTTGTCTAGTCTTGTCTAGTCTTGTCTAGTCTTGTCTAGTCTTGTCTAGTCTTGTCTAGTCTTGTCTAGTCTTGTCTAGTCTTGTCTAGTCTTGTCTAGTCTTGTCTAGTCTTGTCTAGTCTTGTCTAGTCTTGTCTAGTCTTGTTAGTCTTGTCTAGTCTTGTCTAGTCTTGTCTAGTCTTGTCTAGTCTTGTCTAGTCTTGTCTAGTCTTGTCTAGTCTTGTCTAGTCTTGTCTAGTCTTGTCTAGTCTTGTCTAGTCTTGTCTAGTCTTGTCTAGTCTTGTCTAGTCTTGTCTAGTCTTGTCTAGTCTTGTCTAGTCTTGTCTAGTCTTGTCTAGTCTTGTCTAGTCTTGTCTAGTCTTGTCTAGTCTTGTCTAGTCTTGTCTAGTCTTGTCTAGTCTTGTCTAGTCTTGTCTAGTCTTGTCTAGTCTTGTCTAGTCTTGTCTAGTCTTGTCTAGTCTTGTCTAGTCTTGTCTAGTCTTGTCTAGTCTTGTCTAGTCTTGTCTAGTCTTGTCTAGTCTTGTCTAGTCTTGTCTAGTCTTGTCTAGTCTTGTCTAGTCTTGTCTAGTCTTGTCTAGTCTTGTCTAGTCTTGTCTAGTCTTGTCTAGTCTTGTCTAGTCTTGTCTAGTCTTGTCTAGTCTTGTCTAGTCTTGTCTAGTCTTGTCTAGTCTTGTCTAGTCTTGTCTAGTCTTGTCTAGTCTTGTCTAGTCTTGTCTAGTCTTGTCTAGTCTTGTCTAGTCTTGTCTAGTCTTGTCTAGTCTTGTCTAGTCTTGTCTAGTCTTGTCTAGTCTTGTCTAGTCTTGTCTAGTCTTGTCTAGTCTTGTCTAGTCTTGTCTAGTCTTGTCTAGTCTTGTCTAGTCTTGTCTAGTCTTGTCTAGTCTTGTCTAGTCTTGTCTAGTCTTGTCTAGTCTTGTCTAGTCTTGTCTAGTCTTGTCTAGTCTTGTCTAGTCTTGTCTAGTCTTGTCTAGTCTTGTCTAGTAGCTTGTCTAGTCTTGTCTAGTCTCTAGTCTTGTCTAGTCTTGTCTAGTCTTGTCTAGTCTTGTCTAGTCTTGTCTTGTCTAGTCTTGTCTAGTCTTGTCTAGTCTTGTCTAGTCTTGTCTAGTCTTGTCTAGTCTTGTCTAGTCTTGTCTAGTCTTGTCTAGTCTTGTCTAGTCTTGTCTAGTCTTGTCTAGTCTAGTCTTGTCTAGTCTTGTCTAGTCTTGTCTAGTCTTGTCTAGTCTAGTCTTGTCTAGTCTTGTCTAGTCTTGTCTAGTCTTGTCTAGTCTTGTCTAGTCTTGTCTAGTCTTGTCTAGTCTTGTCTAGTCTTGTCTAGTCTTGTCTAGTCTTGTCTAGTCTTGTCTTGTCTAGTCTTGTCTAGTCTTGTCTAGTCTTGTCTAGTCTTGTCTAGTCTTGTCTAGTCTTGTCTAGTCTTGTCTAGTCTTGTCTAGTCTTGTCTAGTCTTGTCTAGTCTTGTCTGGTCTTGTCTGGTCTTGTCTAGTCTTGTCTAGTCTTGTCTAGTCTTGTCTAGTCTTGTCTAGTCTTGTCTAGTCTTGTCTAGTCTTGTCTAGTCTTGTCTAGTCTTGTCTAGTCTTGTCTTGTCTAGTCTTGTCTAGTCTTGTCTAGTCTTGTCTAGTCTTGTCTAGTCTTGTCTAGTCTTGTCTAGTCTTGTCTAGTCTTGTCTAGTCTTGTCTAGTCTTGTCTAGTCTTGTCTAGTCTTGTCTAGTCTTGTCTAGTCTTGTCTAGTCTTGTCTAGTCTTGTCTAGTCTTGTCTAGTCTTGTCTAGTCTTGTCTAGTCTTGTCTAGTCTTGTCTAGTCTTATCTAGTCTTGTCTAGTCTTGTCTAGTCTAGTCTTGTCTAGTCTTGTCTAGTCTTGTCTAGTCTTGTCTTGTCTAGTCTTGTCTAGTCTTGTCTAGTCTTGTCTAGTCTTGTCTAGTCTTGTCTAGTCTTGTCTAGTCTTGTCTAGTCTTGTCTAGTCTTGTTTAGTCTTGTCTAGTCTTGTCTAGTCTTGTCTAGTCTTGTCTAGTCTTGTCTAGTCTTGTCTAGTCTTGTCTAGTCTTGTCTAGTCTTGTCTAGTCTTGTCTAGTCTTGTCTAGTCTTGTCTAGTCTTGTCTAGTCTTGTCTAGTCTTGTCTAGTCTAGTCTTGTCTAGTCTTGTCTAGTCTTGTCTACTCTTGTCTACTCTTGTCTAGTCTTGTCTAGTCTTGTCTAGTCTAGTCTTGTCTAGTCTTGTCTAGTCTTGTCTAGTCTTGTCTAGTCTTGTCTAGTCTTGTCTAGTCTTGTCTAGTCTTGTCTAGTCTTGTCTAGTCTTGTCTAGTCTTGTCTAGTCTTGTCTAGTCTTGCCTAGTCTTGCCTAGTCTTGTCTAGTCTTGTCTAGTCTTGTCTAGTCTTGTCTACTCTTGTCTACTCTTGTCTAGTCTTGTCTAGTCTTGTCTAGTCTTGCCTAGTATTGTCTAGGCATGTCTAGTCTTGTCTAGTCTTGTCTAGTCTAGTTTTGTCTAGTCTAGTCTTGTCTAGTCTAGTCTTGTCTAGTCTTGTCCAGCCTTGTCAAGTCATGTCTAGCCTTGTATAGCCTTATCTAATCTAAGTTTTGTCTCCTTCATGTATGTATCTAGTCTTGTCTCTTTCTTGTCTATGTAGTCTAGTAGATTAAAATGTACTTAATTTAATGAATTCTCTATAATTCTAACTGAATAGACCTTTTTACGGTTAGTTAAGAGCATGCGCGTCCGCAATGTTTATAAGGCGGGAATATGAAAATTTGCACATATTAAACATGGAATAATGCAATATGCAATAATTTTATTTGCACATATAAAATATGCATATTTTATTTTTTCACTGGTTAAACGTCAATAAATTTCGGGCACTTTTGTGACGTACATGGCGAAAATTGACGCATGCGCACAAAAGGAAATTCAACAATGATAGGTGTATTGGACTAGATGGATTATTTTGTGCTTTACATGGTCCACTTAACTATTAGTTCAATATGAAGTTGAATATAAGTCTAATTCAAGTTCAATATGAAGTTGTTTCAACTTGAATTTGTTTCTTACAAGACGAGCCTAAAGAGAATATCCAGGCCAAACTAGACAGACTAGATAGACAGGTTTAGACGCACAAGACAATTCAAGGTTGGGCCAAGATCACGTCACGGTTAAACCAAGAACACGTATTTATTATTTTACAATTCATACATCCCAAACTAGAGCGTGTTCACAGACGAGTTGAAACAGGAAAGTGCTGAGTCGGTGGTTTCAATGTAAGGTCACGTCAAGGTCAATTCAAGGTTATGTCAAAGTCATGTGAAATATAGGTCAAGATCAATCAAGGTTATGTCAAGGTCAATTCAAGAATAGGTCAAGATCAATTCAAGGTTAGGTCGAGGTCAAGATTTAGACGGACAAGACTAGACAGACTAGACTAGACGGACTAGACTAAACGGACAAGACTATACAGATAAGACTAGGATATACAAGACTAGGACAGATAAGATTGGGACAGACTGGACTGGGATATACAAGACTAGACTAGGACAGACAGGACTGAGATATACAAGACTAGGACAAACAAGTCTAGGACATAGGAGACTAGGGCAGACAAGGCAAGGACAGACAAGACTGGAACATGCAGGACTAGGACAGACAAGACTGGGACATACAAGACTAGGACAGACAGGACTTAGATATATAAGACTAGAACAGACAAAACTAGGACATACAAGACTAGGACAGACAAGATTGGGACAGACTGGACTGGAATATACAAGACTAGACTAGGACAGACAGGACTGAGATATTCAAGACTAGGACAGCCAAGACTGAGACATACAAGACTGGGACATACAAGACTGGGACAGACATAAACTAGGACATACATAACTATAATAGACAAGACTAGGAAATACAAGACTATGACATACAAGGCTAAGACAGACAAAACTAGAATAGACAAGACTAGGATATACAATATACTAGGACAGACGAGGGCAAGGACATAAAAGACTATGACAGACAAGACTAGGACATACAAGACTAGGACAGACAAGACTATGACAGACAAGACTAGGACTGACAAAACTAGAACAGACAAGACTAGGACAGACAAGACCGGGACATACAAGACTAGGAGAGATACAACTAGAACCTACAAGACTATAATAGACAAGACTAGGACATACAAGATACGACATACAAGGCTAGGACAGACAAGACTAGGATGTACAATACTAGGACAGACAAGGCAAGGACATACAAGACTAGGATATGCAAGCCTATGACAGACAAGATACGACTGGGACATTCATGACTAGGACAGAGAAGAGTATGACATACAAGACTATGACAGACAAGACTAGGACAAACAAGACTAGGACATACAAGACTAGGACAGACAAGACTAAGACAGACAAGACTAGGACAAACACAAATGGGTCATACAAGACTAGCACAGACAAAACTGGGACATACAAGACTAGGACAGACAAGAGTAGGACATACAAAACTATGACAGTCAAGACTAGTACAAAGAGGACTAAGACATCTAAGATTTGGACAGACAAGACTAGGGCAGACAAGACAAGGACAGACAAGACTAGGTCATACAAGACTAGGACATATAAGATTAGGACAGACAAGAATCGAGCATACAAGATTAGGATATACAAGATTAGGACAGACAAACTAAGACAGACAAGACTAGGACAGACAAGGCAAGGACTGATGAGACTGGGACATACAAGACTAGGACATACAAGACTAGACAGAAAAGTCTAGACGGATGAGACTATACAGACAAGAATAGACAGTCAAGACTAGACTTGCGAATTATTTTGTAGTTTTCGTTCAATTTTTTTATAAAACAAAAGAATTTTGCAAGATGTGTCCACTCAAATAAACAAAAAAAACAAAATTTGCTTCGAGTAGAGATTTTGGTTTTTGAAAATTTGGGAATTTTTGCAAATTATTTTGTCGTTTTCATCCAATTTTGACATAAAATAAAAGTATTTCGCAAAAGTTATCCACTCAAATCAACGAAAAAACAAAATTTGATTCGAATAAAGATTTTGGTTTTTGAAAAATTGGTAATATTTGCAAATTATTCGACCTTAGTTAGACCGATAATTATTGAATGTTTTCGACCAATTTGGACACAGAAAGAATTTTGCAAGGTTTGTCCACTCAAATCAACAAAAAATAACAAATTTTGCTTTGAATAGAGATTTTGGTTTTTGAAAATTTGATAATATTTGCCAATTATTTTGACATTTTCGTCCAATTTTGACATAAAACAAAAGAATTTTGCAAGGTGTGTCCACTCAAATAACCAACAAAATCAAAACTTGCTTCGAGTAGAGATTTTGGTTTTTGAAAATCTGTTAATATTTGTAAATTATTTTGACGTTTTCGTCCAATTTGAACACAAAACAAAAGAATTTTGCAAGGTTTGTCCATTCAAATCGACAAAAAATAACAAATTTTGCTTGGAATAGAGATTTTGGTTTTTGAAAATTTGATAATATTTGCCAATTATTTTGACATTTTCGTCCAATTTTGACATAAAACAAAAGAATTTTGCAAGGTGTGTCCACTCAAATAACCAACAAAATCAAAACTTGCTTCGAGTAGAGATTTTGGTTTTTGAAAATCTGTTAATATTTGTAAATTATTTTGACGTTTTCGTCTAATTTGAACACAAAACAAAAGAATTTTGCATGGTTTGTCCATTCAAATCGACAAAAAATAACAAATTTTGCTTGGAATAGAGATTTTGGTTTTTGAAAATTTGATAATATTTGCCAGTTATTTTGACATTTTCGTCCAATTTTGACATAAAACAAAAGAATTTTGCAAGGTGTGTCCACTCAAATCAACAAAAAAACAAAATTTGCTTCGAATAGCGATTTTGGTTATTGAGAATTTGGCAAATTTTTGTAAATTATTTTGTTGTTTTCGTCCAATTTTGATATATAACAAAAGTATTTCGCAAAAGTTATCCACTCAAATCAACGAAAATACAAAATTTGATTAGAATAAAGATTTTGGTTTTTGAAAATTTGGCTATTTTTGAAAATTATTTTGACGTTTTCGTGCAATTTGGACACAATACAAAAGAATTTTGCAAAGTTTGTCCATTCAAATCAACAAAAAAAAACAAAATGTGCTGCGAATAGAGATTTTGGTTTTTGAAAATTTGGCAATATTTTCAAATTATTGTAAATAATATAAAGTTATAATTAGTATTGCCCACGGGCTATAGTGTAGTGTTCAGAATATTGAGCACACAATCACATCTGTTCAAAAATGGAATTTCGCAGTGAAAGGGTTAAACTACAATACTTGATAATCACACTCTTGTCTAACTTATTCTTGCACAATCTTCTTCAGTCTTGCACAATCTTCTGCAGTCTTGCACAATCTTCTCCAGTCTTGCACAATCTCCTCCAGTCTTGCACAATCTTCTTCAATATTGCACAATCTTCTCCAGTCTTGCACTATCTTCTCCTGTCTTGCACAATCTTCTCCATTCTTGTACAATCTTCTCCAGTCTTGCATAATCTTCTCAAATCTTGCACAGTCTTGCCACGTCTACTCTTGATTTGTTTTGTCTAGACTTGTCTAGAGACAGTTATGTTGCAACTCGCATCCAGAATTCTCGAACATCACCTGACTTATTTAATCAACCTGACTTATTTAATCAAAGCTATGTTTGTTACAATCCCCAAGAAGCCACCTGCGAACGACATGCGACGAATATAGACTGATCCTAATGAACCACCTTGTCAAGATATTTTTAAAGATCATACATGCCAGGATCTATCGTAGGTGTGTGGAACATGTGGGAGAGACGCAGTTGGGCTTTCGGAATGCGTTCGAAACGAGAGAAGCCATCTTCACAGTCCAAGTCATGATCCAGAGGTGTAGAGACATGTGACGAGATGTACACGTTAGTTTCATTGACTTTGCCAAAGCGTTTAACACCGTACAACACGATACATTGATCCAGGTGTTACAGGAAACCGGCATAGATAAGAGAGACTTGAGAATTATCGGAAACCTGTATTGGCACCAGACAGCTGCCATAAAAGTGGACAGGAGTATAAATTCGGAGAGGCGTGAGGCAAGGTTGTGCCACTATCTCTAATCTCGTTCAACTCTAATCTCGTTTCAAGCATTAAACGCAAACGAAGGTATTAAGATGAATGGCGAAAATATCATAAAATACGATACGCTGATGATACGATCATATCGTCGGTCCAGATGAACAGGGTATTAACTCAGAAAATCCTGAAGAGCGGTTTGAAGTTTTCAAATCAATATATTTCCATTTCTGTAAATAATTGGTTAACCTCTCGTATACTATCTTTTAAACTCTTGATTAACGTTCATTGATAACGTTTTTGTTCACTTCCTGACTTTGTCAATTTTGCTATTACTGAGAAGAAAAAAAGAAATTCTGCAGACAAAAACATAAGTTAAGTTCATCTAAACGAACGATATTAGTAAACACCTTGGAGAGCCGACAGAGTATGGACTGAGATGAACGGTATGGACTCAGATTAAATACCCCAAACGCAAAATACATGGTGATATCTAAAAACGAGGGCCTAGACCGAGATACACTAATACTTGGCAATGAATGTGTTGAGGGAGTAGAGAAATATATCTACCTGGGTATCCTCATAACTGACGACTGGGATTACTCGTGCAAGAATAAAACAGGCCAGATCTTCTTTCTACAGAATAAAACAAATGTTCTTCTCCAGCGACTTGTCAACTTCCCCTTAAAATCCTAATGGTAAGGTGCTATATCATGCCTGTTCTCCTATATGGCGTGGAGGCCTGGACGCAAAATAGGTTTTCGAGTTTTGTATATATAGACGCATATCATGGATCCATCATATCACAAATGAAGTACTCCAGCAAATCGGAAAAAAATAAAGAACTGCTCTAGATCGTCAAAGAAAGAAAGCTGCAATACTTAGAGCATATAATGCGAAATGACAAATATCGCATATTACAATTAGTCATGCAAGGAAGGAAGGAAGTAGATGGGAGAAGAGGACCAGGCAGGCGACGTAACGCTTAAGAACCTACGCCAGTGGTTCGGCCTTATATCAATTCAACTATTTCGTCAAGAATTTGATAAAAAGCCAAGATTGCCATGCTAATCGCCAACGGATAGAGCACTCTAAGAAGAAGAAGACTTGTCTAGTTTGCCTTGCTTTGTCTGGCCTTGTCAAGCCTTGTAAAATCTTGTTAAGTCTCTTCCACTCTTTTCTTGTCTTGTTTTGATTCTTCTTAATTTCTAATCTTCTTCAATCTTACAAGAAAAGAATTAATTGAAATATACCTTCTTCTTCTTTCATGTGCCTTGTCCGGTCTCCCTGACGTTGGCGATCACCATGGCAAAAGCTGTACCGTCCACTGTCAATCGAAAAAGTTCACCAGCCCTTCTTTTGCCGGCCAAGTCCCGTATATTTCTGAGCCATGACTGTTGCTTTCTTCCAACTCCACGGCTCTCCTCAATCTTGCCCTTTAGTATGAGCTGTAATAGACGATAGTTATCACCTCTCAAAATATGTGCAAGATATGATGTTTTCGGCATGTTACGGTCGTCAAAAGTTGCCTTTCGATGTTTGCTCTTCGTAGTACATTGTAGTATTGTAACATGTTGTGTCCACGGAATACGAAGCATTCTTCTGTGAAGTCACATTTTGAATGCGTCCAGTTGGTTCATCGTCCTGACCTTCATGTCTCTACTCCGTACAGCAATATCGACCATACATAGCATTCAACCATGCGTTGTCTTAGCTTCAGATTCAGGTTGTCATTGCAAAGAAAGGATCTCATATTATTTAAAATTGCTCGAGCAATCTCTATTCGGAGCAATCTTTATCTCGCATTCCGGGTTTAGATCCTCTGTAATAATACTACCAAGGTATTTAAACTTAGAGACACGTCCAATTTGGCTTCCATTACGTTCTAGGGTAGTGCCATTGTGTAGTTGGCTGCTGAATATCATAAATTTGGTCTTCCCTATATTGATTTTTAGACCTTGTGTCTCTCCCACGTCACTTATTTTGTTTATAAGCAACTGTAGTCCCTCGATTGTGTTTACTAAAATCACTAATCACTGAAATGTTCTCTAATACACAAATTGTCTAATAACATAAATAAATATAATTACTAGTACGGTGTAGCTCCTGCATCTTACTGCGAGAGACCACGTTGGTCGAGAGACCAAACTAATAGACACCAAGTGGGTCGCAAGAAAAACTTTTGTCTGGTTTCGTCTCGTCTAGTCTTGTTCATTTTTGTCTATTTTTGTCTACTCTTGCCTACTCTAGTCTAATTTCGTATAAACCTGACTAGTCTTATGTAATCCTATCTATTTTGACTAGTCTTGACTTTTCCTCTTTTGTTCAGGCTAAGCTTATCTAGTTTTGTCTATTCGTTTCTTGCCTTAACTAGTCGAGTCTAATATTGGCTAGTTTTTATTACTAACCTATATCTTCATCATCAAGCTACAAATCTTGAATATCCAACTTTTTCGTTAGTCTTGTTTTTCAATCTTCAAATCTCGATTGTCGAACTGCTAGACTTTCTCGGTTCATCCAACTAGAAACCATGATTGTCTAACTCTTGTCTAGTTTCAAATGTAAATCATCAAATCTAGTCCATTCTTCTAATCTAATTCAATCTAGATTAATAAAGTTCAAGGGTCGGTAAACTCTATAAACTTAAGAGCCAATTTTTTTATTTAAATTGATTTCAAACTGGATCAAGAGCCACGGATAATTTTTTTAATAAAGTCATATTTTTTAATTTTCTTCATAATTGCCGGTGATTAAACGCCTTTGCTATAATATTGGTTTGACTACCAAATCCAGCGTCCGACTGGCCATATAGTTTAGGTGGCGTTTGCCAGCTGGGCCCTATCCTGCGCGACCCCCCAGCTTGCGGGACCTGCCGCAAGTCAGACTTTTGACGACGTTTTCAAAGCTGCAAGTTTATTTGCGTCCGATGTTCAAGACTGAATGCACGCCAAAAACATTGATATCGACAATATTAGGAGGAATATCTAGAAAACCAAGAAACACGACAAGTTATGCCAAGACGCAGTGGCAGTACTGGCTGCAGATGCAAAAGATTCTGTTCTGTTTCTGTCAAGAAAGTCATTAATACAGCTTTAGTTAAAATAGATGAAAAATTCAACTGCAACGAATATTTAATGAAGGAAGCCGCTTGTTTGAACCTGAACAGCTTGAAAACTTAAATTAAGTTACTAAAAATGGCATTTCTAAGTCGCATTAAAGTCTCTCGCAACAATTACAAATGTCGATCGAGAATTGCTATTAAAGGAACTAGAATCTTTTAACGGGGCGCGACGCGACGTAAAGCGATTTAACGTAAACTTAACGGTAACGTATGTTTGTGAAACGTTCATCGACGTTTTCTTTTCTTTCTGTTGTTCTAGTTACTGCCTATTGCACAATATAAATCACAACACAATGCCACCAATCACAAAACACAATACCAATGTCAATCTAGAATTCGATTGCATTCGCGCAAGAATCGAGATTGTTGATTGGCAAAAAGATTCAATTGAATCAGCTCAACTGTAGGTGAAAAGTGGATGCAAGTAGATGAAAAGTGGATGTAAGTAGATAGAAAGTAGATGCAAGTAGATGAAAAGTGGATGCCAGAAAATTGAACTCTGGTTTATATAAATGAAATGCTGAATGTTTCACGTGATTGTGTTTATTAAATTAAAACGTAAAACAAGGCCTAAGAAATTGCGTTGAGACCACGCTTCATAATTTATTATTTTCTCCGCTCGCGCACCGCTGATAAGATAGCAGGAGTTGTAATCAGCGCTAGACGGTCAGCTGCGTCTAATCGCCAAGCCAGGGCAGTAGATTGAAATAAAAACAAATACAAACAAAACTTGATTACACTGACATACAAACCAACATAACGCGCAGCGAATTTTGACCTTTGGTAGCTTTTACCTTGAGTTAAGTTCTGATATGTACATATATAACATATAAAACAACGTGTTTAAGTTTTACGTCACGTCACGTCCCGTCGCGTCCCGTTACGTTAAGTTCATCGGAGTCGGGCCATAAGTCTGTCAAACTTATATTCCCAAAACATGTCATAAAAGGCAACAACATTCTTTGCATCTTTAGATAATTATGAGTATTTGTCTAATCAGTTATTAATAACCATTAAAGTTACATTTATAATTTCAATCTGCCAAAAGTGTTAATAATCGTAAAATAGTTTATAACAATGGAATAACTGTCAAAATTGATAAGAACTATCAAAAATGCTAATTACTGTCCAAAATGACGATAGCTGATAAAAACTGTCAAAAATGACAGTAAATTATATTATCCTTACTTTATATCCAGAACTTACAATTATCAATATCTCGTACCGAGCCCCGGGTTTATGGGGGTCCTTCCGGCCCAGTCCGATCCTGACCAAATCCATAACTTTATCCATATCTTCTGGAAATGTTTGTCCACAAATTGCTTTCTTGTGAATTATGCAATGGAAAGATAACACGTCATGATCATTTTTTTCTTTTAAAATTGTGACAAAACCTTTATATATATCCACCATACTTTTAGCTTCATCTGTTGAAATTGACACTATTTTAATAAGATCGATGTGATTTTTATGCAGACATTCCTTCACTGCATTTTCTATATTTTCTCCACGTGTTTGATCATCTCCACGTGTTTGGCATTAATTCCAGGAGTTCCTCTTTGGAACCAACTGATGATATATGGCGAGCAAAAAGGACAACTTGTGCCGTATCCTTTATGTCACAAGACTCATCGACAGCTATTATTATATGATTGATGCTAATTTAACGTCCTCAACTTGTTGGCATACATTTAACGACATTTTTCTTGTCCTATATATTGTAGTTTTGGTATACCATGGTAAGCTTTTGATTTTATTCACAATATCTGGTTTATTGTTAAAATTGTGAAAAAGTGAAAAAGTAAAATTGTGAATTGTGAAATTGTGTGTTAAGAACTTGGCGGCGGAGCCGGCGGTCCTAAGACGATCCTAAGAAAAAGGGCAGTTCTGTTTCATTTTTTTGTCATTTTTTTGTTTCGATATGTTTCTGAAGAGCCATAAGCTCACACCAAAAGACCCACATGTGGCTCGCGAGCAACACTTTGCCGACCCCTGATCTAGTTCAATCTAGTTTCATCTAGTCCAGTTTGTCTATTGTCTATTCTTGTCTAGTCTTGATTAGTCTTGTCTAGTCTTGTGCAGACTTGTCCAGTCTTGTCCGCTCTATGATCTGATCTTTTCCGGTCTTGTCTGGATTTGTCCGGTCTTTTCCGGTCTTGTCTGGTCTTGTACGGTCAATGTCATGTCTTTGCATGGTTTTAAAAATCAATTTTATTTTTCTGGTTTTCGTTCACGGTTTCAGTCCACCTTCGTGGCACTCAACGCAAACCAGAAAAATAAAATTGATTTTTAAGATCATGTCTTTGACATTGACCGGACAAGACAAGGGCAGATTAGTAATTAACTAGCAAATTCCACATGATATTTGTTTTGGTAGTCCTAAAATCCTAAAAAAGACTCACTAATGTTATAGAGCTCCGAAAAGGTTGAATATATTTATATATTCAGGCTGTGTTCCGACTTTATTAAGTTTAGACGATTACCTATAATGTGGTATGGTTTTACCAATATTAAATTATCATTTAAATCAATAACCTGCTAAGTTCCTGGCTCTCTCACGAAATGTTAAATTAAAAATATCTAGTCATCCACGTGGGTTTCAAGTAAGTGTTTTACAAATTATTATTCATAAAAGCAAAGCTGCACTGATGAGAGATATATCTCAAAATGCGTCTGATATTCACTTAAGTTAACAGAAAGACATGATCTTAAAAAACAATGTTTTTAGGGTTCCGTACAGAAAACGGAACCCTTATAGGATCACTTTGTTGTCCGTCCGTCTGTCTGTCTGTCTGTCTGTCTGTCTGTCTGTCTGTCTGTCTGTCTGTCTGTCTGTCTGTCTGTATGTCTGTCTGTCTGTCTGTCTGTCTGTCTGTCTGTCTGTCTGTCTGTCTGTCTGTCTGTCTGTCAATACCATTTTTCTCAGGAAGGCGTAGAGGTAACAAGTTGAAATCTGTATCAAATACTCGGGTCTGCGGTCTCTCTCAGTTGTGAAAAAATCAAACTTGTAAGTCAACGCGATCAAAAGATATGACCGTTTATGTCGCATATTTTGCGATTTCACAAGGGAATCAAAACCTATAGGGTACTTCCCGTTGACCTAGAATCATGAAATTTGGCAAGAAGCGGTGTCTTACAGCACATGTAAAGGGAAAAATCTGAAAACCGTAAATATGTAGTGTAATTACAAGAAAAATGCGAATTTACTATTAGAAACTTATGAAAATAGAAAAAAACTTATGAAAAGGCTCCAGAAGCATATGGGTTGCATACAGTTAGGTCCTCCTCGGTTAAGTCCGAAGGTTAAAAAGTATGCGTTGGCACCAAGCTGTTTATTCTGAATTTTCTTTGTTTATATTCGTTATGCATTTCATCACGTACGTTTTATATATATAATATATACAGGGTATATAGTATGTCTAAATTTTGCTTGTTTATAACCGACATGCGACATACTCAAGTCCCGTAACATCCTGTATATATTATATTTCGTCTAATTTTTCTTTATAATCTACATATACTTAAATAACGTACGCCCTATATTTTTTGGTAGTCATTTGCCCAAAAGCAGTAAATTGAAGACATCCATAAAGCGCAACCTAACACCTCAAGAAGCAGAGGCAGACCCAGAACCAGGTGGAAAGATAAAGTAGAGGAAGATGTATAAACTATACAAGTAGGAAACTGGACACGTGTCGCTGAAGACCGTCAAAGGTGGAAGGGGATTGTTAAGGAGGCCAAAGCTTACCCTGGGCTGTAGAGTCAGAAGAAGAAGAAGAAGTCAATTGAACAACTGAATGTTAAGAGTATCGAAATAGATCTAGAAATAGTTAATATATTAGTTTATATTAGATCTAGGAATAGTTAGATCTTAATATAAGTTAGTGAATAAGTGTAATAATAAAATAAAGTTTTATTTTTAAGTTTAAAAATATTCGCGTTATTTAAAAAAAAATACTCTGTATACCTTTATACAGGGTATATAGGCAAAATAGAGCAGTAAAAAGAAATAGTGAAGTTCCAGAACCCATACACACTCATAGTGAATGGGGGATTTATGGTAATAAAATATAGGGTAGAATTCCATCGTACGACAGCGATATCTTGAGGTTATGCTTGCAGCGGTACTAAGATGGTCGTGATTTCAGGAGGGCCACTTGTCAAGTTAACTGAATGTGCTTGCTACGTCCTCCACAAAAGTTACCTTACTTACAAGTTTGTACGCAACCCTCGGTGCGCGAGTCACAACTCGCACTGGACCAGTTTTTTTTTTCTAGTTTTCTCTCTTTTTCTACGCTAGATTTAAACCTAACCTAATTATATCAAATTTGACATGTTTCTGCAAATGTCAAATTTGACATGTCTCCGCAATTTTCAAATTTCGCATGTTTTTGCAAATATTAAATTTAACAAATTTCTACAATGTTTACACATTTACATCTACACATTTCAGCAATTGTCAAATTTGACAGGCTTTATTTAAACTTATCCTACAAAAAATAAATTTCTACAATTTGCAAATTTAACATATTTTAGCATTTATCAAATTTGACTCTAAACCTAACCTAATTATATTATATTTGACATGTTTCTCCAATTGTCAAATTTGACATATTTTCGCAACTACGAAATTTATAAATTTAATAAAATGTTGTAAATGAAATTCACTTTGTGAATAGGATGTTTGCTACAGCTACTACGTGGTAATTTATACTTACATTGAATTAAAAAAAAAACAGTGAATTTTTCAATTCAATATAAATTCACTTTGTTTTATAATCTTTACATGATTTTTAATATCTCCTCTTAATCAATTTTTAATATCGAGAATATATATCTCCTCTTATAATTAATAATAGTCATTGCAACAACTAAATAATCGACCTCAAAATCTTTTTGCCAATTCAATTTGATTAATCTGTTATCGTTAAATAACAATTTCTGACATCTGTGTTTGCCAGTCGCAGTTGTACAAATATAGATTGCTCGGTCTGTGCTAGTTAGGGTAGTCGGGAAGAGCGTCGCGTGCGGCTAGACCAGACGAGGTCGAGAACCTTCAGGGTTGAACACCCCTAGGGGGCAGATTGCCCCCTCTGTCCATTGAGAATTATTAGATAATTTCATAAAAAAAAATAACTTGGGGTTTACAAAATATTTGACTGTAATGATATTTAGATTAGTGTTGTTCGGAATAATATGATTGGGGTTGATTTCGGTGGTTAGCGTGACTTTTAGATGTAGATGGCTATTTAAGTGATTTAGGTTTTATTAAGGGCATAATTACGAGATTTCTGTAATTCAAATTCGTGTTGTGATGTAATTCGATTTAAGAGATTACGGTTTCTATAACACGGTTTTAATCATTTAATAAAACAATCAAGAAATCATTAATAATTTGTAAAAAATGTCAAACTTGACGTTTTAACGTAATATTTTGACATGGTTCCCATTTTCGATCACGTCGTCACGTCTCTCAACTCCGACTACCAATAAACGATATTTGGTAACATACAAGGCCTTATATATCCAACATGTCTATGGGAGTGTTACGAGATTTATTTCCTAGCCGTCTGATTTCCCACCATAGGGAAAAATTGTGGCCTCCTCGCTTTCCGGATTTGTCGGCTTTGGATCATTTCCTATGAGGCTTACGTTAAGATTTTAAACGTCTGTCTAGTCTAATATTGTCTATCTAGTCTTGTCTGTCTAGTTTTGTCTGTCTAGTCTTGTCTGTCTAGTCTTGTCTGTCTAGTCTTGTCTGTCTAGTCTTGTCTGTCTAGTCTTGTCTGTCTAGTCTTGTCTGTCTAGTCTTGTCTGTCTAGTCTTGTCTGTCTAGTCTTGTCTGTCTAGTCTTGTCTGTCTAGTCTTGTCTGTCTAGTCTTGTCTGTCTAGTCTTGTCTGTCTAGTCTTGTCTGTCTAGTCTTGTCTGTCTAGTCTTGTCTGTCTAGTCTTGTCTGTCTAGTCTTGTCTGTCTAGTCTTGTCTGTCTAGTCTTGTCTGTCTAGTCTTGTCTGTCTAGTCTTGTCTGTCTAGTCTTGTCTGTCTAGTCTTGTCTGTCTAGTCTTGTCTGTCTAGTCTTGTCTGTCTAGTCTTGTCTGTCTAGTCTTGTCTGTCTAGTCTTGTCTGTCTAGTCTTGTCTGTCTAGTCTTGTCTGTCTAGTCTTGTCTGTCTAGTCTTGTCTGTCTAGTCTTGTCTGTCTAGTCTTGTCTGTCTAGTCTTGTCTGTCTAGTCTTGTCTGTCTAGTCTTGTCTGTCTAGTCTTGTCTGTCTAGTCTTGTCTGTCTAGTCTTGTCTGTCTAGTCTTGTCTGTCTAGTCTTGTCTGTCTAGTCTTGTCTGTCTAGTCTTGTCTGTCTAGTCTTGTCTGTCTAGTCTTGTCTGTCTAGTCTTGTCTGTCTAGTCTTGTCTGTCTAGTCTTGTCTGTCTAGTCTTGTCTGTCTAGTCTTGTCTGTCTAGTCTTGTCTGTCTAGTCTTGTCTGTCTAGTCTTGTCTGTCTAGTCTTGTCTGTCTAGTCTTGTCTGTCTAGTCTTGTCTGTCTAGTCTTGTCTGTCTAGTCTTGTCTGTCTAGTCTTGTCTGTCTAGTCTTGTCTGTCTAGTCTTGTCTGTCTAGTCTTGTCTGTCTAGTCTTGTCTGTCTAGTCTTGTCTGTCTAGTCTTGTCTGTCTAGTCTTGTCTGTCTAGTCTTGTCTGTCTAGTCTTGTCTGTCTAGTCTTGTATATCTAGTCTTGTCTGTCTAGTCTTGTCTGTCTAGCGTATACATTCGACAAGCTGTTGGTGAAATTTGTCTAGAAATATGCCAGCGTGCAATGCGTTCATTGTTACATCGATCTCAGTCAGGCAACGAAGCAAATAGAGGTCAACTCATCAATGTATTTTTTAAGTATCAATTGTTAATTTAGGACTAAGCATTTGACTTGTTATTAAAATATAGATTTTACTCTACAATGTCTAACAAAAACTTGGTGTCCAACTTATGTCGTTTCTGGACAATTGCAGTTTAAAATGAGGACACTCTTAATTTGCCAACGCTTGCATTACAATAAATTACAATTTTTAAAATAAACCGTGGAATCTGTGGCTCATAAATTCGAAGACGCAAACTTCAGAAAGGAAATTTAAAAATGAGGGAGAATTTGCTTTAAACTTCGGAACATTTACGCAAACTTTGAATCTTCTCTTCTCTACAATCGTTTAAATTCCATATGGTCAAATGCTTGAATGTACAATTTCATCTCTATAGTGTGACATAAATAACCTAAAAAGTCAATACTAGTCCTCATTACTTCCTTGCATTGATTTTTCCCCTCATTCAAGTTTTCTCCGCGCTTTCTTTTCATTCCGCGGAAAATACAAGACGCAAAGGTGTGTCAATATGAAACCGCTTTAAATAATGAGCCAGTCTGTACGGATAAAGAATTATTGAAAAATCCTCGCGGAGTTAATCTCCAGACGAGAGTATTGTAGTCCACCCACGCGCCCCATGTTACGAAACCTTTGTGTGCAGCTCTACCGAGCCTTCGCCGTTTCACGTACGCCCGCTACAAACTTATTTTAATATAAGTTTTATATGAGTATGCAAGTAACGGTGGCCTCAATGCCGGAATTATTATAATAGGGCTTTGTATGTTCGTCTGTCTGTCTTCGCTTCGTGTAAATGCAGTTTTTTTGTTGTTCGTGGTTTTATATGTCAAGTTTGATGTTTGTATAGATTCGTCTTCATTCAAAATGCAGATTATGATATTCAATGGTATATAGTTATGGGATTGTCTAATTTCTTTTTGTCTTGATTTGTCTGTCTAGTCTTGTCTGTCTAGTCTTGTCTGTCTAGTCTTGTCTGTCTAGTCTTGTCTGTCTAGTCTTGTCTGTCTAGTCTTGTCTGTCTAGTCTTGTCTGTCTAGTCTTGTCTGTCTAGTCTTGTCTGTCTAGTCTTGTCTGTCTAGTCTTGTCTGTCTAGTCTTGTCTGTCTAGTCTTGTCTGTCTAGTCTTGTCTGTCTAGTCTTGTCTGTCTAGTCTTGTCTGTCTAGTCTTGTCTGTCTAGTCTTGTCTGTCTAGTCTTGTCTGTCTAGTCTTGTCTGTCTAGTCTTGTCTGTCTAGTCTTGTCTGTCTAGTCTTGTCTGTCTAGTCTTGTCTGTCTAGTCTTGTCTGTCTAGTCTTGTCTGTCTAGTCTTGTCTGTCTAGTCTTGTCTGTCTAGTCTTGTCTGTCTAGTCTTGTCTGTCTAGTCTTGTCTGTCTAGTCTTGTCTGTCTAGTCTTGTCTGTCTAGTCTTGTCTGTCTAGTCTTGTCTGTCTAGTCTTGTCTGTCTAGTCTTGTCTGTCTAGTCTTGTCTGTCTAGTCTTGTCTGTCTAGTCTTGTCTGTCTAGTCTTGTCTGTCTAGTCTTGTCTGTCTAGTCTTGTCTGTCTAGTCTTGTCTGTCTAGTCTTGTCTGTCTAGTCTTGTCTGTCTAGTCTTGTCTGTCTAGTCTTGTCTGTCTAGTCTTGTCTGTCTAGTCTTGTCTGTCTAGTCTTGTCTGTCTAGTCTTGTCTGTCTAGTCTTGTCTGTCTAGTCTTGTCTGTCTAGTCTTGTCTGTCTAGTCTTGTCTGTCTAGTCTTGTCTGTCTAGTCTTGTCTGTCTAGTCTTGTCTGTCTAGTCTTGTCTGTCTAGTCTTGTCTGTCTAGTCTTGTCTGTCTAGTCTTGTCTGTCTAGTCTTGTCTGTCTAGTCTTGTCTGTCTAGTCTTGTCTGTCTAGTCTTGTCTGTCTAGTCTTGTCTGTCTAGTCTTGTCTGTCTAGTCTTGTCTGTCTAGTCTTGTCTGTCTAGTCTTGTCTGTCTAGTCTTGTCTGTCTAGTCTTGTCTGTCTAGTCTTGTCTGTCTAGTCTTGTCTGTCTAGTCTTGTCTGTCTAGTCTTGTCTGTCTAGTCTTGTCTGTCTAGTCTTGTCTGTCTAGTCTTGTCTGTCTAGTCTTGTCTGTCTAGTCTTGTCTGTCTAGTCTTGTCTGTCTAGTCTTGTCTGTCTAGTCTTGTCTGTCTAGTCTTGTCTGTCTAGTCTTGTCTGTCTAGTCTTGTCTGTCTAGTCTTGTCTGTCTAGTCTTGTCTGTCTAGTCTTGTCTGTCTAGTCTTGTCTGTCTAGTCTTGTCTGTCTAGTCTTGTCTGTCTAGTCTTGTCTGTCTAGTCTTGTCTGTCTAGTCTTGTCTGTCTAGTCTTGTCTGTCTAGTCTTGTCTGTCTAGTCTTGTCTGTCTAGTCTTGTCTGTCTAGTCTTGTCCGTCTACTCTTGTCTGTCTAGTCTTGTCTGTCTAGTCTTGCCTGTCTGGTCTTGTCTGTCTAGTCTTGTCTGTCTAGTCTTGTCTGTCCAGTCTTGTCTGTCTGTCCTCCTCGGTGGTGTAGTTGACAACATACCCGCCTTTCAATCCCGCCTGTTTTCCTCCTTGGTTTCAATAATCTTCCGAACGACGGTATATACTTCTATTTTTTTTTTTTTTTTAATCCTGGATTTGATACTTGGTGAGGATCACCTAGTCTCCAATTTCTTCAGATTTCTCTGGATTTCTCTGGATCAGAATGTCTGATGCGTCTTATGGCGTTTATTGCATAATCACATGCCACTTGAATGGGTTCTATGAAAGCTCCCATGTTCACCACATCTATGGGCGCACAGAAGGCGGAGTGTGACACCTCAGGAATGGCCTCTGTTCTATACACCGCCAAGTAGTATTGTAGAATCGAGTCCAAGTCAGTGAACGATGAGTTGTGCTTGTGGATCACTTCAGCCACTAAGAGGTGAATCAGAAAGAAGAATGGGTGACATCCTTTGCCCTTCTTGGATAGACATCTAGGTATGATCGAAAAGAAAAAAGGAGTAAAGATGGCCCTAGACTTCTCATCGTAGTCGGAACCCAGACCAGTGTCATGGATATCAAAAATGATCTTACCTATGCCGTTATGATACATCATGCAGACTACTGTATGTAAGCATGCAATGATTCTCGGGATGATTACTGCATATTGCAGATTATTGCAAATTGCAGTCCCAAGGACTGTTTCGCGGCATGGACAGACGTATCCAAGGACTGTTTCGCGGCATAGACAGACGTATTCAGGTCATATTTCGCTTCCATCCACTTTAGACAATCCCTTAACTCTTCGCAGGATTTACCCGTCAGTTTTTTTCAAGGTGCTCCTCGGGACCCGAATAGTTCAGTAATGATCTGCATGTCTTTCATAGCAGATTGTTTGTTCGTTAAAGCAACAGACGAAGCCACTCCTCCAATGTTGATTTCCACCTTTACTTCTTGGGGGTCTCTGGTTGCGTTATACTCCTTACATTTGTTTATGATACGCTTCATTATATGCTTAGGTGAAAATCCTTGATACTGCATTAATTCTCGCAACTTCTGCCATTCTTCATCACATCTCCGCAAAATCGTCAGCTGTTATTTCCCGTGCAATTTCGGGATCGCTTTGATAAAAATCAACAATTCCCCTAAATCCAGCAATCTTCTCCCCCTCAGCTGGTCTACTCTGAGTGGTCATGTTCCTTGCTAAGAGACTATTCAACAATCGAATGCACCTGCCTAAGGAGTCAATATTTGGTCGGTTGTGATTGCAACAAGGGGTATCACTTACCTGCTAATAGGCTGTGGTGGAACAAGTGCGCAATTAGGAAAACTGCATAAGAATATCTCTTTTAACGCAATTGGGGATACTATCTCAAGTGAAATTTTGTTCCTGTCGTTGTGTCTTTATAGGTTGTCTTCCTCCGATTCAGTTAGCCCCTCCGTCATGTTGTACGCATTAAACGTCTTTCCAGTGGTATGCACGAAGTTTGTTCTGTCTTTTGTCCAGTTTGGGCAATGAAAAAGCCTATGGTTTACATCGTCTACTTCCCCGCAGTAATTACATTCGTCCGTCTCTGCTCTCCTGAGATTATACAGGTATTTCCTGAAACACCCGTGACTTGACAAAGCTTGAGTTAAATAATAGTCTGTTTCACCGCAGTCCCTGCTTGTCCATTTTTCTATATCTGGAATTAAGTACCAAGTCCAGCGTCCATAACTTGCATTATTCCATTTTTCTTGCTATCTCATCAAATTTTCTCTGGCTTTTACCTTTTCGATACCGTTATACTTTCTTTGATTTGGAGTTCTACTGGAGGAATTCTTGCTATAACACCCACCCCTTCACATATATGTATGATACACAGCAAACGCACGACTCTAGTAAGGCTCAGAATGCGTAAATAAGTTTAAGTTAGGCTTTTGCTCCATACAATAATTGGGACTGGAGCACGCTAAGAAGTAGTTTTCGTTTAGATCCTTTGGCTCTGCCGATATTTGGCAGAAGACTAGTGAGAGAATTTGCCGTCTTTTCCGCCATCTGGGTAATTTTGTTCACGTGATGCACAAAGGATAACTTGGTGTCCAGCCATACTCCCAGATATTTTATTGCTGTAGTAGGGTTACCGTAAAACCTTAAAGCATTAAAAGTGATCGGGGATGTCGTTCGGTTGCGTGTTAAAAGTACTGCTTTCGTCTTCTCTGGCACCAGTTGAAGTTGCCGCTGCTCAAGCCAGTTTTCCACTCTTTGTAGCCTCGTATCACCTGTATCCACTAGGATGGATTCTTCTTTTGCGGCTACCACCATTGCCACGTCGTCGTCGAATCCAATTAAGGTTACTCCCCTCGGCATTTCCGTTTTCAGCAGGTCGTTATAGAGGAGGGGTCGGCAAAGTGTGGCTCGCGAGCCACATGTGGCTCTTATAGTATGAGCTTTTGGCTCTTCAGAAATAAATTGAAACTAAAACTAATCACAAAGAAAATAAACAGAAATGTCCCTTAGTCTTACGACCGCCGCCGCCAAGTTCATAACTCACAGTCACAGCGCGGATCTCGATTGTTTCTTTTCAACTGAATAGACTGAATAGTTTGTACCTAATTCAGCTTCAGTCTTCCAACTTGTCTTATTTGGCATGAAAAATCAGCAAACAACAAAACGTCTAATGTCGAGAGACATTTCGAAAATAAACATGCCGCATTTGCAAAAACTTCGGAAAAATGTTAAAAAGACAGGTTTCGCTTTCAACTGTTGGATGCAGTCTGCAAATAATATTAACTTGGCAAGCTTTGTCTTATGTCACGAAATCGTCAAAAACAATGGTGAGTAATTCACCGATGGTGAGTGCAAAAAAGTTGTATAAAGAGTACACGCTATTAAGAGTAGTACACGCTATAAAACACCAGGTCCAGACGATATCTACGCAGAATATTTTAAGCAGATACAGTAGCAAAACATAAACATAATTTTAAAACTATACAATAAGATCTATGCCACTGAATAACTTCCAAAGGAATGGTTAAAGTCCACGTTCATAATGCTTCCCAAAAGCATCCAAATGCAAAGATCATAGGCCAATCTCGCTAATGTGTCACACATTAAAAATATTCCTACGCATCATACCCCCCAGGTTGTTTAATAAACTTGAAGGACTAAGCGGAGGACACTCTGTTCGGATTTAAGAGCGGCATCGGTACACGAGAAACTTACACACATTGGTACAAAACTGCTATGACCAAAAAAAGGGCATCTTCAACCACGAACGTCTCATCCATTATCTAAAAAGAGCCGATATAGATGAAACAGACGTTAGTATAATAAAACCTGTACTGCTACAGTCGGCCAACGTCAGAATCAACAACCAATTGACGACAGAAGAAATCGAGATAAAAAGAAGGGTACGGCAAAGATGCATAATATTGTAACGGCAACGAGCCGTTCCATTGTTATTTCTTAGTTTACGAGGGCACGACAATAATTACCCAAATATTTTCGGACAATTTCCGAAAATATTTTATTAGGGTCGGTAATGTAATCCTCGAGCAGATTAAGAAATATTTGTATTTTTAGTTTTACGATGGCATAACGGTGATTACCCAAATATTTTCTGACTAATTTCCGAAAACATTTTATTATGGTCAATGTGCAATCCCCGGGAAGATTACGACAAGATGTTTTTCTCGAGAATCGGTAATCACCAAAGCTAAAAAGAGCGGAATATAGAAAAATAATCACCTCCAGATGAGGGACCAGTATACCTGGACATAACATAAATACCTGGACCCCCGAATAAACAAGACAGTCACGGTTCGCACAGTCAGGCACAAACAGTCAGCGACTGACACTAGTTCAGTTCAGTCCAGCCAGTTCAACCAGACTCAGTCAACCAGACCAGGCGAGTCCAGTTTAGAAAGTCCAGCTCGACACATTCCCTCAATGGTGTTTGTATCTCTTGTACATTTGTATATATATCGTCCATGTAAATAAATTCCTCTGCAAACCGTGAGTGATACATTATTCTACCACGTTTCCACCACAATGTCACCAATACTATTTCATCTCTACGCCGAACAAATATTCTCAGAAGCCTTCGATGGTCTAGAAATTGGAATAATAGTGAACGGTACCACAATAAACAATATAAGCTACGGAGACGACAACCAACCAGCAAGACCTACAGCTACTAATGAACAACATAAACAGAAAGGGGCCAGAGGCCGCACTAAGAATGAACAGATCCAAAACAAAATTCATGGTTATAAGCCATAATAATCGGGCAGAAGCGTCCATCACGGTAGAGCGGGAAACAATCGAAAGAACTACAAGCACGAAATACCTAGGCACACTAGTAAACCACAGGTGGGACCCACTACTAGAAATCAAGTGAAGGGTAGAACAAGGCAGACGGGCATCCAACAAACTACGTCTAAAATACCTAAATTTAGAAATCCGCCACAGACTGGTCGAATGCTTTGTTTGGCCAGTCTTACTGTATGGAGAAGAAACCTGGACGATAAAAGTAGCATCTATTAACAAGATCGAGGCGTTCGAGATGTGGATACTCGAGATGAGAATGCTCAGAAGAATTACCAACGAGGAGGTGCTGAGAAGGGCAGGAGTGGACAGATTACTATTCAATACCACAAAACAGCGCAATATCGGGTAACTGGATCACATGCTGAGGGGGCCAAAATATCGAACTCCCCAGTTCATACTCGGAAAGGAAAGAAGGCAGAAGGGGCTTCGTACGTGAACAGCTATGGCTGAGGAACATCAGAAACTGGACCGGTATCAAAAAGTTTGGTGACATGTGCCAAGCAGCAATAAACAAAACATTAACAATTATTCAATAAATGAAGAAGAAGGAGATAAATGTGGGACACTTCATCACAATTTTTCACAATAAAGCGGATATCATGAATAAAATAAGTTTATCTTTGTCTGTCAAAACTGCAACAGACAGGGCAAAAAAACAAGTCGTTAAATGTATGCCAACAACAAGTTGAGGACGTAAAATTACTATCAGGTATATCAGTAGCGGTCGATGAGTCTTGTGACATAGAGAATACTGCGCAAGGTGTTCTCTTTGCTCACTATGTTTCATCAGATGGTCCCAAAGAAGAACTTCTGTGGATTTGTCAAACACGACGAAAAGATGTTAAAAATGCAGTGACCGAATATCTGAGGAAAAATCACATCCCACTTATTAAAATTATGTCAAATGCAACATATGGAGAAAAATTGATGAAAAATTGATCATGACATGTTATCTTTCCCTTGCATAATTCACCAGGAAGCTCTCTGCACACAAACATTTCCATAGGTTATTTGTAAACTTATGGATTTGGTAGTTAAGTTCACCAATAATATTATCGGAAGGGTGCTAAATAATCGCCAATTATGAAGAACATTCAAAAATATGACTTTCTGAAACAAAAAATCACCCGTGGCTCTCGATCCAGTTTGAAATTATTTTATATAGAAATTTGGCTCTTAAGTTTATAGAGTTTGCCGACCCCTGTTATACAGTATGTTCCACAGAGTGTGCTAGGATGAGCTCTCTTTTCGATAGATATGCCACTAAAATATTGATAAGGCTGTCCTCTATCTTTCTTTTTCTTAATTCATTTAATATATGCTGCCACGAGGCACTATTGAAGGCATTTTTCACATCGAGTGTTATTACGGCACACAGTCTCCGGTGTCGAGCTGAGTAGGCACCAGCTTCTCTGACAATTTGAATTACTTTTATTATGGCATCCACTGTCCGTCGACCTTCTGTAAATACAAACTGATTGTCAGACAGGTCTTGTCTGTCTAGTCTTGTCTGTCTAGTATTGTTTGTCTAGTCTTGTGTGTCTAGTCTTGTCGGTCTAGTCTTGTTTGTCTAGTTTTGTCTGTCTAGTGTTGTCCGTCTAGTTTTGTCTGTGTAGTCTTGTCTGTCTAGTCTTGTCTGTCTAGTCTTGTCTGTCTAGGTTTTTCTGTCTAGTTTTGTCTGTCTAGTCTTGACTGTCTAGCCTTGTCTCTCTATTCTTTTCTGTCTATTCTTGTCTGTCTAGTCTATTCTGTCTAGTCTTGTCTGTCTGGTCTTGTCTGTCTGGTCTTGTCTGTCTGGTCTGTCTGGTCTTCACTGTCTGGTCTTGTCTGTCTAGTCTTTTAGGTCTGGTTTTGTTTGTCTGTCTTGTCTTTCTAATCCTGTCAAGATCTCTGCTATATATTATTAATTAGTTAATATGACACAAAGGACTAATAAACTAAAATTAATCTTTTCCTAAGCAATAAAATGTAGTTACATGTTTAAACCAATAACCGAGGATGCACAATGTAAGCACACTTTTGCAACATATATTTAGAACACTAGGAGGATGAGGGCTAATATACTTTAATTAACCGCTGAAACATACGCCCACAAGTTTAAACGACATTCGCAAAGTGAGACAATTTTTGCGTCCTATTTTCAGGACATTAGGAGAATATGGGACTTTTTACTAAGCAGTGAAACGTACTCCTGTGAGTACGTTAAGCGATGTAACCCAGAAGTAACAAGGTAACCCATTAATTATCTCATTAATCGATGTTTTCAATGTAAGCAGAAAATGTTTGCGTCTTATTTTTAGGACGCTAGGAGAATATGGGTTAAAAAGTTATATTATTTATTTTGAATAATACAAGCTTGTTTTTCATTTTATATTGATTGGTATGTCAATTGAAATCTTTCAAATAATCACTGTAGTTTCTGATCTTAAATTATAATTGGAACTTCAAGTATAATCTCATAAATATAATCAATAATTAATATAGAATGTTATAAGAAAAGAATTAAGGAAACTTTTTATATGATATTTGACATATCTATTCAAATTGACATTGCAACGTTTTAATAAAGAAATTTTATATTTTTAACAGTTCGTAATTATAGATTGTTATTGTCATTTTGAATAGAATGTCATTTGTCATTTTTAATGTTTTATTGACAAATTTTAGTTGCCATTTTGAATGTATTATAGGCTGATTACGGTTGCCATTTTGAATATTTTATAGACTTAATTTTTAGATAGAATATTCTTTGGCATTTTTAATTTAATTTTATAATTGCAATTTAAACTGTCGTCACATCACATGGCAACTGTTGCCAATAAACTGTCATCAAAGATATTGATTATGGTATCTATTTTGAATAAACTGTCAAATATCAATCAACTGTCAAAAATGTTTAATATGTCCGTATAGAAATTTGACATATTAAAAAATCATTCAAATTTCAATCATTTCAATTCAATCATTCATTGGAATTTATTTAAAAATTTCGTCCAGTTTTTTTTGCATTGTTGAGAATCTGGGGTCAAGCTACGCGACTGAACCTGCGAAATGGAACAGGAACAGATCAATACGAGCTGTACGGGTAGCGAAAGCTTCATAAATTACAACAGATGACAGGCCAAAGACAAAGAGATTTCCTATGGAAATTTGGATTTTAATCATTTTCGAATTGGATATAACAATAACCCGTTTCAAATACCCATTCACGATATGTTTGTGTAACGGTTTCTGTTAATTGTAATTTACACAAGTGTCAAGTTGACACATGTCATGCGCAGCTGTGACATTTCTTATATATGTCAGTTTTTATGGATAATAAAATGAGATTTCTCTATTAATTCCAATAGATTTTCTTATATATTTTTAATAACGTTTATAATTAACTATTCTTTTATGAATTCTAACGACATTTTAGATTGATAGGTTGGTTAAATATCGTCTTTGTGTTTTACGACTTTTTTTTTCTTAATGGAAAATTAATTACAGGGGAAAAAATCAAATACCAAACCCAAAAATAGCTTTTTAGCGCGCATGTTCAATACTTCCATTCTAGAGCCAAAAAGACTTAACCGATTTTCCGAGTTAGGTCTCGTCGGATTCGTGTTAACATAGGCTATTAAGATAGAATTGGTAAAACCATCCTACGTTATAGATAATCATACAAACTTTGTCGTCATCATCATACAAACTGTATTCCGATTGTTTCAAATTTATCGTCGTCGTTGCCCATTATACTAATCGAGTAAGGTACCGTCCCTGAACTCGAAAGTCAAGATTTTTTGAAAATTAAGAAAAATTGTCAATAAATGCGGTTTACGTCTTGAATTTTTTCCAGTTAATTGAACAAAAAATTAGCTTTTTTTTGACGAGCCTTACCAGTTTCCGCGTCCCCAGGTGCCAAAAACAGGAGATCGTTTCTAGCACTTTTGAGGAGCAATTTTGGTCCGCGGCTCGATTTTTTTACTGCGTCCTCTTGCCGCGTCGATTTCACGATTTTTGACGTCATGCGGAAAAGTACGGGACCGTCGGTTCACCCGGTGCGGCGGAAAATGTAAGCGAAAAAAACCCGTGTTTTTCATCACATCTGTGGACGCCGTACTCTTGATTGAAGAGCGCCGTGTCTCCAAACCGGTTCGTTCGATGCGAGATGTTTACCCGCAACCGGCGGTGAGAATCTGGTACCTTCGGCATCCTATTCCCGATCTAGGTCAATTTTAACACAAAAATCAAAAAAACGCGATGTTTTTTTCACCTAATTTGCGGGGATCTCTCTCCTGGGATACCCAACAGTCGGATCGGGACCGGACCGGCAACAATCGATTCGGCATAGTGTCTTTAAGTTTGTTTTGGAGTTTAATTGCGATTGCGTGCCGGATGGTGCCGGGAGGCCCGAAAAACCATATTTTGCAGATGTACGCGAGAATCCTCTGGGATTCGCTAAAATAAATAGCAGGGCCTCGCGGTGGCGGTTTCTGAATATAGAACGAAAGGGTCTATAAGGCGATAGGAACGATGCATTGCTCGATCGCATTTGGGGGTCTCGACGCCCGTCCAAACTAGAAACGAATTTTTCAAAATTGAGCAAATTGAAACCTTCAATATTCGGTGAAATGTTTTAGAATTGTATTGCTCTTTTCAGGGATTATAGCCCCACGTGTCTACTTTCGAACGACACCAGTCTCGGCGCATTATACCTCCGGGGACGTTCCGCAGGCACCAATTCGCGAAGTCACTTTTTTTTCACCTCTTCAAACGGAAACGCGAAAAAGAAAATTTAGATTTCCAGTCCAACAAGTGCATGCCCGGTGAAAAGGCCAAGAGTATGGCGTTTGAATTTCTCAAATCCATCAACGGATTCGCACTCCAGGTCAAAAATACTATGACCTTTGCTTGCCGCTGAATCGCCAATTTACACTTACAGCTGATCATTCTGACACTATTTTCGCTCAGGTTATGTGAAAATGTCATTGTTGAAGTTTAACCGTTTATGATTATTCGTGTAATTATGAGAAGATAATATTTTAAAAAAGAATTTAAATCAAAATTCTGATTTTTCGCTCATTGTTAAGTTGAAATTCAAGTCAAATTCAAAGAGATTTCTTGAAATCTCTAAATTGCAGATTTCGGCGACTCTGGCTCTTGATTAGCAACACATAGCAAAGTCAAAATTCGCAATTTTTTACAAATTTCTACAAGAAAACGCAGATTTCACACTTTTATTTTAGCAGATTCTTAAAATTCAGACCATTTTACGTCAGAAACAGTTGCTTCCGTTCACATTTGAATTTAAAAAAATATTTCATAAACCGCAATATTTACGAGTTTTTTTTAAGAATAATTGAAGCTGTTAAATTGAATTTAGATTCCAACGGTACAACACGCGTCTTCCTCGGATGTATAGCAACAGAGTTATTGGCGAAAAACTTTCAGTATTACCATTTCACTGCGGAAGGAACAGCCTTTTAATATTTATCGGCATTTTCGATTCAAATTCGAATACAACTCATCAAGTTCTATTAAAATATATTGCATGAATTTTCTGCGGCTGACGGTCCAGACGTGGCCGACGCTTGAAATCTCCCTCCAACTGTTTACTTGATTTTCAAACATTTGCGTATTTCTTTTCCATACATTTCTAATAAATTCTTCTAGCATGAATCGATAGAGTAAACTTTCCTCTAGCAGCGGAGCAAATTTACTCATTCCTTTGCAAACCGTTTTACCAGGATTTTTTTTAAATGCAATTCATTTTCCAGGATTCGGGATGGCTAGCAACGGTTGCATAATCAACTCCGCCCCACATAAGTTTCCTTCCATTTTCCGTGGTGAATGGTGACCGGGAAAATTTTATTTCTCAGATTGGTTAAAGTTGGAAAATTCTACATTAGAAACAATTGAATATTCTTGCAAATTCACACTCTTACTTGAGTATAAGTAAGCTCGGCCATATTTGATTAGAGTTTTTACTGGTTTTATAAAAGAAAACTATTATTTGTGGTAGATAGACTTGACACAGGATTTTTTTTAATAAAGAAATTCTTGCAAATATATTTTTTGTCCAATTTTCCGGAGTCTAAGAAACATGCATTTAGCGCTATTTTATAGAGCAGATTTTCACCTAAAAGTTGTGTCATTTTCATTTTTCCAAAGCGAACCGTTTTGGCGGAAGAGCCCATTTAAACCCATGTAAATTGAAAAATGAAATTCAGAGAAGGGGAGATTTACCCCTTGGATAAATTTTGGGATTTTATATTTTTTGCTTCTACGACTAAACCGAAGGTTTTTGCAAAATTTGCAAACTATACTTTTTTGTAGACACCGACGTCTTACATACGGATATCCCGGTTATAATTTTCCATCTTGAGGCGTTGAGGAGATATTTGCAAAATCCATCTAAATACACAATCATTTTCCACGCCGTCCCCAATCGAGGCGGAGCGTTCCAATTTGGCAAGCGGGTACTTCATTTGGCCACCCACATTCGGTAAAAGTTTCTTTAAAATTCCTACAGTGTTAATATATTTTTTCGCAATTTTTGAATATTTTTAAATTTTCGTATTCGTTTTAGGTTGAAATTCGTGATTGACATGTGTGGATTTGTTCAAAAAATTATTTTAGTAAGCTTCATACAACGTGGAACAACAAAATTTCACACATTTTTAGAGAATTAGTCAATCTATGATACCTTTCAGTTAGTTTTGCAAAATATTTTATCTGGCGGCGGCCGCCGCCCCTCAAACTCGAACATAACAGAAATTAATAAATTCAAATAACTATAAAATGGAAACTGCAAGAGATATATTGAAATTTCTTTCAGATCTATATAGATAATACATTTTTCTATTGAAATTGACGTTTTGGTATTTTCATGGCGGATAGCCTGGGCACATAATTTTTTCTAATAAGGAAATACTTTTTATTTTTATTTTATATTTTTTTACTTTTGCGACTAAACCGAAGGTTTTTACAAAAATCGCAAAAAATACTTTTTTGTAGACATCGACATCTTACATACGGATCTCGGTTATAATTTTCTATTTTGAGGCGTTGACGAGATATTTCCAAAAAAATATGAAAGACAACATCATTCTTCACGCTGTCCCCATTGGAGCGGGAGCTTTCAAATTTTATCAACTAATACTTCTGGTGGATACCCACATTCAGAAAAAGTTTTATTGAAATATCTCAAACGTTAATACATTTTTTCGCAATTTTTGAATATTTTGAAATTTCCGTGTTCGTTTTTGATCGGAATTCGTGATTGACATATCTGGATTTGTTTAAAAATTTAATTTAGTAAGTTTCATACAATGTGGAACAATAAAATTTCACACATTTGTAAAGAATTAGTCAGTCTATGATATTATTCAGTTAGTTTTGCAAAATATTTTATCTGCTGGCGGCCGCCACCCCTCAAACTCAAAGTCGCACACGAAGTCAGACATTCAAATAACTATAGTTTGAAAACTTGGACAGTTGTATTCAAAATTCCTTCAGTTCGACGTAGCTTATAGATTTTTCTATTCAAATTTACATATAATTTGGTATTTTTGTGGCCGATAGCCTTGACACAGAATTTTTTTATCTGACCATTTTTTTTTATCTTGATATATCTGTTCTAGATTTATCCGGTCTTGATTCATCTGATTAAGAACTGCTGCGCGTATGAGGTCTTGATATAGGTTAGATTAGGTTGCACACCGCTAAGCGGCAGATAAATCAAGACCTTCAAACTCGGACATAACAAAAATTTATAAATTCAAATAACTATAAATTGAGAAATGCAACAGATATTTTGAAATTTCTTTCAGATATATATATATAGATTATAGATTTTTCTATTTAAATTTACGTTTTGGTACCTTTGTGGTCGATAGCCTTGACACAGGATTTTTTTTAACAAAGAAATATTTATTGAAAACTTGCAAATATATATTTTTTCCAACTCTTCAAAGTCTACCAGACATGCATTTACAGCTTGATCTACAATAAGCTAAAGTGGCAAAGTCTGTTAGCCTGAAAGAAAAGCGAAAGAAAAATTAAGACAAATTACAAGCGATAGCGCGACCTAAGAGATCAAAAATAAGATAAAGCTGTAAAGCTAAATGTTGGTTTAACCTAGGTTAGGCTATTAGGTTAGCAAAGCGCCATAGAAATCCAGACCACATACGCATCCCTCGAAGTCAAACCGGAACTGAAACTAATGGATTCAAATAGCAACAACTCGAAAACTGCAATAGATATAATAAAAACTCTTTCAGATCTATTAAGATCATAGATATTTCTATTGAAACAATTTGACCATTTTGGAATTTTCATGGCCAAATAACCTTGACACTGGATTTTTTAAATAAAGAAATACATGAAAATTAAATCAAAGTTGACATTAACGTCAGTTGAGTAATTTATTGGTTATTATTTTTTTTGTGAAACTTTTAGTAACATAATTTTGCTAAGTGTTGCTAATTGTCTAAAAGCAAACTTACTATAATATACCTTTTTACGGTTACTTAAGCGCATGCGCATCCGTCAAGTTTGAAAGGCGGGAATTTGAAAGTTTCCGGGCAAAACATGTCGGAAATTGACGCATGTGCACAACAAAATTTCAACTATGAAAAGGTTTATTGGAGGAGTGATATTAGAAATCAAGAGTCGCCAACCTTCATAAAAGGATGTTACTATATATGATGAAGTAACGTTAGTTTGTAAGTAAAGCTTACAATTTTGACGAAAATAAGCCTTAACAGCTGACTTTTTCTGACTTGGTAATGTTATCTGTCAGACTTGACAACAACAACGTAATTTCCACAAATAGTTGGTGAGATTATGTTTGAGTATGTTGTTTACTCAACAAAACAAGATACCAACTTGATTAAAACAATATGTTGGTTATGTTGAACGTTAAAGTTTGCAACATCAATGTCACTTAATCAATTTAAAGGTTATAAAAGTTTTAGTGAGATTTTCAGTAACTTTTTACTCCACAGCTGATTTTCTATCGTCCATGTTGTACACCTTAGGAACTAATATCACATCGTTAGATATAGTAACCTTTTTATGAACGTTGGGAACTTTTCATTTCTAATATCACTCCTTAAATTAAAGTCACTTTGATTTCAGACAATTGGTAACATTATATGATCAAGTACACCTCAAAAGTGTTTGATTATATTATTTTTCAAACCTGACAGCATTAAAATCATTTGAGACGAATGAATTATTAGTTAATATTTTGTGCAGTAAGAGTTGTACATCTTGCAACTCATAAAACCTAAGCTGATGCGCTTTCTACAAGAATCGCGCAGCTCGCAATTCTGCTTACTCTATCATATACAAGTGTCAAAATTCATTATACAATTGCACCCTCATCAATTATTCCACCTTTAACAACTATTAACAACCATTCTTTTCAACTCTTCCATCATAAAAAACTATTTCATTCCGAAAAATACGATCCATATGTACTAGTAGTCTACTAAATTAATGTACATTGTCTTTGGTCTAAATAACACAGTTACAAATGTTCACTGTTCTATTTAGTCTAGGCCTTAAGCTATTCGTTGCCAAACGGACTAGTTGACTTAATGTGTCTAAATTAGTTTGCGTTTAAACTTAATAAAGCCGGAATACGGCCTGAATATATGAATATATTCAACCTTTCAGGAGCTCTATAATATTACTGAGACTTTTTAAGACTACCAAAACAAATCTCACGTGAAATTTGCCAGTTATTTACAAGCTTACAGTCCACCTTCGTGGCACTCAAAATAACATTGTATTTTAAGATCATGTCTCTATTAACTTAACTGAATAGCCATTTGCAGACGCGTTTCCAGATTGATCTGTGCTCCGTGCAGCTTTGCTTTTATGAATAACACTGGTCAACAACAAAAATAAAATTGTTTGTTTCCTCTGATTTTTTTTTGTTTCTATCTCAAATTGACGCGATTTTTTTAAATATGGCAACAATTTTTCTCTAACAGCTTTTGTTTTTGAGTTATAGCTACTATTTTTACTTAGATTTTCGTTTTTTATTGGACACTAAAATATATTTTGTTGTATTTTTCTATATGGCTTCGTCAAGAAGATGTTGTGTGCTTAATCCCGATTGTTTTTGCTATATTTGTGGTGAATATATTTATTTGCAAAATATCATCATCAAGTAAGTAAAGTATCATCAATACTTTACTTACAACAATACTACATCAGCTAGGTATCAACATGAGCATAAAAATCCACTGCATGTACTCGCATTTAGACCGATTTCCACAAAATCCGATGATTTTAGTGAGGAGCAGGGCGAAAGATTTCATCAGGATCTTCGGACAATGGAATAGCGTTATCAGGGGCGGTGGGGCTCACATATGATGGCAGACTACTGCTGGAGCTTGCAATGAGATCTACCTAAAATCGTTCATTCAAGGAAATCTTATAAAAGATCATTTGCTAGTGCTCAATAGAAATTTTGTTAACATAATGTATTATTTTTCTGTATTATTTTGTCAAAATAATAAAACTATATATTTCAAAAGGTAAAGTTGTTAGCAATCTTCCAGATTTTTTTCATAGTCAGGGCCATAGAAATACCCAATATCAGAAAAAAAAATAAAGGAAACAAAACTTGTGTTGACCAGTGTAATAATTTGTACAAGACTCACTTGAAACCCTCGTGGATGACTAGCGGTTAGGTTTTTGTAATTTGACATTTCGTGATTGACATGAACTTAGCAGATTATTGATTTAAATGATGATTTACTATTGGTAAAATCGTACTACATTATAGATAATCACATAAACATAATAAAGACGGAACACAGCCTGAATATATAAATATATTCAACCTTTCAGGAGCTCTATAACATGACTGAGTCTTTTTACGACTACCACAACATATATCGGATTAACCGACAGAAATCCTCGATTACAGGCAAACTAGGGCACTTAGTCTAGATTCCTTTGTGTTTGTTTAAAACTAAATTACGCTGGCTGTTAAATTAATTTTGCCTTTAATCTAAATAACAGCTACAAATTAAGCTCAATCTATCATTTTTTTCTTTCATTTTTTTTTACACGGATTTCTACGGCTGTCGCCGCTTCTCCGTCCCCAGTTTCCATATTCTCCTATCAAGAGATTGTTCCTCGGTTAGGTTTCTTGTTTCCATCGCTTCATCTATTCCATCTCTCCAGCTTCTTCTAGGTGTTCCTCTCTTTCTCCTCTCCGGTGGTATCCATTCCAACACTTTCCTAGGCCATCTATTCTCATCCATTCTTTTCGTGTGATCAAACCAAATCAGTTGTTTTTTCTGAAATATTCTTTTCCCTGTCCATTCTATTTCGGATCTCCTCATTTCTCACTCTTTCCCTTCGTGATACACCACAGCTTCTTCTTAAAAAATCCATTTCAGTTGCAAGTAGTTTTCTCTTCAGTGTTTCTGTTATATCCCATACTTCTGCTCCATACGTTATCACACTTTGAACAATACTTTCATATAGTCGCTTTTTTGTTGTTCTCCTTATATTCTTTTCCCAGAGGATTGAATTTAGGGCTTTTATGATTTTTCTACCTTAATTATTCCTTTCTGTTATCTCATCCCTGCTATTGCCCTCTTTGTTAAATACAACCCCTAGGTATTTGGACTTTTCTACTCCTTTTATGAATTCGTTTTCTAAGAGAAGATTATTCTGGTTGTTTGTGCCTATTGTCAGGTATTCGCATTTACTCATGTTCATCGATAGACCAGCTTTTTCGTATCCCTCTTTCAGTTTTCTGACCATATACCCCAAATCGTCTTCATCCTCTGCTATCACAACCTGATCGTCAGCAAAGTATAAACTATAGAGCGTGTCATCTCCCACTCTCAGTCCCATTTTTGCACACTTTCTTGTCCACCCTCTAACGGATCGTTCAAGGTACATTTTAAAAAGAGTAGGGAATAGACAGCACCCCTGTCTGAGCCCCTTGGAGGTCTTAAAACTCTCTGTGAGGCCTGTTCCTAGCTTCACTCTTGCCGAATTGTCCCCACAGTAGTTTTTAGTGGCCTGTAGTAGAGTCGGTCTGAACTCTAGTTCCTCCATTCTTTCCCATAGTTGTGATATCGGGACGCTATCGCAAACCTTTTCTAGATCAATAAGGGCTATATGTGTTTCTCTGCCTGTTTGCATACGCTTCTCTCAGGCTATTTTAAGGGTGAAAAGGTTGTCGATTGTTGAGCGACCCGCTCGAAATCCAGCCTGTTTTTCAGGTTGCTTGTCTTTATTATGGTCTTCTATTAGGGTTTTCAGTATACGAGAATATATTCTGCCTATTTTAGGAATGACAGCGATTCTCCGGAAATTATGTGGGTCATTTCGTGATCCCTTTTTATGTATGGCTGTGATATATGACGTTCGCCAAGCTTTTGAAATATCTGCACCATTTAGACACCTTCTTCTTCTTCTGACTCTACAGCCCAGGGTGAGCTTTGGCCTCCTTAACAATCCCCTTCCACCTTTGACGGTCTTCAGCGACACGTGTCCAGTTTCCTACTTGTAGAGTTTCTACATCTTCCTCTACTTTATCTTTCCATCTGGTTCTGGGTCTCCCTCTGCTTCTTGAGGTGTTAGGTTGCGCTTTATGGATGGATCTGGGTGCTCACGCACTCGGCATTCTAATGATGTGGCCCGCCCATCGAAGTCTCTGTGCCTTAATGAATCTTACTATGTCTTCACCTTCTATTAGTTCTTGAAGTTCGTAGTTCATGCGAATTCTGTATCCTTCTTCCTCTCTCACTGGTCCAAAGATCTTCCGTAAAATCCGTCTTTCAAAAATACGAAGAGAGTTTTTGTCTGCTTCCGACATACTCCAGGATTCAGCTCCATAAGTTAGCACGGGTCTGAGCAGGGTTTTATATATTCGCAGTTTTGCTTTACGTGAGATGATTTTTGATTTGAAGAGCTTCAGATGTGAATAATAGCATCGATTCGCAGCTTGGATTCTATCTTGTAGCCTCAGTGATAGATTATTTGTGTTATTGAAAGTTACTCCAAGATATTTGAGTAAGTTCTTCAAACCGATGATCATTTATAATGAAGTTCTGATTAGCCCTTCTTGGGTTATCACGTGGCAGTTTTAGGTATTTTGTTTTATCTGCATGTATTTTCAGGCCGACTTTGCTCGCTTCCTCTTCTATTTTTAAAAACAATTCTTCTAGAGTTCTGTTGTCCCTAGCCATTATCAGTATGTCGTCCGCGTACGCACATATTTGGAATGATTTTGTTATGATATTTCCCTTATTTTCGAGGTTTCCAATTGCATTTTGTAGCGCAAGGTTAAAAATAACACCTGACAAGGCATCTCCCTGCGTAACACCGGTTCATATTTCAAATTCCTTTGATGTTTTGGTTTGGACTGTTACTCTGGCCTTGGATCCATCCATTGTCATCATGGCTAGTTTATGTGTTAATAAGTTTGTGTACCATTTAGACACCGCTCAAATAAATTCTTCAACATAACCTTTAGTTTTTCAGGGCCAAATCGTACAAATTCCAGGTGTATTCCACCAGGTCCTGGGGATCTTCTAAGTTTAGTAGTTTTGATTGCTTGCTTTACGAGGGACATATCTAGTTTCAAGGTTTCGCCATCGATGTGGTTTGGTACATTTTCCTCTACATACTGTGGCCTTGTTTCTGTGAACAATTTTGTAAAATGATCTACCCATCCTTCCTTGGAGATGTTAATTGTCAATCCAGTTCTTGATGAAGTTCTTAGCGCTTTGACGATCTTTCATGCCGTTGAACTCTTAGTATCGCCTATATTTTGGCCGACGTATTCGCACTTTTTGACCCATGAGCTGTTTCTCTTGTTTATGACCTTGTTTCACTTTCCTATTTAGTTGTTTGTATCTTTCTTTGATCTCCGGTATATCTCCAGCTTTTGATATATTTGTTTCTTTTCTGTTATTCGTTCTTCCATTTCTCTATCCCACCAATATGGTTTGCTCTTCAGATCCGTCGTCCCTAAAGATTCCATCGCAGCTTCCTTTATACATTGTGTAATATGTTCATATTCGGTTTCTGTACTCCTTTGTTGTTGCACCAATTTCTGTTCTAAATTAAAAAACCAAACTCATAATTAGGAGTTTGGTTTTGGATATGTTTACCTCCATCCCAAGAGAGGACATCTTTACCTCCATCATACGTTGCGCTTCTTCTGCTGTGTTGGCCAAAATAACAAGGTCATCTGCATATTTCAGCTCAGCGAGGGTTCTCTTGCGTACATTTTTCTGGACTTTAAGACGTACAAGGTTATGTAATCCATTATCAAAGCGATATCAGATGTCAATACCACGGTCCAGAAGCACAGTGCAGTAAGAACCAATGAAACAGCTTGACAGATGGGAAAAGTTAATGTCATCAGTCTACTTCGTCGATAATTTATCGTTTGAGTTTAAAAATTTTAACAGTAATATATCTATTATTATTATGCAACTTTTGTTAAGATATTTTAAGGTTAATGCCCTTATTTTAAGATGTTTGATCCCGCCTTGAAAATAAATTCACAATCACCCTGTAATTCGTAAACACCCTGTATATTAAAACAGGTTTTATGGTTAATTAATAGACGAGCATTTCAAGAATAATTCTCATGTTCCAAGTAATCTAATTTCGGTATTATTTCAAAATTTGTTAAATTTATGCCGAAACATTTCCACGACCTTAATTTAACCTTGCAAATGCCTTTAAATGGAATAACGTAAAAACCTTCCACTAAAACGCGTTTATCTTGAAATTCGCGTTGTTTCGCACAAACTTTCTAGATTAATGGGACAGTTTAAGGGTTAGTAAGCCGACGCACTGGCATACGAAAAAAGAACGGCAAACAAGGTCAAAGTTAACGTGTAACCCACGAGTAGCGTGTCAAACGATAATATTCTGTCAACCTGATTTGCATTTGGTTTATGCAAAACCGCGTAACGTATTAAATCATATATTTTGTTTGGACTAAATCTAAATATTAATAAATATGACAGTGACATGAAGAGTGACATGTATATTTCATTAGAATATAATACTCGTTTATTACGTGAAAATGATTTTTTATTTAATTCAATTTGTCATTTTCAACAAATGATTTCGTTTTGCAATTTCAAAAGAATGAAAAATAATTTAATAACTAAATAATAATACAAAAATTAATGCATTTAGTGCATAATACTAGTACATGTGCATCGTATTTTTCGGAATGAAAAAGTTTTTGTGGATGGAATAGTTGAAAAGAATGGAATAGTTTCTAAAGGTGGAATAATTGATGAGGGTGAAATTGTATAATGAATTTTGACATTTGTATATGAAAGAGTAATCAGAATCGCGAGCTGCGCGATTCTTATAGAAAGCGCATCAGCTAAGGTTGTATGAGTTGCAAGATGTACAACTCCTACTGCACAGAATATTAACTAATAATTCATCCGTCTCAAATGATTTTAATGCTGTCAGGTTTGTAAAATAATATAATCAAACACTTTTTAGGTGCAATCATATAATGTTGCCAATTGTTTGAAATCAAAGTGACTTTAATTTAAGGAGTGATATTAGAAATAAAAAGTTCCCAACGTTCATAAAAAGGTTACTATATCTAACGATGTGATATTAGTTACTAAGGTGTACAACATGAACGATAAAAAATCAGCTGTGGAGTAAAAAGTTACTGAAAATCTCACTAAAACTTTCATAACCTTTTAAATTGATTATGTGACATTGATGTTGTCAACTTTGACGTTCAACATAAGCAACATATTGTTTTAATCAAGTTGGTATCTTGTGTTTTTGAGTTACCAACATACTCAAACATAATCTCACCAACTATTTGTTAAAGTTACATTGTTGTCTTTTTTTTCGTCAAAATTGCAAGCCTTACTTATTAACTTCACTTCATCATATATAGTAACCTCCTTTTATGAAGGATGGCAACTCTTGATTTCCAATATCACTCCTCCAATTATAGTAAGTTTGCTTTTATACAATTAGCAATACTTAGCAAAATTATGTTGCTAAAAGTTTCACCAAAAAATATAATAACCAATAAATTACTCAACTGACGTTAATGTCAACTTTGATTTAATTTTCATGTATTTCTTTATTTAAAAAATCCAGTGTCAAGGTTATCGGCCATGAAAATTCCAAAATGGTCAAATTGTTTCAATAGAAATATCTATGATCTTAATAGATCTGAAAGAGTTTTTATTATATCTATTGCAGTTTTCGAGTTGTTTCTATTTGAATCCATTAGTATCAGTTCCGGTTTGACTTCGAGGGATGCGTATGTGGTCTGGATTTCTATGGCGCTTTGCTAACCTAATAGCCTAACCTAGGTTAAACCAACATATAGCTTTACATCTTTAACTTATTTTTGATCTCTTGGGTCGCGCTACCGCTTGTAGTTTGTCTTAATTTTTCGTTCGCTTTTCTTTCAGGCTAACAGACTTTGCCACTTTAGCTTATTGTAGATCAAGCTGTAAATGCATGTCTGGTATACTTTGAAGGATTGGACAAAAAAATATATTTGCAAGTTTTCAATAAATATTTCTTTGTTAAAAACAATCCTGTGTCAAGGCTATCGACCACAAAGGTACCAAAACGTCAATTTAAATAGAAAAATCTATAATCTATATATATCTGAAAAAATTTTCAAAATATCTGTTGCAGTTTTCAATTTATAGTTATTTGAATTTATTAATTTTTTTTATGTCCGAGTTTGAAGGTCTTGATTTATCTGCCGCTTAGCGGTGTGCAACCTAATCTAACCGGGGTTAAACCAACGGTCCTTGCAACATCGTCCTATATTGTATCGAAAGCTTGCGCTACCGCGCGTATGTTGTCTTGATTTATCTGTCCTGCTATTTTACCCGGGGTAAACCAACATTCCTTGCAACACTGTCCTATATTGGATCGAGAGTTCGCGCTTCCGCGCGTATGTTGTCTTGATTTAACTGCCCGCTTCGCGGCGGGCAACCTACTCTAACCGGGGTTAAACCAAAGGTCCTTACGAAATTGTCCTATATTGGATCGAGAGTTCGCGCTGCCGCGCAACATACGCGATTTCTCTTGTCGAAGGGACCGTTCAGTTTTACAACAGAAAATGACAATTTCCCGTTTCGACGCGCAAGAGGAACGGAGTTTTTGAAGAAAAAGTAAAAAAATTAAATGCACCTACAGCCGCCCCCTGCGGGGGCGGAACTTGGTTTGTCTTCTCACAGTCTTGATTTATCTCTCCGCTTCGCAGCGGGCAACCTAATCTAACCGGGGTTAAACCGACGGTCCTTTTTCACATTGACCTATATTGAATCGAGAGTTCGCGCTGCCGCGCGTATGTTGTCTTGATTTATCTGTCCGCTTCGCGGCGGCAACCTAATCTAACCGGGGTTAAACCAACGGTCCTTGCAACACTGTCCTATATTAGATCGAGAGTTCGCACTGCTGCGCGTATGTTTTCTTGATTTATCTGCCCGTTTCGCGACGGGCAACCTATTCTAACCGGTGTTAACCTAACTTTTAACTTAACCAACTTTTTCACATTGATCTATATTGAATCGAGAGTTCGAGAGATCTATATTGAATCGAAAAATTGCGAAAAAATATATTAATCCTTGAAGGATTTCAATGAAACTTGTACTGAATGTGGGTATCCACCAGAAGTAACTGCTGATAAATTTTGAACGCTCCGACTCCAATGGGGACGGCGTGAGGAATTATTTTTGCATCACAGCTTATTTGCAAATAACTCGTCAACACCTCAAGGTGGAAAATTATAACCGGGATATCCGTATGTAAGAAGTCGGTGTCTACAAAAAAGTATTTTTTGAAAATTTTGCAAAAACCTTCGGTTTGGTCGCAAAAGTAAAAAATATAAAATTGAAAAAATTTTAGAAGGGGTGTACCCTTCTCTGAATTTCGTCACTCAATTTACACGGGTTTTAAATGGGCTCTTCCGCCAAAACGGTTCGCATTGGAAAAATGAAAATGACACAACTTTTAGATGAAAATGTGCTCTATAAAATAGCGCTAAATGCATGTTTCTTAGACTTCGGAAAATTGAACAAAAAAATATATTTGCAAGTATTTCTTTATTAAAAAAATCCTGTGTCAAGGCAATCGACCACAAATATGTAAATTTCAATAGAAACATGTACAATTTATATATAACTCTTGTAAACTATATAAAACTTAATGCGTTTGTTAACGAAAGTGCGCTCTATTTATCTGTGTTAAAATTATTTAACACACATTTCTAAGCGTTCGTTATGTCGTGGCTATCAGCCGCAAAAAGTTTGCATGCAGCACATTTCAATGCGTCTCAATGAGCACTATTCGATTTTAAAAAGAAAATCCGGATAAATTTCGAGATGGCTTTTCCTTCAGCCGTCAAGTGGTAGAACTGACCGTTTTTCAACAAAAACTCTCTTGTTATACCCGCTAGGAAGTCGAGGAATACACCTTTAGATTCCAAATTAAATGTGTAATTTTCAACTATTCTTGTAGAATACTCTTAATTCCACACCGTTTGAAAAATGGATTTTAAATCACCAGATGACCGAAAAACTTACATCGTCCCCCATGTAAAATTATCCGAATCACGAATCAGCCGCAGAAAATTCATGCAACATATTTTAATAGAACTTGACGAGTTGTATTCGAATTTGAATCGAAAATGTCAATAAATATTGAAATGGCTGTTCCTTCCGCAGTGAAATGGTAAAACTGACAGCTTTTCGCCAATAATTCTGTTGATATAGATTCGAGGAAGACACGTGTTGTACCGTTGGAATCTAAATTCAATTTAAAAGCTCCAATTATTCTTAAAAAAAACTCGTAAATATCGCGGATTATGAAATAAATTTTGGAATTCAAATGTGAAGGGAACCAACTGTTTCTGATGTAAAATGGTGTGAATTTTAAGAATCTGCTAAAAGCAAAGTGAAAAAACTTCGTTTTTTTTGTAGAAATTTGTGAAAAAATGCGAATTTTGACGTTGCTATGTGTTGCTAATCAAGAGCCAGAGTCTTCTTAAGGCGGTATAGTTGCATTGATCTTCAATTTCCTTGGGTATGTGATTATATATATGTAGGCCTATCCGATTGGGAGCTCCTTTGGAAATGGACAGGTTGCTTTAACCGTTTTTATATTATGGCAATTTCGGGTTTTGTAGCCATGATGAGTTTCGCTAGTACCAATTATATGTCTATTTTTAAAAATGTGACAGGCTGCTTCCCAAATGCATATACATGGTACAGAAAGAATGTTTAACATTTTAAAGTAGGGCCTGCAGGATGCTCTTGTTCTGATGCCGGTTAGTGCCTGGAGCAACCTTTTTTGTACAAGGAAAACTCCATGAGTTTTTTACGAACTTCTCCAAGATGGAATAGATTTCCGCACGATACACATTAAGAAGACTATCTTCTCCCACTGCATGACGCACTCGTCTCAACAAAAACGTTTTACTGTGTATCTTTTTAATTATTTCTATAATAGTTGTGTTCCATTTGAGTTGCACTTCTACATATATCTCCAGAAATTAGGTTTGGTTTAGGTTAGGTTTTCTTCTGTCGTCCTAAGATGCCGTTCAAGTATTACGTAAGCAGATTTTTTGCAATTATTAACCCCCCTTTCCCCCTTGTCAGCAAAAGTAAGCAAAGCTCTTATATAGCAAATTATTGATATATAACTCAATTATTATCTCCTATTATTATATTCCATCTTAATATATTAACGATTAACACGTTTATTTGTTCTTTTAAAATTTTGGTATATAAAGTCAAATTAGCAGTCCTCAGTACATGAATGCATGAATCAACTCTCAACACATGAATCCATGACTCTAGGTCTTCGATGACATTTCATATTTGCTGCTCGTTCTTCTGTGTTTGCTTACTTTTGTCTGATTTTGGAATATCGACACCGTTCTCTTCGAGCCATTCAACATCCTGGTACTCGTCTAAATTTTGTTAATACTCATCAATTCGGTAGCACGGCGAGCAGCCACTCTTAAAGGCCCTGCTTTCGTGTGTTTCGGTGTACGTGTTTACTTTTGTATGGATCTCCTCGACGTGACGATTTAATAACTTGATGGAAGCATGATAAAGACCACATGTGTTATATGTTCTTGATAGTTTCAATTTTTCTGTGGGGCAAAAATAATCGCACATCTGCGACATTTGCAGAAAATCTTTGTGTGAAGAATTCAATTGTAGAACTAAATGGACTGGTCATTGAACTCATCCAAACCCAAGTCATCAACCGTCTATTTTACTTTTTCTGGTGGTAGGAGAGACCTGTTCTTTAGTAATCTAAATAAACCACTTCTTGGACGACGACATTCTGTGTTTCTACATTTTACAATTTGGAGCAAGTATTGGGTTTCATGCACATTGTTCTGAAAACCATTTAATGTCTGGAAAATCAGGATCTGGTTCGCCCGACCCTACATATTTTGCAGTAACATGATAACCATCAATATCCATTGAACTTCATACCTCTGCTAATACAGTTGCAGGAAACTCGAAATTGGATCTTTCTAAATGTTCATTAATTGTAACGCCACGGTCATCCAAATAGGACCCAAAATGGTCATGGGGCAATATAAATCGAGCCAGAGTAGGGAAAGATGATTTGTTCTGGCGTCGCCTCCGCCTCCCGACCAGTGCGCATGCGCGAACAGAGGATTAAACCTGTATATTAGCTGATTAAACCTGATTATCAGCTGATTAAACCTGATTATTAGCTGATCAAACCTGTTTATTATCTGATTAAATCCTCTGTTCGCGCATGCGCACTGGTCGGGAGGCGGAGGCGGCGCCAGAACGAATCATCTTTCCCTACTAGCCAGTTCCCGACTAAGAGGAGCCATTCTGCGCTCTACTCGGCTATACTGAACTTCTACAAGGAGCATTTGTAGCTATAAACAATGCATCGAGATCATGTCGCTTAAAGTGTTGTATAGCAAACCCTATAACTTTTTGATAACGATAACGATTTTGATAAAGATGATAATTTTCATCTGGCCCTCCATCAACCGTCATGATCACCACTCGTTTTACAAATCCACGGTCAGTTTTGGCTAATGCTTGAAACTCTTTAAGGGCACGAAGCGTCTCGAAATCTTGAGCATGAGTATTAGCGGTGGATGAACTATACTTTCGACTTCGAATAAATTGGCTCAGAATATTCATCGGTTTACAGTTGTCCTAACATACTAGAAGTTATTTTGATACCAGCATAAACTGACGGTATTAATTTATGCCGCTCAGCGATAATCCAGTCGTGATCAGGCAATTTGACTCTATATTCCATATTCATTAGAAGAGGTGCTTGCGTATTTGCCGCAGTTACACCAATAGGGACCCGAGCTTTATCATCTTGAGATAAAAAAAACACCAATAGGGACCCGAGCTTTATCATCTTGAGATAAAAAAAATACTTAATCTGGCTCAAGTATTGATGTTATGGTCTCCAAATAATGAATCGATGTTTCAGCGAAACTGCTATCTAAGTGGCTTTTGTGCTGATCAGTCTGTGCCCGAGTGAGCTTAACAGAAACTGTCGATACATGTATTCGTCCCTCTGCGGAATTTGATTTTCTTGAAAGCAAACGAAGATGTGTCCCACTTCAGCTAACGTCAAATCCTATTTTATGTAATTCTTGTGTGAGTTTTTACTGCTGCACTCCCAAATAAAGCAATATCCTTGGTAAACTTAGATTTGTCTATATTAAACGACATTTTTATTCATTCAACTTTGACGAAGGTGTATCAGATAGAAAAACAAAAACTATGCAATTTTATTCGCTTTCGAGCATAGACAACATAGGGTTGCCATATATATGTTTAGATCAAAAAAACTAAATTTTGTAGAAATTCCGAAAAAGTAAAAAAAAAAATATGAACTAATCACCATCCAGACTCCCCCAGACACTTTTTAGAAAAGTAAAGACCGCCCACCCCCTATAATACTTACGTAATACTTGAATGGTCCCTAATCCGCAGTCACAAATTTTAAATAAAATATCATTTGATGGGATCTCATGACGATTTGATTTGATGACAGTCATGGGATTGAAGGATCTCCGACTACACTGAAACACTCCATAGTTTGTTTTTCTGATACTAAGAAATAGGTTATTCGCGCAGAACCATTTGAGAAGCTTCTCTAATGTGGCATTAGCTTATTTGGTGGTTTCGGCCAAAGATCTCTCCGCGAAGTCTCGTGTCATCTTTTGTCTGCTTTTGTCCAATATATTTAATCATTTCCGCTGTGTAACAAAATAACAACGGGGCTAAAATACTTCATTGAGGTACACCCAAGTTCTCTGCACTGGCATTTCACCAATCCTCTCCGCTGAATCGATTTTGATGTGTTGTTTCCTGTTGTCCAGATACGACTTTCCTGTTTTCCCTCTAATACCATATGAGTCTAGCTTCTGTAATAGTGCATAGTGAGGGACGCAGTCAAATGCTTTGGACAGGTCACAGAAGACAGTCACCGGAAATTTACCTTCATCAATCTCGCTAACAAATTTATTGTACACTTTGTTTATTGCCGTTGTGATGGATTTGTTCTTACATAAGCCGCGTTGTTCTTTTGGTATGAGGTTGTACTTTGCAATAAAAGGCATTAGTCTATATTCCATAGAGTATTCTAAGATCTTGGCCAGTACGGACACCAACGATATTGGTCTGTGGTTGTTTATATCTGAACGATCACCTTTTTGAAAACTGCAATGACAGTGGAAGTCTTGCCTGTCTAAACTTGTCTGACTAGTCTTGTCTTGTCTGTCTAGTCTTATCTGACTAGTCCTGTCTGTTTCGTTTGTCTTCTTCTTTACGTGCAATGTCCTCCGAGGACGTCGGCGATCATCATAATGATTTTTATTTTACAGCAGCGGCACGAAACAGGCTAGTAGAACTGACACCATACCACTCTCTCAGGTTTTTCAGTCAGGACGTGCGTCTTCTTCCTGGACCTCTTCTACCTTGGATTTTGCCTTGCATGATATTTTGCAAGATACGATACTTTTCCCCTCTCATAACGTGACAAAATATTCCAGCTGGCGTTTTTTGATGGTAAACATGACTTCTAGTTGCTTCTGGATACGGGCAAGCACCTCGGTGTTTCGGATTCTGTCTACCCATGATATTTGCAACAGGCGGCGGTGGCACCACATCTCGAACCCTTTCAGTCGCTCACACATTGCCTTTATTAAAGTCCATCCTTTCATTCCATAGTACAAAATTGGAAATATATAGCACCGTAGTAATAGAATACGCTGAGGTATTGACAAGTCTCAGGATGTAAGCACCTTCTTCATATTGCTAAATGCTGCTCTAGCCTGCTCGATACGGGACCTTATTTCCTGCTTGTTTTCCCACTTACTGCTCAACAAGCATCCCACATATTTGAAGCTCGAGACTTGCTGGATCTGTTGCTTGCCAGTACTCAGGTTTGCTAGAAGCTCTCCATTTTTGCTAAAAACCATAGCTTTGGTCTTGCTAATATTTAACTTGAGCCCTCTTTCTTCGCTCTCAGCCGCAACCGTATCCAGTAGCGCCTGGAAATCATCAGCACTTCCTGCCAGCAGAACTGTATCGTCCGCATAACGCAAGTTATTTATTACTTCTCCGTTGACAGCAATTCCTTCCTGTGCTTCGTCCAATGCTTCGGCGAAGATTTGCTCAGAGTATATGTTTGCTGAATGGGAACGTACTCAGTGGTCATGTCCTCAACTTTGACAGCAGCGACTTGGCTGTAATACAGATTTTTTATAATGCGCACGTCTCTGTCATCTAAGTTCATATTCTAAAGGATGCTGACAAGTTTCCCGTGGTCAACACAGTCAAACGCTTTCTGATAATCGAGAAAACACGCGTATAAATCGGTGGTCACGGCATCTCTGTATTAAGACCTGTATGCCAAATAGGGCCTCTCTGCTCCCCAGCCCGCTACGAAATCCAAATTGAGTATCAGAGAGGTGTATAATCGACCATGTATTATTTTAAGGAATATCTTCATCGTATGGCTCATTAAGCTTACCGTGTGGTAGTCTCCGTATGTTTTTGGCCACGTCTTCTTAGGTAGTGTGACGAATACAGACTCCAACAAATCCTTTGGTATCTTCCCAGAAACATATGTGGCGTTAAAGAGGCTGACCAATTTAACTATGGATTGGTCGTTGAAAAGCTTGAGTACTTCTGAGTTGACATCGTCTGATTCAGCGGATTTTCCAGTTTTAGCTGCCTTGATTGCATGAACCACCTCCGCGTGTGTTATTTTTGGGCCCTCGCAGGGGTTGTCACAAATGTTCACCTGCTGACGGTCGCTAGCGAAAAGTTCTTCAACATACTTCCACTCATCCAGCTTTTCGTTAAGGTCTAAGATAATGTTGCCATCTCTATTTATCAGAAGTGCCGCGGACCGATTACGTATTTTAATTCCAGCAGCATTTTCTTGTGTAGATTGAAGGTGTCATGTTTCGCATCTAGACTCTAGATTTCATCTCAATTTTTCAGAAAACCAACTACTCTTTGCCCCTTTTATCTCTTCTAATTCGTCTATTAATGTCTAAATATTTGAGTTTATCATTCTTTAGATTCCGACGTAATTCCATCAGGTCTAAGATCTTATTTGTCATCCAAGGTTTTTGTCTTGTCATTTCTTGACTCCTTAAGTACTGTTCTACTGATACTCACGATAGGTTTTTTCATTCCGATCCATGCTTCCTCCGTATCTGGCATGTTCTCGAGGTTCAGTGACTGCATAGCTGCGTTGATCTTTAAACCGACGTTGTCTCGGAATTCAGGAGTATTAAGCTAACCTAACCTAACCGCGACATTGCTGATTTGGGTGTTAGTCTCTTGAGCTTAAAGTGTAGTGTAGCTACTACTACTTTCATCTGTCTTACTAGTCTTGTCTGTCTAGTCTTGTCTGTCCAATATTTTCTGTCTAGACAGACAAGTCTTGTCTGTCTACTCTTATCTGTCTAGTTTTGTCTGTCTAGTCTTGTCTGTCTAGTCTTGTCTGTCTAGTCTTGTCTGTCTAGTCTTGTCTGTCTAGTCTTGTCTGTCTAGTCTTGTCTGTCTAGTCTTGTCTGTCTAGTCTTGTCTGTCTAGTCTTGTCTGTCTAGTCTTGTCTGTCTAGTCTTGTCTGTCTAGTCTTGTCTGTCTAGTCTTGTCTGTCTAGTCTTGTCTGTCTAGTCTTGTCTGTCTAGTCTTGTCTGTCTAGTCTTGTCTGTCTAGTCTTGTCTGTCTAGTCTTGTCTGTCTAGTCTTGTCTGTCTAGTCTTGTCTGTCTAGTCTTGTCTGTCTAGTCTTGTCTGTCTAGTCTTGTCTGTGTAGTCTTGTCTGTCTAGTCTTGTCTGTCTAGTCTTGTCTGTCTAGTCTTGTCTGTCTAGTCTTGTCTGTCTAGTCTTGTCTGTCTAGTCTTGTCTGTCTAGTCTTGTCTGTCTAGTCTTGTCTGTCTAGTCTTGTCTGTCTAGTCTTGTCTGTCTAGTCTTGTCTGTCTAGTCTTGTCTGTCTAGTCTTGTCTGTCTAGTCTTGTCTGTCTAGTCTTGTCTGTCTAGTCTTGTCTGTCTAGTCTTGTCTGTCTAGTCTTGTCTGTCTAGTCTTGTCTGTCTAGTCTTGTCTGTCTAGTCTTGTCTGTCTAGTCTTGTCTGTCTAGTCTTGTCTGTCTAGTCTTGTCTGTCTAGTCTTGTCTGTCTAGTCTTGTCTGTCTAGTCTTGTCTGTCTAGTCTTGTCTGTCTAGTCTTGTCTGTCTAGTCTTGTCTGTCTAGTCTTGTCTGTCTAGTCTTGTCTGTCTAGTCTTGTCTGTCTAGTCTTGTCTGTCTAGTCTTGTCTGTCTAGTCTTGTCTGTCTAGTCTTGTCTGTCTAGTCTTGTCTGTCTAGTCTTGTCTGTCTAGTCTTGTCTGTCTAGTCTTGTCTGTCTAGTCTTGTCTGTCTAGTCTTGCCTGTCTAGTCTTGTCTGTCTAGTCTTGTCTGTCTAGTCTTGTCTCTCTAGTCTTGTCGTTGACAAGCAAAATGTTGACAAGCTGAATTAAATGTTGACAGTCGAAAAGTTTGCGTAATATTCTCATCAAAATTCAATTTAAAAGTTGCATTTGTTAAATGTCTGAGTTAATTGTCAATTCTGTAAACAAACAAATCTGTTTTACGCACATTAAATGTCAATTTTGACAGCGTATTATTTATTGTTCCGTTGCGTAAGCATCTCGTTTATGTAATCCATAAACTTTAGTAGTTCACTTTATGACGTAAGACAGCAGATGAGGCTTGAAAATATTAATGGCATTTTATTTTTGTTTAGCGTTTCCAGCCGTAAATATCGGAAAGATTATTACCGTGAACAGTAAACCTAAAATAATTGTGGATGGTTTATTGAACTCCTCGAGTTTGCTTCGCATTCCGATTTAGAAATCATATTTTCATTTATTCTCAACAAAAAGAAAATTAAATTGCACGTGCAACTTCGCCCTTTAGAGAATAATATCGCAACTGTCAGCATTTTATTTAATCTCACAATTCAACCCGCTCTAAATGCAGAAAAATAACTTTTCCACCCAATGTCGTATATCAAAGCCGCTCAGTTCCAATTTAATTAATCCTCGCCCCCTAATCCATACAGAAATATTACCTAGAAAATCCACCTGACTGCACCCTACCCAGAACTTCCGTGCATAGCTGATGGAAGCTAAGTAAGTTCACTGCATTTACTAATCACCTTAAGGGTGCAACAACCCTTAAATACGAATCGATACAGACTGACCCAAACTCAGTTGACTCACCTTAAACATTGACATTACGTAATTATAGAATAATCGATAGATTAGCCTTTACCTTTAGACAATAATTGTCTATCATGACTAGATGATTTTCTAGTCAATTCAAGCACATCTGTGAAATTTTGAATAATTGCTGCCAAATTTGGCACTAAAAGAATTGTTAAATTTTGCACTGAAACAATCTGTCAAATTTAGGATTAAAGAGATTCTGTGAAATTTGACATTAAAAAGAATCGGTCAAATTTGGCACTAAAAACAATCTGTCAAATTTGAGACCAAATACACTAGTCGAATTTGAAGTTAAAAAGAGTCTGTTAGATATGACACGGATCAGTCAGATTTGATATTAAAGTCTGTCAAATTGGACATTAACAATAAAATGTCAAATTTCATATTAAAAAAGTCTGCCAAATTTGGTATTAATAACAATCTTCCAAATTTGGCATTTAATAAAAGATTCTGTCAAATTTGGCACCAGAAACTATTGTCGAATTTGATTTTAAAAGAAGTTGTTAACTAAAAACAATCTTGTCAGATTTGATATTAAAAGTCTGTCAAATTGGGCTTTAAAAACAATCTGTTAAATTTTATAGAACTTTTTTTGTCAAATTTGGTATTAATAACAATCTGTCAAATTTTGAATTAAAAAGAGTGTCAAATTTGGCACTAAAAACTATTGTTGAATTTGAATTTAAAAGAAGTTGTTACATATTACACTAAAAACAATCTTGTCAGATTTGATATTAAAAGTATGTCAAATTTGGCATTAACAATAATTTGTCAAATTTTATATAAAAAAAGTCTGCCAAATTTTGTATCAATACTAATCTGTCAAATTTGGCATTAAAAAGATTGTCAAATTTGGCACAAGAAACTATTGTCGGATTTGACTTTAAAAAAGTCTGTTAAATATAACACTAAAAACAATCTGTCAGATTTGATATTAAAAGTCTGTCAAATTGGGCATTAGCAATAAAATGTCAAATTTCATAATAAAAAAGTCTGCCCAATTTGGTATTAATAACAATCTAGTAAATTTGGCACTAAAAAGAGTGTCAAATTTGGCACTAGAAACTATTGTCGAATTTTATTTTAAAAGAAGTGGTTAAACATAACACTAAAAACAATCTGTCAGATTTGATATTAAAAGTGTCAAATTGGGCATTTGCAATAATCTGTAAAATTTTATATTAAAAATTTTATGTAAATTTTTATATTAAAAAAGTCTGCCAAATTTGGTATTAATAACAATCTGTCAAATTTGGCATTAAAAAGATTCTGTCAAATTTGGCACTAGAAACTATTGTTGAATTTGATTTTAAAAGAAGTTGTTAAATATTACACTAAAAACAATCTGTCAGATTTGATATTAAAAGTCTGTCAAATTGGGCTTTAAGAACAATCTGTTAAATTTTATAGAATTTTTTTTGTCAAATTTGGTAAAAATAACAATCTGTCAAATTTGGAATTAAAAAGAGTCTGTCAAATTTGGCACTAAAAACTATTGTTGAATTTGAATTTAAAAAAAGTTTGTTAAATATAACACTAAAAACAATCTTGTCAGATTTGATATTAAAAGTATGTCAAATTGGGCATTAACAGTAATCTGTCAAATTTCATATTAAAAAAGTCTGCCAAATTTGGTATTAATAACAATCTGTCAAATTTGGCATTTAAAAGATTCTGTCAAATTTGCCACTAGAAACTATTGTCGAATTTGATTTTAAAAGAAGTTGTTACATATTACACTAAAAACAATCTTGTCAGATTTGATATTAAAAGTATGTAAAATTTGGCATTAACAATAATTTGTCAAATTTTATATTAAAAAAGTCTGCCAAATTTTGTATCAATAATAATCTGTCAAATTTGGCATTAAAAAGAGTGTCAAAATTGGCACTAGAAACTATTGTCGGATTTGACTTTAAAAAAAGTCTGCTAAATATAACACTAAAAACGATCTTGTCAGATTTGATATTAAAAGTCTGTCAAATTGGGCATTAACAATAAAATGTCAAATTTCATATTAAAAAAGTCTTCCCAATTTGGTATTAATAACAATCTATTAAATTTGGCACTAAAAAGAGTGTCAAATTTGGCACTAGAAACTATTGTCGAATTTTATTTTAAAAGAAGTGGTTAAACATAACACTAAAAACAATCTGTCAGATTTGATATTAAAAGTGTCAAATTGGGCATTAGCAATAATCTGTAAAATTTTATATTAAAAATTTTATGTAAATTTTTATATTAAAAAAGTCTGCCAAATTTGGTATTAATAACAATCTGTCAAATTTGGCATTTAATAAAAGATTCTGTCAAATTTGGCACTAAAAACTATTGTTGAATTTGATTTTAAAAGAAGTTGTTAAATATTACACTAAAAACCATCTGTCAGATTTGATATTAAAAGTCTGTCAAATTGGGCTTTAAAAACAATCTGTTAAATTTTATAGAATTTTTTTTTTCAAATTTGGTAAAAATAACAATCTGTCAAATTTGGAATTAAAAAGAGTCTGTCAAATTTGGCACTAAAAACTATTGTTGAATTTGAATTTAAAAAAAGTTTGTTAAATATAACACTAAAAACAATCTTGTCAGATTTGATATTAAAAGTATGTCAAATTGGGCATTAACAGTAATCTGTCAAATTTCATATTAAAAAAGTCTGCCAAATTTGGTATTAATAACAATCTGTCAAATTTGGCATTTAAAAGATTCTGTCAAATTTGCCACTAGAAACTATTGTCGAATTTGATTTTAAAAGAAGTTGTTACATATTACACTAAAAACAATCTTGTCAGATTTGATATTAAAAGTATGTCAAATTTGGCATTAACAATAATTTGTCAAATTTTATATTAAAAAAGTCTGCCAAATTTTGTATCAATAATAATCTATCAAATTTGGCATTAAAAAGAGTCTGTCAAATTTGGCACTAGAAACTATTGTCGGATTTGACTTTAAAAAAAGTCTGCTAAATATAACACTAAAAACAATCTTGTCAAATTTGATATTAAAAGTCTGTCAAATTGGGCATTACAATAAAATGTCAAATTTCATATTTAAAAAGTCTGCCCAATTTGGTATTAATAACAATGTATTAAATTTGGCACTAAAAAGAGTGTCAAATTTGGCACTAGACACTATTGTCGAATTTTATTTTAAAAGAAGTGGTTAAACATAACACTAAAAACAATCTGTCAGATTTGATATTAAAAGTGTCAAATTGGGCATTAGCAATAATCTGTAAAATTTTATATTAAAAATTTTACGTAAATTTTTATATTAAAAAAGTCTGACAAATTTGGTATTAATAACAATCTGTCAAATTTTGCATTAAAAAGATTCTGCCAAATTTGGCACTAGAAACTATTGTCGGATTTGACTTTAAAAAAAGTCTGTTAAATATAACAAGGAAAACAATCTGTCAGTTTTGATATTAAGTCTGTCAAATTGGGCATTAAAAACAATCTGTCAAATTTTATATTAAAATGTTTTGTCAAATTTGGTAATAAAAACAATCTGTCAAATTTGGCATTAAAAAGATTCTGCCAAATTTGGCACTAGAAACTATTGTCGGATTTGACTTTAAAAAAAGTCTGTTTATATAACAAGAACCACAATCAGTCAGATTTGATATTAAAAGTCTGTCAAATTGGGCATTAAAAACAATGTCAAATTTTATATTAAAATGTTTTGTCAAAAAAAGTGTCAAATTTGGCACAAGAAACTATTGTCGGATTTGACTTTAAAAAAGTCTGTTAAATATAACACTAAAAACAATCTGTCAGATTTGATATTAAAAGTCTGTCAAATTGGGCATTAACAACAATCTGTCAAATTTTATATTAAAAAAGTTTGTCAAATTTGGTATTAATAACAAGCGGTCGAATTTTGCATTAAAAAAAGTCTGTCGAATTTGGCACTAAAAACTATTGTGGAATTTGACTTCAAAAAGAGTATTAAATATAACACTAAAATCAGTCTTGTCAGATTTGATATTGAAAGTCTGTCAAATTGGACCTTAACAATAAATCTGTCAAATTTTATATTAAAAAAGTTTGCCAAATTTGGTATTAATGACAATCTGCCAAATTTGGCATTAAAAAGAGTGTCAATTATGGCACTAGAAACTATTGTCGGATTTGACTAAAAGAAGTCTATTAAATATAACACTAAAAACAATCTGTCAGATTTTATATTAAAAGTCTGTCAAATGGGGAAATTACAATAATCTGTCAAATTTTATATTAAAAAAGTTTGTCAAATTTGGTAATAATAGCAATCTGTCAAATTTGGCATTAAAGAGATTCTGTTAAATTTGGCACTAGAAACTATTGTCGGATTTGACTTAAAAAAAAGTTTGTCAAATTTGGTATCAATTTGGCAATAAAGAGATTCAGTCAAATTTGGCACTAGAAACCATTGTCGGATTTTGCTTAAAAAAAAAGTCGGTTAAATATAACACTAATCTGACAGAAAGGTCTGTCAGATTTGATATTTAAAGTCTGTCAAATTGGGCATTGAATACAAACAAAATGTCAAATTTTATATTAAAAAAGTTTGTCAAATTTGGTATAAATAACAATCTGTCAAATTTGGAATTAAAAAGAGTCTGTCGAATTTGACACTAAAAACCATTGTCGGATTTGACTTCAAAAAAAGTCTGTTAAATATAACACTAAAAACAATTTGTCAGATTTGATATTAAAAGTCTGTCAAATTGGGCATTAAAAACAATCTGTCAAATTTTATATTAAAAAAGTCTGTCAAATTTGGTAATAATAATAATCTGTCAAATTTGGCATTAAAAAAAGTCTGTCAAGTTTGGTACTAAAAACTATTGTCGGATTTGACTTCAAAAAAAGTCTGCTAAATATAACACTTAAAACAATCTTGTCAGATTTGATATTAAAAGTATGTCAAATTGGGCATTAACAATAATCTGTCAAATTTTATATTAAAAAAGTCTGTCAAATTTGGTATTAATAACAATCTGTCAAATTTGGCATTAAAAAGATTCTGTCAAATTTGGCACTATAAGCTATTGTCGAATTTGATTTAAAAAAGAGTCTGTTAAATATAAAACTAAAAACAATTTGTCAGATATGCTATTAAAAGTCTTTGAAATTGGGCATTAACAACAATCTATCAAATTTTATATTAAAAAGTCTGCCAAATTTGGTATTAATAACAATCTGTCAAATTTTATATTAAAAAATCTGTCAAATCTAACATTAAAACATCATCCGCTGGACTTGAAACTTGACATTTCTCGTTTTGCAAAGTTTTGAATCGCTCTTGATATTTCTTGCCTAGCTGTCATGTTATTATCTTGTACTTACTACTCGTGCATTTATCATGAGGTAATCTGAATCTCTTTACGGCAGAAGTCCATAAATCGCGTGTGCGATTACCGGCGTGACCACCGCGAATAAATAAATGAAATTAATTAATTATTCCGCGGTCTGTTCAATCAGAGCGTGAATCGAGCCCGATTACCTCTAATACAGTTAGAGTCTGAATCGACGGACGGACGCGTTCACAAAGTCAAGTTCATTGACTACGGCCATCGATTATTTAATGCATTGTCGTGTGATGTTATTAATAGTTTGTTTCTTTTATTTCTAGGTGAGTCAGCTTGGTTTCAATCAGTCTAAAACGACTTCTACTCTAAGGGTAAGATTAAAGATCTGAAAATTATCTCGTTATGATAAAATAATTTGGTTTGTTTGTTTCTTCAAATTATCGTTTTCAAATAAACTACAACACAATTTATAAGAATTGAAAGTAGGAGATTATCATTACGATATCTTCAATTCTGACAATAGCTGGAATTACACTGATATCTTCTAATTCCAGCTATTGACAGATTTGAAGATATCGTAATGATAATCGCCTACTTTCTATTCTATTATTAATTCGGTTCAAACCATGACATTTCATTTTTAACTATTTATAGGTTTCTGCAATATTTCCATTTTGAATTTCATGTCACTATTTTGGATTTCATCTAATCATTTTAAAGAAGGCTACATGGTGAATGTAGCCGTCATCTTTATCTTTTTTTTTCTTTTGAAATTCGCGCGCCATTTTGAATTTCAATTGGTACTCAAATCTACAGGTTATAAAATTCAAAATGGCGACAATGTTTCTCATTTGACATTGTCACTGTCACTTAGACTGAAAACTTTGGAATTTGGGCATTTCCATGTCAATGTGCTTTATTAGATTTTAAAAGTTTAATAATCCTTTAATACGAAAAAATGAACATTCAAATTGTATAATTTGATTCGTGACTTTTTCTATAAAAAAATTCAAGAAATTGGATAATTGTTGAGAATTTTTGTCCCAACAAAACAATTACAATAACTTTAACAAATGTCAATTTATTTTTTTATTAAAAATTGTTTAAAATTTGAATTAAATTTGAAAAACATGGCCGCCATTTTGAATTTAACTTCAACATGTTGGATGTTTACTCTTCTATGTCTGGTCTTGTCTGTGTATCCTCCTTGGTAGTGTAGTTAAAGTAAACAACATACCCGCCTGGCAAGCGGCTTCGATTCCCGGTAACAACTGGGTTGGTTTTCACTAACCGTCCGGGCTGCCTACCCCGAATGAATGCGAAATATGCGATACCGGGATGGTGCATACTGAAAGCCAAAGTGAATACCTGTCTAGTCTTGTCTGTCTAGGCTTGTCTCTCTAGTCTTGTATTTCTAGTTTTGTATGTCTAGTCAAAAGTTTCAAAGTTTCAAAACAGTTTATTTCATAATTTAAGCACGTACATTACAATAAAATGAAAACATATATACAACCTATATGAAATGTGTCAAACAGATATCATCATCATCATCATCATCAATGGCGCTACAGCCCGAGTCGGGCCTTGGCCTCCTGAATGCTCCGTCTCCAGTTTTCTCGGTCCAATGACCGCGTCCTCCACGTTGCAAATTTCAGAAGCGATCTGCTGTCTTCGTCAATGGAATCCTCCCAGCGTTTTCTTGGTTCTCCGACTGGTCTTTTTCCTTCCGCTTTTCCTTTTTGTACTCGCTTGGGTATTCTTCCGTCTTCCATTCGCTGTACATGACCAGCCCACTGTAGCTTTCGGAGTTTGATGAGAGTGGAGACTTCTGGGTCCTCAAAAATAGCATACAATTCCTTATTGTACCGAATTCGCCATGCGCCTTGTTCTCTCACCGGTCCGAGGATTCGTCGCAATACCTTTCTTTCAAAAGCATTGACCATTTTTTCTGATGCCTGTATAAAGGTCCACGTTTCACTGCCATAGCAGAGTACAGGTCTTATTATTGTTTTGTAGATTCGCAGCTTCGTTTTTCTGTGCACGTCTTTACATTTGATTATAGGAAGTACCGAATAATATGTCTTGTTTGCTATCATTATGCGTCTTTTTATTTCGTTGATTTCATTGCCGTCTTTGGAGAGATTGGCTCCCAGATATATGAAATTGTCCACATTTTCTATGTTATAGTTTGCTATCGTTAGATTTTGTCTGATTGGCGTGTTTCTTCGTGATTGTACCATAACTTTCGTTTTGTTTTCATTCATGCGTAACCCTACTTCTAGTGCTGCCGTGTCAAGATTAACGAATATTTCCTTGGCGTCTAGTTTTGAGCGCTCCATTATGTTTATGTCATCTGCGTAAGCTACTATTTGGGTTGATTTAAATAATAGCGTCCCTCTGGTGTCAACAGGGAGTTTTCGTACGACATATTCCAAAGCCAGATTAAACAGTGTGGGTGCAAGGCCATCTCCTTGCTTCAGCCCTGAGAGCGTTAGGAAGCTTGTTGTCAGCTCGTTCTGGATTCTTACTTGGCATGTTGAGTTGGTCATTGTAAGCCTTGTCAGTCGAACGAGTTTCGCTGGTATTCCCAGTTCCCGCATTATCGTGTACAGTACACTTCTGTCGATACTGTCATAAGCTTGTTTAAAATCTACGAATATTTGGTGCACATCGATGTTATATTCCCAGCATTTCTCTAGCACCTGCTTTACTGAGAAAATTTGATCCGTAGTTGATCGTCCGGCTCTGAATCCTCCTTGGTATTCTCCAATTATATTTTCGGCATAGGGTTTAATTCGAGACTCAATGATCTTCGTCAAGATTTTATAGCATGTGCACAGCAATGAAATCCCTCTATAGTTTTCGCAGCACAGTTTGTCACCCTTTTTGTATATCGGACATATAATGCTTTTTCGCCAATCGTCAGGTAGTGTTTCCTGTGTCCATATTTGTAGCAGCAAAGTGTGAGTTTTTGTAGCTACGCATTCACCACCGCTCTTCAGGAGTTCGGCTGGAATGTCGTCTATGCCCGGCGCCTTGTTGTTTTTTAATTTGCTGAGGGCGTCTTTTACTTCTTCTACTGTAGGGAGGCTCACTATATTTTCCTCAGTAGCTGCCTCGGTCAAGTTGTCAGTTACGGTAGTGGACGGTGGTGAATTCGGGTTAAGCAACTGTTGGAAATATTGCCCCCATCTCGTCTTTATCTCCTCTGTGCTGCTGATAATGCCTCCTGCAGCATCCTTGCATAGGCTCGTACTTGGTTGAAACCCTCGTTTTTGGTTTTTAACTATTGCATATGCCGCTTTTGTGTTATTTGACTTAAAATGTTCGTCCATTTTGCATAGCTCGTCATTCAGGTACTTTCTTTTCTTCTTTCTTCAAATTTTGTTTGCAGATCGTCTGAGTTCGTCAAATATGTCTCTCTTGGCTCTTGTCGGTCGTTCGGTGAATTGTTTGTAAGCTACATTCTTTTTGTCTATTGCATCTCGGCATTCATCATCGAACCAATCGTTTTTCTTTCGCCGGGACTGGTGGCCTATAACCTCCTCTGCGACAGACTTAATGCCATTTTTGATGGAGAGCCATAACTGCTCTATAGGCATTTCGTGATGGTTGGATATTTGGTCAAAATGTCTGTTTAAAGCTGATGCGTATGCGCCTGCGGTTGACTCGTCTTTCAGCTTCTCGATGTCGAATTTGAGTGTCGGTTGGAATTTTGCAGGTCTTCTGTTTGCGATTCGACACCGGAATGAGGCTTTGACCAAATAGTGGTCAGAGTCGCAGTTAGCCCCTCTGTAGGTTCTTACATCTAAGAGGCTGGAGGCTGCCCTTTTATCAATAAGAACGTGGTCTATCTGGTTATACGTCCTTCCATCAGGTGACGCCCAGGTTCTTTTGTGAATGCTTCGATGCGGGAAGCACGTTGAGCTTACTATTACGTTTCTACTGCAGGCGAAATCAACTAGACGTTGGCCGTTGTCATTGTTAATGTCGTGGAGACTGTGCCCTCCGGTTGTTCCTCTTTGTGTCTCCTCCTTCCCAACCTTCGCGTTGAAGTCACCTAGTATGATCTTGATGTCATTTGAGGGCAATGAGTCATAAATTGATTCAAGATGACTATAGAACTCGTCCTTAGTGGCCTCGTCCTTATCCTCCGTTGGGGCGTGAACATTAATGAGCCAGATGTTGAAAAATGTTGTCTTTATGCGAAGTGCACACAATCTTTCGTTAATGGGTTTGAAGTTGGTAATATGCTGTTTAAAAGCTTTGCTGACGACAAAAGCTACTCCAAACTTACGGCTTCCCGATAGTTTTCCACTTTTAAATATTGTGTGCGACCTCATGTCGGTTATCTCGCTGCCAAGCCATTTAGTTTCCTGGAGTGCAATAACATCAATGTTAAATTTATCAACTTGTTCTAGGAGTGATTTTAGAGCTCCAGGTTTGAACAAGGATCGTACATTCCAGGTTCCGAAAGAGTGATCAAATTTCCGTTTGCCAGGTCGTTTCCGTTGAATCTGTCCAATCCGAGGCGAAGCATCAGGTTCCTTAACAAGTTTTTTTTTTCCGGGAATAGGTTGTTAGCCCATCGCCCAACCCCCAATCTGGAGGCTCAGGTCTGTGTACTCAACCGCACAGACACGGCTTGACAATTTTCAGCTGGATGGGATACGTTGGAGTTCTCACAGCTATGCCGCGAGTCCAACTCTATCCGTCCTTAGCCTACTTCCTGAGACGCACTGGTGTTTCTGGCCATTCAGGGTGTCTACCCTCCTCCTTTCGCAAACCGGGCTTGGGACCGTCTATGGCGGAGTTGTCAAACAGATATGGTTAACATGAAATGCCGATATTTGTGCTATTCACTTTTGAATAAAACTCTTGCACATTATAGGGTTCAATACTAATTAGCAGTTTAAATAACTGCATTTTAAATTGTTTGCTACTGTTCAAATGCTTAATATCCCTCGGTAAACTGTTAAATAATTTCATGGTATTATATGGGGGATTTCTCTCCGTAAGTGTTAAGGCATGCTGTGGTAGCTGAAACAGTTCTTTATTAAATCTCGTTCGCCGTTCGGTAGGTTTGCAGAAATTACTGAAAAGGTGATTATGTTTTCGAAGAAATACGATGTTTTCATAAATGAAGATGCCCGTTACTGTCAGGATATTGGCCCTTCTAAAGCATCCCCTGCAAGATTCGTTGTACATTAAGTTACTTAGTATCCGGAGGGCTTGTTTTTGAATCCTGAATATAGTTTGGATAGTAGTTGAATTTCCCCAAAACATGATACCAAACCTAAGAATGCTGTGGAAATTGGCGAAATACACTAACCTAAGAACATCATTATCTACATATCGCTGGAGGGATCTCAATGCGAAAACAGCCTTGTTTAGTTTCCCAGTTACAAAGGTTATATGACTGGTCCAGTCTAGATACTGGTCCAAATGAATACCAAGCAACCTAACGGACTCTTGAACCAACACGCGTTTGTTGTCGATTGCCAATTCCTCGGGGTACAATAGTGAATTACGCTTTGTCTTAAAAAATATTGACTATGTTTTTTCTTTGTTTAATATCAGTCTATTAGACCCAAACCATAACGTCAGAGATTCGATGACATTATTTACATTCGCATAAATATCATCCATTGTCTTATTTAGTATTAATACTGATGTGTCGTCCGCATAATTAATCATTATGTGGGGTGAATTAATAGATATCGAATGTAAATCATTTATAAATAGCGAAAATAGCAAGGGTCCAATCGTGCTCCCCTGTGGGATCCCTATATTGATCGTACATGGGGGGGATTGCACAAATCCATGCGGAGTATAAACCCTAGTGACTTGTGTCCTATTTGTTAGGAAAGATTTGATCAAATTAAGCGCGACCCCCCTTATGCCATATTTTGAAAGTTTTATTAACAATATATTATGGTCACCCACATCATAGGCCTTAGATAGGTCCATAAGAAGTCCTACCGGGATCCTTCGGGATTCAAGATTATCAATTACTCCTTTTGTGAACTCATAACATGCAGTTTCAATACCTCTGCCCTTTACAAAGCCATGTTGTTGAGGGCTTATTATTTTATACTTATCTAAGAACGACACAATTCTTGAGTAAATGATTCTCTCAAAGATCTTAGAAAACACCGATAGGACACTTATGGGCCTGTAGTTTTCAATTGCACATTTATCGCCAGCCTTGTGTATGGGTGTTATAATCGCCACTTTTAAGTTTTCTGGAAATTTGCCCATCTCTAAGACATTGTTAATGATATATTGTAGAGGAATTAATATAGAAGGTAGCACATTTTTTAAAACGATGGAAGAGATATTGTCTATGCCCGCACTTTTTGTGGTTTGTAATAATATTGTAAAGCTCTTCCCGGCTGATTGGCATTAAAAATGTTGTGTTATTGTTGAAAACGATATTATCAGTTTGAGAGTCTGCTAAGGTTTTTGCTCTGTTTGTGAAAAAACTGTTAATTCTTGTCGCACTCACTAGAGGATCGTCATCACGGGTAACAAATGTATCACTTTTCATCTTAATTTCGGTAATTCGTCTTACTATATCCCAGGTAGTTCTTTGCCGATTGGACGATGTTTCTATTTCCATTCTAAACTGTTGCCTCTTTTCGTCTCTTAACAGCCTAGTATAATTTCTACGTAGGTTATTATACAGGTTCTTAAACGTGGGATTATAACGTGATACCGTCTGGAACAGATGTAACTCCATTTTCTTTAAACATGGGTTATTAAAAAAGCGTTGAGTTTTTTTAGTGCTGTGTACGGGGACTCTAGGAAAGGCCTCGTTGAAATTACGCAGAAATATGTCCATGAAAGCATTCCATTGCATGTCGACATCCTCCGGTTTCACTTCAAAAATTAGGTTCCACGTTGCATTTGCCATTAAATCCCTGTGTTGTTCCATATTATTTCGGTTGAACAGTCTAGCCATTTTTCTTGTGCGGACCGAGGCCCCGTTTTTGTACTCTACTGTAATGATTTGAGCACAGTGATCAGACATGTGGTAATTTGAGGTTTCGATAGTGTATTCCATAGTGACATTAACTATTATGTTGTCAATACACGTACCAGACTCAGGGTGGCTTATTTCAGTTGCGGTGATGGTCGCGTTGAACGATTCCAACAGGGATGTGAATTGTTGACTTGTGTTAGATTCCTTAAGGCTATTGATATTGAAATCGCCAGCTATAACACATTGGTTATTGCCATTGCAAAGTACCACCAAGAGAGCATGCATCTTCCGTAGGAATAATTTAAAACACGCCAATGGAGCCCTATAGATGCCAATAATTATTATCACTTTGCCGTTTATGACTGACTCAATTGCAGAGCATTCAAAAACACGTATTTCTGTCAATCCGTTTAAGTCTTGTCTAGGCTTACAGTTAATCCCGTTCTTGCAATAAATTGCCGAGCCTCCGTGAGCTCCAGCTTCGCGGCAAAAGGAGGACGCCAGGATAAAATTGTTGATTTTGTATTGCCGAAGTTGTTCTTGACTCTTCCAGTGCTCCGTAAGAACTAGAAAATTGCACTGTTTATAAGACTCTAAGATATATTCAATTCTATCTATTGAGTTACCGATAGATTGAGTATTTTGATTTATCAATGTAACTCGATAATTCGCGGTTGGCGCGGCTTTGGCTGGAGTAGCGAGGTTGGCGCTTACACGGAATTCTGATTTTTCAATCGATTTTTCGTTAGTCTCTCTAAAAAACGGTTAATACATGTATTTCTCGGCCATGTTTCCGGTTTCATTGCGAGTTCATAATCCTCTGATGCTAACGATACTTTAAATGAAGAGTATTCTTCAGGGTATTTAGATATTAGCTTGGAGCACGTGACATTCAAAATGTTTTTACTATTCAGATAACGTACTAACTCCTCCGCTGACAAATTGGGGTCTAGACGAAAAACATGTAGGTGGTAATATCTTACTGCCGCCTTAATCTGTGCAATGTCATCGTTGCAACCGTGTATGATGTTAGACTTCCTATGTGTCCGTTTCTTATGACGCTGAGTCTCCCAGTTGCCGCTGTTTACATTACTTTGAGTGTTTATGTTTTCGGATTCGGATTCGGAAAGTCTATTTAAGGTTTTTGTGGTGGACGGAACATTCCTGGCGGAGATAACTTTATCTGGCTTATCGCGTCGCGGATTAGACTCCTTATCACCGTTAGTGGGTACGATGTTCACTTTATCTGCAGGCTTTGGAGGACTTTTCACGATTTCGGCACAAGAATTCACAGAATTAAAATTCGAGTTAACTAGCTTCATATTATTAATATTTAGTTCCTTTATTTGTCCGGATAATTCACTAATTAGTACTTTCAACGGTTCCATGTGTTTATTTATTTGCACATTGATACACGAATTTAAACACGCGGATAACTTTTCATTACTTAGTTTAAGATCTTTGATTTGCTCAGTTAGCTCACCGTTTTGAACTTGCAGTGGCTCCACATGCTTTTTTATAATTTTCGATATGAAATTTTCAAAAACAGAACTTTGCAGAAAAGTAGTGAAATTATCAAACTGCTTTTCTGAAGGGGTGTTAGATCTGAGTTCTCTAGACATGTTTAATTTATATACAAACACTATACAAATTTAAAGACCAACTGCCGGCGGCTCGCACGTCTACACTCGCTGACTGCTGAGAGCGGACTAGTCTTGTCTGTCTAGTCTTGTCTGTCTAGTCTTGTCTGTCTAGTCTTGTCTATCTAGTCTTGTCTGTCTAGTCTTGTCTGTCTAGTCTTGTCTGTCTAGTCTTGTCTGTCTAGTCTTGTCTGTCTAGTCTTGTCTGTCTAGTCTTGTCTGTCTAGTCTTGTCTGTCTAGTCTTGTCTGTCTAGTCTTGTCTGTCTAGTCTTGTCTGTCTAGTCTTGTCTGTCTAGTCTTGTCTGTCTAGTCTTGTCTGTCTAGTCTTGTCTGTCTAGTCTTGTCTGTCTAGTCTTGTCTGTCTAGTCTTGTCTGTCTAGTCTTGTCTGTCTAGTCTTGTCTGTCTAGTCTTGTCTGTCTAGTCTTGTCTGTCTAGTCTTGTCTGTCTAGTCTTGTCTGTCTAGTCTTGTCTGTCTAGTATTGTTTGTCTAGTCTTGTCTGTCTAGTCTTGTCTGTCTAGTCTTGTCTGTCTAGTTTTGTCTGTCTAGTCTTGTCTGTCTAGTCTTGTCTGGCTAGTCTTGTCTGTCTAGTCTTGTCTGTCTAGTCTTGTCTGTCTAGTCTTGTCTGTCTAGTCTTGTCTGTCTAGTCTTGTCTGTCTAGTCTTGTCTGTCTAGTCTTGTCTGTCTAGTCTTGTCTGTCTAGTCTTGTCTGTCTAGTCTTGTCTGTCTAGTCTTGTCTGTCTAGTCTTGTCTGTCTAGTCTTGTCTGTCTAGTCTTGTCTGTCTAGTCTTGTCTGTCTAGTCTTGTCTGTCTAGTCTTGTCTGTCTAGTCTTGTCTGTCTAGTCTTGTCTGTCTAGTCTTGTCTGTCTAGTCTTGTCTGTCTAGTCTTGTCTGTCTAGTCTTGTCTGTCTAGTCTTGTCTGTCTAGTCTTGTCTGTCTAGTCTTGTCTGTCTAGTCTTGTCTGTCTAGTCTTGTCTGTCTAGTCTTGTCTGTCTAGTCTTGTCTGTCTAGTCTTGTCTGTCTAGTCTTGTCTGTCTAGTCTTGTCTGTCTAGTCTTGTCTGTCTAGTCTTGTCTGTCTAGTCTTGTCTGTCTAGTCTTGTCTGTCTAGTCTTGTCTGTCTAGTCTTGTCTGTCTAGTCTTGTCTGTCTAGTCTTGTCTGTCTAGTCTTGTCTGTCTAGTCTTGTCTGTCTAGTCTTGTCTGTCTAGTCTTGTCTGTCTAGTCTTGTCTGTCTAGTCTTGTCTGTCTAGTCTTGTCTGTCTAGTCTTGTCTGTCTAGTCTTGTCTGTCTAGTCTTGTCTGTCTAGTCTTGTCTGTCTAGTCTTGTCTGTCTAGTCTTGTCTGTCTAGTCTTGTCTGTCTAGTCTTGTCTGTCTAGTCTTGTCTGTCTAGTCTTGTCTGTCTAGTCTTGTCTGTCTAGTCTTGTCTGTCTAGTCTTGTCTGTCTAGTCTTGTCTGTCTAGTCTTGTCTGTCTAGTCTTGTCTGTTTAGTCTTGTCTGTCTAGTCTTGTCTGTCTAGTCTTGTCTGTCTAGTCTTGTCTGTCTAGTCTTGTCTGTCTAGTCTTGTCTGTCTAGTCTTGTCTGTCTAGTCTTCTCTGTCTAGTCTTGTCTGTCTAGTCTTGTCTGTCTAGTCTTGTCTGTCTAGTCTTGTTTATCTAGTCTTCTCTGTATAGTCTTGGGTGTCTAGTTTTGTCATTTAACACGTTCTATTTATTTGTGTGTCTGAAACTAAGTGGTTTTAACCCCTTGACCCAATTATAACTTTAATGAACTGATTGTTTTGTTGTGAGAATATCTCAAGGATGCTTCTACCCCTTTAAACATGCGTATGTCAGAGGGTTAAAACCGATAAGCAAATTAACACGCACTTTGCGTACGGGCCATTTACCCAAAACCTTTACAAATACGATGTCTAAATAAGGGCGTTGACGTGAGTTAAGTTCTCTCAGCGGTTATCGCGACGTTGCCAAATCACCCGCCAAGTGAATTACTGTCGATAAACAAGATTCAACATAAAAAGTTTAACTTTAATTATTTAAATAATTACATCGGTAACACCACATTGTTTTAATGTTATCGCGTTTTACAATTATCTTAGTTCATTGTATATAGTTTTTGATTCCTTAAAGTTTCAATCAATTCGCCGAGATACTTAAATTTCTCAGTCCACTTGATGTTTCCATGCTCTAGTAACATCTCCCTGTTTGCTTCTTTGATGTTGGTAAAAAAATCTGTTTTCTTCAGCGACACTTCAAGACCCACTTTGGCAGCCTGTTTTCTGAGGCAGTTTACCTGCATAGTTGCCATCTCAAGAGAATCATCAAACAGTGCCATGTAATCTGCAAAGGCCCGGCAATTTACAACCAGTCCATCGTTCTTACGTCCCAGGCAGATACCACTCGAAACACCCAAGTTGTTCAGTACCTTGCGCCATTCTCTCATAACCTTTTTAAGGGCACAGTTGAAGGCAAGTGGAGAAAGTCCATATCCTTGTATCACTCCAGTTTTTATTTCGAAGCTTTCTGACATCTCGTCTCTAAATTTAAGCTTGGAATGGGTGTTGGTCATGGTTGGTCTAGGTTGAGTCTGCGGGTTTTGTTATCTAGTCATAGTTCCTGTAGTACTTTACTAAGCGTTTCTCTATCAATGGAATCGTAGGCCTTCCCAAAATCAACAAAGGTGACGACCACCTTGCGGTTTCACATCTTGGAGTATGCAAGTACAGTTTTAAGATTGAGGATCTGTTCAACACAGGATCAGGTCTTCCTGAAGCCTCCCTGGTATTCTCCCAGTTGACTATCCAGCTGATTTTTTGCTCTTGTTTGTAACGCCTTGGAGAGAATCTTGTATGTGACCGGCACCTGAGAAATTCCACGGTAGTTTAGATCAGTAAAATCTCCATTTTTGTGAAGCGGATGGATCAGAGCCGATTTCCAATCGGGTGGTAATTTCTCTGTTTCTCAGATGTCCTGCATCATCTCGGTTAGCTTGTGCACCTCATTGCTTCCAGCTCCTTTCCACAGTTCAGCAACGATAGAGTCCTCTCCAGCTGCCTTATTATTCTTAAGAAATTGAATTATCTGGCCAACTTCTTCCAATGAAGGGGGCAGCAAGTCCGGGTTTGGTGTGATTTGTTTGTAGTCGATGTCTTCGCTGGGTGGATCACAGTTGAGTAGATGTTTAAAGCACTGAGCTAAAAGGTGGCAGTTGTCCTTGTTGTTAAAGCCAGTTTGCCTTTGAAAAGTCTCTAAAGTGAAGGCTTGGTTGAACGTATTTTCGGAGTATCTTCTTGAAGGTTCCCAAGAAATCTCGGGAGTTATTCTATCTATGCTCTCTATCATTATTTTTATTGCATTTTCCTTAGTTGTTATCCTTCCTACCTGTTCGTCCACTCTCTTTCCTCCTTCATTTTTTCGCATTTGAATATGTGTTGAGTGTTGTCTCTATCCGTGCAGTACATGCATTCCTCCTCGTCCTGCAGTCTGAATTGTTTGAAGAACGTGGTTTTTGCTTACTTTTGTTTCCAGTTCTCCTCTCCAAACTTGTGCCCCATGCAATATTATAGATTCTACTACTGCTGCTAGTCTTGCGGCAGTCTGTCCGTCATGTAGATCTTGTTGAACAAATTCACTAGTACATGTCTCTCTGTATCAGGTATCTCTCTGTATCAGGTATCTCTCTGTATCAGCTTGAGTAGTTCTTTGGGTATCTCGCCTGGTCCTGGTGACTTTTTGTTCTTTGATGATTTTATAGCTTGTATCACTTCTTCTTCTATTATTCTTGGACCTGTCTCTTCTTGCACTTCTTCGACAAGGAGTTGATTTCTGCCGTCTTGAAATTAGTTCTTCCATATATCGTCCCTACTATGTCAAAGTATCGAATGTGTAAAAGTTGTTTTTTCATATTCAATGCCCTGCTCTTACATGGTCGTCCCCCATGCAAGAGCAGGGTATTGAATATCGCCTTGTGGCAAAAGAAATTCGCCTAGTGGCAAAACCTCGAATCTGTAGCCCCTAAAGGAACGCTGGAAATGTCTTTGATAAAGTATCGAACATGAAGGATCAAACACTATCAAACCATTGAATATTCGTTCACTTACCCGGACTTGATGAGATTTGGAATCATTTGGATGCCACTGCAAACCGACGAATGTGGCATATTCGTTTGGCAATGCGATTACATTTGTGCAATTTTTGATTTCATCCAACTAGAAATTTGAAATGAATTGATTTCTGAATATTAAGCTCTATGGAACAATTTAGCAGAATACTTGTGGCACACAGATAGATAGATAGATTGTAGATTTCGGTGGAGCATTACCCCCTCCCATTGTACCCCACGCTAAAGGTTCATTTAGAGCGTCTCCTCTAATTCTCATTCCTTTAGGAAATTCAGGATTTTGGTGGGATTCAAGGATTACAACTCCTCTTTGGTCAAGCAATGGGCCCTATTTGTCTCTTGCTGAGCAATGTTTTTCAAGAGCACAAGAGACCCTGCAACTATCAACTTCCTCTAAGCCTAGGATCTTGAGGTGTATTTTAAGTCTGCAGTGTCCCGTTAAAACTCCTGTCAGACTTCTAAGCTTGTTCCAGTTTAGTTAAAGGCAAGCTTTTGTTCTTTTATGGTTAAAAGATACCAGTATCACTTTCAAATGCCTAAGCCCTGGAAGTCTTTTCCAGGTTTTTATAAATTGTTCTTTATTTCTTCAACTAAACTTTTTTAGATTGTGTATCACACAATTTCGAACCTTTCAAGTGATTACTCTTACCCTTGTTTACTAGGTGATCGGCTTCATACTCATATCACAAAAGGTTTCCGGACTTTTAAAGGGATTACTAGATCCCTTGTTTGCTAGGTGTTTGGACCGTATCTCACGAAAATCAAAATTTTCAATAAAAATACAGGGCTGGTCTAATCACTTACCTGTTAGGGCTGCTCGCGTCTCCGCCACGTGTTGATCGTCCTTCCGGCGCCTATTTTAAGGGAGGAAATGAGGATAATGGGTGGAAGGATTCACGTAAAATTGTTGTCTTCCAAACGTTGGATGCCGCTTCAGCCCTTTGGGCTCGTGATCACACCCCTGGTTAATTTGACTTGAAACTGAATAACCCGGTCGAACTTGGCTTCACGCCTCGATCTCGTTCTACACGCTTCGTTTCAATTTCCATTCATCAACTTCCATTCAAAGCGGACTCTAATTGTTGTGAGCTCGACAAACGCTCAAGTCATACTACTCGCAAATAGATAAATTTGCGACGAAATTGATAAGTAAATCGCGCGATTTCGGCCCAGGTCGATACACCTTTCCCCTTCTGTTAATCGGTGCCGAAATCGATTCAAATGTTTGAATTAAAATATAGATTTATTAAAATTGGCACGAACATTAGGTGATCGGTTTCTTCGTTTCCATCTATACCAGTGTGTCCTGATCTCTTTCTTCAGTCCATAACCCTTCTGCAGGGTGTGGTGACATCAATTTGCTACGCTCGCAATACTCCTCGCCTTTCTACCTTGGGCATATCTCATTACTTCCTGCATTGCTTGTCCCGTCAGGGTTTTTGTCCGGTCTATCCATCATTTCGGCGATCTTCCTCTTGGGCGGCAGCCTTGGACTTTGCCTTCTACTATGAGTCGTTCAATATTGTCGAACCTCCTTGCCACATGACCCAGGTATTCCAAATACCGTTTGTCTGGTATAGTCTGGTCTTTATACCGAGTTGTTGAATAATAGAGTCGTTTGTGCGGTGGGCTGTCCATGGTTTTGGTCTGTGTCCTGATACCCATGTGTTATGGTTGTGATGCTGCCGCCAATGTTATGGTTGCGATGGTAGGTGAGCCACCGCTGTTACTAATGTTATGGATGCAATGCTGCCACCATTTGTTCCTTGTATTTTGGGAGATTGGGCACCAGTTCGCGGCCTTGAGCTGTGAACGATCTTCCAGCAAGGAGAGTGAGTTGGTTTTGAGCTTCCAACTCACCAGTTGAGTTTCCTAGTTGGTATTTCTGGGTTTCAATGGGCACGGAGTCAAGATAGAGATCGTTTTGTTTTGTTTAACTGTTTTGTTTAACTTTACGGGGTATATACTGATTGCGGACTGTCTCTTCAGTCTTCAAAAAACCTGACCCTTCATGACTGACTCTTCTTGACTGCCTTGGTGTGGAGGGCTTTCTGGTATTTATACTAGGAAGTCGAGAAAGGGATTGTCGTTATCTTGTTATTGTGTTTCTAATGTTATTTGGATGTGATTACAGTTAATGGCCTTTTTCCAACAAGGCCGGGAAGGGACTTTGGAAGTCGTTAAAGTATCTAAGCAATATTAATTGTTTAGTTGCACACTGCTGATATTATAATGGGTTTTGGATAATATGATATCTACGCAGTAAATATCATAACGCTTGAGTTAATAGCTTTGATGGCTGTTTGGCTATCTGCCAGGATAGTAATTCGTTTTTGCAATAGTTCCTGTCGAGGTTAAATTGTACACATCTTTCGATTGCATGGTGAGATACTTGGGTAGGTTCCCAAGGATTCAAAGTATTTGGTACGACACCCAAACACGCATACACCTTTGTCTTCGAACTAACTGTATACCACTTGATAGCACTTTGCTCAATGTAATATGTTGAGGATTCGTCGCTCCAATACACAGTAAATATCATAACACATGAGTTAATAGCTTTGATGGCTGTTTGGCTATCTGCCAGGATAGTAATTCGTTTTTGCAATAGTTCCTGTCGAGGTTAAATTGTACACATCTTTCGATTGCATGGTGAGATACTTGGGTAGGTTCCCAAGGATTCAAAGTATTTGGTACGACACCCAAACACGCATACACCTTTGTCTTCGAACTAACTGTATACCACTTGGTAGCACTTTGCTCAATGTAATATGTTGAGGATTCGTCGCTCCAATACACAGTAAATATCATAACACATGAGTTAATAGCTTTGATGGCTGTTTGGCTATCTGCCAGGATAGTAATTCGTTTTTGCAATAGTTCCTGTCGAGGTTAAATTGTACACATCTTTCGATTGCATGGTGAGATACTTAGGTAGGTTCCCAAGGATTCAAAGTATTTGGTACGACACCCAAACACGCATGCATCTTTGTCTTCGAACTAACTGTATACCACTTGATAGCACTTTGCTCAATGTAATATGTTGAGGGTTCGTCGCTTCAAGAGACTTTAAAGCTACACATTGATGTGCAGTTTTTCTCGAAATGGCATTAGCATACCATTTCGTCTTTAGGTACTTCCAGCCAGGGGATCTTGGCAACGAGGTTATCCAGGTCGCTGCTCTCGATTATTTTACCTCTGCCTATTGCTTCCTTGCTGAACCTTTCAAGACCTGTCAAGACTAGACAAAATTAGAAAATATCAGACAAAATCAGACAAATCTAAATAATATCAGAGAAAACTAATAAAGAGGATAATATTGGCTCTTTGATAATTTTATTATCCAGTTTCCTTGCCAAATTGACTCCTCTCACTTGAAAGACTGCCGACCCGTGGTCTATACCAAACTCGTGGGTAAGGTAAAGATGATTCGTTCTGGCGCCACCTTCTCCTGTCCATGGCCACTTCCGGTTTCCGATTTCGACTTCTGGTTTCCGGAACTGGTTAAGAGAGTGTTGTTTCTATTTTTAATCAGATTAAGAATTGGTTAAAAGGGTATGAGGTCTATGCTACCCCACGTGTGAGGTCTATGTAGCCCCACGTGTGAGGTCTATTTTTTAATCATTTTTACAGAAACTCACACGTGGGGCTACGTAAACCACACACATGGGGTAACATAGACCTCACATCCTCGTAACCTGTTCTTAAGCTGATTAAAAATAGACCTCACACCCTCTTAACCTGTTACCGGAAGTCGAAAGCAGAAGTAGCCAAGGTCGGGACAAGGTGGGAAGGTGGCGCCAGAACGAATCATCTTTCCCTACTTATAACAAATCGATCAAGACTAGTCGAGACAATCTTGACAATCGCCGTTCTTGCGGTACCCTCCACGACAAGATGCAATGCAGTTAGATCCAGTAGCAGTTACGTTGCTGCTGTCGGGCATGACCTCATCGCCCGCGTGATGCAGACACATACCAGTCTTTGAATCTTCTCAAGCTGCTGCTTCATAGAGGCCAGCTTCCCTACGTAACTTCCCCGTAAATGATGCAGGTCTCACTATCATGGTGTACATCCATCGCACGATTGTGCGGTTACAATCGCACGTTTCCTCATAGGTATAGTGGACCTATGATAGTTGTCAGAGGCCACTCATAGGTCTAGTGGACCTATGATAGTGGTCAGACCCTTGATAGTAGTCTCACTATCATGGTGTACATCCATCGCACGATTGTGCGGTTACAATCGCACGTTTCCTCATAGGTATAGTGGACCTATGATAGTTGTCAGAGGCCACTCATAGGTCTAGTGGACCTATGATAGTGGTCAGACCCTTGATAGTAGTCTCACTATCATGGTGTACATCCATCGCACGATTGTGCGGTTACAATCGCACGTTTCCTCATAGGTATAGTGGACCTATGATAGTTGTCAGAGGCCACTCATAGGTCTAGTGGACCTATGATAGTGGTCAGACCCTTGATAGTAGTCTCACTATCATGGTGTACATCCATCGCACGATTGTGCGGTTACAATCGCACGTTTCCTCATAGGTATAGTGGACCTATGATAGTTGTCAGAGGCCACTCATAGGTCTAGTGGACCTATGATAGTGGTCAGACCCTTGATAGTAGTCTCACTATCATGGTGTACATCCATCGCACGATTGTGCGGTTACAATCGCACGTTTCCTCATAGGTATAGTGGACCTATGATAGTTGTCAGAGGCCACTCATAGGTCTAGTGGACCTATGATAGTGGTCAGACCCTTGATAGTAGTCTCACTATCATGGTGTACATCCATCGCACGATTGTGCGGTTACAATCGCACGTTTCCTCATAGGTATAGTGGACCTATGATAGTTGTCAGAGGCCACTCATAGGTCTAGTGGACCTATGATAGTGGTCAGACCCTTGATAGTAGTCTCACTATCATGGTGTACATCCATCGCACGATTGTGCGGTTACAATCGCACGTTTCCTCATAGGTATAGTGGACCTATGATAGTTGTCAGAGGCCACTCATAGGTCTAGTGGACCTATGATAGTGGTCAGACCCTTGATAGTAGTCTCACTATCGTGGTGTACATCCATCGCACGATTGTGCGGTTACAATCGCACGTTTCCTCATAGGTATAGTGGACCTATGATAGTTGTCAGAGGCCACTCATAGGTCTAGTGGACCTATGATAGTGGTCAGACCCTTGATAGTAGTCTCACTATCATGGTGTACATCCATCGCACGATTGTGCGGTTACAATCGCACGTTTCCTCATAGGTATAGTGGACCTATGATAGTTGTCAGAGGCCACTCATAGGTCTAGTGGACCTATGATAGTGGTCAGACCCTTGATAGTAGTCTCACTATCATGGTGTACATCCATCGCACGATTGTGCGGTTACAATCGCACGTTTCCTCATAGGTATAGTGGACCTATGATAGTTGTCAGAGGCCACTCATAGGTCTAGTGGACCTATGATAGTGGTCAGACCCTTGATAGTAGTCTCACTATCATGGTGTACATCCATCGCACGATTGTGCGGTTACAATCGCACGTTTCCTCATAGGTATAGTGGACCTATGATAGTTGTCAGAGGCCACTCATAGGTCTACTGGACCTATGATAGTGGTCAGACCCTTGATAGTAGTCTCACTATCATGGTGTACATCCATCGCACGATTGTGCGGTTACAATCGCACGTTTCCTCATAGGTATAGTGGACCTATGATAGTTGTCAGAGGCTACTCATAGGTCTAGTGGACCTATGATAGTGGTCAGACCCTTGATAGTAGTCTCACTATCATGGTGTACATCCATCTCACGATTGTGCGGTTACAACCGCACGTTTTCCCTGCAAGATTTCTGCACGCCATTACCATTGGTAATCCAGGCCTCCTCCAGCCAGCCCGACTTGGTCTCCCTGGTTGCATAAAGCAATCAGTCCCTTTGTATTTTCTATACCTGGTTCTAGCCAGCGGTTTAGGTTTGGCTGTAATGTTTTTATTGGAAGCAATGATATTTAGGAGTAAGTTGTGCGCGGGATCTTTTTTAGCAGAAAATTGTTGGTGGTTTGGATGATATTATTAGGGTGGTGATTTGGCCAAGTGGTGGAGAATTGTATGCGAGATGTGATTGAGTTGGTAGTGGTGAATTTGTATTTGTATGTTTTGTGTTGTTTACGTGAGTAAGGTGAGAATTGTTAACTATGTGTTTGAATGTTGAATAGTGGAAAGTTCGTAGTTGATCCAGTTTCTTATGGTTGTACGTACCACAACCATAAGAAACTGGATTGAAGAAACCCTAGTTGAGCTTATGGAGCAGTATCCTTTTAGATGGTTTTAATGAGTTTCTTTTTAATGGTCGGCCTAGTTTTCTCTATTCCTGGAACCTTTCGGTTTCTTCATCGTCCGATAGTTTGGATAATTGGAATGCATCCGTTTCGACGTTGCCCATACCGTGAACGGGTATAATCTAATTATATTTGATCAAATTCACTGGTACGACCAAACTGAGGTAAAAAGTAACAACAGCGGTTTATGTTATCGTAAATAAGCAAGTGCAGATTAACGTTTTTGCAGACGTGCTTTCACGTGGGAGTATCGAAAATGACTCCTTGTGTGACATTTAACTAAAGATTTGAATAATTTTCATCCAATTAGAAATTTTAAATGAACCTGAATATAAAGCCCCGTGGAACATTTTAAGAGAATTATTGTTGATCATTTAACTAAAAACTTAAACAATTTGTTCTTATTTCATTTTTGAAATGATTTCTCATTATCAAACCTTGTGCAACATTTAGCTAAAATAATGTAATTGATACTATCAAGATCTCTCAAACATCTGACATCTGTCAAAAATTGGAGGAACATTGTGAAGGAATAATAGATCTATAAATGTCGCTTTACAAATCACCACCAAAATCTCCAATCTTCAAATGAGAAGGAATTGAATTGAAGAAAAATGATTGTTAATGTTTTGCACAATTTCCATTTACAAAAGGAAACAAATTATAGAACCTTGAGGTACTAGCAACCGCACATCCCATAATTTCACACTTTTTCTCCTCACTGCAATTAATTCTCACTTTCTCGATTGTTTTTGCGTTATAAAAGAATCTCTATGAGCATTACGCAACTATCGCCATCGCATTGTTCTCTGCGCCATTCTCTGGTTGTCGACTTGGAGCTCGGTCTTGCGTGAAGCCAGCACGGCATCCGATAAATGTGGTTTTTTGTTGTTCGGGAAATATGAGTTTTCGAAGTAATAAAAGCAAAGCCGTTCGAAAAAGCGGGATAAAAAGAGATTATTAAACCGCGCGCGAACGATATACACTTAGTCTCGGTAATTGGTCGCGCTTCACGGGTATCATCTGCACTCGAGGTGAATAGAATTCTAACTGGACTTACGAATTCCTGTGAAGTATTCAAATATTTCGCTTTTATAGGAAATTATAATTATATCGTTTTTAAATGTTTTTTGAATAATTCGTGTTTGAAAGGAAGTTTGTAATTTTGACAGGTGTCATATTAAAGTATGTAACTGTCAGTTAGACAGGTGCAATTACATTACTAACTCATTTTAACGCACCTTTTTCTCACGCTGGCTATGTTTTTTCCACCTTTGTAACCAGAAACGTGTAAATTAAGATAGTTTAAGATAGTTTAGTTAATAGGTAGTTTTAAGATAGTAGCGCCTCGTATCAAGGTTATTTACATAGTAAGTAACATTATTATTAGGTTATTAGGTAGTACCATTTTGATAGACAGAAAATGAGCAGATAACAAGATTTCTAATATGAAATTTAATTCTCTAAAAGTTTTATTTGAAACATTTTTCAAAGTTTCTTTTATTTTCCGAGTTATTTTCACATTTTTGAACATTTTCGTGGTTGATTATTACCAAAAAATCACTAGATAACAAGATTTCTTACAGGAAATTTACACCTCTACAACAGGCATGATGAGTGTGTATAATGAAGAATTACTCGAAGGACCAGATGATTAAGGAAATGGATTGTTTTAGTTAAAAGTATATCCAAACTATATTACAGTGCGGTCGTCTTTGAGATCTGTTTATCGATCTATATTAGAAAACTTAGTAACTTTTTATAATTACAAGATGCCACCCTGTCAGTGGGAGTGGCCACCACTTAGCCGGTAAGTGAGAAATCTGTAATGCGAAACAAGGCATGTCAATTCCTTTAGTAATACCGGCCATATACCAGTACACCCACTGAAATATACGCGATACTAGGGCTCCCCTTGGGACCTTTCTCCCTGCTCGCACAAGCGACGAGGCAGCGCTCGTTCCAGTTAGTATATATTTCAGTGGGTACACTATCAGTTGCAAGACAAACCAAGCTAAGTCTTGTACACAATCTCTAGTACACAATCACTAGTCTAATTACACAATCTAGACTAGATTATTAAAAGTGTAGTCTAGATCAGCTATTCTCAACCGCTGGTCCGGCGGACCACCAGTGGTCCGCGGAGAAATTTTACTGGTCCGCAGACAATTTTTTCTATCCGCGAAAAAAATTTACTTATAAAAACTAAATTTTAATTTATAAAATTACGAAATACAAATATCTTAAACTAATTTTAATTCTATGTAATTTATGATTAGTACGGCACTGAAGAAAAAAAAAGAAAAATAATTACATATCTTTACATTTAAATATTATTGTAAGTAAATGATAATAAAAATGTTACAATTAACTTGTAGTAGTTCTACCAACAGGTAGATTTTTGCTGATGGATATATATTTTTCCTTTTTTTGGGGGATGATATCAATTTTTTCCTCGTCAGATCCAAATTCTTTAATAAATAAATGAACATCATAATTCGACATGTTATGGAAAAATACCGGGATCATTTCAGGTATTTTATAATTCAAATTACAATTTGAGTGGGCGGCTCCCCGAAATTTACCCGTTAAATGATAGTGATCGGCGACTTTGTCTGTTACTTGTAATAATTAATTACATATGCGACAAGAAGTGGCCGTATCGTAGGAATTTTTCTCATCTGCAGTTAATTTAATCATCGGAAGTATAACGCTTAAATGTTCCCTGTATAATTCCTTAACATATGCATAGAGGTTCTGACAAAACAATTTCGGGCAATCTTCCCCGGAATAAGTGAAAAATTTACTCAATGAGTCATTTTATATTATAGGCGAAACTGTATGGTACATGGATATGTGTCTGATTAGTATAGCTATTGTCAGGGTTCGGCGAGCATGTATCAACAGGTTTTAAAATTGATTCAAAATCTGCGTATACAACAAAGGGTATAGGCATTTTTCTATCGAAATTTTGAAATTTTAATATATTCCCCGGCATCATATCACCTCTCTTATGTTTTACAAGGTCTTCCGTCGGCATAATAGTGTAAATTTTGCTGCATTCATTCAATTTATGTTGATTGAACGCGAATTCATTTGAAAAAAATGTTAAACAGCCGTCACATAAATATTTTTTTCTACAATCTTCCGAGATTCGACTTCTTACAAGCCGTGAAATATTTTTAATATAAACATAATGACCTTTAACCCCTTCTTCTAAATATAATAAATTTACATGTCTTTCCCTAGTCGCATTAGTATGGTAAATTGGTGCTACTACGTCATGTTGTTTAGATTTAAAATTAAACTCCAAGCTATAAACGTTAATACTAATATTATTCATCTGTTCAAATTTAGGAATGTCTTTGATTCTAAGCGGAAACTCTAATCTGTCATATTTTAAAATTGAAGAAAAGTAGGGATATGATGCCGGGCGATCAGAACTCACATTCGTGGGGTGTAATGCGGATACAATGCTCCATAAAAAACAAAATTCGTCTACATTCTGAACATTGATACAAGCTTTCCGATCCCTAATCTCTTTTGGCAGTTCAATAAATGACGACCCACGTATTGGTTTATATTTATTGATATTAATTTCTAAATGGGAAATCTCCCTTAGTGACCAACCCGAATCTTTCTCCTGAAACTCGCTACATTTGGTTTTAATTTTGGCACACATACTGTCATAAATTTCATCAAAGTTACTCATGCTACGTGTTATTTCGCGATATTTTGTGTTAAATGACTTTAATTCACCTTTGTGTAGTAGTTCTTTAATACCTAGTGAAATTTTGTCAAAGAAATATCACTGGTCCGCGAATCTTTTTTTTAAATTTTACTGGTCCGTGGGCCAAAAAAGGTTGAGAAACGCTGGTTTATACGGTCCAATTTTTGCTTTGCATTATATTACTACTAATTATCATATTAACATATTACTGCTTTGCATAATATTATAAAAAATAATAATTATAACCGTGATTTTATGCATTTTTAAGGCGAACATTTTGCTCAGAATTCAGTATTGGTTATAGTGGCAAAACGGCAATAACAAAGCATTGCAAGAGTGATAAACATAACACTTCGATTAATGCAGCAGCTTTATGGTCAAATGTGAGTGACTGCTTGAAAAATATAGCTTTTTCATCACATGAAAAAAAATAGCAATATCTGAGGGAACATTTGCATTTCATACAATATGCCATAAACATAGTTTCCGCAATATGGATTGTACTTCAAATAGAGTGCGCAACCTCTGACAAAATGTAATCGTGGGCGAACAAAATGCGAAGCAATAATAGTTAATGTAGTCCAAAATTACGCATTCGAATTATTGAAACAAGACTTTGAAAATGCAAACTATTTTACAATTTTATCAGACGCCTCAAATCACAAAGAAATAAAAATGTATCCCATTTTAGTACTATACTTTTCCTTCGAAACTGGAGTAAAATTTAAACTATTACATTTAGATTTTGTGCCAGAAGAAACATCCTTTCCGAGCACTTTCTTAAAATAATAACTTACCATAATTTGCAAGAAAACCTGACTGCACTATTCGCAGATAATACTAATTTTGGAGGACTCAAAAGGAAATGAGAAAATAATGTGCATAAAAAATTAATGCAATTATTACATAAAAATCATTGGAATTGAGTGCAACGCACATATTTTATCCAATGCAATTATTACTGATTCTAGTGAAATAAGTATAGTTGAATCCATAATCCTCAGATGTATCTACACTTTCTCAGATACACAGTGAGAGTCACCAATCTGAAAGATTCTTGCGAGGAAGTAGAAATAGAATAAAATAAAAAATTGTTGGGATATTCCAAAACGAAATATTTGTAATGTTACAAAACGTGTAATCAAAATATTTGAGCCTTTGCGCTCGTACTTCTTGAGTTTGGAGTTTCCCAAACTAATAAATTTTTTTTAAACGCGGTATTTGGAGTTACATTGCATTTCAGTCATAGTCAAGCTGTTGTATTTCATATCACTATTAAAGAAATTAAAAGCTCTAAAGTGTCAGCTTCCGAGGTGAAAACTGTCTTAAATAATTTGATGGCGCAAATAGACGCTAGAAACAATAGTGAATTTGTTACATTAAAGATATCGCAGTAACTCGATAAAATCGAAGTCAAACGCTGGAAGCAAGGCGAAAACTGTTAAAGAAATTAAATATTTTTATAAAAATTTCGTTTAATATGTAAAAAAATGGACGGATTGTTTCGAAGAGCTACACATTTTTGGATGGATATTATTAAAAAATTATATAAACTGGAAGGAGATTTTGAAGACGGTTCATTATATGAAAGAAAACCACAACATTTTTATCGATGGTAATGAACTCTTCGAAGTTAGGCGAGTAAACATGTATTGTTCCATGGAAAACAATAGATGCTGCCATTCATCTATTTTTTACCATATAATTTACCATACTAATGCGACTAGGGAAAGACATGTAAATTTATTATATTTGGAAGAAGGGGTTAAAGGTCATTATGTTTATATTAAAAATATTTCACGGCTTCTAAGAAGTCAAATCTCGGAAGATTGTAGAAAAAAATATTTATGTGACGGCTGTTTAACCTTTTTTTCAAATGAATTCGCGTATAATCAACATAAATTGAATGACTGCAGCAAAATTTACACTATTATGCCGACGGAAGACCTTGTAAAACATAAGAGAGGTGATATGATGCCGGGGAATATATTAAAATTTCAAAATTTCGATAGAAAAATGCGTATACCCTTTGTTGTTTACGCAGATTTTGAATCAATTTTAAAACCTATAGATACATGCTCACCGAACCCTGACAATAGCTATACTAATCAGACACATATCCATGTATCATACAGTTTCGCCTACAATATAAAATTCGATGACTCATTGAGTAAATTTTTCACTTATTCCGGGGAAGATTGCCCGAAATTGTTTTGTCAGAACCTCTATGCATATGTTAAGGAATTATACAGGGAACATTCAAGCGTTATACTTCCGATGATTAAATTAACTGCAGATGAGCAAAATTCCTACGATACGGCCACTTCTTGTCACATATGTAATTAATTATTACAAGTAACAGACAAAGTCGCCGATCACGATCATTTAACGGGTAAATTTCGGGGAGCCGCCCACTCAAATTGTAATTTGAATTATAAAATACCTAAAATGATCCCGGTATTTTTCCATAACATGTCGAATTATGATGTTCATTTATTTATTAAAGAATTTGGATCTGACGAGGAAAAAATTGATATCATCCCCCAAAATAAGGAAAAATATATATCCATCACCAAAAATCTACCTGTTGGTAGAACTACTACAAGTTAATTGTAACATTTTTATTATCATTTACTTACAATATTATTTAAATGTAAAGATATGTAATTATTTTTCTTTTTTTTTCTTCAGTGCCGTACTAATCATAAATTACATAGAATTAAAATTAGTTTAAGATATTTGTATTTCGTAATTTTATAAATTAAAATTTAATTTTTATAAGTAAATTTTTTTCGCGGATAGAAAAAATTGTCTGCGGACCAGTAAAATTTCTCCGCGGACCACTGGTGGTCCGCCGGACCAGCGGTTGAGAATGGCTGGTATAGACTATCTCTGTACTGGCTAAAGCAGTACGCCTGTACTGCCACCTTACGATCCATATTAGAAAACTTAGTAACTTTTTATATTTACAAGATGCCATCCTCTCAGTGGGAGTGGCCACCATTTAGCCGGTAAGTGAGGAATCTGTAATTCGAAACAAGGCATATCAACTATTTTAGTAATACCGGCCATGGGAGTATACACCCTCAGTTGCAGGACAAACCAATCTAAGTCTAATTACACAATCTCTAGTCTAATTACACACTCAGGCTAGATTATTAATAGTTTAGTCTAAATGTAACCTTAAGACCAAGTTTTTTTTTTAAATAAAAACTTGAAACCAAAGTCTAGTCAAATTCATCAAAAACATCATGAAAAATGTTCTAAAACTTAGGTGGCTAACCTATGGCACGCGTGTCGTAGTTGACACGTAGTAAAATGTAATTGGCACGCGGACGAAATTGTTGTTTTTCTAATATTAGTCCAGTCTAGATGACCAAGTCTAGTCTACACACTCAGACTAGATTAAAAGTTTGGTATAAATGAAACGTTGAAGACCATATCTACTCTATCAGATAATATCAGATAATCTAGATTGTTATAAGTCTAGTTTAGACGAAACCTTAAAGAGCAAGTCTAGTTTATACAGTCAGACTAGATTATCAAAAGCTTAGTGTAAATGAAACCTTGAAAACCAAGTCTAGTCAACACATACAGAGTATATTATTAAAAGTTTAGTCTAAACGACACATTGAAGACCAAGTCTACTCTACACAATCAAACTTTATTCTTATTAATTCAGTTTAGCCTTGATGAGACCTTAAGGATCAAGTCTAGTCTATATAGTTAGACTCGATTTTCAAAAGTATAGCCTTTTTTATTGTGGCTGGGGGGATGTCTACCAGTCTGAGTGCGGAACTCACAACCTCTGAATATTTCCGACATTAACCCTAGTCGACTTGACGATATTGTTTTTCCACCCCGGAATGATTATTATCTTCATGGTGGATCGCCCGGAGGAGCTTTTCCTGGTTTTCACGGACTTATTGAGAGGGATGAAATTCATTTTGATTTTGGAGAGGTAATGATCCGAAGCGATCTGAGTACCTCTCTGTACTTTAACATTTATTATTGCCTTAATCGCTCTCCTAGAGAGCGCTACAGGATCAATCTGTTTCTCTCCACACACATTGCCTGGTGATCGCCAAGTCTTCTGTTTACTTGCCTGGCGTTTGTAAAATGTTGACATTATCTGAAGATTAAAGGATCGACACAGATTGACGAGTCTTATATCATTTCTGTTAGTTATTGTGTGAGCTGGATACTTTCCAATTGTTGATCTGAATTGCGGTTATATTCCCAGCTGGGCTTTAAAGTGACCTATTAGGATCTTTATGTTCTTAGATGGTATTTTATCTAAATATTCTTTAAAATGGTCCCAAAACTGTTCAACTTTCTCAGGATTACATTTGCTATCTTCAATGATTGGTGCATGCGCATCGATCAACAACAATCCTTTGTTACCACAGCTGAGAGTTAGGATAGAAATCCTCACAGAAGGGCTGAAGTTCTCCACGATTGAATTGACAACCTTTCTACGAACAACAAAAGCTGTGCCAAGTATAGGCATGTTCTTACCTGTTTTGACTGCCCTTTTGCCTTTATAAACCCTGTAACCTTCAAAGTCCATTATGTCTTCATCTAGGTATCGGGTTTCTTGAATTGCCAATATGGTTATGCCATCTTTGTCCATCATCATCATCAACTCTTAGTTTTTTCCAACTTTCAGTAGAGAATTGACGTTCAAAGTTCCAAAATAAGAATTCTGTTTTTTCTTGAATTTAGTATGCGTAGTTGTGTCTTCAAAGCATCTAGGTTCAGGCTCCCCAGAATCCATAGGCCTGATTGCTCTCTTAAGAGTGTTAGATTCCCTCAAAGAGGTACTATCTGGAATAGTGTCCTTTTTATGACGACATTCCATGATGCTTGGTTGTTCAAACTAGTGTGGGTTGGAAAAGTCCCCGGTAATAGAACCGAGGTTTTTATTATAATTATTTATTACCACAAGCAAAAACAGAGCAACAAAATTGGTTTATTGCAAATTAAGAAGTCATCACGAAAGAAGTTCTACAACTGGGGTTGTAACCCATGGCACGCGTGCCACAGCTGATATTTGGAATTTCAGCAGAAATGTTCGCAATATTTTTATTCCACTTTCTTCTTTTCAATCCTGATTTAATATAAAATGTCATTATTGATATATGGAAAACGCTTTTGTGAAGGTTTAATGCAAATCTAATTCTCCACCCGTTTCCCGCTCGATACATCTAGACTAAAAACCGATTTATTAAAAAAAAAATCGTAATTAAATTTTCCTCGCGTTTCATCCGCATCGGCCACGAAGAAATAAATACACATTGATGGATGCAACGTTTCGAAACGTTTTTATTTTGTGACGGCACGCAATCCCGGTGCCTGTCACTAATAAAAATATTCTCCGGCGATGTTACCCGTTCGATTTTGTTCTCGGCACGGGACGACGGCCCGTCACACGATTTTTATCTCTACAAAATCATTATTTATTTACTTCCCACAAACATTTCTCCAAAATTATATGATGCACGTCAGAATGACAATTAACTGAAAGTTTCAATTCCCTCAAGGCTTCCCAAAAAGTGGTCAAGTTTACAGGGTTGTGTCTTGGAAACAAAACAAAATTCGAAACAAGTTTCAAATAAAACTTGAAGAGAATTTAATTTTCTATAAAACATATTTATGTTGCTTTTGTTTTTTTAGGTTGGTAATTTGGAGAAACGCGGGAAATCTGAAAGGCGTTTAAAGTGAAAATTAGGTTTAAGTTTGTAGAGTTGTATCTTGGAAACAAAAGAAAATTTGGAAAAAGTTTCAAATAAAACTTGAAGAGAATTGAAATTTTTATAAAACATATTTAGGTTGCTTTTTTTATGGTTTGTCAAACGAAAAAAGTTATTTAGATTTTTTGTAGAAAAAATGTTTTTTGTACGTTTTAAAAATTTCATTTGAAAGTTTTAGTACAATTTTGCGTAAATTTTGAATTATAGCTCCGTAAAATCAGTCGAAAAAAATCTGTTTTTGACCCAATTTCAAATCAAAATTTCCATAGCCGCCTAATAAAACAAATGAAACTAGGCTAAATTTGCGTGAAGGAAATTCAATTTGCAACGAGTTTTATAAGAAAAACAATCCGAGATTTTGTTTCGTTTTCCAGCTATTGACCCTTGAAAACAATGTTGTTCAACCTTAAAAACCACCTTTTGTTATATTCCCAATTTCCAGCAAGAAAAACAAAAAATATTGCAAATTCGTAGTGACATTTCTAATAGAAAATAAGACGTTCTACAACTTTTATTCAGGTGATTTTTCCAAAATTTTGTCGAATTACCGCGTTAAACTCGGCCAAATTTGATCAATTTGCGTCATTGTTTTTGACCTAATTCCAACAAACTTTTCCATAGCCAAATTAGATCACAACCTAAAACCAAAGCAAGTTCCTGATAGAAAATCAGTTGCTTAACAACATTTATTTGAAGAATTTTTCGGAATTTAGACAAATTTTAGAGATATAAACAGTTGAAAATTGTTAGGTTTGTCCTAGGAAACACCCTTGGGAAAGTCAGTCGAAAATAATCTGTTTTTGCTTCAATTTCAAATAAAAATTTCCATAGCCGCCTAATAAAACAAATGAAACTAAACTAAGTTTGCGTGAAGGAAATTCAATTTGCAACGAGTTTTATTCGAAAAACAATCCGAGATTTTGTTTCGTTTTCCAGCTATCGATCTTTGAAAACACCGGTTTTTCTACCTTGAAACACCTTTTGTTATTTTCCCAATTTACAGTAAGAAAAACCAAAAATATCGCAAATTCGTATTAGCATTTCTAATAGGAAATAAGCCGATCTAAAACTTTTATTCAGGTGATTTTTCCAAAATATTGTTGAATTAACGCGTTAAACTCGGCCAAAATTAATCAATTTGCGTCGTTGTTTTTGACCTAATTCCAACAAACTTTTCCACAGCCAACTTGGATGACAACTTAAAACCAAATCAAGTTCCTGATAGAAAATCAGTAGCTTAATAAAATTTATTTAAAGAATTTTTTGGAATTTCCACAAATTTTAGAGATATAAACAGTTGAAAATCGTTAGGTTTGTTCTTGGAGACACGCTCGAAGTTTTTCACAATTTTCACCATTAAAACGAAAATTTTGCGAAAAAGTTTATTGGGATTTTCTGTAGAAAACGTTGCATTTCATAACTTTCATTTGAGAGTTTTTGTAAAATTTTGCGGCAATTTTGAATTATAGCTTGGTAAAATCAGTCGAAAAAAATCTGTTTTTGATCCAATTTCAAATCAAAATTTCCATAGCCGCCTAATAAAACCAATGAAACTAAACTAAATTTTCTTGAAGAAATTCAATTTGCAACGAGTTTTATTCGGGAAACCATCCCAGATTTTGTTTCGTTTTCCAGCTATCGACACTTGAAAACGTCGGTTTTTTAACATTAAAATACCCTTTGTTATTTTCCCAATTTCCAGCAAGAAAAATAAAAATTATCGCAAATTCGTATTAACATTTCTAATAGGAAATGAGACGTACTACAACTTTTATTCTAGCCATTTTTTCAAAATTTTGTCGAATTACCGCGTTAAACTCGGCCAAAGTTCATCAATTAGCGTCTCTGTGTTTGACCTAATTCCAACAAACTTTTCCATAGCTAACTTGGATCACAACTTATAACCAAATCAAGTTCCTCATAGGAAATCAGTTGCTTAACAACATTTATTTGAAGAATTTTTCGGAATTTCGACAAATTTAAGAGATTAAACAGATGAAAATCGTTAGGTTTGTCCTAGGAAACAGCCTTCAAGTTTTTCACAATTTGCACCATTAAAACGAGAATTTTGCGAAAAAAGTTATTAGGATTTTCTGTAGAAAACGTATCGTTTTATAACTTTCATTCGAAAGTTTTTGCACAATTTTGCGGAAATTTTGAATTATAGCTTGGTAAAATCAGTCGAAAAAAATCTGTTTTTGACCCAATTTCAAATCAAAATTTCCGTAGCCGCCTAATAAAACAAATGAAACTAAACTAAATTTGCGCGAAGAAAATTCAATTTGCAACGAGTTTTATTCGAAAAACAATCCGAGGTTTTGTTTCGTTTTCCAGCTATCGATCCTTGAAAACAACGGTTTTTTATCCTTAAAACACTCATTGTTATTTTCCCAATTTCCAGCTAGAAAAACCAAAAATATAGCAAATTCGTATTAACATTTCTTATAGAAAATAAGACGTTCTACAACTTTTATTCAAGTGATTTTTCAAAATTTTTGTCAAATTACCGCGTTAAACTCGGCCAAAGTTGATCAATTTGCGTCGTTGTTTTTGACCTAATTCCAACAAACTTTTCTATAGCCAACTTGCATCACAACTTAAAACCAAATCAAGTTCCTCATAGGAAATCAATTGCTTAGCCACATTTATTTGAAGAATTTTTCGGTATTTTGCCAAATTTTAGACATAAAAACAGTTGAAAATCGTTAGGTTTGTACTTGGAAACACCCTTGAGGTTTTTCACAATTTTCACCATTAAAACGAAAATTTTGCGAAAAAAGTTATTGGGATTTTCTATAGAAAACGTTGCGTTTTATAACTTTCATTCGAGAGTTTTTGCACAATTTTGTGGAAATTTTGAATTATAACTTGAGAAAATCTGTCGAAAAAAATCTGTTTTTGACCCAATTGCAAACCAAAATTTCCATAGCCGCCTAATAAAACAAATGAAACAAAATTAAACTAGCGTGAAGGAAATTCAATTTGCAACGAGTTTTATTCGAAAAACATTCCGAAATTTTGTTTCGTTTTCAAGCTATCGACCCTTGAAAACAACGGTTTTTTGACCTTAAACACGCTTTGTTATTTTCCCAATTTTCAGCAAGAAAAACCAAAAATTTCGCAAATTTGTATTAACATTTCTAATAGCAAATAAGACGTTCTACAACTTTTATTCAGGGCATTTTTCCAAAATTTCGTAGAATTAGCGCGATAAATTCGACCAAAGTTGATCAATTTGCGTCGTTGTTTTCGACCTAACTCCAACAAACTTTTCCATAGCCAACTTGGATCACAACTTAAAACCAAATCAAGTTCCTCATAAGAATCAGTTGCTTAACAAAATTTATTTGGAGAATTTTTCGGAATTTCGCCCAATTTTAGAGATATAAACAGTTGAAAATCGTTAGATTAGTCCTTGGAAACACCCTTGAAGTTTTTCGCAATTTGTACCATTAAAACGAGAATTTTGCGAGAAAAGTTATTGTGATTTTCTGTAGAAAACGTTGCGTTTTATAACTTTCATTCGAAAGTTTTTGCACAATTTTGCGGAAATTATAAAATATAGCTTGGTAAAATCAGTCGAAAAAAATCTGTTTTTGATCCAATTTCAAATCAAAATTTCCATAGCCGCCTAATAAAATAAATGAAACTAAGCTATATTAGTGTGAAGTAAATTCAATTTGCAACGAGTTTTATTCGAAATACAATCCGAGATTTTGTTTCGTTTTCCAGCTATCGACCCTTGGAAACAACGGTTTTTTAACCTTAAAACACAATTTTTTATTTTCCCAATTTCCAGCAAGAAACAGCAAGAATATCGCAAATTCGTATTAACATTTCTAATAGGAAAAAAGACATTCTACAACTTTTATTCAGCTGATTTTTTCAAAATTTTGTCGAATTACTGCGTTTAACTAGGGCAAAGTTGATCAATTCGCGTCGTTGTTTTTGACCTAATTCCAACAAACTTTTCCATAGCCAACTTGCATCACAACTTGAAACCAAATCAAGTTCCTCATAGGAAATCAGTTGCTTAACAAAATTTATTTGAAAAATTTTTCGGAATTTCGCCAAATTTTGGAGTTTTGGAGAAGTTTTTCACAATTTTCACCATTAAAACGAAAGTTTTGCGAAAAAAGTTATTGGGAATTTCTGCAGAAAACGTTCCGTTTTATAACTTTCATTTGAAAGTTTTTGTACAATTTTGCGGAAAGTTTGAATTATAACTTGAGAAAATCAGTCTAAAAAAATCTGTTTTTGACGCAATTTCAAATCAAAATTTCCATAGCCGCCTAATAAAACAAATGAAACTAAGCTAAATTTGCGTGAAGGAAATTCAATTTGCAACGAGTTTTATTCGAAAAACAATCCGAGATTTTGTTTCGTTTTCCAGCTATCGACCCTTTAAAACAACGGTTTTTAACCTTAAAACGCCTCTTGTTATTTTCCCAATTTCCAGCAAGAAAAACAAAAAATATCGCAAATTTGTATTAACATTTCTAATAGGAAATAAGACGTTCTACAACTTTTATTCAAGCTGTTTTTTCAAAATTTTGTCGAATCACCGCGTTAAACTCGGCCAAAGTTGATCAATTCGCGTCGCTGTTTTTGACCTAATTCCAACAAACTTTTCCATAGCCAACTTGGATCATAATTTAACACCAAATCAAGTTCCTCATAGGAAATCAGTTGCTTAACAACATTTATTTGAAGAATTTTTCGGAATTTTGCCAAATTTTAGAGATATAAACAGTTGGAAATCTATTAGGTTTGTCCTTGGAAACACCTGTTGAAGTTTTCCACAATTTTCACCATTAAAACAAAAAATTTGGGAAAAAAGTTATTGGGATTTTCTGTAGAAAATTTTGCGTTTTATAACTTCCATTTGAAAGTTTTTGCGGAAATTTTGAAATCAAATTTGATATATAATTATCATCTAAGCTCTCTGGCTTCTTTGTAGATTCCTCTGGACTTTCATCTAATCTGTCTAGCTTTATCTGTGTAGTCCTGCCTTGTCTCTATTGGACTATTTAGTCTTTATCATGATTATATAATCCATGTAAATATCTAATCTGTCGAGATCAATATTGACTATAGTTTGCTCTTGTTTGTATAATCCTTGTCTTGTCTCTCTAGTCTTGTGCAGTTTAGACATAAACTGCACGTCTCACACTAATCCATTAGTCTTTAACACGTTGACGCAGGCTCTCGGTTGTGTGTATTAGTTTAGCGGGCAACGTGTGCCACTGGTGGTACACGCCGGCGTTAACGACCCTGGATCCATACACCCTTATCTAATGGTGCTACAGACCTGTGTAGGACCTGGGACCTCCTCCCACAGTTAACGTGTACACGCAGGCGTTAACGTTAGCAAGTGTCCTTTACAAGGTCAAGGACTTGCATCCTAGCAAGTGTCATTATCTAGTCTGTAAAAGTCTCATATTTTACATCTAACAATCAAGTAGACAATTGTAAGAATAAAATCTATCGTAAGAAAGATCTATATAGACAATAGACTTTTCTGTCTCTTAAAATGACGATTTGTGGCATTATTCCACTGACGGAATGTTTAAATCATCATGGTATTCCACAAGGATCGGTACTGTGTACAGTAGATATTATTTCCCAGATAGAGAACTTGAATGTTAAGTGGATTCGTAAAATTGGTTTTGACATGGTCGAAGGAATGTCGGCTGATTTGGTTGCAGTGTTTCCTGCATGCATCCGAACAACCGAAACCGTTAGTTATCGAGTGCAATTAACTTCACGCATTAATTGCCCTCGCACGTAACTTTTGTTCGCCATGCAAACGAACCCGTTCATTACCGCAGCTTTACAGTTAACAAAAAACGTTTCTAAATCGTTAATTAAGATTGTTTGCACTCGCACAATCCACTTAAATTTTAACTAGTTTTCTAATATCTCTGAATTACTTTCTTGTAGTTTCGACATTTATTCTAGTTTTTTCATAGTCTGGAAACGCCTTATCTCTTCTTTGTATTAATCTAGTCTTAATGATACTGCAATTACTGTCCCCAACGTTGAGCCCTGTGGAACCGTTGCAATCTTTATTGCTAGAATTTAATCAAGTGAAGCTAACAAGCTAGAGAGACGTGACTAGACGTTCCAGAATGGACAAGATTAGATAGACAAGACTAGTTAAAAAAGACTTGATAGACAAGATTAGACAGACAACACTTCACAAACAAGACAAGATAGACAGCACTCCACAGACAAGACTGTACTGGATGCACAAGATCAGACAGACGAGAGTGGATCGACAATACTAGACAAAAAGGTTAGAGTAAAAAGACTTCACACAAGACAAGACAGACAATACTAAAGACACAAGACTAATCTAGTTCTGTCTAGTCTATACTTGTCTTATCTAGTTTTTGCTGGTTTTGTCTAGTCTTAAGAAGTCTTATCCAGTTTTGTCTATCCTGGTCTAGTCTTGTCTAATCTGGTCTTGTCTTCACTAGACTAGTCTAGTGTTGTGTAGTTTTAGCTTGTCTTATACAGTCTTGTCTAAGTTGGAGTTTGGTTCTTGGATAAGTTCTAAGTTTGAAATTGAAGTTTTGGTTAGTCTTGTCCAGTTTTGTTCTGTTTAGTAAAGTTATGTCTATTCTTGCATTATCTAGTCTTGGCTAGTGTCCAGTATGGTTCAGTCTTCTCCACTTTAGATCAGTTTTATTCTGTCTTGTCTATTACTGGCTTGCCTTGTCTCTTTTCTAATCATGTCTAATCTTACAAATCTCGATTATTTTTGTGCTATCTACTCTCATTTAAACTAGTCTAATCTAGTGTTTCCCCACATTTTCTATTTCAGCCCCACGGCAATGATTCAAAGACTGTCGGCTTAGTTTTTCCAAAAAGCCCACGAAATATTAAAAAGCGTACAAATTTGTTGATGAAAACATCCTCAAGTGCTGCATGTCGCACATTCTTGACAATGAAAAGCGCAGAAATTTTCCGCTGGGAGTGGGCAATGTACGCTTTTGCATCATATAAAAAAGCTTAATAAAAACGCGTACATAGATCAGTCTGATATACACGAAAAAAAAATCACAGAAATTCGTCACCAATAGTTTGAAGGAGATACTTATTATTTTCTTATATACTTTTGCTTTTACATCTAAAAGCGTACATTACAAAATTTGGCGTACGTACAAAAGAAGAACGTAAATTATGCTACAAGAGTTTGAAAGTAATCCGCCAAGTGTGTGAAGTAATGCACGCCTTTCTGTCAATCTTTTTGCAACGAAAATCATACATTACAAAATTTGACGAACATTAAAAAAGGTCACATAATTTATCTTATAAGAGTTTGAAGGTAATCCGCTAAAAGTTTGAGGTAATATACGCTTTTCTATAATGTCGAAAGCGTATATTAAAAGTTTGAAGGAGATACGTATTATTTTCATATACCTTCTATTTTACAACGAAAAGCGTACATTACAACATTTGACGTACCTGGTAAAAAATTACGGAAATTATCCGGCAAGAGTTTGAAGGTAATCCGCCTAGTGTGTGAAGTAACGCACACTTTTCTGTCACAACGAAAAACATACATTACAAAATTTGACATATATGCTAGAAAATCATATAATTTATCTCACAAGAGGTTGAAGGTAATCCGCTAAGAGTTTGAGGTAATATACGCCTTTCTATCAAGTCGAAAGCGTACATTAAAAGTTTGAAGGAGATACTTTCTTATATACCTTCTATTTTACAACGGAAAGCGTACATTACAACATTTGACGTACCTGGTAAAAAATTACGGAAATTATCCGGCAAGAGTTTGAAGGTAATCCGCCTAGTGTGTAAAGTAACGCACAGTTTTCTGTCACAACGAAAAACATACATTACAAAATTTGACATATATGCTAGAAAATCATATAATTTATCTCACAAGAGGTTGAAGGTAATCCGCTAAGAGTATGAGGTAATATACGCATTTCTATCAAGTCGAAAGCGTACATTAAAAGTTTGAAGGTGATACTTTCTTATATACCTTTTCTTTTACAACGGAAAGCGTACATTACAACATTTGACGTACTTGGTAAAAAATCACCAAAATTATCCGGCAAGAGTTTGAAGGTAATCCGCCTAGTGTGTAAAGTAACGAACACTTTTTTGTCACAACGAAAAACATACATTACAAAATTTAACATATATGCTAGAAAATCACATAATGTATCTCACAAGAGGTTGAAGGTAATCCGCAAAGAGTTTGAGGTAATATACGGCTTTTTATCAAGTCGAAAGCGTACATTAAAAGTTTGAAGGAGATACTTTCTTATATACCTTTTCTTTTACAACGGAAAGCGTACATTACAACATTTGACGTACGCGGTAAAAAAATCACGGAAATTATCCGGCAAGAGTTTGAAGGTAATCCGCCCATTGTGTGAAGTAACGCACACTTTTCTGTCACAACGAAAAACATACATTACAAAATTTGACATATATGCTAGAAAATCATATAATTTATCTCACAAGAGGTTGAAGGTAATCCGCTAAGAGTTTGAGGTAATATACGCCTTTCTATCAAGTCGAAAGCGTACATTAAAAGTTTGAAGGAGATACTTTCTTATATACCTTTTCTTTTACAACGGAAAGCGTACATTACAACATTTGACGTACGCGGTAAAAAAAATCACGGAAATTATCCTGGCAAGAGTTTGAAGGTAATCCGCCCATTGTGTGAAGTAACGCACGCCTTTCTGTCACAACGAAAAATATACATTTACAACTTTGGCGTACACTAAATAATTACGGAAATTATCCGCCGAGAGTTTGAAGATAATTTGCCAAGAGTATGACGTAATGTACGCTTTTCTATCACATAGATAAGCGTTACAACAATTCTGAGGTACCTACACTTACTATCCATACTCTCTCAATTGTAAATTCGTCTTCCTAATCATTCAACAACTCCCTATTCAGTTGGCCCTAAGTTTAAGCCTTATAGTACATTTAACGTGCACGATAAGAAATCGCGGAAAGAATGCGCCAAGAGCTTGAAGGTAATCCGCCAAGAGTTTGCGAGAATGCACTTCTTTCTGTCACTTCGAAAGTATAAGTTGCAAAATTTGACCTAGACGATGAAAAAAATCACAGAAATTACCCGACAAGAGTTTTAAGGTAATCCGCTAAGAGTTTGAAGTAATGTACGCTTTTATAATACATCCAGACGCGTACATTAAAAAAATTTACGTACACGATGAAACATCACAGAAATCATCCGTCTGCCAAGAAATTCACCAATGCTTTGTTGACATAATCTTTCAACAGGTTGAAGTCAAAGCAAATCGTTTCTACTGGTAATCCTATCTGCATCAATATCAGAAGAATTCAAAATTGGAGTTTGAAGGTAATCCACTAAGAAGTTGAGGTAATGTACGCCCTTTATCTCACCGAAAAGCATACTTTACAAAATTTGGCTTTAGTTGACGATAAGAAATTTGACGTTAAAAAATCATACAAATTATCCGACAGGAGTTTTAAGGTAATCCACTAAGAATTTGAGGTAATATACGCCTTTCTATCATGTCGAAAGCGTACATTTAAAAATTTTACGTACACGATAAAAAAACACATACATTATCCGTGAGGAGTTTGATGGTAGTCCGCCAAGAGTTTGAGGTAATATCCGTGTTTCTAGCACATCGAAAAGCGTACATTACAAAATTTGACGTGCACGATAAAAAATCACAGAAATTATTCACGAGGAGTTTGAAGAATTGCAATTGATCCAAGAAATGGAGGTAATTGCTTCATCCTTTGAGATCTTGTTTCACTTTCTTCGGCAGAGGTGTGGATCGTACGCTTTTGTTTGTGGATCGTACGCTTTTGTTTGTGTTTGAGAATTAACATTAAAAATAATGGACTGAATGCTTTGAGGGATTCAGAACAAATATGGTATTAATAAAACTAGTCTATAGCCATATTTCATAACAAACCAAAACTAAGCTTTTAATTAAACATTTAAAATAAGGATCATGCTAATACAAAGGTTGAGAATAATGTAAATGTATGTATGAGTTGTAAATTAAGAAAATAATTGAACAGTATAATTTGAGAATAATGATATTAAGTCTTTACCCAATGCGTGACAAGACAATGGTCTTTCTGACACATGGACGCGTGAAGAACTCTAGCGACGGATTGTAAGGCCGCCGCCATTGCGTCGGGTTGTAAGGCCGACGCATTCTTCTCGCGACCACGTGTAGTGAGAATTCCGATCTCCGGTCACGAGTCATACAAGATCTCGTGATCCAAAGGAAGGGCCGAATGTATTGTAATATAGATTGAGGTTTGCGGCGGGTTGTAAGGCCGCCGCTCTGTGACCTAATTAGCAAAGACTTGTATGATGAATAACTAACGAGCTGAACTTGAGAGCCTGAACTTGAGTAGGAGTTAACTCACTGACGGTTAAACTAAGAGTCTCGATCTTCCACTGAGGATCTTCTGCAGACCGGGGTTGAGTTGGACATGCGCGTTGGATTTGTAAATTATAGATGCCGCTATCCTTTTTCCAACATTCCGCCCGCCATCAGCAAAGGTTGCTGATGAGTTGAATCCTCCTGGGCTGGTTGAGGGGAAGGCAAAGGTGCGAGCTTGACGAGTGGTCTGATGAGAGTAGTGGTAGCAGACCATAGAAACCAGAAGCTTTGTACATGGTGTTGACTGTGTGAGAGCTAGGTCCAACAATGAAGGTTCGGTTAATGTCGTGAGTGCGCTTCCAATGAGAAAGTGACCTGGTGTGAGAGCAGAGACATCTTGAGGTTCATCAGAGAGCGGTTCGATGGGTCGTGAGTTGAGAATAGCTTCAATCTGAGAAAGAAAAGTAGTTAGTTCCTCGAAAGTGAACAAAGAGTTACCAACAGTTCTGTTGAGATGGAATTTCGTCGACTTGACTACTGCTTCCCATTTTCCGCCAACGTGTGGACCCTCTGGAGGGTTGAATTTCCATTGGCTGTCGCGACGGGGCGGAGGCGATGATCCGATGTTCTTTGGAATACTGGGTGAACATCCGGCGGAGAGCAGAGTCGGCACGGATGAAGTTGGTGCAACAATCTGAGTAGAGTGTATGAGCTATTCCTCTTCAAGTTGAGAAGCGCCTATAGGCGGCGATGAACCCATAAGTTGAGTAGTCGCACTCAAGATGTACTGCTGAAGTTCCATTCAGATCCATCCCTTGTACGTCTTTGAGTCCCTATCTTCCCATGTTTTTCGTGTGATCGGTCTGGCGTAGTCTACACCAGTGTGTAGAAACGGGCATGAGTGTGTAAAGAGGTAGTTGGCCCGTCAATTGATAAGCACGGATCCCCCTCTGCCGAGCACACACTACACACGCAAGATGTGGGATTTAACAGGAGCTCTTCCACCCAAAATCCAATAACATTGGCGAAGGTAGGCCAAGGTGAGCTGAGTTCCTCCATGAAAGGTACTACGAACGCTCATCGTAGTAGCGCCAATGAGTAGTAGCGACAATCTTGCCTGACGTGGAAGGATGGCTGGATGTTTATCCTCTTCGTTAAGAGCTGATTGAGACGGCCTCCAACACGAATGACCATTTCGTGAACGAACGCAGTCAGCCGTGTGAAGAGATGACTGCGAGGTAACGTTGAGCCAGAGTTAAGCTGCTTGAACTCCATGGGAAAATACACGGCTTGAGTGGCCTTTATCCATAAGTGTTTTGCCCATCGCATGTCGTCGGATGGTATGACACAGACTGGTGAGTTGAGCTTCTTACGCAATTTCTGAGCGAATCTAAAACAAAGTGCGGTTAAGCGAAACAGTTTATGGAGTGAGGATATCTGGTGTATAAGGTTCCAGTGAGAATCAGCGTGTAGTGCAGCTACGGTCAGTGAGATGCCTGGTCGAATTTCATTCGCACTATCGAGATCTGACATCGGAGGTTGGGCTGGCCATGAGTCCATCGATTGAGTTATCCATGATGGTCCCGTCAACAATAGTGTGTGATCCTTAAATGACAAGACAAGAGGCGCAGTCCGCTGTATTACTAATACTCTTTCCAGCGCGACGGTTGAGACATAATCCACATGAGAGTAACTTGAGAATCCGTCCACAAGGGAATTGCTGTGATGTCTCTCTTTAACGTGGCTTGGACATCATTGGACGAGTTTGGAGAGAAGCAGCGCTGCTGTGAGTTCTAACCTCGGGATTGTTAGTCGTTTGAGCGGTGCAACCTTAGTTTTGGAGCACTGGAGGGTTGATCGAGTTCCAGTGGACGGTGAGCTTGCGGTAATGTAAACAACCGCAGCGATCGCGAATTGAGATGCATCAAAGAAGCCATGTAGATCAACCGTTGAGTTGCTCCAAGTGTGAATCCAACGTGGTAATGAGAGCCTGGCCAGGCATGAGAGATCTTTTCTGAGCGTGAGTCACCTGGATGAGACCTAAGACGGCAATGGATCGTCTCAGCTGAGTTTGAGCAGCCAGAGTTCTTGCAGTAATATCTGCTCTCGATCTGTGACTGGTGAGACAAAGCCTAGTGGATCAAATATCCGCGCCACTTTGGATAGGATGAGACGCCAAGTGAGATGACTGAGGATGAGTTGCTATCCGCTGCGATTGTCATGAGAAGTTCCTGGTGATTATGAGTGCCACTTGTCGAATGGGAATCCGCCCTGCTCCTCCGAAGATGTCAATCGGCCGTGGTGTGAGAAAGTCTGGGTTAGTTAACGTAAGTCGTTCTAAGTGTGGCCAAATGGGGCGTTGAGATCCGGAAGGACGGCAGGAATGAAGTTTCATTATTCATCATGTTGAAGAAATAATGTTAATTCTCAAATGTTAACTTGGAACCGTTGCTTCTTATCCATGATGATGGTTTTGGCAGTTTTGTCTTTGAGCATGGTGTCTTTAATTCTACGAGGTCTTTTTCAGTTTCCTTAAACCAAAGGGGTTTCGTTTTTATTAGAAAAGTTGTCGAAGATCTTTTTGGTAACTCTATTTGAATTCATTCGGAGGATGTGCCCATAAAAATGGGGTTATGTGTCTTTTGGTAAAGAGTTTTTGGTAACAATGATTCGGCTGCATATAAGGCTTCTGGTTTCATTACCGTGTTATAATATCTTATCTTGGTATTCCAGGAGAGAGACTTCTCGTTATAAGTGTCCTTCGTAAATTGGAAGGCCAATTAAACTTTCTAGATTACTACCTCTTGGGATGGATTGGGAAGAATGATAAAATATAAATGAAGTCGGGTAAAAATGACGCAAACGCTACAAATGTCAGATTATAATTACATAGCAGGGTCGCAATATTTTTTTCTGCTCTTTTGAGCAATAGCACTGCGCCGCGTCGGTGTGCCCGCGTGGCGCGTAATTCAAACAAAAAATGATAACATGTCAACAAGCAATGGACCGTTAGATTTATATTAATGATTACTAATATTATGGGATTATATTATAACTAATGTTAAATTACATCGTTATATAAATACATGAAATGCAGGGTGTAACCTGCTTGTTGCCAAAAGACAACAAGCATATTTTTTAAAAAGATAATTCATTTTTTGTAATTTGTGTAACACATGTAGTCGACATGTTTCTCAAGAGTAAAAAAGCAATTCTTCCGTATAATCGGACGGAAGATAATGCAAACTTTTTCTTCGGCAAAAAAAACCTAGTGCGAACAAAATGAAATATTAATTGCGGCCGCTCGGTTGTAAATCATTCGCAAGATTTATGGCGTCGTTCCGCGATATCGATAACTGGTTCTCCGGATGGCAGCTTATAACTTTCAAATTGATATGTCTTCATTCATTATATTTATTTATAATTATTTTTTTGCAAACTTACTGCTGGATGTATTGAAAAAACTACAACAAAAACAAACGACTTAATCAACAGATTAATGAAGAATTGGAAGTTAAGTTTGAATTGGAATAAAAAGCGCATTTAGAGCCGAATGCGCTTATTATTGCTTTTCCTTAGCTGGAGCAAAATTCCTCATCTGATTTTCTTAGCTCATAACTTTGTTGTTAAACAAACAAATAAGCAAATGTTAATGGTAAGCATTTACTGAGACTTATAATATTTTATGCCATCAAGTTTCAAAGATAACCTAAAACAAATGTCCGCCATTCGAACAGCTGCAAATTTACGTTTAGTTTTATTGCAATTTATCTGTTATTTTGACGAATCTATGTGTTGAGATTTCACCTCAAATATTATGCTACAACTGAATTGTACAAATATTGAAGTGGACCGTTAGGTTAAGTTAGGTTGTTAAAGTTAAAATTGTCGATAAAGGCTATTTCCATTGAAAACGATGTAATCGAAACTCTATCTTCGACGGTTATATCATCAGTACCGAGTACTACTGAGGTGATCAAGCACATCAATAATTGTTGAAATTCCACGAAAATGTTCGTGGAATCCTCTTGAATCTATTCACCAAAAACTTGTTTGTTATCCTGTTACGATTGTTATTATTATGTGGAAACTAATTACACGGGCCGAGGAATTAAAGCTCTCGACTGAGCGACGGTTGCGCAACAAGGCGATAGAATACACGGAGCCACGTAATGTTATGAGCCTTTCTATGGAATTTCCTCGACTTAATAAGCGGGTGCTCACCAAAATGCGTTCGTTGTGCGTGTAATTTCATACCACGAATTACTGGTAGGTCGTTGAACCTCCTATCCTTAATTGATTAAAAAATGGAAGTAATGTTTTAATACAGTCGATTGACTAGACAAGACTAGACAGACAAGACTAGACAGACAAGACTAGACAGACAAGACTAGACAGACAAGACTAGACAGACTAGACTAGACAGACTAGACAGACAAGACTAGACAGACAAGACTAGACAGACAAGACTAGACAGACAAGACTAGACAGACAAGACTAGACAGACAAGACTAGACAGACAAGACTAGACAGACAAGACTAGACAGACAAGACTAGACAGACAAGACTAGACAGACAAGACTAGACAGACAAGACTAGACAGACAAGACTAGACAGACAAGACTAGACAGACAAGACTAGACAGACAAGACTAGACAGACAAGACTAGACAGACAAGACTAGACAGACAAGACTAGACAGACAAGACTAGACAGACAAGACTAGACAGACAAGACTAGACAGACAAGACTAGACAGACAAGACTAGACAGACAAGACTAGACAGACAAGACTAGACAGACAAGACTAGACAGACAAGACTAGACAGACAAGACTAGACAGACAAGACTAGACAGACAAGACTAGACAGACAAGACTAGACAGACAAGACTAGACAGACAAGACTAGACAGACAAGACTAGACAGACAAGACTAGACAGACAAGACTAGACAGACAAGACTAGACAGACAAGACTAGACAGACAAGACTAGACAGACAAGACTAGACAGACAAGACTAGACAGACAAGACTAGACAGACAAGACTAGACAGACAAGACTAGACAGACAAGACTAGACAGACAAGACTAGACAGACAAGACTAGACAGACAAGACTAGACAGACAAGACTAGACAGACAAGACTAGACAGACAAGACTAGACAGACAAGACTAGACAGACAAGACTAGACAGACAAGACTAGAAAGACAAGACTAGAAAGACAAGACTAGACAGACAAGACTAGACAGACAAGACTAGACAGACAAGACTAGACAGACAAGACTAGACAGACAAGACTAGACAGACAAGACTAGACAGACAAGACTAGACAGACAAGACTAGACAGACAAGACTAGACAGACAAGACTAGACAGACAAGACTAGACAGACAAGACTAGACAGACAAGACTAGACAGACAAAACTAGACAGACAAGACTAGACAGACAAGACTAGACAGACAAGAGTAGACAGACAAGACTAGACAGACAAGACTAGAGAGACAAGACTAGACAGACAAGAGTAGACACACAAGACTAGACAGACAAGACTAGACAGACAAGACTAGACAGACAAGACTAGACAGACAAGACTAGACAGACAAGACTAGACAGACAAGACTACAAGACTAGACAGACAAGACTAGACAGACAAGACTAGACAGACAAGACTAGACAGACAAGACTAGACAGACAAGACTAGACAGACAAGACTAGACAGACAAGACTAGACAGACAAGACTAGACAGACAAGACTAGACAGACAAGACTAGACAGACAAGACTAGACAGACAAGACTAGACAGACAAGACTAGACAGACAAGACTAGACAGACAAGACTAGACAGACAAGACTAGACAGACAAGACTAGACAGACAAGACTAGACAGACAAGACTAGACAGACAAGACTAGACAGACAAGACTAGACAGACAAGACTAGACAGACAAGACTAGACAGACAAGACTAGACAGACAAGACTAGACAGACAAGACTAGACAGACAAGACTAGACAGACAAGACTAGACAGACAAGACTAGACAGACAAGACTAGACAGACAAGACTAGACAGACAAGAATAGACAGACAAGACTAGACAGACAAGACTAGACAGACAAGACAAGACAGACAAGACTAGACAGACAAGACTAGACAGACAAGACTAGACAGACAAGACTAGACAGACAAGACTAGGCAGACAAGACTAGACAGACAAGAGTAGACAGACAAGACTAGACAGACAAGACTAGACAGACAAGACTAGACAGACAAAACTAGACAGACAAGACTAGACAGACAAGACTAGACAGACAAGAGTAGACAGACAAGACTAGACAGACAAGACTAGAGAGACAAGACTAGACAGACAAGAGTAGACACACAAGACTAGACAGACAAGACTAGACAGACAAGACTAGACAGACAAGTCTAGACAGACAAGACTAGACAGACAAGACTAGACAGACAAGACTACAAGACTAGACAGACAAGACTAGACAGACAAGACTAGACAGACAAGACTAGACAGACAAGACTAGACAGACAAGACTAGACAGACAAGACTAGAAAGACAAGACTAGAAAGACAAGACTAGACAGACAAGACTAGACAGACAAGACTAGACAGACAAGACTAGACAGACAAGACTAGACAGACAAGACTAGACAGACAAGACTAGACAGACAAGACTAGACAGACAAGACTAGACAGACAAGACTAGACAGACAAGACTAGACAGACAAGACTAGACAGACAAGACTAGACAGACAAGACTAGACAGACAAGACTAGAAAGACAAGACTAGAAAGACAAGACTAGACAGACAAGACTAGACAGACAAGACTAGACAGACAAGACTAGACAGACAAGACTAGACAGACAAGACTAGACAGACAAGACTAGACAGACAAGACTAGACAGACAAGACTAGACAGACAAGACTAGACAGACAAGACTAGACAGACAAGACTAGACAGACAAGACTAGACAGACAAGACTAGACAGACAAAACTAGACAGACAAGACTAGACAGACAAGACTAGACAGACAAGAGTAGACAGACAAGACTAGACAGACAAGACTAGAGAGACAAGACTAGACAGACAAGAGTAGACACACAAGACTAGACAGACAAGACTAGACAGACAAGACTAGACAGACAAGACTAGACAGACAAGACTAGACAGACAAGACTAGACAGACAAGACTACAAGACTAGACAGACAAGACTAGACAGACAAGACTAGACAGACAAGACTAGACAGACAAGACTAGACAGACAAGACTAGACAGACAAGACTAGACAGACAAGACTAGACAGACAAGACTAGACAGACAAGACTAGACAGACAAGACTAGACAGACAAGACTAGACAGACAAGACTAGACAGACAAGACTAGACAGACAAGACTAGACAGACAAGACTAGACAGACAAGACTAGACAGACAAGACTAGACAGACAAGACTAGACAGACAAGACTAGACAGACAAGACTAGACAGACAAGACTAGACAGACAAGACTAGACAGACAAGACTAGACAGACAAGACTAGACAGACAAGACTAGACAGACAAGACTAGACAGACAAGACTAGACAGACAAGACTAGACAGACAAGACTAGACAGACAAGACTAGACAGACAAGACTAGACAGACAAGACTAGACAGACAAGAATAGACAGACAAGACTAGACAGACAAGACTAGACAGACAAGACAAGACAGACAAGACTAGACAGACAAGACTAGACAGACAAGACTAGACAGACAAGACTAGACAGACAAGACTAGGCAGACAAGACTAGACAGACAAGAGTAGACAGACAAGACTAGACAGACAAGACTAGACAGACAAGTCTAGACAGACAAGACTAGACAGACAAGACTAGACAGACAAGACTAGACAGACAAGACTAGACAGACAAGACTAGACAGACAAGACTAGACAGACAAGACTAGACAGACAAGAATAGACAGACAAGACTAGACAGACAAGACTAGACAGACAAGACAAGACAGACAAGACTAGACAGACAAGACTAGACAGACAAGACTAGACAGACAAGACTAGACAGACAAGACTAGACAGACAAGACTAGACAGACAAGACTAGACAGACAAGAGTAGACAGACAAGACTAGACAGACAAGACTAGAGAGACAAGACTAGACAGACAAGAGTAGACACACAAGACTAGACAGACAAGACTAGACAGACAACACTAGACAGACAAGTGTAGACAGACAAGACTAGACAGACAAGACTAGACAGACAAGACTAGACAGACAAGACTAGACAGACAAGACTAGACAGACAAGACTAGACAGACAAGACTAGACAGACAAGACTAGACAGACAAGACTAGACAGACAAGACTAGACAGACAAGACTAGACAGACAAAACTAGACAGACAAGACTAGACAGACAAGACTAGACAGACAAGACTAGACAGACAAAACTAGACAGACAAGACTAGACAGACAAGACTAGACAGACAAGAGTAGACAGACAAGACTAGACAGACAAGACTAGAGAGACAAGACTAGACAGACAAGAGTAGACACACAAGACTAGACAGACAAGACTAGACAGACAAGTCTAGACAGACAAGACTAGACAGACAAGACTAGACAGACAAGACTAGACAGACAAGACTAGACAGACAAGACTAGACAGACAAGACTAGACAGACAAGACTAGACAGACAAGACTAGACAGACAAGACTAGACAGACAAGACTAGACAGACAAGACTAGACAGACAAGACTAGACAGACAAGACTAGACAGACAAGACTAGACAGACAAGACTAGACAGACAAGACTAGACAGACAAGACTAGACAGACAAGACTAGACAGACAAGACTAGACAGACAAGACTAGACAGACAAGACTAGACAGACAAGACTAGACAGACAAGACTAGACAGACAAGACTAGACAGACAAGACTAGACAGACAAGTATAGACAGACAAGACTAGACAGACAAGACTAGACAGACAAGACAAGACAGACTAGACAGACATGACTAGACAGACAAGACTAGACAGACAAGACTAGACAGACAAGACTAGGCAGACAAGACTAGACAGACAAGAGTAGACAGACAAGAGTAGACAGACAAGACTAGACAGACAAGACTAGACAGACAAGTCTAGACAGACAAGACTAGACAGACAAGACTAGACAGACAAGACTAGACAGACAAGACTAGACAGACAAGACTAGACAGACAAGACTAGACAGACAAGACTAGACAGACAAGACTAGACAGACAAGAATAGACAGACAAGACTAGACAGACAAGACTAGACAGACAAGACAAGACAGACAAGACTAGACAGACAAGACTAGACAGACAAGACTAGACAGACAAGACTAGACAGACAAGACTAGACAGACAAGACTAGACAGACAAGACTAGACAGACAAGACTAGACAGACAAGACTAGACAGACAAGACTAGACAGACAAGACTAGACAGACAAGACTAGACAGACAAGACTAGACAGACAAGACTAGACAGACAAGACTAGACAGACAAGACTAGACAGACAAGACTAGACAGACAAGACTAGACAGACAAGACTAGACAGACAAGACTAGACAGACAAGACTAGACAGACAAGACTAGACAGACAAGACTAGACAGACAAGACTAGACAGACAAGACTAGACAGACAAGACTAGACAGACAAGAATAGACAGACAAGACTAGACAGACAAGACTAGACAGACAAGACAAGACAGACAAGACTAGACAGACAAGACTAGACAGACAAGACTAGACAGACAAGACTAGACAGACAAGACTAGACAGACAAGACTAGACAGACAAGACTAGACAGACAAGACTAGACAGACAAGACTAGACAGACAATACTAGACAGACAAGACTAGACAGACAAGACTAGACAGACAAGACTAGACAGACAAGACTAGACAGACAAGACTAGACAGACAAGACTAGACAGACTAGACAGACAAGACTAGACAGACAAGACTAGACAGACAAGACTAGACAGACAAGACTAGACAGACAAGACTAGACAGACAAAACTAGACAGACAAGACTAGACAGACAAGACTAGACAGACAAGACTAGACAGACAAGACTATACAGACAAGACTAGACAGACAAGACTAGACAGACAAGACTAGATAGACAAACATTTTTTGTTAGCAATTAATCATCTCAAATGTTCAATGACCAGCGGTCCGCACATGGTTCGAACCTGTTTGATACGTGATTGTGCCCATAGTGCCCATATTTGTGTCTCCTCTTACTAAACTTTTTAACCTGATCCTCTCTGAAGGTGCTTTTCCCGAAGTATGGAAATTAACTAAGATCTGTCCTGTTCACAAATCTGGTCATCAATTCGATATAAAGAACTATCGACTCATTTCCATACTTTCTGATTTCTACAAAATCTTTGAGTCCGTCATATATAACTCCATCCACTCTTCCATTTACCACCTGAACTCCCTGAACCAACATGGCTTCATGAAAGATCGCTCCTCATTCACCAAACTAGTAGCCTTAACAGATTTTGTCAATTCCATCATTTGTAACAGGGGTCAGGTGGACTATATTTATATAGACTTCTCTAAGGTCTTTGACTCCGTAGATCATGTCATAATTATTAGCAAACTTCATTCTTTTGGGTTATCCAATGACTTGATAGCCTTACTATCTTCATACCTTATCAATAAAAGTCAATTTCAGTGGCTATTCTTCCTCGAATTTCGTTGCCACCTCTGGTGTTCAACATGGGTTGAACATGGTCAACATGCCACCTCTGGTGTTCTAACCTAGGACCGTTATTATTCAATATCTTTATTAACGACTTAGATTTATCTTTACTTGCTCCTCATTTATTTTTACGGACGACCTCAAGATATTTATGAAGGTTAGACATCCAATCACCAGGATGCCTAACCTTCATAAATAGCTTGAGGTCGTCCGCAAAAATAAATGAGGAACAAATAGAGATAAACCTAAGTCGTTAATAAAAATATTGAATAATAAAGGTCCTAGGTTTTCATCGTCTTCAAAAAAAACCTCAATATCTTACTGAGGTGATATCAACGTAGGCAAATGAAGGTACTCAATTATACCCGGCTACAGCATTTTCAGTTACACTTTGGGCAACGTTTGCCTTGAACGCTGTGAATCACTTAAGGACCTAGGCATTTTATTTGAATATCGCCTTCCCGTTGACCAACATATTAAATCGGCAGTGTCCAAAGCATCGAGGGCACTTAGTTTTATCATACGCAATAGACGTGGCTTCTCTAACAACTTGGCGATATCTGTTCTTTATGACAGCTTTGTCAGAACCATACTGGAGTATGGCTCTATCATCTGGAGCGCGCTTACCATTAAGAATATTCTTGCTTTTGAGATCATTCAGAAGAAATTCTTGAAATTTCTCTTAAGTTTACGATAATTGCGAGATACCGTTTGGTAGGTGCTGCATATAGGTAAGGCCATTTTCCTCTGGGTCGTAACTAGTCTCGCTATTTTTACCTAATTTAGTGCTTCTACCCAGGAAGGACCATATAGCATGGCGGACTGTGGCACAGTGCTTAGTAGCCTATTTTTAGGTCCTGCTACATAGGGCACTTCTCGAGTGCGGCTGTCATTCTCAATCATCTCTCTGACGCCTTTTGAATGCGTTCAGTGAAAGCTTTTCAACAATCTTCTTTAATCAAAGACATCGTTATGTCTAGATATTTTTCTAAGGATAACGATTTATATATGCTATTTTTCGGTTTTATGTCCACGCCCATCACTTTAAACGAGACATGGGTTTCCTAGTAAATCCTACAACCTGTACATCGGTTTCCCTGCCAGTCGGTTTTCCCAGTTTCCTATAACCCGTCAGCAGGACAGTTTCGGTCTTTTCCAGCGCCAGGTTGAGGGACTGAGTTGACAACCAGTCAATAATCAGCTCAATTGCTAGCCCTTTCTATTTATCCAACTGTGGTGAGAGTCAGATCGTTTGTGAAACCGACAATGTCTACTCCGTCGTAGAGTTTCTGCAGGAGGACACCACTGTAGAGGATGTTCCATAATGTAGGGCCCATAATAGAACCTTGTGGAATACCGCTGGTGATGTTGAAGGGTCGAGAGGCGTCTTATGCGTGTAGGATTACGCTACGGGTAGATAGGCTAGGACAGTACTAGGCCAAAATCCCACAAGGGATAAGTGGCCCAGTACTTACATAGGGGTCTGAAATTACTTTACTTCCGGTCAGGTGGCTATTTCTAGCGCATGCGCAAACCGCCAATACCTGTTTATTAGTTGATTATACCTGTTTAAACCTCTTTATTAGCTGATTACTACCTGTTTAAGCCAGTCATAGAAAATACTGCATGAACAGGTATTGACGGTTTGCGCATGAGCTAGAACCAGCCACGTGGCCGGAAGTAAAGTAATTTTTCAGACCCCTATGTAATTTTTTATGGAATTTTGGCCTAGAACTGTCCTAGCCTATCTACTGCTACGGTCGTACAAGTTTATGTATTATGTTCCATAATGTAGGGCTCACAATGGAACCTTGTGGTACACCGCTGGTGATGTTCAAGAGTCGAGAAGCGTCTTATGCGTGTATGATTACGCTACGGTCGCACAAGTTTATGTATTATGTTCCATAATGTAGGGCTCATAATGGAACCTTGTGAAACACCGCTGGTGATGTTCAAGAGTCGAGAAGGGTCTTATGCGTGTATGATTACGCTACGGTCGCACAAGTTTATGTATTATGTTCCATAATGTAGGGCTCATAATTGAACCTTGTGGAACACCGCTAGTGATGTTGAACGGTCGAGAAGCGTCTTATGCGTTTAGGATTATGCTACGGTCGCACAAGTTCTACTTTACCTAGCTGATTTAGTTCCGTACATCCATGGCAATTTTTGCACTCTATATGCGGATGACTCAAGTTTTCTTTGGTCCGAATCCAACTTAAGGGATAGCCAGCAAGAGTCAAATAACCTCCTACAAGCTCTAGATTATTGGTTCTCAGCCAATAGACTGTTCCTCAACTTGGAAAAAACAGAAGTTGTATTCCAAACACACAGAGCCAAGTACGTAGAGGATATATCGATAGGATTTAATAACTCACAATTAAAAAGAGTTAAATACACCAATTTCCTTGGTTTAAGTGTTCATGAACATTTATCTTGGCACAATCATGTAGATAATTTATGCAAATCGTTAAACAAAAAAGCATATTGCCTTCGCTACCTGAATAATTTCCTTGATATTCCAGAGCTATTAAATTATTATTATGCTGAAATCCAATCCAAACTTAGCTATGGAATAAGACTGTGGGGAGCGAGTATCTCCAGAACTGGTGAAGATCTTAAAAACACAAAAGCTAATAACTCGGATTCTTTTAAACCTGTCTACATAAACTTCATGCAAACAGCATTTTGTGCAACTGAACATATTAACGGTCCTGGGCCTATACATTCTGGAAGCCACCAGCCACATACATAAAAAGAAACACAATCTTCCTAAAAATTTGGACAAACATAATTATCCGACTAGAGGACACCTTAAACTATGTACTCCAAGATATAGACTGACAATATGCAGCAAGGCGCAAGTCATTCACGAATTTACCTCTACAACAAACTTCCAACTAGTCTTACCAAAGAAAAGTCCTACAAACAGTTTAAGAGAAAGCTCAAGGAAATACTTCTTTTTACAAGTCGACTACCAGGATTTTGACAAAATTTACTGCAATCATTGTGACGTACCTATATGTATTCTGTGTATATACATCCTATGGTGAATAAATGAATTTGAAGTTTATGTATTATGTTCCATAATGTAGGGCTCATAATGGAACCTTGTGGAACACCGATCGTGATGTTGAATGGTCGAGCGGCGTCCTATGCGTGTAGGATTACGCTACGATCGCACAGGTTAATGTGTTATATTTCATAATGCAGGGCTCATAATGGAACCTTGTGGAACACCACTGGTGATGTTGATGAGTCGAGAAGCGTCTTATGCGTGTAGGACTACGCTACGGTCGCACACGTTTATGTATTATGTTCGATAATGTAGGGCTCATAATGGAACCCTGTGGAATATCGCTGGTGATGTTGATTGGTCCAGAAGCGTCTTATGCGTGTAGGATTATGCTACGATTAACCTAACTTGTGCGACAGACTAGACAGACAAGACTAGACAGACAAGACTAGACAGACAAGACTAGACAGACAAGACTAGACAGACAAGACTAGACAGACAAGACTAGACAGACAAAACTAGACAGACAAGACTAGACAGACAAGACTAGACAGACAAGACTAGACAGACAAGACTAGACAGACAAGACTAGACAGACAAGACTAGACAGACAAGACTAGACAGACAAGACTAGACAGACAAGACTAGACAGACAAGACTAGACAGACAAGACTAGACAGACAAGACTAGACAGACAAGACTAGACAGACAAGACTAGACAGACAAGACTAGACAGACAAGACTAGACAGACAAGACTAGACAGACAAGACTAGACAGACAAGACTAGACAGACAAGACTAGACAGACAAGACTAGACAGACAAGACTAGACAGACAAGACTAGACAGACAAGACTAGACAGACAAGACTAGACAGACAAGACTAGACAGACAAGACTAGACAGACAAGACTAGACAGACAAGACTAGACAGACAAGACTAGACAGACAAGACTAGACAGACAAGACTAGACAGACAAGACTAGACAGACAAGACTAGACAGACAAGACTAGACAGACAAGACTAGACAGACAAGACTAGACAGACAAGACTAGACAGACAAGACTAGACAGACAAGACTAGACAGACAAGACTAGACAGACAAGACTAGACAGACAAGACTAGACAGACAAGACTAGACAGACAAGACTAGACAGACAAGACTAGACAGACAAGACTAGACAGACAAGACTAGACAGACAAGACTAGACAGACAAGACTAGACAGACAAGACTAGACAGACAAGACTAGACAGACAAGACTAGACAGACAAGACTAGACAGACAAGACTAGACAGACAAGACTAGACAGACAAGACTAGACAGACAAGACTAGACAGACAAGACTAGACAGACAAGACTAGACAGACAAGACTAGACAGACAAGACTAGACAGACAAGACTAGACAGACAAGACTAGACAGACAAGACTAGACAGACAAGACTAGACAGACAAGACTAGACAGACAAGACTAGACAGACAAGACTAGACAGACAAGACTAGACAGACAAGACTAGACAGACAAGACTAGACAGACAAGACTAGACAGACAAGACTAGACAGACAAGACTAGACAGACAAGACTAGACAGACAAGACTAGACAGACAAGACTAGACAGACAAGACTAGACAGACAAGACTAGACAGACAAGACTAGACAGACAAGACTAGACAGACAAGACTAGACAGACAAGACTAGACAGACAAGACTAGACAGACAAGACTAGACAGACAAGACTAGACAGACAAGACTAGACAGACAAGACTAGACAGACAAGACTAGACAGACAAGACTAGACAGACAAGACTAGACAGACAAGACTAGACAGACAAGACTAGACAGACAAGACTAGACAGACAAGACTAGACAGACAAGACTAGACAGACAAGACTAGACAGACAAGACTAGACAGACAAGACTAGACAGACAAGACTAGACAGACAAGACTAGACAGACAAGACTAGACAGACAAGACTAGACAGACAAGACTAGACAGACAAGACTAGACAGACAAGACTAGACAGACAAGACTAGACAGACAAGACTAGACAGACAAGACTAGACAGACAAGACTAGACAGACAAGACTAGACAGACAAGACTAGACAGACAAGACTAGACAGACAAGACTAGACAGACAAGACTAGACAGACAAGACTAGACAGACAAGACTAGACAGACAAGACTAGACAGACAAGACTAGACAGACAAGACTAGACAGACAAGACTAGACAGACAAGACTAGACAGACAAGACTAGACAGACAAGACTAGACAGACAAGACTAGACAGACAAGACTAGACAGACAAGACTAGACAGACAAGACTAGACAGACAAGACTAGACAGACAAGACTAGACAGACAAGACTAGACAGACAAGACTAGACAGACAAGACTAGACAGACAAGACTAGACAGACAAGACTAGACAGACAAGACTAGACAGACAAGACTATACTTGTCTGTCTAGTCTTGTCTGTCTAGTCTTGTCTGTCTAGTCTTGTCTGTCTAGTCTTGTCTATCTAGTCTTGTCTGTCTAGTCTTGTCTGTCTAGTCTTGTCTGTCTAGTCTTGTCTGTCTAGTCTTGTCTGTCTAGTCTTGTCTGTCTAGTCTTGTCTGTCTAGTCTTGTCTGTCTAGTCTTGTCTGTCTAGTCTTGTCTGTCTAGTCTTGTCTGTCTAGTCTTGTCTGTCCAGTCTTGTCTATCTAGTCTCGCTTGACTATCAATTTAAAATCACGGAACATTCTGTGTGAAACATCCGATCCAGATTTATCGAGATTAATCCTTAATAAGATAGAGTTTCAGATTCAGCTAAGAATGTCTTTCGTGCGATTTTGATCAGCGAACCAGCACACGAAAACCGGATTGTTTTACATCACCCATTATCATCATCTCGTTTTTATTGTAATCCGCGACGATCGTAAATTAACTCGTTAAATTACTTACGACAAGTAAAAAACGGTCACTGATCCGCCGCATTTTTTCCCAACTTATTTCTTGCCGTGACCGCATCAAACGTTTACAGCAATTACACGATATTATTACATACTCCTACGAGGACTTAAATACTAAGACATAATCCACTCCTTGTGCTCTCTTAATTTTTATTGCCGGCTATTATCTCATCTGGAACGGCTGCAGTGCATTTAGAAAGTTGCGGAAAAACGAAATTATTGCTCGAGTTTAATTGAAACATTTAGAATAAAACTATTTCTTGTAACTAGACTTGACTGCCTAGATCAGTGAGGCTACGGTCTGAGTGAAAGTGCGTTGAGCGGCGAGCGGGGCGTGCAGTTTAAGCGGGCAATGGGCGTCCAATGTTCTGGCCTGAGTTATGAGCGGGGCGTGCAGCGTGCAGCTGCATCCGATTTCCTCAAACGACATACAGGACGCTAAACACAAACTGATTTGAAATGAGCGTCTTTACGCTGCCCGCTCCGCTGCACGCAAACTCAAACGCCCCGCTCACTTACTTACTCAGGACGCTTGCTACTAAGACCATGTGTTTGAGATGCACGCTGCACGCCACGCCCCGCTCCACGCTTTGTTTGAGCGGTCACTCAGGCCGTAGACTAAGGAATCAATATTTCTACGCTAAAACAACTTTTATTAATCCAATTTACATTTTATCCTTATCTCACCGAACCTAATCTAACCTCGGCAATTTCGTATATTTTATAATAACCTAACCTCACCTAACCGAACCCAGATCAATAAAGAATCGATAATCTCAATTCTTCAGCGCAAATCCAATCTAAAACAACATTTATTGATCCAATTTACATTTTATCACATTTATTACGCTTAATCAAAGTTATTTTCTACCAAACTCTAACAGATTGAACGGGTAATTCGATGTTAAAATTGCAAGAAAAATAGAAAAAAAAAACTTTTTAACTCCAGCTTGATATTAAATAAATCAAGACGAAATTACCATTGAATTGCAGAAGCGGCGAATTTACGATGTAATTTCATGTGAAATTTCCATGTAAAATTACACGAATTACTCATTTAATATCCCAATAATTTCACAACAAAAATGTTATAATTAATTGTTTTTACTCGTCTATTTCTTCGTTTTCTGCTGCATTCCGTTATCTAGAATCTTAACTGCCTGCCTCGAATGTCTAGGAAATCCGGTGCGAAAATCTTCCCGACGATTCTCACAAAATTAATGAAGAATTTATTAAATTTATAGAATATATTTAATATTAAATCTAAAAAAGTCTGATATTTTATATCAAGTCTTGCATGTCTAGTTATGTATATATCAGCTGTCCATATAATCAATGTTTGTCTTAAATGCCTAGAATTGTGTGGAAACCCTTATTTTCTGTTGTCCGCAAGAGTGTTCACTAATTCCCGCCATATACGCTACGGTGTACCGCAGAGGTTACATGTGCAGGTTTGCCTGCGCAGGTCAACCGTACGCAAGAAACTGTAAAGGTCTATTCCCACACACTCTCCGGTCTACCTGTGCAGGTTTGCCTCTCCCGTGGACCGTTTTGTGTATGGCGGGCATAACAGAGTAATCGAAGGATTACATGTTAGAATAGGTATTCCACAGGGTTTGGTTATGGTTCCAAATATTTTGAAGATTCTATTCTTGTAGTGTCTTGTTAATCTAGCTTTAACTCTTTAGTTTTGTCTGTCTAGTCTTATCTGTTTCGTCATATCTGTTTAGTGTTGCATGCCTAGTATTGTCTGTCTAGCCTTATCGGATTAGTATTATCTGTCTCGTCTTGTCTCTAGTCAATCTATTCTAATATGTCTTATCTGGTCTGTCTAGTCTTGTCTGTTGCTTCTTGTCTGTCTATAGCCTTATCTATGTATAGCTATCTCTGTCTATAGCCTTTCCACAGTCTTGAATATCAATAGGCTTGTCTGTCTACCGCATAGTATAACCACAGCCTTCTCTATTTTTGGCGTTGTAAAGCCTTAGACTTTTCTGTCTATAGTCTTGTATATCTATAGCCTTGTCTGTATATAGCCGTGTCTGTCTATAGCCTCGTCTTTGTATAGCTTTCTCTGTCTATAGTCTTGTCTTTCCACAGTCTTGAATATCAATAGCCTTGTTTGTCTACTGCTTCGTATAACCATAGCCTTGTCTATCTTTGGCCTTGTAAGGCCATAGACTTGTCTGTCTATAGTCTTGTATATCTATAGCCTTGTCTGTCTATAGCCGTGTCTGTCTGTAGCCTTGTCTCTGTATAGCTTTCTCTGTCTATAACCCTGTCTTTCTACAGTCTTGAATATCAATAGCGTTGTCTGTCTACAGCTTCGTATAACGACAGCCTTGTCTATATTTGGCTTTATAAGGCCATAGCCTTGTCTGTATATAGTCTTGTATATCTATAACCTTGTCTGTTTATAGCCTTGTGAGGGATGAGCCTATAGGTCCATCGTCCTGACGTATCTGTCTCCCACTGCGTCTGCCATCTCTCCATGAGTCGTTGGCGCGCTCTAACCTTGGCACCTTCTTTGGCCTGCTGCCTTTCTTCTTTCCTGGCGTACTGACTTAGTTCGTCGTAGATCTCCGTTCTCTCTCGAATCAGTAGATCAATTGGCGGTGTACTCCCTAGAACGAGTGCGGCCGCCTCAGATACGGTTCTGTACCCAGAAATTAGTCGTAATACACTGCGCCGCTGTACCGAGGCAAGCCTCCGCTTTGCCCCGATCTTTTCTGCCGCCGCTTCCAATAATTCTGTATCTGTGCGTGTATCACGCTATTTAGCAGTCTTCTTTTTGCCTCACGAGGCCCTCCAACGTTTGCCATGAGCCTTGCAAGGCTTGCCGCTGTTGCTGCTGCTTTCTCGGTTATCTTGGTGACTTGTTCTACATACCGAAGATCTGCCTCCTTCATTGCATCGATTAGACAGCGAAAGTTAACGGTGGATATTGCTTTTGTCCGATGTACGAACACAAAATTGTTTGGAAAAATTGCTAGCATAGCGGAGATAATGCAATTGTGCAGACTGTGTTTGGCCAAGGAACAAGTGAACGTACCAATTTTCGAGGAACAAGACGACGTTAGGCAAATTTTTGTGAAAATTGCTGCCTGTCTGCCAATCAAGGTATCAAAAGAAGATAATTTGCCGAAGAAAATCTGCAACCTTCTCGAACTTCTCTACCAATTTTCAAACACCACCACACATGCGGAGAAACAACTGCTATCGTGGTTAAACGAAGCTGGCCTAGACACAGACAAGAACAGTACCAGCAAAACAGACGATCCATCCAACTCGGAAAACGGAACCAAATAATGTGGCGCAAGACTCCTTATAATTAAAGGCTAAAAGTTACATTCTGCAACAACAACAACCGCCTTATGAATCAGACGAGTTTCCCTTTCAAGATGATGACTTTGAAGAACAGCTGATGCACCTGCCGTTAATAACACTGAGGATGTTGAACAACCACCACCTAAACGGCGAAGAACAGCTGCACCTACATTATTACAAGAACCACCAGATGAATCTGATGAAGATGCAGATTACGCTCCCATTGAAGAATCTGCAAAGACTGATGAAGGAAGTGAAGATGAAGCTATGGTTGAATCAAGTCTAATTGAAGTTCTTAATGAGGAAGAGCAGCCCGGTCCATCTGGTATAGGAAAAGCTAAAGCACAATATGAAGAAGTCATCGTTAAAACAGAACTCGAATCGTCGTTAATGGCAAGCTATCAGTGCGAAGTCTGCTCACAGATATTTGCGGATCGTAAAGAATTCTTATCTCAATTCGGCTCCACGTTTTCGTGTTGCCGCTGTGACGAGTCATTTAAAAACAGTACTGCATTGTACCAACAATATGAGTCCCATAAAATTGTTATTTCCGGTACAAACTCTGATATAAATGAAGAGATCGTTAAAATGGAAGATGAAGAAGACGTCGATGTTTTACATTATAGCGATAACATGTGGAAGCTGTTATGAATATACCAAGTTCAAACGCAATAGAAAGTACAAATGAATTACTTTATAGATTAGATGATGCACAATGTGTGAATGAAGTTGTTATTGATGAAGCTGGTCAGGTGACAAAGCCGTCACAATCCGCAAATATAAAATGGGAAAATTTCACCATTGTCCAAGTGGATCATGGTTATATAATCCCCAGTGTTTTTAAATGCCAATTGGAGCCAAAGCGTCGTTATGAAAAACGCGAATCAACAGAAATGTTTGTAGAAGATGAAGATAGAAAAGCTACAAACACGTTAGTAAAAATGGAACCTTCCACAAGCAAAAACTCGACATATACACCGCCAAAATTAAAAATGTAGAAACGAAGGCATGAAACACCTGATTTTTCAGCAACGACTTATCAACTTTTAAATCCCACTGAGGAAGTTGACATGCCTCAAAGAAAACATGCCCAAAAGACTACAAATGTCTTCGCTGTGAACAATTATTTATAAACAAATTCGTTTTCTTCAGACACATAGAGATAGATAAAACAGTGATTTTTATGAGCACTATGTTGCAGAGCACACGGAAAGGGCTATTTGCAATTTTTGTTTTAGGACATTTATGTACGAGAAGAATGTTAAAGAACACATGTTGAGGCATTTAGATCAGCTTAGACATCGCTGCGAAGAATGCAATAAAGGTTTTTATACAGTTCGCGAGTGTTGTCTGTCTATAGCCTTGTCTGACTATACGACTATCTGTCTATATCCTTGTCTGTCTATAGACTTGTCTGTCTATGCCCTTGTCTGCCTATTGCGTTGTCAGTCTATAGTCTTGTCTGTCTATAGCCTTGTCTCTCTATAGCTTTGTCTGTCTATAGCCTTGTCTGTCAACAGCTTTGTATGTCTATAGCCTTGTCCATCTATACACTTATCTGCCAATAGCTTTGTCTGTCTATAACCTTGTCTGTTTATAGCCTTCTCTGTCTATAACTTTCTCTGTCTATAAGTTTCTCTGTCTATAACCTTCTCTGTCTATAGCCTTGTCTGTTGGCAGCCTTGTCTACAAATAGGCTTGTCTGTCTATATAGCCTTGTATATCTATTCCCTTACCTGTCTTTAGCCTTATTTGTCTATAGCCCTGTCTGTGTTTAGCCTTGTCTGTCTATAGTCTTGTCTGTCAATAGCCTTGTCTGTCTTTAGTCATGTTCGTCTATATCCTTGTCTGTCTATAAGCTTGTCTGTCTCTAACCGTGTCTGTCTATAGCTTTCTCTGTCTATAGCCTTATCTTTCTATAGCCTTGTCTGTCTTTATCCTTATTTGTCTATAGCCCTGTCGTGTGTTTAGCCTTGTCTGTCTATAGTCTTGTCTGTCAATAGCCTTGTCTGTCTTTAGTCATGTTCGTCTATATCCTTGTCTGTCTATAAGCTTGTCTGTCTTTAACCGTGTCTGTCTATAGCCTTCTCTGTCTATAACCTTATCTGTCTATAGTCTTGTCTGTCTATAGCCTTATTTGTCTATAGCCCTGTCTGTGTTTAGCCTTGTCTGTCTATAGTCTTGTCTGTCAATAGCCTTGTCTGTCTTTAGTCATGTTCGTCTATATCCTTGTCTGTCTATAAGCTTGTCTGTCTCTAACCGTGTCTGTATATAGCCTTCTCTGTCTATAGCCTTATCTGTCTATAGCCTTGTCTGTCTTTATCCTTATTTGTCTATAGCCCTGTCGTGTGTTTAGCCTTGTCTGTCTATAGTCTTGTCTGTCAATAGCCTTGTCTGTCTTTAGTCATGTTCGTCTATATCCTTGTCTGTCTATAAGCTTGTCTGTCTCTAACCGTGTCTGTCTATAGCCTTCTCTGTCTATAGCCTTATCTGTCTATAGTCTTGTCTGTCTATAGCCTTCTGTGTCTATAATCTTCTGTGTCAATAACTTTCTCTGTCTATAGTCTTGTCCTTTGCAGCCTTGTCTATAAATAGGCTTGTCTGTCTATAGCCTTGTATAAGATATATAAGGCTTTGTATAAGGCTATAGACAGACATGACTAAAGACAGGCAAGACTATTGACAGACAAGGCTATTGACAGACAAGACTACAGACAGACAAGGCTAAGGACCCACAGGGCTATAGACAAATAAGGCTAAAGACAGACAAGGCTATAGACAGACAAGCCTATTTATAGACAAGTCTGCAAACCGACAAGGCTATAGACCGAGAACGTTTTAGACAGAGAAGGTTATAGACATAGAAGGCTATAGACAAACAAGGTTATAGATAGACATGGATATAGACAAACATGACTAAAGACAGATAAGGCTATAGAAAGATAAAGCTATAGGCAGACAAGGCTATTGACTGACAAGACTATAGACAAATCGGACTAAAGACAGACTGGGCTATAGGCAAATAAGGCTAAAGACAGAGGCTGCAGACAGACAAGGCCAAAGACAGAGTAGGTTATAGACATAGAAGGCTATAGACAGACAAGGTTATAGATAGACATGGATATAGACAAACATGACTAAAAGACAGAGAAGGCTATAGAAAGATAAGGCTATAGGCAGACAAGGCTATTGAGAGACAATACTATAGACAGATCGGACTAAAGACAGACTGGGCTATAGGCAAATAAGGCTAAAGACAGAGGCTACAGACAGACAAGGCTAAAGACAGAGTAGGTTATAGACATAGAAGGCTATAGACAAACAAGCTTATAGATTGACATGGATATAGACAAACATGACTAAAGACAGATAAGGCTATAGAAAGATAAAGCTATAGGCAGACAAGGCTATTGACTGACAAGACTATAGACAAATCGGACTAAAGACAGACTGGGCTATAGGCAAATAAGGCTAAAGACGGAGGCTGCAGACAGACAAGGCTAAAGACAGAGTAGGTTATAGACATAGAAGGCTATAGACAGACAAGGTTATAGATAGACATGGATATAGACAAACATGACTAAAGACAGATAAGGCTATAGAAAGATAAAGCTATAGGCAGACAAGGCTTTTGACAGACAAGACTATAGACAGTTCGGACTAAAAACAGACTGGGCTATAGGCAAATAAGGCTAAAGACAGATGCTGCAAACAGACATGGCTAAAGACAAAGTAGGTTATAGACAGAGAAAGCTGTAGACAGACAAGACTATGGACAGACAAGGCTATAGACAGTCAAGGCTATAGACAGACAAGTTTATAGATAGACAAAGATATAGACAAACATGACTAAAGGCAGAGAAGGCTATAGATAGACAAGGCTATATTCAAATAGGGCTAAAGACAGACAAGGCTATAGATGTCTATAGACTTCTCTGTCATGTTTGTCTATATTCTTGGCTGTCTATAGTCTTGTCCGTTTACTGCCGAGTCTATAAATAGGCTTGTCTGTCTATAGCCTTGTATAAGATATATAAGGCTTTGTATAAGGCTATAAACAGACATGATTAGAGACAGGCAAGACTATAGACAGACAAGGCTATTGACAGACAAGACTATAGACAGACAAGGCTAAAGACAAACAAAGCTATAGACAAATAAGGCTAAAGACAAACAAGGCTATAGATATTCAAGGCTATAGACAGACAAGGCTAAAGACAAACAAAGCTGTAGACAAATAAGGCTAAAGACAGACAAGGCTATAGATATACAAGGCTATAGACTGACACACCTATTTATAGACAAGTCTGCAAACAAACAAGGCTATAGACCGAGAACGTTTTAGACAGAGAAGGTTATAGACATATAGGGCTCTAGACAGACAAGACTATAGACGGACAAGGTTATAGACAGACAAGGCTATAGACAGACAAGACTATAGACAGACAAGGCTATAGACAGACAAGGTTATAGACAGACAAGGATATAGACATACATGACTAAAGACAGATAAGGCTATAGAAATATAAGGCTATTGGCAAACAAGGCTATTGACAGACAAGACTATAGACAGACAAAACTAAAAACAGACAGGGCTATAGGAAAATAAGGCTAAAGACAGAGGCTGCAAACAAACAAGGCTATAGACAGAGTAGGTTATAGACAGAGAAGGCCATAGACAGACATGACTATAAACAGACAAGGCAATAGACAGACAAAGCCATAGACAGACAAGGATATAGACAAACATGACTAAAGGCAGAGAAGGCTATAGACAGACAGGGCTATAGTCAAATAGGGCTAAAGACAGGCAAGGCAATAGTTGTCTATAGACTTCTTTGTCTTTAGTTATGTTTGTCTATATTGTTGACTGTCTATAACCTTGTCTGTCTATAGCCTTGTCTGTCTATAGCCTTATCTGTCTATAGTCTTGTCTGTCTATAGCCTTCTCTGTCTATAACCTACTCTGTCTATAGCCTTGTCTGTTTTGCAGCATTTGGATATAGACGGATATAGACAAACATGATTAAAGACAGATCGGGTTATAGACAGATAAGGCTATAGACAGACGAGGCTATTGACATACAAGACTATAGACAGACAAGACTAAGGACAGACAGGGCTATAGGTAAATAAGACTAAAGACAGAGGTTGCAAACAGGCAAGGCTATAGACAGAATTGGTTATGGACAGAGAAGGCTATAGACAGACAAGATTGTAGACACAGAAGGCTATAGAGAGACAAGGCTATAGACAGACAAGGTTATAGACAGACAAGTTTATAGACAGATAAGTGTATAGACAAACATGACTAAAACAGATAGGGCCATAGACAGATAAGGCTGTAGACAGACAAGGCTACTGACATACAAGACTATAGACAGACAAGACTTAAGATAGACAGAGCTATAGGCAAATAAGGCTAAAGATAGAGGCTGCAAACAGACAAGGCTATAGACAGAATAGGTTATAGACAGAGAAGGCTATAGGTAGACAAGACTATAGACAGACAAGGCTATTGATAGATAAGGCTATAGACGGACAAGGTTGTAGACCAACAAGGATATAGACAAACATGATTAAAGGCAGAAAAAGCTATAGACAGACAGGGCTATAGCCAAATAAGGCTAAAGACAGACAAGGCTATAGATGTCTATAGACTTCTCTGTCTTTAGTCATGTTTGTCTATATTCTAGTCTGTCTATAACCTTGTCTGTCTATAGTCTTGTCTGCCTATAGCCTTGTCTGTCTATAGTCTTGTCTGTCTATAGCCTTCTCTATAACCTACTCTGTCTATAGCCTTGCCAGTTTGCAGCCTCTGTCTTTAGCGCTATTTGCCTATAGCCCTGTCTGTCTTTAGTCTTGTCTGTCTATAGTCTGGTCTGTGTATAGCTTTCTCTGTCTGTAGCCTTATCTTTCTACAGTCTTAAATATCAATAGCCTTGTCTGTCTGCAGCGTCGTATAGCCATAGTCTTGTCTATCTTTGGCCTTGTAGGGTAATAGTCTTGTATATCTATAGGCTAGTCTGTCTACAGATTTATTTTTCTATAACCTTGTCCCTCTATAGCCTCGTCGGTCTATAGACTTGTTTGTCTAGCCTAGTCTGTCTATGGTCTTGTCTGTCTATAGCCTTGTCTGTCTATAGCCTTGACTGTCGGTAGCCCTGTCTGTCTATAAACTTGTCTGTCTATAGCCTTGTCTGCCTATAGCCTCGCCTGTCTATAGTCTTGTCGGTGTATAGCTTTCTCTGTCTGTAGCCTTGTTTTTCTGTAGTTTTAAATATCAATAGCCTTGTTTGTCTACAGCATCGTATAACCATAGCCTTGTCTATCTTTGGCCTTGTAAGGTCAGAGTCTTTTATATCTGTAGGCTAGTCTGTCTAAGCCTTATTTGTCTATAACCTTGTCTGTCTATAGCCTCGTCTGTTTATAGCCTTGTCTGTCTAGTCTCGTCTGTCTATAGTCTTGTCTGTCTATAGCCTTGACTGTCTATAGCCCTGTCTGTCTATAGACATCTGTCTATAGCCTTGTCTGTTTATAGCTCCGTCCGTCTATAGTTTTGTCTGTGTATAGCTTTCTCTGTCTGTAGCCTTGTCTTTCTTTAGTCTTAAATATCAATAGCCTTGTCTGTTTACAGCATCGTATTACATAGCCTTGTCTATCTTTGGCCTTGTAAGGTCATAGTTTTGAATATCTATAGGCTAGTCTGTCTACAGCCTTATTTGTCTATAACCTTGTCTGTCTGTAGCCTTGTCTGTCTATAGCCTTGTCTGTCTAGCTTTGTCTGTCTAGAGCCTTGTCTGCCTATAGCTTTGTTTGTCTATAGCTTTCTCTGTCTTTAGCCTTGTCTGTCTATAACATTGACTGTCTACAGCATTGTCTGTCTAAAGCATTGTTTGTCTATAGCCTTGTCTGTCAACAGCTTTGTATGTTGGTAGCCTTGTCTATCTATAGCCTTATCCTTCAATAGCTTTGTCTGTCTATAGCCTTTTGTCTCTATAGCCTCGTCTGTTTACAGTCTTGTCTGTCTATAGCCTTCTCTGTCTATAACCATTTCTGTCTATAACCTTCTCCGTCTATAGCCTTGTCTATTTGCAGCCTTGTCTATAAATAGGCTTGTCGGTCTATAGCTTTGTATATCTATAGCCTTGTCTTTCTTTAGCCTTATTTGTGTATAACCCTGTCTGTCTTTAGCCTTGTCTGTCTATAGTCTTGTCTGTCAGTAGCCTTGTCTGTCTACAGCTTCGTATAACTATAGCCTTGTCCATCTTTGGATTTGTAAGGTCATAGCCTTGACTGTCTATAGTCTCGTATATCTAAAGCCTTGTCTGTCTATAGCCTTGCCTACCTATAACCTTGTCTGTCTACAGCTTAATTAGTCTATAAACTTGTCTGTCTATAGCTTCGTCTGTCTATAGCTTTGTCTGTCTAGCCTTGTCTTTCCATAGTCTTGTCTGTCGATAGTCTTGTCTGATAGCCTTAATTATCTATTGCCCCATCTGTCTATAGCCTTGGCTGTCTATACCCTTGTCTGCCTATAACCCCGTCTGTCTATAGTCTTGCATGTCTATAGCCTTGTCTGTCTATAGCCTTGTCTGTTTATAGCATTGTCTGTCTACAGCTCTGTCTGTCCATAACCTTGTCTGTCTTTAGTTATGTCTGTCTATAGCCTCGTCTGTCTATAGCTGTGTCTGTCTAGCCTTGTCTGTCCATAGTCTTGTCTGTCGATAGTCTAGTCTGATAGCTTTGATTATCTATTGTCTGTCTATACCCTTGTCTGGCTATAACCCCGTCTGTCTATAGTCTTGCATGTCTATAGCCTTGTCTGTCTATAGCCTTGTCTGTTTATAGCATTGTCTGTCTACAGCTCTGTCTGTCCATAACCTTGTCTGTCTTTAGTTATGTCTGTCTTTAGTTATGTCTGTCTATAGCCTTGTCTGTCTTTAGCTTTGTCTGTCTATAATCTTTTATGTATATAGCCTTGTCTGTCTATAATCCTGCCTATCTATAATCTTGTCTGTCTATAGCCTTGTCTATCTATAGCCTTGTCTGTCTATAGCTTTGGCCGTTTATAGCCTGGTCTGCATATAGTCTTGTCGATCCATAGCCTTGACTATCGTTAGCTTTGTCAGTCAATAGCCTTGACTATCTATAGCCCTGTCTATCTATAGTCTTGTCTGTCTGGTCTTGTTTGCTTATAGCCTTGTCTGCCTATAGCCTTGTCTGTCTATACCAGTGGTTCTCAAACTGGGTGCCGCGGAACCCTGGGGTGCCGCGAGAGTATGCCTGGGGTGCCGCAGCAATAATCAAGAAATGTAAAAAGAAAATTACATGAGGAGTTAAACGAATTTTAAGTTTCTATTTTTAATGCAAAATTGTATGCAATTCACTAAAATCTGCATTGGTCTAAGTCTAAATCAATCAAGTTCGTTTGCTTCTAATTCGCGAAAGCGCAACTCACGACCAAAAGATAATCCGAGGAAAAATAAGGAAATATGATCCTAGCTACCTCATATCGTTCGGCTTTGTTTATGTTGGGAACGAACAAGCACCGGAAGCGCAACGCGTTATCTGTCATAAAATTGTTGCTAATTTCAAATTAAAAAGACATCTGGAATGCAATCAGTCTGATTTAGTACATAAACGTGAAGAAATCTTCAAATGAAATTTCTTCAAAAAGTCAAAATTTTTGTAGCCCAACAAGGCTGCCGCGAGATTGTTTTAGCTCGATAGGGGTGCCGCAGCAAAAAAGAGTTTAAGAACCACTTATACCCTTGTCGGTCAATAACCTTCTTTCTAAAAATCGTTGCGTCAGCGCAACATAATTTTCGCTCTTCGTGTTTTGTTTTATCCGCATCCCATTAATTATTTTGAACTTTTGAGTGGCCCCGCATTGCATTTTATTTTCTCTTCGTCTTAAATTCCCTTAATTATATAATGACAACTGTCACCCACTTGATAAATGTCGGTTAATGAATGTTTCCCCCGTTGGTCCGAGCGGTCTATAAATTTATTATTATTGTGTTCCTAATTGCCGCTTTGTGTCCAGGAGACCACGAACTGTGTCTTAAAATAAACTCTAATTATCTAGAAATACTTTTCTGGAGAAATTTAAATTATATAAAGAATGTCGCATTGGATGACTTTGCTAGTAATTCAGATTAAACAGAGCAAACTAATTTGAAAAGGCTTGGTAATAAAATTGCGAATGTTCCTCAAGGCTCGCATATAGCAATATAGATTTAGGCAACCCCTAGCACTCATTTTTTAATTAAAAAAAATAGTTACAAAATGTAAGTTAAAATCAATAAAATATTTAGTAAAACATGTGTAGCAAGGTCTAATTTTAACTAAATTAGATTGACAAGTCTTCTCCAATTTTATCACAAATATTATTTATAGTTTCGACTAAATAAAGGAAACTAGTTTGGCTAGACATGGTAATAAAATTGCCAATATTTCTATAGCCTTATCTGTCTATAGTCCAGTATGTATGTAGCCTTATCTGACTTTAGCCTCTTATGTCTATAGCCTTGTCTGTCTATAGCCTGTCTGTCGTTAGCTTTGTCTCTATAATCATTTATGTTCATGCTCGGACGTTGTTGTTTTTAAATATTTTCGTTTACTTTTCGCGAAAGAGCAACGCTAATTTAACAACTCTTCATATTAGCTTTGATGATAATTAAACAAATTAGGTTGACAAGATCTGGAAATAAAATTGTCAATGTTGTGCCAGGCTGTCATGTAACACGACATTTACGACGCATATTTAGGCAACCAGTAGCACAAATTTAGTTACTAATTATTATTGGATAGCTTTCACTAAATAGAGTAAACAGGTTCGTAAAGAATTGGCAATATATTTGGGTATGTTCCTCAAGGCTCCCATGTAGCACCTCCCATAAATCTAATTTGGTCAACCGCTTGCTTATTTTTATTACAACTTGTCTAGCATTGTCAAATTTGTTACTTAATATTACAAATAGATTGTAAACCAGATATAGATTGAAATAGGCCAGATGATTAAGGATTAACGATTTGTATGCTCCCCAATGCTCGTATATGTGTCCCTTAGCATTCAACAGATTGTAGGCTAACTATTTCATGAATTGTGAAATTGTAAGACTAGACAATGGCTACCAGAACTACAAAAATCGTTCAATTCTCAAGATACCGATAGATATATTAAGAATTAGACCAGATACCTGAACAGTCAAACTAGACATCTGGAGATTCACACTAGACATCTCAAAATTCAGAGTAAATATCATTTTATAGTTTAATCAATTTGAAATTTAGACAAAAATACTTAAATTCAAGTTTGTCTAATCTCACCTGCCCAGTATTGCCTGCTTAGTCTTACCTGCCTAGTCTTGTCTGTCTAGTCTTGTCTATCTAGTCTTATCTGTCTAGTCTTGTCTGTCTAGTCTTGTCTGTCTAGTCTTGTCTGTCTAGTCTTGTCTGTCTAGTCTTGTCTGTCTAGTCTTGTCTGTCTAGTCTTGTCTGTCTAGTCTTGTCTGTCTAGTCTTGTCTGTCTAGTCTTGTCTGTCTAGTCTTGTCTGTCTAGTCTTGTCTGTCTAGTCTTGTCTGTCTAGTCTTGTCTGTCTAGTCTTGTCTGTCTAGTCTTGTCTGTCTAGTCTTGTCTGTCTAGTCTTGTCTGTCTAGTCTTGTCTGTCTAGTCTTGTCTGTCTAGTCTTGTCTGTCTAGTCTTGTCTGTCTAGTCTTGTCTGTCTAGCCTTGTCTGTCTAGTCTTGTCTGTCTAGTCTTGTCTGTCTGGTCTTGTCTGTCTAGTCTTGTCTGTCTAGTCTTGTCTGTCTAGTCTTGTCTGTCTAGTCTTGTCTGTCTAGTCGTGTCTGTCTTGTCTTGTCTGTCTAGTCTTGTCTGCCTAGTCTTGTCTGTCTAGTCTTGTCTGTCTAGTCTTGTCTGTCTATTCTTGTCTGTCTAGTCTTGTCTGTCTAGTCTTGCCTGCCTAGACTTGTCTCGTCTAGT